>CP149054.1:3780000-5030000 GCA_038024825.1 Polylopha cassiicola | reverse complement strand
TTTAAATCAAGTGTATTTTTTCTTTTACGTTTATTTTGCACGTATCTTAAAAGGAAATAAGTACTTACAGCAGAATATTTTTTCCTTTTTATTTTTGGTTACCCACTAAATGTTTATAGTAAGTACCTATCTAAATTATTTTTTATATGATGATCTGACTATCTTCTGATAAGATTTGTAATTAGAATGTACCGCAAAGAAAATCAAAAGGTAAATCCGATATTTAAATTAGGTACCTACCTATAATAAACAAATTAATCTAATTAAAATTAAGGAGCCTAGCGTATATACATTATTCCTTTCAAACAAATCGACGTTCTTATTCCCGATGTTGAAAAAACGTTAAAGTGTCGAGAATCACGTCTTAATAAAGCGACTTCGTATCGTGCAGTGCGGCGTCGGTGGCCGGTCATTTATCACAAACCTTAGAACCCTTAGATAAATATAAACAGCCGTTTACCAACTTACGTCCTTTTGGTAAATTTCTACCCTTAATTGCGTCTTTTTAACTGCAAACTATGCTACTTATTGCGAAAAGGCGTTTCGGGACCCGTTTTAATTATGGCAGGTAGTTATTTTTTTAAACCGTGTGTAGGAACTTTAATCACTAATTTACCTACCTAGTTTTTTATAATGTTTTAAGTGTAGGTAAGTTCCGGGTATGTTTTAAAATAAAACTTCAAGCCGATAAAATCATTGCTTAACATAAATAAGTACCTACCTATTTAATTTTATATTGCCTGCTGTTACTTATCTGATGGATAATACATAATAATATATTCAATTACCTAATATTTAAAATCTAC
Organism: Polylopha cassiicola; assembly: GCA_038024825.1. Taxonomy (NCBI): domain Eukaryota; kingdom Metazoa; phylum Arthropoda; class Insecta; order Lepidoptera; family Tortricidae; genus Polylopha; species Polylopha cassiicola. The sequence goes on along the minus strand of CP149054.1, from coordinate 5,029,194 downwards.
TCGCACCCAGGTTAAGCTATTCGCTAATTTACTAGACATTAAAAACATCGTATAAGCTTCATATATATAGCTCAAATAATGTTTTTATTTCCTCGTAATGTAGCAAGCATATTTCGTTGATAAACAGACCGTAAGCTTGCGTATTAAAAAAAACATAATATGGTAAAACTTTAAACTGTTTAGATTTCCAAACCCCTTTAAACTGTTTAGTTACAAAAATAAAGCGGCACGTTTCAAAATGAAGTCATCAAGGTATCAAAATCGATTCGTTACCGGTCACCCGATGTGATCTATGCCGTCGTGAGGGGACAGGTGTATCGCGCCGACACGCTCTCGACAGTGCTTCGGCAGCGGGATCGAGATCGATTATTTACGAATAATCGCCGATACTGAGACATCAACCGATCGGCGTCACGTCACTACTTAAAAAAGGAATCAAACATTCGTGCGTAAAGTTTTGTTACCGTGTGTCAAATCCGTGTGACTTTTGTAAAAAACGTATCGCACCGATTCAAGAAAGATATGTCGCTGATAAAAATAAACTTATAATGTCGATAGTGATGTACCTATAATAACATATATAATGTCTCTATTGATTGTTAAAGTAAGCGTGATAGATGTGAATTATGTCTGACGGAAAGAGTAAATAAAATAAACTGAACAGGTTATTCACGGTACATCGGCATGCAACGCGAAAGCTCTCGCGTCGCTTGTAAATCACAAAATCACGGGCAGGTAGCTCCGGTAGTGATGTGACGATGTGCAAGTTTTATCGATATAGCAATTAATAAAAAAAAATCTTTGTAGTAGGTACATAATAATCTCTAACATCTCTTATGTAATAGGACGCACTATCATTGTATTATTTTTACAAATTGAACTTTGAAATGTGATTAAGTAATATATTGTATTACCTAAGCTTGATAAAATAATAGGTTAGAATTCTATATGCTGACTGATATAAGTGACCCAACTTTTATATGAACAATTTTCACAAAAACAGTCCCTTTGACTTTGGTATGAAACAACTACAATTTTATTAGCTGAAATTTCGGAACCTTTACAATTTCCATAATCAGAGCACGACTGAGCTGACAATAGTATTATACTAAAGAATTTAGCATTGTAGTTTCTTTAACTTTTATTTCCCTCTTACCCGAACAGCAAGATCTTCAACTGTCTCCGATTTCAACCGCTAACAGCCCACACGAGTCCTAAGCTGCCTACATATATAATTTATAATAAGTTAATTTTTTGACAAGGCTCTAAACCGCTTACCGCTAACAAGGTGGTCCTGCGCCGGCGACTTCATCTCTTAATGATACGTTTGTAAGGTCACAGTATCCGCACCTACTTTATTTAACAATGCCCCAGTCCTTTTAAAAACGCCTTTGCTTCTTTTTGATTTACCGCGATAATTTATTGACATAATTAGCGTTGAAATTTTCCGTTGAAGTGACTTTTGGTAAGAGAGTGAGTTTGATGATTGCAGGTGTATAGTACTCGTAGCTAATGTTTTGTCAGAACTCGTGTAGACATTTAAAATAGCGGTGTTATGCGTAGAACTTTATAAAACTACTTACTAGCTGACCCAGTTTTCATAACGCGTTTTTTGAGTTTTTCGTTAAAAATAGGTTCTTTGGAGAGATGTGAAAATTCAGAATTGTATGTATTTTTCAATGGTGAATAAATAAAAAAAAACTTTTGGGTGGACCACGCGTCAGGGGTATGAAAAATAGATGTTGGCCGATTCTCAGACCTACCCGATATGCACACAAAATTTCATAAAAATCAATCCAGCCGTTTCGGAGGAATTTGGCAACAAACACCGCGACACGAGAATTTTATAGGTATATTAGAAAGATGATATTATCTACGTAATAGGTAATTACAAGTTAAAGTACCTAGTAGTTTTCATTGAGTGTTCATAAAATAAAATCGATGTGTTTGCACAAATAATAATAACTTTGCTGTTCAGCCCATTCAGTTAGACATTTGTCAGCTACCTACTACTAATACCGCTCTGATTGCCATTTAGGTGTTAGCAGAGTCCCGGTGCTATTCCCGTCTTGTCCCAGGATAGCGGTTCTGGGAATGCAGCGGAAGTACCGCCAGCGTCCCGCGAGCCGCCTCCTTATTAATGGCCTGTTTAGACCGACTCCTTTGTTACCCAGGCACGTCCTGCCACTTCAATACCCGGTCCACTATAAAAGAAGCAAAAGCACACGCTACTTCCACTGCCGCTCCAGTTTAGACGTAATATATAGATGTGTAAAGAAAAGAAGCGATGGAAACGTTGCCGACTAAAAACGTCTAATGTAAAACAATAGCTTAAAGGTATGCTTCGCCATCCTCATTCTCAGTTTCGACTAGTTTAAATTGACGTATCCTGTTGTCCGATTTCCTGGCGTTAATCTCGTGTATCGCGTGTCTAAATTAGTCACAAGTTGACTCCTTTGATGTTTTAGTGATTGAATCCTTTTGAACTGTATATTTTTGTTATTTATATCGATACTTTGGTTTGACGTTTGTTTGTTTTCGTGCCTCGGGGTAAATATTCGAAACGGAATTGCCGCGTGACAGTAGATATAGGTACATATATATGAGTCAATCTGTACAGTAAATCAGATGGCATTCACAAGGTCGGGCATTCCGGAGGTAAAGCATATACCTACTTACTTATTACTATGTATCACTCAAGTCAATGAGTATTGATCTTAAACTGAAATCTGTCATAGTTACGACCTATCCTATATCATAAATAATAAACAATGTGGAATGTAAATGGATACAGATATGCATATCGTTTTTAATACAAATTAGTACCTAAATGATGGTTAAGGAATAACATTCATGAGAGATGGAAAAAATGTTTTTTTTTAATAAATCAGTACCTACCTACTTATGTATAATATGACTTCTAATATTCAGTACCTACCTAATATACCTAGTAAAAAATAATTAATAATTTATTACGATGTCTGATTCCAGCAGATGTACAGGATGCATTAGAAGATAACTCTAAACAAATTATTTGCAACCTTTAGCGCAAAAAATACAAACAAATAATAACATTTGTTTGATTACAAGTTCCATCGATCACGTACTAGTGACGCCGGCGCCTGCGCCGCGCAATCATCGCGGTAGGCGCCAATAAATGACCCACGCGCTTCCAACATCACTGTTATACAGGCGAGATGTGTAAAATATTAAAAAAAATAGTTTCGTATCAAAGTGCCAACGGGTAGTAGCCTAGACTTCGCCGTCCCTCTGACCATCTTTAGTTTTACCCTTTGGGTAAGGGACTAAGGATTTCTAACAACTTCTAAACGAAAATGGGTCCTAGATACAAGAAACGTTTAATCTGCGTACCTATAGGTAATATCCTCCATTAAGTACAAATATTTCCTAAGATGTCTGTGTTTAGTAGGGAGATCTTCATTAACTTTTGAAATAGCTATATGCCTACATATAAATATCTATTTCAAAAGTATCTGATGCCTAACCTAACTTAACTCACTATCTTCTTTTTATGCCGAAAAAAGTTAAAAATCCATACTGTTTATTATGATAGTATTACATCGCTCCGTCCCTGCATCACCACAACTACCACAAGTGACTCATTCTAGACATAATAGTCGACAACGTTGGGGGCCTATTTAGTAATTATCTAAATCAATGTACACGCGTGTTAACTTGATGTTGCGTGCCCTATCGACTGTCAGTTTTCACCCTTTATTGTCACTTTTAATGTTACGTCGACTATTTATGTCTACAGGCTTTTGAAATAGGTAGGTAATATATATTATTTTCAAACAAGTACAAGTTTTTTTTAGGTAAACAGTTTAATTAGAATAGAGGTAGGTACTTATGCTAAGCTTCTACCATAAGAAACAATCATATTTCAGTACCTACAAGTTCTCACATTATATTTAACCAAGTCGTGGCTAAGCTAATGAACTACAAAACAAAGAACACCAAGGCCTCTAAACTAATGTAACTATTATGCTCAAATAACACGTGGGTCCTACAAATAAATAAAACAAATAGTAAATTTCATTTATTTTCGATGCGTTGCTTACCGCAACCGACTAGAGTAGATGATTGCTCAATTACCAGGACCTCCTTAGTAGAAGCATTAACAGCAATCTCAAATTCGAGCATATTTTCAACTTTACGACAGTGAAAATAAATGCTTTTATTATATTGTTGCTTCGATAATCTCAGTCGGCTTTATACAAAAGGTGATTCGAGTCCGCGCCTTGTCATTAGTGGACAATCAAACATTATGTTTAGGGATCGCCGACAGCTTAACCGGGGTTTTTCATCCATTTCATAATTTGTTATTTCGGATTATAGGGAGTGTGCCGCGAGGTTGTGAGACAAAGTAAACATTAGCGAGGCTGCCGGCGGCGGGCGGCGGGCGGCGCGCGGCGCGCGGCTGGCACCAACAAACGATGCCACCTTGCAGCTCGCACCAACCACTTGTGATTAACAACCATCAGTTTTTTGCCATCAGCACAAATTAGCACTCGCCTTTCACATCGCTTTTGTGTGTGATTATGTCGTGAAGTTCCACGAGTTTACTGCATCGTCAAATTGTAAATTGTACTGCATCAGCATTAAGTGCTATTCTGTGTGATACGACCAACTCAAACATCGACAATTACCTTTAGATTGTGGGATATTTCCATTAAAAAAATTAAATCGTCGGTATGTCTTGTGTGCGAAACTTTTATGCATTTCTATTCCAGCGGTCCACGACGGCCATTTCAATTATTTCAATCATTATTTCTGCTTTAGCAAGCACAATTAAAACGGAAGTCGCAGATTACAATCTCCAATTGGTTCAGCAATAAGATAATTTTATTACAGATGTTCTATTGATACTAGAGTAGGGTTACAATCCGTACACGAATTTGTCCTAGTTTAGGGGGCATCCGAGAAGCATACCTGGCCGGACCTTCATTGGTGTCCGGGTTTGAAAATGTTTTTTTTGTCTCAAAAACTATAGGTCCTGCCCTATGTTGACATATCGGGGTTCTACATTCCGAAATTCAGGGATTCCTCGCGGCTTGTCCGGTTTGCCAAATTTGAGAGATGGCAACCACATAGGTAGGTACCTAATAGAGGCATGCAGTCAAATGCGAAATATCACATACTTCATCTTCAGTAGATAATCACGGCAAACATAAGCTAGGGTTGGGACATTGACATCGTAGGTATCTCACCGGTTGCGTAGCGAGTGCGTGGTTAGCATTTTACAGTTTTACGGTAAAATACGGTAAATGATAATGCAACTTGTTAGTTCCGCCACATGCCGGCGCGGGCGACCACTCGCCGCTCCGTTTCACGTAACAGTCACGGTTGGCGACACCACTTACATCTGTTTGTTTCCATTTTTTACTCACAGTTGCTATATTTATGAGTATAGTGTATCGTTTTTGCAGTTACAGCGAAATAGATACACATAGCTGATAAGCCTTGCGTATATTGGTATTCTTATTAGAATGAACAGACTGTTACCTACCTACATATAGGTAGCAAAAAGTGGATAAAGCGGTATATATGTCGCAGTGAGATGATAAAAACAGGGATTTGATCAAGTCCCTCAGTGATATGATCAACTCCCGGCTGATGTTAAAAATACTACGCGTTGTGTCATTTCCCTAGCGAAATTTAGTGATTTGATCAAGTCTCCAAGTCATTTTAGGGAAATGAAAGAATCATAAAAATGGCTGCTAGATTTCTTCATTTCACTTAGTTATTTGATCAAATGCCTGACCTGTTTTAGGGACATGATAAAACGAGTAATTAAGTCAACTCGGTTTTAACATTTTACCAAACACGTCTAGTTATTTGATCAACTCCCTAAACAGTTTTAGGGAAATGAAAGAATCACAGCAAGAACTGGTGGAATTCTTCTTTACCATTAGTGATTTCATCAAATCTCTTAGCTGATTTAGGGAAATGATAAAACTGGTCTTAGAAACAAGATAGATACCCTTTAGGAAATAACTATTATTTGCCATAATTACGAAAAAGCAAATCCAGACTGTTTCTTTGTGCACAGTGGGTATAATGTAGGGGACATCGTAATTAATGGCAACTGAAGGTCTCCTTTAGGTACGACGACGAGCGAAGCGAGGAGGAGTGTTAGGTAGAACTGTGACCTTGCAGCGCGCGAGCCGAGCGAGCGAAGCGAGCGTGCCGCGGCAGCGGCCGGCGAAGCGTTAGAACCCATACTTTTGATAATACAACGCGTTTTATTTTCGCATGTGCCGTGATTTTATCATCTCTCTGAGGGAGTTGATCAAATCACTAGACGTGTTTGGTAAAATGTTAAAACCGAGTTGACTTAATTACTCGTTTTATCATGTCCCTAAAACAGCCCAGGCATTTGATCAAATAACTAAGTGAAATGAAGAAATCTAGCAGCCATTTCTATGATTCTTTCATTTCCCTAAAATGACTTGGAGACTTGATCAAATCACTGAATTTCGCTAGGGAAATGACACAACGCGTGGTATTTTTATCATCTACCGGTAGTTGATCATATCACTGAGGGATTTGATCAAATCCCTGTTTTCATCATATCACTGCGACATATATATTAGGTTTATTATTACATAGGTAAGATTATATGAATAAAAGTCGAATTATATGAGTTAGGATCATTCAATAACATTGCTCCACTGAAGTCATTGTAAATGAAAACCCTTTCATTCATTTCAATAGATAACGCAATAAATACTATTTCACGGGCAGATAATGCGAAAGAATCTTATTATTTGGCTCTTTTCTTCATTTGTCACGGTACGATTACGAATCTGCATTCAGTGACGTGTTGAAAATTAGATAAAGGAGTGCTCGGAGCTGGGACAGACAAAAAGCTGCAAATTGCGCTACCTGTGCTCTTACCTAAATTTGCTTTGAGGCGAGGCTGCGGGACGGACTTGGTCTGACTAATATTAATCAAAGAGATAATTACTAAACATACTTTGTTTATTTAATTTCCTTTATGAGCAATAGCAGTTTATATTGTAAGATTTCTAAAAAAGTTATTAGTCACGTACATCTTTACTTATCTCTTATTTATATGTTCTTACAATTTATTTTGTTATTGATAGTTTAAAATGGCACTAGAAGCACGTCACACTAGTTACCTATTCTACTGCCTACCCCACTTCAATTACAACAGCGTGTTTAAACAAGATGTTAACATTCGCCTTAACAAGGGCAGGCACGTCGCACCGTGTAACCCAATTGGCCGCAAGCAGCTGATGCGTTCTGACAGTTATTGCTTTAAAATTAGGAATTTGTAAACATTAGTAAATCACAATAATAGCGCAACACAAAGACGTACCCGGATCTAGGCCCTACCTGCGGCTTCCGAATCCGCGTGCAAAAAACGCAAAATTGATTCAATGGGACGGCACAAAAAGCACCATATTGTGTCCCCTGTATTTAAAGATGCCGATACGAATCTACAAATAAGGTTATATCGTTTGGAAAAAAACTTGGATTATCGGTTTAAGAGGGCTCTCGGGCCACTGTTGCGATCGGTATGAATAAAGGCCGAAGTATGTTTAACAATGCGTGATCTAGATGTGGCCTCGATACCTTTTGATTGGCTATCGACCTGAAGTTCCAGGAATGTGGGTCAGTGTTAGATAATTCGAGACGGCGGGAATGAACGGCGGAGACAGGATGAGGGTAATGAGTAGTGTCCTGTCGGGATGCCGGGATATGAGAATATGAGTGCTAACTGCACTGATGACGTGGCGACAATTATACCCCCGATTTACAAAATCAACTGTTAAAATTTTCATTACAATAGGTAAGTGTTTACTACGAATGCATCAATCGAAATTCGATATCTATGGTGCAATACCATCAGTTTTAATGATAATGATATTATTATGTGTACCAAGACAAAAGTAGAAAAAATCGAGACCCCCAGTGGGACTTGAATCCATCTCATTCCATTTACACTATGGGCGTCACTGTTTGAGTCGACGAAATTTTCCACTACTATATTCTGTCTTTGTACTTTCTTATGCGAAGAAACTCGATCACAGAGAAGCAAACAGTAGGTAATTATAAAGTAATCAATGTAAAAAATCGTCCTCTTTATAAGTAGGTAATGATTTACTTTGCATTTTGAATAGAATCTTTATGTCTCTATTTACATTCAATGACCTATATTTCTGACCTTTAAGACCAATCAAGGTCTGTAGACTAAAAGATTTAAAAGGAAAATTAATTATTTTGTTATTTTATCGACTACCTGGCCTTGTCTAGCTCGTTGACGTCAAAGGTTAGCGTTCCTAGGTTTTATTTAACAAGATTTAAACCTACCGTAGCCGACAGGTATGAATAAATTAGTAGCCAGGTACTTAACCTAAATCTATTGAGCATATTAAAAATATTAAGAATGTTGAATAAAAATCAAAACAATTTTAACATTTACAAACTCTTGTACGATTACTCGTAAGTTTGGCATAGCCAACTTTATTATGGTACTAGATGTGAAATGTCTTATAAAGTGGAATCATAACTTTCTTTTTAAGTATATTCCTGGGACACCCATAATAGAAAATTAATTTTAGTTCAGGCGGTGAAGAAATTTCCAAAAATCTACGGAGTCCATTTTTTAACCTCTCTAATTTTCAAATTTAAAATTATTTGTCTCCTGTATCTATTACATAATTACGTATATAGGTAGGTAATGAAGTGAATAACAACTTGTAGGCGCCATCTGATTGGATAATGAGCCACTCTCAGTCGCTGTAAATTGAATGATTGCGTCGTATCACTAGATACGTACTTACTTCGCACAACGTGTTCAATCATATTTTATTCGGCTCTAAACATCATCAAGTACGAATTATTTGGTGTCAGAATGTTGAAGTAAATATGAATAGGTACCTATAATGAATAAGCTTTCTAGTCTTCTTACGCCAATTTTGTAACCACCGCGACCGTTGCATTCGCGATGTACCACGTGTACTGTAACGTTTTTATAATATTACCTACCTTATGGTGCCATAAAAATGTAACCTGTAAAAATAATAACCTAATACTTTTCAATTTTAAGTACGTACATACAATTTACGTACAATTAATTCATCTGATTTTTTTTAAGGAATCATGTAGGTATGTAGAATGTAAATACATTTGTTATTCTATCACATAAAAACGGCTGAAGAAATTAGGATGCTTTTTAATACAAAGGTTTACTTTACACAAGGACTATTTTAATATTCTCGCGAGATAAACCGTGAGGTACGTAGGTATAGAAAGATAATACAATGAGTAACACATCTCTACATTCAGAATTTTCATTGCTTGTGTCATAATGAAGCTTTTACGATACCGCGACTATTAGATGTGTTGATAAATGTAATGTTTTCGGCCTACATAGGATAAAACTGGGCCGAACTAGAAATGCCCTCGTACCAATTAGGTACACTTATATAACAAGCAATTTATTATTCCGCATGCCGAAAACAGACCGGTCATTCGAAAGGCAAACCGTTGGTATGTAAACTAGGTATATTACCTCCATATATTCGTCTTTAATTCCTAGTTAATAAGGCGATTTTATAATGTCATTAGCTTTATGAATAGCAGTCCAGGGTTCGTGTTCTCGTGTCAGTAGCATTTAATTAGAACAACCTCAATCGCAACTTACGATAACTTAAAGTTAAGAAAATGTCAAAAAAAAATTATTGTGCTACGAAAACTAGGTAGGTAGTCTTTTTGTTACAATCTCATCTGTAAAATAAAAACGCGTTTAATATGAAAAATCTAAATTATTGATATAAATTTGCTTTATAGGTAGGTACTTAACACTAATATTTTTTTATCAAAATTCTTCGTTATAGAGTTCAAAGTAAACGACATTCAGTCGTCATATCATACAGAATCACATTGCATTGCATTCCTCGCGTAGCCGTTTTTACGCTTATAATATTATAACGAACAAGCAGAAAATTCTAATCCAATTAGAAACTATAGCGCAAACGAGACAATGCTCATCACCTCGGAATTTAAATAGCAGAAAAGATAATCTTGAAAGTCAACCGTGGAGAGTCTCGCGATTGCAATTCACATAGAATTAACGTTAACGAAGTTGAGACCGTTTTTCCGCATTTTTTTGTTACAAAAAAACAGCTACTTACGTTCCGGCGTCTACCGCCACGGTCGTTGAATCCACGTGAACTCGGCCAATTAATAGCTCAGTGTTGTTAATTAATGGATTAGCGAGTCGGCAACAGAACGCCGGTTATTAGGCAGTTGAAAAATGCCGCAGGTGACATTTATTGTTTAAGGCACTAACAATGGGCAGCTTTGTCGGTCCGGACGAATCAGGAACATGCCAAAGGGCAACTTTTTTGTACAATGCAGTCGCGATATACGTATAACATTAATTTAGTCACTCATTATGCCACGCGTACAAAAATCATACCATAGACCAGCAACGCGACATTGCAACAGAAGTTGTGTGAGATGTCTCTATTAACCTTCTTTCTTGATTTATTAACATTAAATCCTAAGCTACGATAGATATTGATTAATCCCGTAGTTTAAATTAGGACTATGATACAATTCCTATTTAGGAAGTCTGATTAAGGACGTAACAAAACAAATGACGATATGCAAGAGTATGCAAAGCGGTGTTGTTCCACTGTTGTGGAACAGAATGCAGGGATTGGTCACGGACGAGGTGTCTTGCACTACGCTTTCACGCCCCCGGTCGGCGCACCGCAAACGGTCGCGGCTGTTCACTTGTGTAATTAGACTTAATTAATATGCTTAACAACTCAGTTATTATACGAGCCGAGGTAATGAATCAGGTGAACCAATTTATATTCACGTGAGAATTTTATATTTTTATGACTACCTATCTGTATAAGTATAAGAAATTAATCTCTATTTCCCTTGGTCACAGCATCACGCTATAATGGCGGGATCAATTTGACTAGGTAATTTTTTTTTGTTGTGTTTGTTATGATTAGAAGAAGGTTGTCATGTAACGAAATTACAAAAGTTTGAAAATTTAAGAAAACTTTACGAAAACATTAACGTAATACTATTTCCAAGACTACAACTGTCAAATCGATTGATTAATGTAGCGCTTTGTCGAGAACGACGTCTGCCGGTACCACTAGTCCATAATAATATATCATCTTTAAATAAGTTCAGATACTTATTATGTGACACGTTTACATATGTACACGCTTATTTGTAAATTCAATCAAAGCAACACCCATCCCCTTTAAAAACAAACGTTGTTGACCGACCAGAGTTCAGTTGTCTGTCACAGTTTTCCCATAAACTTCGAAAAATAGTCGTCCATATTTGTAGTGCGCGGCAAACTGTCAGGGCAAACAACGTGGTCAAATCTCTTAAGTAGGCAGCCGGTCAATATTTTTGTTAATAATTTGGAGTGTGTGGGTTCCCACGGGAGGTAATGGAGAAGGTTCGGTTACAGATCACACCCGGGGTTCATCGGGACAAAAACGGGGGAAAGTTACCCGACTAAATTAAACTTCAATACTTAAATATACTTACAATATAATCATTTCTGATGCCTTCGCGGTTATTACACATTGGAATGAAACAACTATTAACGGATTTAACTCGCGTATTTTTATTTTATTTTATTTGCTGACGTTTCGGATTCTTTCCATAATCGTAGCACGACTGAGCTGACAATAGTCTAACGCTAAATCCGTTAATAGTTGTTTCATTCCAATATACTTACAATATGTTAAACCTAGCTAGAGCGGTATAATAATATGGGGATACAGAGTTTCTCTACAGTGTAAATTGTATCAGTTTTCAAATTGCGTTTATGTGAAAATATTTATAGGTAAGTATGTGTAACAAGAATTTCAGAACTGTCGCCCCACTTTTAAAATATTTGCGAAATATTTTGAATGCTATCTATAACAATCTCAGTTTAACAGTTAAGTCTTGAAAATGGACATTGACCCACACAGAATTCACATGCGATAAGAAAACGTTTTGTTTCATTGTGTTTGGTTCTAATACAATAAAGAAGTTCCTTATATGATGCAAAAAGTCGGTCAATGGATAAATTAACAATACGAAACGCAAACAAAAGATAATCAAGGAGTGATGTAACATAGTGTTTGCCAAACTGACGGCAAACAAAGGTGGGCTATGTCTCAGTGCGAGATAACTGCTGACTGCCAAAGTTTGACTTCGTATGATTAATACTGTTTTCATCTTATCATGTTTACCCACTCGCAAATCCCTCTCAATAATTACTTGTGTTGACAGACAGTTTAATATCTTCTCGATTGCTAATAGAGACGTAAAATCGAGTAGGTAAGTAATTATGAACTCACGTAATCTGAAAATTATATGTAAAAGTAAATAGTATTAATATACACCCCAAAAAAAAATACCTTTTTGCTTACTGAATATTTAAAAAAAGCATTTATTTACCCATATAAGCACATACATACTCACTTTTAGGGACAAAGTTTAACTGGATTTCTTATATAAAACAAGGCACAATACCTACGAGAGATAGATACCTATGAGCTCTAAAAGTCAGACAGAAAACAAGCAAAAATCTGCCATAGCAAACATAAAATTTGTTTAAGGATACACTCGTTTGTTGAAATATATTCACACGGCACATTAGTGTCTTCACACGCTCAAGAAATGTTGAGAATAAAATCGATCAATAACAGGGCTGTTTTCTGTGAAGTGAGGCGAGGGTGCGAAGAGCGGCGGCGCGGGCGCAGGCGCCTCGGTGTGAATTGCAAACACTTAGGTAATACATATAAAGACTCACTCACGTCGTAGGCTGCAGCGATGCAAAGTGCTCCTAATTTCATAGGAATCAGCATGGTTTGCCTGCACTATTTTATACCAGGTGGAAGCTAACATGTATTAAATCTGACACAGACGTTTTTCTGCCAGATAATGACGTGCTTTCTTGCGCAATAAATCCATGCGTAGGTACTAAGCAAAAACCTATGTCACTTTTTAACATGTTAGTCAGGTTATCCCGGTTTATAAGAATGCTTGATGGAAATAACAGTAATTAGGTATATGTAACAAAATAGTTTGGCAGCAGTAGCTATAGATCATGTTTACAAATTCACATTTTGTTTTCGAACTTTCCAACTCTAGCCGTTATGAACATAACGCACTCGTAGGAAATTCTATTTTCCGGCTTCCTAGTAATTTCACAACATCATTCATCATTATCCACGTATAATGATAATGTATGTTTTATTGTCACATTGCGTAGGGAGTGTCATATACTTTACGATTTCATAATAACTTCCGTGGTGTGTCATCAATGGATGCATTTATAAAAAAATAATGGTTCAGTGACAATGACACGGTTAAATAATAAGGTCTATTGCACACACGCGTAGGTGCATTCCGGTTATACATAACATGCATTTTGGTAAATACTTATGTGCCTTTCTGGTGAAAATAAATGTTTCCGTAAAAAAAGGGAAGACAATAACAGACATGGGAAAGGTAACAATAACAAAATAAATCATTCTAATAAGTATTAAAACCGCGAAATTTTGTAAGAATGTATGGATGTCTGCATGTAAGTACCTACCTACTTACTTATGATTGTTACTCTTTCACGCAAAAACCATAGAATGGATTTTGATAAAACTTTACAGTAACATAAACTTATCAGATATATCAGAATAACATATACCTAGAAAATCTATAAAAATGAAGAAATTAGTAGGTAGGTACTTTCAAATATTTACACCTATAAAGAGTATGGTAACACTGAAAAATGGCTAGAAATTACAAAAACATCATAAGTATGTGTAAGTAGTTATTATCACGTGGGACGTACCTACACCAAAAATTATCAATTTACTCGCGTATCCATCTTTATTCGGCCCCAAAACTTAATTAGGTATGTTCTAAACGTGTGTACTGACGTAATTGAGCTAGACAAACGTACAATATGCCTAAGGCCCGGTCACACGTCCGCAGCTAAAAAAACTTGAATGGGCGGCGACAAAGAGCCGACGCACCAAAACAATAACAATGCCGGTGCGCGTGCGCCGCCTCGCAAGTGTAACGAATTGCTTCACGCGCCCGCGCAACAAACAGACAGGTACAATATAAAAATATTATCGACATCGCATGGAAAATTGTTCCCATCGTCCTTTAGGGGATTTGATGGCGTGTTATTCGTTGATGGTGATGGAGATTGTTTTAATCATCCCTACTAATATTATAAATGCGAAAGTAACTCTGTCTCTCTGTCTGTCTGTCTGTCTGTTACGCTTTCACGCTAAAACTACTGGACCGATTTTAATGAAAATTGAAACAAAGAAAGTCTGGAGCCTGGAGAAGGACATAGGCTACTTTTTAACCGACTGCAAAAAGGAGCAGTTCCACGCGGACGAAGTCGCGGGCAGAAGCTAGTCTAGAATAAAAGTGAACTAACTTTGGACTATTCACGCCAAATGATCTAGTCCACTAAGTAACGTGCTTGTACTATGTTTACTAGATAACGGATAAACATTATATAATTTAATACACTTACTTACTTCCAAGAATCAGGTACAAGATTCCTAGTTATTTGAAAGCGTGTATTGCTTTTAAAAGCTTTAATTATTAATGGGTAGTAAGTATGTAGTGCAGGATAACCTATTATTTTTATTATTATGGAGAATTAATATAAACCCACAACTCACTATATACAGCAACAACAGATATATATTATTAGGTATTGTCAAAATAATAATGAAGAATATATGACCAGAAATAGCGCATCAGCTTGTAACATACCTACCGTTACATACTTAGAATAGATGAGGTGTATGTACCTAATGAAAACTTGTTCAAAACAAAGAAAATTAATGAGAAACATTTGCGTAGATACTTAATTAAGTAATAAGTTACCAACTAGATAATAGACAATTGCGCCTTACTTATCCTACTCATAACCTAGATAGAGCACCTTAGTTGGGATGTAATCCCTACTTAATATTATAAATGCGAAAGTAACTCCGTCTGTCTGTGTGTTACGCTTTCACGCTAAAACTACTGGACCGATTTAAATGAAATTTGGTACAAAGAAAGTCTAGAGCCTGAGAAAAGACATAGGCTACTTTTTAACCTACTGCAAAAAAGGAGGAGTTCCACGCGGACGAAGTCGCGGGCAGAAGCTAGTAATCATATAGGTATAATGTAAGTAACGACATGTTCCACCTCCGAGTTTGATAGTAACCTACTTTCCGTTTAAATCTACTCGTACGCATGTCACATACCGCGGCAAAAGTAAAAGCATTTATACGAAACTAGCTTCTGCCCGCGACTTCGTCCGCGCGGAACTCCTCCTTTTTTTGAAGTCGGTTAAAAAGTAGCCTATGTCCTTTCTCCTTTCCAGACTTTCTTTGTACCAAATTTCATTTAAATCGGTCCAGTAGTTTTAGCGTGAAAGCGTAACAGACAGACAGACAGACAGACAGACAGAGTTACTTTCGCATTTATAATATTAGTAGGGATGTCCATTTCTAGGTTATCATCTATTACCATACCAAATTTCATCAAAATCCTTTAAGCCGTTTAGACGTGAAAGAGCAAAAGTCCCAACCAAAACGACTAAAAATCACTATCTCAATTTAGTTATCTGCCTACTGCCTACCCCCTAAGAACGATGGCGTGATTATTTATAGCCTATGTCCATTTCTAGGTTATCATCTATTACCATACCAAATTTCATCAAAATCCGTTCAGCCGTTTAGGCGTGAAAGAGTAACAGACAGACAGACAGACAGAGTTACTAACGCATTTATAATATTAGTAGGGATGAGTCACAAATAGTCACAATCAAAGTAAACGCTTACATGACACTAGGTCGGTTCCGGGACGGGCCCGCGCCGCTGGCAGTGCGGTGCTCGTTGAGGCTTACAACTCGTGAGTCATAGTGGAAACGCACCCTGGACGGAAGTCCGTCAAAGCGCAGGCGTGACGTACCTACGCCAATGCACCTTTTTTTTTTTTTTTTTTTTTTATCGCTGGAAAATGCGTTTCGCATACCACCCTAGCCCGGGGGAGCGTCGGGTGGTTATGTGGGACTCCTGAGATGATACCCAGACTACCCACTAAAAACCAGCGTCTACCCTCACCGTCCGTATGGGACACCACAGGATAACTTGCGCATTCGACTGTGGTGTCCCGACACGCCAATGCACCTGGCACAGAGTAGCATTTCATTTAACTGGCTGTAACCGGAACTGGCAATACCAAAATATATTTTGCTACTAGCTTCTTCCTGCGACTTCGTCTGCACAAGATGAGTTGGTTTACACAATATCATTAAAATGTAGTCTGTATGTTATTCTGATTTATAGGTTAGCTATATTATTGTAATGTTTCATCAAAATCCATTCAGCATTTTTTGCGTGAGACAGTAACAAACATACATACTCACAAACTTTCACCTTTATAAAATTAGTGTGATTACTTTTTGTATACTTACCTATCGGCAGTTAGCAGATTAAATAAACAACAAAATATTAATTTAATCTATCTAAAGAATATAATTAATAAATGAGTAAGTAACAACTTTTGATTTCACAAAATTTGTGAAGACATTTGTTGTTGTAATACGGGTAACATAAAATATTTGATGCGATGAAAACAAACAGTCATCGACGTATGCTAGTCTGCGATCGAACGCTATTGAATCGAAACCCGTCCCGGTACGTGACGGCACTGCGGAGGCAGGCATAAGCGCACACACCGACGTCCAGACCCAATGACAACTAAAAAGGCAACATTGAACGATTACAAATATAAAAAACGTTTCATTCACCAACCCGTCTAAGTTTTCACGTCGTTGTTTGCATTTCACAAGCTTATAGAATAGAACAATGAGCGCAGTAAACGAAACGTAACGGGCGTCCCCCGACGTTTAGTGTTTACAATGGATACGGAACGTGAGAATGTTGTTTTAGACCAACTTTATCCCGAAGGTTTACGTGCTTGTACAAAACGGACCAACCTGGCCTTTATTGTGGAGGCGGCGAAGCAAAGGTGTCGTAAACTATGTCTCTGTGACGCCGTCGTTAAGCTGCCGAACTTGCATACAATCACGTAATGACTTTTGGGTGAGAGAATGCAATTATTGTTTATGCGAACGTGGGAACGTAATTTTTGTCCTGGACGCTTCCTGCCGGACATGGACTGTTACATTACGTTTACATTGTGTTAGTTAGCGTTGTATTCGAGTTGTTGCTAGGTAAACGCTGTTTCTATTCTGAGTAGTTTAAGTACGTGACCACACAGAGTCTGCGCTTGAATTATGATCGATGGAACAATATCCGGTGGACCCACGCGCGCTTCCTCCCTGCCATTGTCTTCCCCTCATTATTAACTATCTATGTAGTAGCCCTTTAAAAAGGTCATTCGCATCTTGTTCATATTATAGCATGAGTAGTACCTATGCAATACAAAATAGTATTTCGGTACAAATATAAAAAATATACGAATGATTTGTCGAAATGTACGAATGAGTTTTAACCCACGGTATAAAGAAATCATAGCACCAGTGAAACTCATAAATACATATCTTTACGGTATACATAGGTTTAAGACTTCGACATTCGAAGCAAAGAAAATTGAATTATTTACTTTTATATATAAGTAGTACCTATTCAATAAGCTTAATGAAAATGCTAATACTTTAAAAGTGGGATTTAATGGTACGATTACGGCTCTAAAAGGGAAATTCGATAAATGCTAATTGATTCTTAACAGCTCTGGCTTGACGGTCGTAAAACAGTTTAATAGCCCACTCCGTTTAACAAATTGTAAATTGTTCAAATTACGTCACTTCCCTAAGCGAAGCTTTTTTGCGTCGTTTTAAATTCGAAGGAAAGTAATTGATTTTTAGTATATATTAACTGTAGATTTCCTGAAACCAAATCTTATATTTAAACGATTGCAATTGTTAAGCTAACGTTGATATACACACTTTTTCTAATAGGTATATAAATGCAATACTTATGCAAGTTTCTATATAAAGTTAAGGTATAACATACCCACCACTAAAGCAGTTATTTTTTCATTATATCTTAAGCTTAGGAAAGAAACAACTATAACGGATATAACTTGCGTATTTTATTTCATTCGCTGACGTTACGAAAACTTAGACTATAACTCAGTCATGATATAGCTTTGTCGTGCTACGAATATGGGAAATATAAGTTCGAACCGCCAGCAAATAAAATAAAATCCGTGAGTTAAACCTGTTAATTGTCTCATTCCGATGTGTAATAACCGCAAAGGCATCAGAAATTATTACGTACCTATCTTAAACTGTTTAAAGAATCAATAATCCCTACTAAGTAGTCCCTACTAATATTATAAATGCGTTAGTAACTCTGTCTGTCTGTCTGTTACGCTTTCACGCTAAAACTACTGAACCGATTTAAATGAAATTTGGTACAAAGAAAGTCTGGAGCCTGAGAAAGGACATAGGCTGTTTTTTAACCGACAGCAAAAAAGGAGGAGTTCCACGCGGACGAAGTCGCGGGCAGAAGCTAGTCGTAAATAAAACAAAATTGTGATTGTTTTATGACTAAACATTATATAGGTACCTGTTTATCGTGCAATCAAATATAATTAATATGAAAATATCTTATCAAGCTCAGCTTCCTTCCGATTCAATATCCTCCCTGTCATAATCAAAGTGATAACAAAGACGGTGGAGGGGCGGCGGGCGGCAGGCGGCAGGTGCGCGCACGCACGTGCGGTGCAGCTTTCCACACAAAGTGTGCTAGGACAAAAAATAAAGAGATTTCTGGAATTTCATTTGGATTTTAGGGGATCATAGTGATTGATAATGAGATGGAAATAACGCCGTAAATGCTCAATTTAGGGTCTGAATATTTATTAAGGCATATGTATACTAATATTATAAAGAGGAAAAATTTGTAGGTATTTACCTATTTTTGTATGTTTGTAATGAATAGTCTCAAAAACTACTGGACCGATTTTAATAATTCTTTCACTGTTGGGAAGCTACGTTTACCCTGACTAAAAAAATAGGGATCCGTGCGAAGCCGGGGCGAACCGCTAGTATTTTTATAAAGTGCCGTTAGTGATAAGTTCGCAATTGTACATGTTTCATGTGATGTAAAAACTGGAATTATGACCTTTTATGCATAATAAAGTGTTTATATACAATGTATTAATAGTAAGTTACCACGACCTAAGTATCTAATTATTTTTTGTTGCACACGTAATAATTATTACCACATTTACTATAATAATTTCTAATTCCTTCGCGATTATTAAGTAGGTAAGTACATAATACATATTGGAACGACTAGCTTTAGACTATCGTCAGTTCAATTGTGCTACGAATATGGGAAATTTAAAATTATCAAAACGTCAGAAAATAAAATAAAATACGCTAGTTAAATCCGTTATAGCTGTTTCATTCCAACGCATTTACTATGTCAATTTAGAATCAGATAGGTTAAATCGATGCTAAATGGATGGAAAATAAATAAAACTTTATTAATTTAGTTTGTTAAAAAATACAGGATAAAATATTAATAAGTAGGTATCTAAAATATTCATAGTGGTTGGGTACTTCCGTTACGCTCAATTAGGTGTAATCATTGCTGCGGTTAAATTAACTCACACCTGCTTTAACTTAACGCTTCAGCAGATAAATGTTAACAAAACAAAGTGAACTAAAAATTACATAACACTATGTAAAGTGATTCTGAACACGAATACAATAAGTAAAAAAACAGACAATCGAAACAATCGGAATCTAAAGGTAGGTACTAGTAATTTAGATACACCCTTATTATAATAGGGGTGACGACTAGGTAAAGGAAACGAAATGATATTTAGGCCATCAATTAGATTATTAGAATATATTGGACACTAATTTATTTTTTCTTTTTCTAAATCGAACAATAAATGACAAAGATAACCACTTCAAAAGTTCGATAGGATAAATTGTACCATAAGGTGACGTCACAAGTCCTCACTTCCGAACTGAAGTTTGTTTGAGAAAGGAAAAAAGACGCGTCCTATATTAACAACAACTAGGAGAGTATAACACTAATCCTCCTATTTACTAGGACACCAGAATTATACCTCAATTGAAACATTAATTACCGTTGTAAAACAATATTAAAGAAGCGCCAAGTCAAATTTCAGCCCTTAGGTACTTAAAACTAATTTTCGATAGACTCCAATAAGAATACATATTAAATTATCATTCATAGTTATTCGGTGACTACACAATGTGGTGCCGAGTAGGTGGCTGTATATTGCCTACTGCATTGTTCACTTACAAGTCATCTTACACTGCCTCCTTACCCAATAATTTATATTGATTCATATTTTAGAAACACATTTTCTATATTAAGTCGTTATTTTACTTAACATAACGTAACATATTGAATTAGTAACTTGTCACAGCAATTGAACGGATGCAAATACAAATTTATGTATTGGCGAAAATGTTTATCGCTGTGTGACATAGACGTAAAGGTTGAAGATCAGTGAAAATTTCTATATTTTACTCAGATTAAAGCTTAAACGTTTCGTACATACCTATTCATAATCTACACAATAATTTTAGATCTGTTGAATGTGTATTACTTGACTAACAAAAAAACGCATGTGTATTAAAAGAAGTTTCCTTAATGTGATTTAAATTAAAATTTGTCTCTACCTACGTATAGAGATAATAATATGAGTATCACTCTTTAAAGCGGTAAAAGGGGTAATATAACTTACAATAGAAGTGTAATAAATAAATAATCACTTAAAAAAAACGAATTATAAGTCTAAGTCGCGAGCAGAAACTAACAATGACCTAAAACAAGAGAGCAGCGCGCGCGCATCGCAGTCACGGTGGCGGATCAACAGGCCCAACTAGTTCGCTACCACAATACCTGTCGACAATGTGCTCGCATGTCGCACTCTCGCGACAGACACTTGACACCCGCGTCACTGTAACGGGGCTTCTGTACCTAATGCACTTAATGACAGACTTATTTTGTATTGGAATGAAACAACTATTAACGGATTTAACTCGCGTATTTTTATTTTATTTTATTAGCTAGCGTTTCGGATTCTTTACAGTTTCCATAATCGTAGCACGACTCAGATGACAATAGTCTAACGCTAAAGAACTTTTGACTTTAGCGTTTATTTTCTGACGTTTGGATAATTTTAAATTTCCCATATTCGTAGCACAATTGAACTGACGATAGTCTATAGCTAGTCATTCCAATATGTACCTACTTACAGACCTACTTAATAATCGCGATGGCATCAGAAATTATTATAGTAAATGCGGTATGTAATAATTATTACGTGTGCAACAAAAAATAATTAGATACTTAGGTCGTGGTAACTTACTATTAATACATTGTATATAAACAAAATAAAATAAAAATACGCGAGTTAAATCCGTTAATAGTTGTTTCATTCCAATGTGTAATAACCGCGAAGGCATCAGAAATTATTAGACTTATTTTGTGTCGACAAATCAAATGCCTACATGCAGACAATAGCCAATCCCGATTATCTATATAATTATGAACTATTAATTCTTGTGATGTTTATCGCAAAACACACTGATGCAATAAATCCTATCCTATTATTTTAATATTATATATGCGAAAGTTTGTAAGAATGTCTGGATGTATGTTTGTTCCTCTTTCACTCAAAAAGCACTGAATGGAGTTTGATTAAACTTTACAATAATATAAATTATATATTAGTATAAAATATAGGCTATATTTTATAACGATATTGTGTAAAATACTCATCGTGCGCAGAAGCTAGTATTTTACAATTCACTGGCGTATAGACGCTTATTAACAAAACAGAAACTGACAATTGAAGTTTACTTAACAAACGCGACATGTAAAAAATATCTGACCCGAGGCATCTGTAGCAGCGACAAGCGCCTGACACCGGATTAATACCGCGGATCAATACGATATGTCCACCCTCGAGTGCGCCGGCGCACCTCGGCAGAACAATCGAGCGGAAACGGAAGACGCGTTTCGCGATCTGGGCGAAATTCGGCGGCAGCTGGTCGGACCAGCTGCTTTGTAATAGGCCATTTCCGCTTCGCATGTCGCCGAGTTCAGACGTCTGCGCTAATGTAAAGACATTACCCCTCACGAGTGATTGTTTAAATGGCCACGGTTAGGAATTTGATAAAGGATTTTATTGTTCTTTAAGTACTTCCGTACACATGACTTTAGGGTTTGTATTTAGGAAACACGTTTATTATAAGTACACTCAGAGAGATCTCTTTAATAACTACCTATTAGCTTGAGTCGAATATAAGCATATATTATGATGATTAAAGCATAGGTTTATTTTTAAATATTTATTTATAGCCTAACTAGCTTCAGCCCGTGGCTTCGTCTGCGTAGCACCGCCGTTTATTCACTCCCTTAAGAAGAGAATTTTCAAAAAATCTTAGTGCTCTCCTACGTTATAAAACGAACCCCTGTGCCAATTCATAGTTTAGGCCCAGCGTTAATATATCAGTCATTAAGTCAGCTTCTCTTTTCATAAATATAGATATTCTTCAGTGCAGTTTAATATACTAAAGGGGCAATAGTTTTTATTTACCACAAAAAGTAGCATCACGTGTGGCTCTTACCGTAAATAGACCACATACCATAACAGTTATGGCGCAAAAAATATAAAACATAACATTTATTTTAAGATAACCTGGGGGACGAAAAGCTACCGTCAATTTATCACCTGGATCCGAAAAAAATGATCTCCCAAGACAGTTGCAAGGGGTCTTTCTGCCATGGAAAAAATATTAATATCCAAAAATACACTTTTGTTCTAGGGCTTCAAGTCTGCTAGAGTTTTAAAAACGTAACAGTTATAATTAAAATTGTCAAAATACTCAAAATCAACATATTAGAAAACAAAATATATATTAATCTGATGTATAAACTATATTATTGTAAAGTTACATCAAAATCAATCCAGTCTTTAGCGTTAAACAGTAACAACCATAAGTACTTACATTCATATAAACTTTCGCACTTATAATGTTGGTAAGAATATCATGGATATATAAAAGAGATGAGAAACAAGTATTCACAAAACATTTATTTACCAAAAGCCATCTTCAATCAATTCCACAGTCTAAAATTCACCCATAAAGACTAAAAACGGAAGCAATAATTTTCACATTACAAATCCAATAACAACAGAATTTCATGCATTTTGCATGTTACACAAGCTCATTTACCAACTCTATTATAAATGTACATTAAAATCCCGTAACGGTGAATGTGACGTTAATTCGTGTCATATTGTTACCAACCAAGCGGAAGCCACGCGTACAGATGTTTCTTTTTTTTCCACATTCAAAATAGAAACAAGAGATCAAGCAGAACTTTTTATCATCGGGCGTTGACAATTAATACTCAGCATTTCCACAGTGACACGGCTATTAATTTTCCAGACTTCTGTGGCCATTTAATACGAAAGGATTTATGAACTCCGCATCCGCAGGAAATGTAGCTAATAGTAGATTGAATTTTAGTACTCTCCTTGAAGTTTAAATGGGTACAAATGCATCATCTTCATTATAATAATCTTCGTGGAACGATTGAATATTAAAAATTGTCGCTTCTCTTTTCAGGAAATTTATTTATTTTTATTTTAAGCCCATAGTTTATGAAACGTATAACTTCTTATTTTTCTATAAATTTGGTTGATTTAATATAAATAATAATTTCTGTTGCCTTCAATGAAGCTATTATAACGGATTTAACTCGCTTATTTTATTTGCAAACTTTACAGTTCCTATATTCGTAGCACAGCTAAGCTGACTACAGTCTAACACAAAGGTGTCAAGGGGACTTTTCAAAACGTAGGCAATAAAATTATTTTTTTATTTTAAGGATACATTAAATACTAACACATAAAACAATTTCAATTCAATTGAGCCTTGGTCAATGACTTAGAATACTCAAACAGCCAGCCCATAGACAAAACTTTCGTAGTTTTAAGAGTGATTTCAACACCTTTGCACTCGAGTGAAGTGCACGTAGTAATTCGATTACCCGTAGCAAGCATCTGGCGAAACCCTCCAACGCTGAAAGCCACAAAAAGCCACGCGCTCAACCTCTTTCCGCCAACCTGCTTCCGCCGCGTAAGAGCTTTTAATGCGAGGGTTACGGCTTGTATCGACAATTTTAATAAGTTGACTAGGTTGGAATGAACCAACTGTAAACGGATTTAACTCAAGTATTATATTTTATTGGATTTTTAGGGCGTGCATTCCATACAGGCACAGTGCCACTAATGTATGAAGTACCTACCCTGGCGCCATGCGATAGTCTAACGCTAAAGTTTAGCATTTGTTTCATTCCAATTTGTAATAACCGCTATTAACTAACGGATTTTTAACTCGCGTATATTAAAATCACTTTAGTGTTAGACTTATTAGTCTCATCGTAAACTCATTCGTGCTACGAATATGGGAACCGTATTTTTTTCGTAACGTCAGCAAACAAATTAAAATACGCGAGTGCGATCCGTTATAAGTAGTTGTTTCATTCCAAAAAATACATTCTAAATGCATGAAATTATCTGCGTAAATAAAATGTCTCGATATTGTTAATATCGCTAATATATAATTTTATCTTGTTACAGGTAAGCGTCTCTGATTACCAAACAACGGCCAATAGATAAGTATCGTCATAACAGACAAACAGTAGTCAAGGAGCGAGTAATCCCATTATAACATTTGTTCGAACCTTGTAAAACGAGATTACACTCTTAGAGCACTTCGCTGCTATGATCCATTGTATGGAATTTGTAATCCTATTGTATCTTCACTGTCTAGTCTAACGCCTGGCGAACCTTATCTGTCCAGTAATCGTGTTATCTCTTCTGATAAGATCTGGCAAATATATACATAATATAAGGTAACCTGATACAAGTAATTCCCAGCCTCTGCGATGATTCTGATAATGAATTATTTATCTTGATCGTGTTTTGTTTTGTGTTCTAATTTGTTTAATTTAATTATACTTCATCTTTTTGTTTGATTTTGATTTTGATTTGTTTTGTTTAATATAAAATTTTTACTTTTATTCCTTTTTTTATTTCTGAAAATTAATCATTTATATATAAACATTTTTTTTTTAACAATTTCTTATAACCTTCCCGGTTATTACACATTGGAATGGAACAACTATAACGGATTTAACTTACGTAATTTATTTTATTTGCTGGTGTTTTGAAAACTTCACAGTTCCCATATTTTACTTTAAATACCTAGTGTTAGACTATAGTCAGCTCAGCCGAGCTACGAATTTGGGAACTGTGTTTTCGAAACGACAGCAAAGAAAATAAAATACTTGAATTAAATCCGTTACAGTGAATAATATCAAATGTTTCATTCCAGTGAATAATATCTAACATCCAGAAAATTAAATTACCTTCTATCAAATATCGCAGATTCATCTATTTCTTTGTGCTTTTAATCCGTAGATTGAAAGCGAGAAAATCCCGGCCCGCCCCAGATAACATCTGGTAGGCAAGGTGTCTGTGTTGTAACTATTGCAGTTTTTGCAACACGTGTGCCGCGTAGAAACGAGAATGGGTCAAAATTACAATGTGTCATAGAAGACGAATTGTTTTGCATGAATTAAGAATGCAAAATGACGTGTACAATTACGAAATATTCTTTCCATAGTACATACGGTCTACTATGTTTTACTAGTGAAAATAAATTAGATGGTTTTGGTGGTTTCATCGCAGTCGCATAGAATCATCTTATCCTAAGGGATCAACACGTACTACTTTCTCCTACTTAAATTGGTATGGAAGAGACGGTTGAAGAGTATTTGTTTAATACGCCTATACTATAAGTAGGTATTTCAAAATGTCCTTTACGCAATCATTTCTAATTTCAAAAAATCTATATTTACTACGAAATACCTAGACTCAAAAAGGGCACTGGTATATCTTTAGGTATATGGTTGCTAGGTCCCCAAACCTAATAGCCGGACCAGACAGTTTTTCCGGACATTTGGGTAGAAAGTCCGGATACCCTACATTATTGAGGATTTTGTATAATTTGGCCGTACACGCAATAGAAAAGACTACTTATTCGGCTTTATCCGGACGCCTGGCAAGTGGCAACACTATCTTTGTAGAACTTACCTTTAGACACTAAATAAAAAAAAATACATTACTGGGCACATTGCTATTGAATCTGTGTCAAGGGGTGTGATCAATCTGTACTATTAAAAAAAAATCTCCACATTAGCCGGGTGCTAATGCGTTTTTTCTTAGACATGTGCTACTGCCAATTTGAGGTAGGAAAGGTGCGCGCGCGCCGGTCCATATGTGACGCTGCGCTCTGATCTATTAACAACATGTATACTTTTAAAATGTTACATGAACCTTTTAACATTTGGGACATGTTTATTACCTACTCGTAGTTTCATAAGAAATTTCTCTGGAAAAGAAATATTTAAGGAGGAATTATCTACATATGTATGCTGCAAGGTGTGGGTTTATGTCCCACTGGAGGTCTCAATTTTCTCTACTCCTGTCTTGGTACAAATTATCGCGTATTTCAATTTATTTAATGACGTTTAGAAAACTTTACAGTTCCTATTCCTATATTCTATATTCGTAGCACGACTGAGCTAACGACAATCTAACGCTAAAGTAATTTTTGATTGCAACCTATTCAGTAGGTATCCTAAAATTTCAGGAAAGATGAAAATCTTTCCTGCCAAATCCCTACTAATATTATAAATGCGAAAGTAACTCTGTCTGTCTGTCTGTCTGTCTGTCTGTTACGCTTTCACGCTAAAACTACTGAACCGATTTAAATGAAATTTGGTACAAAGACAGTCTGGAGCCTGAGAAAGGACATATGCTACTTTTTAACCGACTGCAAAAAAGGAGGAGTTCCACGCGGACGAAGTCGCGGGCAGAAGCTAGTCTTTTATAAACTAATTGTATTTCATTTATGTGGTAATAATTATTATGAAAAATAAAATATGTAATAAATTACAAAAGCAATCGATTGAAATAGTATTTTCTTTTTGTTAAATATTAACGGGTAAAACACGGGTTAACCCCATGACGCGGCGGATCGTCTATTTATACACTAATCGTACAAATAGGGGAAAGGGACGTGAATAATTTACCACAGGGGCACTTACAATTCGCACTATTTGGGATAGAAAGACGTAAGTAACATGTTATTGGCTTAGGACTTTAGCCTTTCTACAAATAGTAGGAATTTATACTTGACATAGGGAGTTTTTCGCGTGGAATGCAATTTAGTGCGTTCCGTGCCGAAGGGCAGTAATAAAATGTCAACATTTAGGGTCTTAGTGAAAAAGGGTATTTAAGGTATAAGTGTTCTAAGATTCTAATGAAAAAGGCCATTTATGTGATATTCTCAAGTTTTCGCAGCGACACGCCAATTTACAATTTCGGAATCGTCGATATAATAAAAGTTCTGTAGCGGAAACGTTATTCAGAAAATAATTGCTTTTCATTGCTTCTGATGATTACACGGTATTTAAATACAATTCGGACCAGACCTTTGTGGATACAATGGCAAGGGCGGAACACACAATTGTATTATTCTATAATTGTATTTAATTGGCGACACTGTGCCTTATTCAGGTTGGACATTTTATTTCTCAACGATTCCTCAAGTACTTATGGTGTTACAAAGAGTTTTAACTACTTATGACAGACCTGAACTACATTTTTTATAAACGTAAAAGTTTGATTCTATTATGTTCCTGCATGGACTGAATTTTGAACACACACACGTCATAGAATATCTTTTTTATACACTATTATTTGATAAAAATCTCAAAAATGCGGAACGAAGTTCGCTGGGTGGACTACGTATATAAAAATCTCGAGTGTTTGTGGTCGCACTTCTCCAAAATGGCTCAATCTCCGTTTATATTTTTTTTAGGTAGGTATATATAAATGTAAAGTAGGTAGGTATGAAAATAGGTCGTACTTCATACTGATAAGTTATTAGAATGGGGGCTGACAAACGTTTCCCGGGTCAGCAAATTATTTTATAAAAGCTTTTGTTATAGACTGTTTTCACTTGGCTAGACAGAAGGCGAGACCTCATGCCTCATATATTGTTTCTATAAAGATATATAATATTTCCTTTAGCTGAATATTGACGTATAAGGTACAAGAGTGGGCGTCTGAAAGCTTGGATACTACCATAAGTGTCCTAGATAAGCCTTAATGGAGAATAAAAATAGATTTACGATAGCGTATCTAATGTCCTCGTGAGCCTATTCCTAGAAAGAAAAGAGGACGTAGGTATTGTTGAGGAAAAATCCTTTCTCTAAAAGAATTTCTTAAGTCTAGTTATCAACTTAATCAATGTTTTTATCTGAGATACATATAACATAAGTCGTGCAAATATTTTACTGGTTAACTGCAGACGACGAATTTTTTGGCGCTACCTAATTTACCGTTATCTATTTGACGATAATGGGTAAAATTTTATAGCCTAAATTATTTTGTTATATTTTACTGGATTAAATGACAATATCCTTCGTAGGTCTGATCTATTTCTAAGACATTAAACGATCTCCACTAGAGACATTAGTCCTAAAAGCGTAACATAAACAAGTTTAGAGACATTCGCATCCCTACTAATATTATAAATGCGAAAATAACTCTGTCTGTCTGTCTGTCTGTCTGTTACGCTTTCACGCTAAAACTACTGGACCGATTTAAATGAAATTTGGTACAAAGAAAGTCTGGAGCCTGAGAAAGGACATAGGCTACTTTTTAACTGACTGCGAAAAAGGACGAGTTCCACGCGGACGAAGTCGCGGCAGAAGCTAGTTTCTAATAAAAGCAACGTGCAAAATTGTAGCTAATAGATATAACAAGCAATCAAAAACAAATAACTCGATTGTTAATTTGTTTCAAATTATACTTTAATCACATTTAGTTAGTGATTTATGAAACCTGTTCTCTACGGACGGGCGTGATTTTATGTTCCAAATTAAAAGTAACAAGATAACTTATCTTTAGATATCTGGGGATATTAATTTGCTTCGCCGCCTCGTTACGATATCTCAATCACTTCGCGCTACATGTATAATGCATGAGATGGAAGTAAACGGCAAAAATATTCTGAGCGTGGACATCGTCGGGTTAAGTAATGATATACTGAGCGGATGGGTCTTTGTCCCCGCAAAGTAACAGAATAACCCTTAAATTGATCATCATCACATCAACCGAAAGACGTCCACTACTGGACGTAGATCTCCCCCTACGATGTCAACATTGACCTTCTTAAATTCACTCTTATCTAATATTTAAGCTTAAAACAATTGACTTCCTACCTTCCTCTTCTATCCACTTTTGCGCAGTGGAAATTAATTTAATAATTGGTAAAACCAACTATAATGAATTTAATTCGCGTATTTAATTTTATTTGCTGACGTTTTGATAACCTTACAGTTTCACATTTGTAGCAAACTGATTAATAGTTTTATCCAATGGGTATTAATTAACCTTGAGAGCATCAGAAATTATTACGAAAATAAAACTGTCAAGAGTCCAAAACGCTGTACATGAAATGAAATGTCGCGATTATGCAATAAAACGTATTTCACAGACAGACCGGCGCCAGACTAGGAATAATATAGCGATTCTAACTTCGCTCCTCAGTATTCTCGGCCGTTACTCAGTACGCGATGACGGCGTCTCTAATTATAGTGGACAATAAATTCTGCTTGTGTTATTCAATGTAGTGACTCGTCGATGTGTAAGTCACTGCCAATGTTACCACTCTCACTGTAAACACGACGCGTTTAGTCTCACACCAATTTAAGATATTATGACGTCACAATCATTTTGCAATTACCTACGTATTTTTGTAACACCAAGTAATAAAAATACAATATCAGACGTTTAGGATCATAAAAAAATAAGGAGTTAGCTTCGTTTAAACCCCCTTTTTCCCCATGACTTCTCCCTATGGGGGAATTTATCGCAATCCAATACATACCCACATATCCAGTACGAGGAAACAGTTATTTATTACCGTCTGAGTATTGATAAACTGTTCCAAATTGCATAATGTCGACCTTGTGAATTTACGAAAAATGTTACTAGTATTTGGTAAATTCTGTTGGTAGGTAGGTACTTTAAATATAGGTAGGTACCTACCTATATACAGTGAAACCTGGTTAACTGGGTCTTCCAAGGGACCTGTAAATTAGTCTCACTTAAAGAGGTATTCCACTTACACAGTGTCCCAGATATCTAGGTATAAAAAAATACCTGTCTCATTTACAGAGGGTTTCATTAACAGAGGTAAGAAAAGAGGTAATCTCTGTTATAGAGGTGTATTCAATAAAGCAACGTACTTATTTTGTAAACAATTCACTATTTTCCATAAAAAATATCAAAAATGTGGTTTAAAGACAGTTCTCCTGAAACTAATAATTCGTTGTTGACGTTTACAAAATTATTAAAAGTTGGAGGCAGATTATTTTACTGATTCGGGCACTGACGTTAATTTTAGTTTTTTTTCGTAATAATAAAGACTTTGTCCTCGTTTAGGTCTTTTTTAAATAAATACCCGATTAATAGAGAAACCGCATTAAAACTAAGTTATATAATTGCCGATTTAGAGAAGTTCGAGTAGGTAAAAGAGAGAGGAGACATCCGAGGTCCGAGGTAGCCTATGTGTACCTACTGACTTTATCCCAGTTACAGAGATAAATACACGCGTCTTCTCAATTATAGAGGTAATTATGACAAGAAAATAGAAATAACTTATCCCAAATATAGAGGTTGCTTTTGTCTTACTAACAGAGGTAATTCATAGCCAAGGTGCCGGGACCTCAGCATGTGTTCCAGATATGGAGGTTTTTCACTTATCCAGGTCCCTCTTAAACAAGTTTCACTGTAGTTATATATCCGGCGTTATTATTTATTAAATATAAACGTACCTTATTCTTATTTATTAGCCCGTAATGGGTTAGTTTCCTGATAAAACTAGTTTTTAGCGATCACGTAATATTATATATTGCTCTATTTTAAGTGCCCACTTAAATGATACTAATAATATTTTCAACATGAACAAATAATTAATTCATTTTACTATTAAACATAGTATTAACTAGTCGGTATTTTAATGGGCAATATAACGAGTCGCATACTTCTTGCGATTGGTTTATTACATTTCATATTGCCACCGCACCGCTATATCACGGAAACATAAAGAAATGCACAGTATCATAATAAACAGTAGCGCACAGGCCCTTCTCAAACATTACTTTGTTTGTTCTATATTCTGTAGAGAAAGCTACAAATATATACATAGATAAAAAAAATATATTGATTCGTTAATTGGAAATTAGAAATATTTTTGTGGCTACACTGAATTAGTTAATAGATTATAAAACTTACTAATGCCTTCGCAGTTATTTCACATTGGAATGAAACAACTATAACGGAATTAACTCAAGTATTTTACTTCATTTGCTAACGTTTCGGTTACAGTTCCCATAATCGTAGCACGACTGAGCTGAAGATAGTCTAAATCTAGTTATGACATCACTTTATCGTTCATTCCAATTGAAAATACCAATATAAAATAGTCATAAAAATAATGACATACCTAAATATTACCAAATACCTACTTCTTAATATTATAAAAGTTTTCCACACTGCGTTACGTATCGGAAAAATTGTGGAGGCAGCGCGGTCAATGCTACCAATTTAACTGGAGCAGTTTCATTTCTCTTCGTCATTTCGCATTCTGAAACTTCTCGTTTCCTTCTTCATTTGGAATTCTGAATCTAGCGGAGTGCTTTTACCAAGTCAATGGTTGTTATGTAACAGTTCAATTTACAGGAATGCTCACAAACTTTATACATTCGTTTGTTTTCATATGAATTATCTACTTGGTTATCTCTTTAAATGTAGGAACATGATAAACTACTATGAGTAGTTCCAATACGTAAGTACGTATATAAGTAGAGGTACCTACTCATTGATGTTTTGCTAATAATACTAACTAGCCCAATATTTAATCTGAAATCGATTATGTAATTGTAGGATCGCACTATTTTTTGTATCCCCAAGTATCCTCGTAACCCTTTGCGTATTAAGCTCCATGTTCTAACATAAATAACAAAAAATATACTAAGATCAACTCATAACTTGACAAATGTCTTAAAGATCGGATCAACGACACTCAAGTAGTAATTAGCGTCGACCAAACATACCTACAAACATACAATACTCAGCCGTCCCCCTATTGAAGTCAAATCTAAAATCTCACACGCTCGCTCTGAAATATAAGTCTTAATAAGACATACCTACTGTATATATCACTTTAATAAGAAATTACAACATCTTTATATACTTACCTACATTATTCTCGAGCTTCAGTAAAGAAGATTAAAAGAAATTGGCATATCTAAAACCTATTGCATGGTACATAAATCACACACCATTTCATATACCTAGCTTTACATTATTGATGGACCGTGAAATCTGGGAAAAAGTAGTCGGCAGTAAACTAACTTGAGTACATAATTATTACTTAGTGTATGTTTATAAATAGCAATCAATAGCTTTACTTAACTTAGCACCAACGTGAATATCGTTGGTCACGGGAATGTGGCGTGACTGTAACTTATATTTATAAGGTTCACGAGTTCACATATTAAAAAGCCTAATTAGCGCAACACGAATGAAACGAAACTTTCATTTATATAACTAGGGTTGCCATCTCTAAAATTTGACATGCGAAAACACCGATTGTGAGGCTCAGAATCCGGACACGTCAACAGGGTTTTATGAAAATTGCTCCTCCTAATAAAACAAGATTTTAGTTTTTTTATTTATTTTGAAAGCCCGGACTACAAATGAAGGCCCACCCGGACGCTCCCCGGACATCCTTAAAACTAGGACAAATTTAGTAAAAACTACGGATGGCAACCCTATTTATAACTAGCTGTGTCTCTCGAACCTACTTCTATTTGAAACTTAGTAAGCAGTAGTAAGCAAAGTCAAAAACAACGGGTCGGGGCAAATGTTTGAAATTTTAAAAACTATTATAGCCTAAATGAGTTGAAAATGCAATAAAACTATATAACAATTTTTATTGGGCAGTCCTAGCGATTCAATATGGTAACAATATCCAATAGAAAACATTTACTTTTATATCATATTCCATTTGCATAATACAAGAAAGAATGCGTTAAAATCGAATAATATGTCTAACCGACAGTAACGCTTTTGACCTTTAACTATGTTTCTGTTTAGTATATCATATAATTAAAGACGTGTTACAGTGCAATGCTAGTCAATTAACTGTTCAACAAAATACAGACATACAAACAGGTGCCCTTTTTGAAGATATATTTTATTTAATTGTCGGTTACACTTTGTTACTTCTAATATAGGGAGGTAAGTATTACATTCATTTTTTTATAATTCTTACGTCGAATATGAAACAAAAGCTATAAGCTGAGTAAATTTAATTATACTTAAGTATTCTTTCTTTCTTCAAAAAATAATTGTTATATAATAAGTATGTGACGATTATCTAATTTTTAAATATTTTACCCTTAACTTTATACCACACTAGCGGTCCCGGCAGACGTCATCCTGCCCGTTCGAAATTCAAATTAGGTAACTTTAGTTAGACAACGTTTGTATGGGAAAATAAAAGGGCTGTTTTTAGGGGTTTCCCGGCAATTATTCGATTTTTTCTCGCTGTAAGAACCATCCTTGGACTTCAAAGAACATTTAAAAAAAAAAATTGGCCAAATTGGTCCAGGCGTTGTCGAGTTATGCGCTTACCAACACATTTTGCGATTCATTTTTATATATAAAGATTACAGGGTTTGTGTCATAGGGGTAAAAATTAGGAATTTAATGTATTTTTCAAAGCTGAGTCATGAAAAAATAAAAAGAAATGTATAAAAATTAAAAAAAAACCTTTGGGTAGAAGCACAGTTAATATCTAAAGGTACGAATATCAGACATTAAGAAGATTATACAGTTCCGAAAATATTTGTAGCAGACTCAGCTGACGATAGTCCGACATAGAACTGATTTTATACTATGCAAACTCAAACGCAAATTAAACTGTTTTAATTGTCTTATTCCAATGTATAATGACTACAAACGCATTTGCCATGATTGCGAGTAAATATACAAAGACAAGGAACCCAAAAACCATGCATAATTAACATAGTTGGCACATAAATATCCTGGATAAGCTTGCGAGCCCCAGGAAGTGGCGCCTGATTAAGGCATGCGGGCGTCTTGATATACCGGGCCGACGCTGCAAAACGATGTATTAACACAAACAACCTATTTGTTAAAACGATTAGATTTAATTTATGGCGAGTGTCCTTCATGACTGAATTGTCTTATTGATTTGGATGAACCATTTTTGTGTTATACGACGACGACTGTTTTTTTGTCCATTAAGTAGATTATCAAAAAATATTAACATGTATTTTTTCTTTTATCAAACAACTAAAAAAATGACTATGATAAATGCTTCTAAAGTTCAGGAGTGGGGGCTCGTGACGTCACGAGCCCTCAATATTATTATAAATATGTGTCCAATACTTTGTTAATAATCTGACTGACGGACTAAACTTCATTTCATATTCTTTACCCAGTCGTCATCTCAATGAATTGAAAACTATATTGAGACTATAGGTAAGTAGGTACATCTCTTATATATAAAAATTAATCGAAAAATGTGTTGGTAAGCGCATAACTCGACAACGCCAGGACCAATTTGGCCAATTTTTTTTTTAAATGTTCGTTAAAGTCCAAGGATGGGTCTTACGTTCTTAGAAAAAATCGAATAATTGCCGGGAAAACCCTAAAAACAGCCCTTTTCTTTTCCCATACAAACGTTGTCTAACTAAAGTTAACTAATTTGAATTTCGAACGGGCAGGATGACGTCTGCCGGGACCGCTAGTATTATTATAAAAACAGTTTCTCATTATGAAAATGTTAAACAAATAATCAAACTTCGTAAACTTACATTATAATTGTGATGCGATACTTACAGTTACTTATTCGGGTATGGGTCAAAACAATAATAGAAACCATTCGATTGTTATAACCCATGAAAAAACTAAATTCGATACCGGCGCGTAACTTAAAAATTGTACGACAAAAAAACGAAACCAACTGCAGATTTATGACAGCCATAACAGCGTTTACGATCGGCATATTAAAATACTGCGACGCTAAACTTTCTTCGATTATACGCCATTGTTAACAATTCATTCTTATCTCGCAGAGAAAGCCTCCGATAAAGGAAAACGTGGGAATTTATGTATCAAAGAAAGTAATAGTACAAAACGTCATCATTACAATACTGATCCCACTGTGCTAAGCGTGTCTTACTGTTTTTTGGCGTCATGCTCCCTGGAATCAGACATTCAGAGATTTCATTCAATCGCTTGTACAAAAAGAATCTCCGCGAAACTACTTTCCCAATAAACAGCGGAAAGCCGAGATGCCCATTTATATAACTACGCGGGGGTGCATAAATATCGAAGGGAGAAATATACCGAATTTTGATAAGCCAAAGAGGAAAGTTTCTATAATAAAAATGTAGATTATTTTACCGAATATTAAACAAGGCCAGTAAATCAATGGAATAAAACAACTCTCGTAGGTACATAATATGACTTTGTCCCGACTCTTCGAGAACTTTGCAGTTTGCAGTTTTGCTACGACTACGGGACATGTAAAGTTCTAGAAACGACAACATGAAATGATTGCGAAACTCTGAACTCGGATTTAACCCCTATTTTATGTTATCGTTTCAGGAACTTTTTCCAATGTTCAGTAATAACCGTGAAAGCACCAGAAATCACAACATGGCAATCTTCAATCTCAAATAGATATTTCGGCATCTCGGACAGTACCGCTTTAACGACGTCATACGAAAAACTTGGCTTTTATACGTCGAAGAATTCCTTTGGATTCACATAGTAATTATAATGGCTTCGCGGGTAAAAAGCAGTCGGCGTATTGAATGTTAATGCGGCGATGCACCTGCCCGAGACCGGACGACGCGTGCGAGGAAGCTGCATCTTCAATGAAATGTGCAAGTGCATCGCATTGTTACATTATTTATACATACTTACACACAGCTTATGCGTCAAAAAGATGGATAAAAACGTCAATGTGACGCAACTTGATTTTATGTAGGCTGAGGTGTTGGACAAAGCGGTAATGTCCTCTACATATAAGTAATAAATATACGATTAAATTTGTAGGTTAAACAATTTCTTAACTTAAGTTAAACTACTTATAGGTACCTACTGTATATGTCGTCAACATAAACTCACATATACAATAGCAATTTGGTATTTCACAGATACTAAAACTGTTTACTTACCTATTCATACAACCTACTGATAAAGAGAGAAACGTTCATTAAAAAGATTTTTGTGAAATTAATCGATAAGCAGTTTAATCTGCTCTATTTAAAGCCACGGCCTTAGGCAGGATCCACCACATACCTTCACCAGCCATTGCAATATATTTTAGGGTTCTTTAACTAAAAGAGACCTCTTGTAAGAATTGTAATCGGCTTAAGACAAATGGAAGTTCTAAAGTGTTTTCTGAGATAAGGGCTGAGGTATCAATACTCTGAAAAACACCATTGGACAAAATATTTATACTGACCAACCAAATTACTTTTTGTTGGAAACATAAACTGAATCCGAATATTACTTAGTCCACCCATGTAGGGAAAATCTCTGTCAACATACAACCTAAATCTGCTATTATACTGAGCTTAAGTAACCTAGAAAAGTTGTAAGGTCCTCTAATCGATAGTTTATCTCACCACGGAACCACCAGTAAACTGACATTGGTAGAATTCAAAGATCTTGTAAATGATTTAACTTTTTATAATGTTACTCGCTGTATGTAATGACGGTCCTGCAATCCCGTTACCACGAAGTCGAGTTTTTGTCTAAAATTTTCATTCATTGGACACAAAACCGGAAAAACGGTGTTAAAATAACCACATATCAAGTACATTATATGAAAAAGCAGAGAACATTCGAGACGGCAAGCAAACAGTTTCTATTCACGTGTCGCATAACAAGCATCTGAAAACGCAACAATAGGTAAAAATTCTAATGTCCACAATTACAATGTGAAACACTTCATTCTAGTTAGTGATGTCGGCGTCCAATAATGCCTTTTGGAAAGAGACGAATCCGTGGGAGCATTTTAGTGAGCGTGTGTGAACCATCGGCTGCGACATAGTACGAGTATAACCCAGTACTCGCATTCCATATATTTATATGGGATACGGTCGGTCGGTCGGTTCTGGACTAAGAAAGAGGACGCTCTTTCGTAAATTGTTCTTTTTTATTCTTATAAATCCTAAATTCTTCAAATTTGATACAGTAATGAAATATTACACTAAATTTAGCAATCATTGTTTTAATATGGTAATATGTAGAATAGTCAGAAATAAGCTAAAATTTAATAATTCTAAACAAGTGTCCAGCGAGAGCCGGCTAGTGTTTTTTTTTTTGTGCAGGACACCATTTTCCAACTAGTATTTTTGCAGACGCGTTAGATGAATCTGGAGTAATCATTCAATTACTGGCTTAGACTATTGTCAGTTCATTATGCTATCAATACGGAAGTCTTAAAAGTTTTCGAAACAACAACACAGGTTAATACACGCGAGGTAAATCCATTAAATTTTATTCCAATATCTAATACCCGCGACAGCATCATAAATCATTACTGAGTACAACATTATACTGCGGCAATAAGGCAAGCACACACGATGCACCGAGCTCTGATTTAGACGAGACATTACGACGAACAATGCTAGATGCTATGGTGCAATCGTACAATAATTATGCGTGGGAGGTTTGGGAAAGCGTCCACTGACGCTAGAGCATATAAATTGGGCTTATAATCACACGTGTTTTTAAATTAGATTAATTAATTTGCCTCTGTTGTCAACGGCTGAGCGATATTTGGCAACGGATCAAGTTTTGTCGTGGTAGGATTATAGCAACTACGAAAGCGTTTATCCCAAATATCGATAGACTAGCTTCTGCCAGTGACTTCGTCTGGGTACGATAAGCACCGCCATTTTACCCTTTTAGAGAGATAATTATCCAAAATATTTTACATGTGTTTCATGACTTTTGATGAAGAACTTTCATATTGAATTCGAATATGAAATCTTCAAAAATGGAAAAGTTTCATTTCCCGTTTTACCCCTTTTGTTTATTTATTTAAATAAGTTAGAAATCTATATACTTACACATTTTATCTCGTTAATATTAAAATGCAAAGAAAACCTTGTTAGGTAGCAAACTACACTTAATGGTTTACATATATTTTGGATATTTAGTCATTAGCTATTTCGTTTAAAAGACGAAAAGTAAATAAACCTTACAGTAAAATATTTCCATAACAATAACAGGAATTATTGTAGACCTAAAGCAATAACAGAAGTAATTAATACCGGCTTCATCGCCAAACAATCGATTTTACCTCCAGGCGCGTTTTAACAAGCTCATTCTTCAGAATAAATTAATCCTATTCAGTTATTGTGATCAAACTTATATTAGATTAAAACATGTGATTTGTTACTTTACGGCACGCCACCAAATAAATAGCACTTTAACGAACGCCCTATCCGCCTAACTGCTGAGTGACATGACCGAAGAAATGCTTTGTAATCATAAATTAATTCACAGGCTACTCACCCTGAGTTCTAACTGGACTATATTTAACAAAGTTCATGACCAACAAAATAGAAATACTGCAAACTACTTTTCTGACCATGAGTCGTACTGCGTACACGAAGATTCTTGTTTTTACCTCCTTAGAAGCACTTCCAACTATGTTGCATAGGTTATATTTTATTAAGCTAACTCATCGTAGGACTAAAGTGTCATATCTACTTTTATACTTTTAGAGGTTGAATTTCCAAAAACCCCGTCATAGTATCCACACAGCAGATTCGGCTGTGTTGGTATCGGTCAGAGAGTCAACTTAATCTTTTATAGTATAGATATATTGAACAAATACGAAAATATACTGAAACTCTTCAAATTTAATTAAGAGTTTAAATTAAACCAAAAGAAACGTCGATTATTTTAAATTAATTTAAAATAATCGACGTTTTAATAAACATTCAATAATCGATTCTAGAATAAATCCGCGTCAATATATGCATTATGCGCCAAGTAGGTACAAACATATATACCGACATAAGTACATAAAAACAAACCAACGCGGCATTGATAAGGTAAAAACTATTCGTCATAACGATTTATGAATTGGGTAAACACTTTAAACGACCTGTCATGTTCAGATCAAACCAGTAGATAATTTATGAATGATTATAATTATACAAACACTAGCTTCTGTCCGCGACTTTTGCGTAGAATATTTATTTCAGATAGCTTATTATCGCTCGTTCATAGTATGTACCGACCTCTCATCACCCCAAGGACAAAAACTATTCTGATATAAGTAGATATTTATGCCCGGCCCTCAAATGATCTCCATGCCAAATTTCATTTAAATCAGCGGCTTAAAAATGCCTGATGGGGTAACAGACAGAGTTACTTTAGCATTTAATTTTATAATAATAGTAAGGATTCTATTTTTGGTATTTAATACTTCTTTGATGCTAAAATAGATTTCAGCGGGCGTGCAGAAATGCATAAAATTTATTGCGCCGATCGTAAAAAATGACGTTTATGATAACGTCGACATTGACGATAATTACATTAAGGGAGAAGAAGCATTTAATTGGTTTCTTATGATTATTGTTAAATGAACTTGGATTCTTGCAACTAATGAACTGGTAGAAAGAAAATAAAATCTACGCTCATTGAATACACTTATTTTTTACAATGTTCTCATCGGCCTTGTATTTGTAAAATTCGTATTTAGGGTGTTTATTGAACTTTCATAGTAAATTCCATCCCACTAAGGGATTGATTTTTGACCCAATATTACATTAATTCTTAAAGCAAGTATCTTAGTAGATATAGAAATTGTACAAATATTTGTCCAAATTAAACTCATTTCTAACTTCCGATTACACATTTAATATATCCCAATATAACTGTCGTGGCGTTTGACCTCCTTCAGGTGGCTTTTCATAATAAAAATGACTATATGAAGAGCCGGGGTTCAATTCATAACAATAACTATATGAAATTTAAAGAGAAATGGCATTGTCTGCGACGTTTCCTCTCTATATGCCAATACTGCATTTGGCGAGGAAGCCACAAAGTCTGGGATCCCCTGTTGCGTCCACCAAGCGCTTGGCTATATCCCAATATAAAACCACCCAACATAAAGCAAAACTAAAAGAACCGCCAAGTTTCAAACGAATCGTTTCATACAACTTACATTATAGACAATATTGAAGCAAGTTCTTAGTAGCAGCATTATAAACTATTGCTTAACAACAATCCTTACTTCCTTACTAATATTATAAATGCGAAAGTAACTCTGTCTGTCTGTCTGTCTGTCTGTTACGCTTTCACGCTAAAACTACTGGACCGATTTAAATGAAATTTGGTAAAAAGAAAGTCTGGAGCTTGAGAAAGGATATAGGCTACTTTTTAACCGACTGCAAAAAAGGAGGAGTTCCACGCGGACGAAGTCGCGGGCAGAAGCTAGTAACCTATATTACATTAACTTGATTTATCTGTAACCACGTCTCAATGACCAACGTTCGAGGCCTAATTTGACAATGTCTTACCGCATCGTAGCGTGCGACACGCCACGTTCAACTATCGGCTTTAATACAAACGACATGTTTCTATACGGGTACCCCGCCTTTACTACTAATAAAATCGCAATAAAAGTATAACACGATTGGAGAGATTAGCCGGAGTCGTGCGACATGAAAGATTCCTACTGTCACGGAAATAGTTACACCGCCGCCCGAACGGAATCAGATTTTACGGTTCTCATCGCATTTTGTTGGTACACTTAAATATTTAATTCAGATCTGGGTACTTAAAGTTACGCATTTTTTTATGATAATCATTATGTGGTAGCGGTAATAAAGAAACTACCCCTACAATTAATTTTATTTTTTAAGTAGGTACGTAATTAGGTCAGCAATTAATAATTCCTCTAACAATATATTATATTATTTATATAGTTAGGTAGGTATATTATCTTGATATTGGAGCGTACAAGTCTAAGTAGACTAGGTATGTTGTAAACACACAATTTACTTTAATAAAGTGGATAATGAAAATAGAACTTTAGTTTATCTTAGCAATATAAGTAAATACAACATTAAGAGAGCAACACGTCAAACGAGCGCAATGTAAGCAATTAACGACCCTCGTGTTTACTTACAGACCGATACGTGAATCAGAAACGGATACAGACAGTCACAAATACAGGTTATTTTTAATGGCGAGACGGTCGTTTATAATTACTCGCCCGTGGCCTACAGCGCGGTGGAGACTCGACACGAAATCAATGCCAGCAGGCCGCCCGCCCCACTCGACGAACAACACTACGAGAATTTAGAAGCATCATCCGGATTAATAACAAATGAACAGAAATAACCGCACGAGTATATTGCTAACTTCTAACAATGATTCGTGAATGAATTATCAATCCAAACAAAATAAGAAAATTTGTAAGCAGCGTGTTGCAACTCATCTACTAGTGAAGCCGACGCGACGCTAAACGTCCTGTCGTCGCAACGCTACAGCTATAGTGCACTGCGGCAAAGAAAACGAGGAGAAATGTTGCAACTTGCGACGTTATGGTCAATCCAGCGAGGCTTTTGCAACATAAATGTATTGGAGTGAATTTAAACTGATGGCACGCATGAGTTTAATTAGAAGGAAAATTATAAAACCAGAAGTTGCCCCAAAACTACTTGAGAACTTAGCAAATAAAAACGAAGACTTTTAATATGGAAATGACAAAATAAAAGAATGGAAGAAAGAAAGCAAGAACATAATAAATATAATTAACTTTATTTGTTCCCCAATTAAGAAAGAACACAATAAGAAAAGGATGGATAATTAATATCGGGAGAAAAACGAAAACCTAGGTGTGAACTCTGATAATGCACACCTAGCTCTATAGTGACGGCGTCTCGTATTTAAGCTGAAAACCGACAATAACCTATCAACCAATTTTCACATGTCAATTTGTGATTCTACGTTAAAATACGAATTAAGTATTGAACATTAATGTATTAGACAAAAATACTGCCTGGACCCGCTGAGCAAACGATCAACTCCACAAGGATGTCCAAATTTAGACTGAAACAACTCACAAGGATCGCGACGCCGCGATACATCCAAACTAAGCTGTCGTCAATGCATAGTACTTGCAAGAAAATAATGAGAACTAAGAATACATTTACTTAGCATTTAAATCGTGTTCAAACAAGATGTTTATGGAATCTCTGATCTTACCGTTTTGCTTTGTATAAGTTCTACACATGTTTGGGATGCAATAATTATCTACACTTCAACGAAAACAAAGGTTACACTTCTTAAAAGGTTAAAGACTTTAATATTAGTCCTAGATGAACTAACATTTGCTAGACAGAGATTATAAACAACAACACAGGTTACTTTGAATCCGTCCCATAAAGACACCCTCACTGTCTGACTATAGAACTGGCTATATCTCAAATTAGGATTCGTATATTTGGTGGTAAACTTTTATACATAGTAACATACAGCATACAGCAGTCTTATTATCAGTGAAGAGCACACACGTGCTGTTTCTATTTAAGGTCTCATTATACAAGTCCAGCTCACAGCTTGCGCGGGTCCTTGGGGCACGTGCGGCTAGCGGGCCGGCCTCGTGACCTATGCACGGCCTTGCAACTGCAGATGCCTATGCAGGTGCCGGCCAATTAGCGGTGTCCACGCGGTGGCGCTAGGTAATGTTCATAATCGCCTTGTTGGTAAAAATAATGAGCGCGCGTGTATTATGCATAAGTAGTATTGCGAATATTAATTTGAGATGACAAGTTGCGGTTGGGACAGATGGCTTTTATTACTTTACTGAAGATGTCAGTCTTGAGCGACCTCATTTTACCTACGTTATGGTATTTCAGTATTACATAAAACTTGTCTAAAGGTTAAGTCGTACCTTGGCACGTGTTGCCATGATATATACCTAAGTATGCAATCTTAGGTTTCATTCAAGATCACCACCTGGGTTTGCTTTTAAGTTTAACATAATACCATAGCATAATAGAATAATAGCTATACTTATACGAGCACATATATTCTGCTGCTGTTGTTATCCCCTTTATTGCTGTACAGCTTTTTAATGAACAACGGTACACAAATGTATAAGGAAATGCTTAGTTTCAGTTCTCACACGATCGAGACATAAATTGGACAATTGCGGTAGGCGTTCACCGTTAGTATACGTAGGTAGTATTGTCGCAAACCAAAAGGTGTTTCGCGAAATTTATCTTTACAACAATCATTATGTAAATGTAACAATTACGTAGGTCTATTCAAGTGCTAAACGATGAGCAAACACAAATAGTGAGTGACGCGCGACTTCACTTGAAAGTATCGATAGAGATAAGTCGTCGCGTGTCGGTGAAACAAGGACTAGAGTAACATATAAACAAAACACATCGATGATTGTTAGATCGTATTGCATCGTGATAAGGTTGGGATTGTTGTGTAGGCGGCTGTGGCTCAAACAATCAGGTGTTTGCGAGAGATAGCTGCTATCGCCTGGGAACCTCAAACAGCGCGGGCAAGCCACCGCCTGCCCGCCACTTGCGTAAGAACGACTTGACAGGGGAAATTCCTATCGTGCCTTCTATTACGATTTGAGCAAATACCAGATTAGGGTAACTCGGAGCCTCGTGGATTGATGACTGATTTGTTTACGCTGTTACTCGTCTCTGTCAGTAGGTGCAGCTAAGTCGCGCATGTTTTGAAATATTTAAGCAAGCTTATGTTCTGAATTCGTTGTTAGAAATCATAAAGGTATATATTTATGTGGATTTAGAGCTAAGAGCTAGCAAAGTACTTAGGTACATAAAATAAGAACCTAAAGAGTTTTATATTTTCGTAGTTTCTACAATCAAACTAAGTCTGTTGCTACATTTGCGAGTCTAAAATAAGTAAGAAGTTATAATAACTAGACGTTAAATCGAGCCAACAGTTACTTGACATCTACAATAGTTAAGATTCCAAATGTTACTACCAACATATCAAGTTCTATCTAACACGGTGACAGCGCAATTTAACCTTCTACAACTGTTCTTAACTAAATTAATATTGTTCAAGGGACGTGAACTTAGAACGTGAACAATGTTAATTATGTAAGCAGTTAGATATCGAACCTTTTATATAATCATGTGTGTTTACTTACTTACTTTTATATTATTATTTTTGCTTGACGTATTGTGATTAACGAGTGTCGCAATAAGAAGTTATAATCACAACTGCCATTGTTGTATTCCCCTAAATAGTAGGGGAGTTATTTACCGCTTACTATTTAATTACAAGGTTTGCTATCTACACGATCTCTGTATCGTCACCGGCATCAGCCCACCGTGCGAATGTGCCTGATTATCTAAAGCACAACATGAAGGGAACTATGTTGCTGTTTATATCCCAAATAACTCGAACTCACCGACCGAGACTGCAGTAACGCAGGGGTACTACGCTACGACACTAGAAGACAACTCACTCGACGAAAATGAGGAGAATGAATACCGCAAATTGATCTAACTAAGTTGCTCAAAGAAAATGGC
The DNA here is from genome assembly GCA_038024825.1 of Polylopha cassiicola. Lineage (NCBI taxonomy): Eukaryota > Metazoa > Arthropoda > Insecta > Lepidoptera > Tortricidae > Polylopha > Polylopha cassiicola. The sequence goes on along the minus strand of CP149054.1, from coordinate 4,984,303 downwards.
TAGTAAAAAAATACAAATACAAAATTAGTAAGGGTTGTAACTAATTATTGCAGGTAGATAACATAGGTCTGTACCTTTTCAGTGTACTTTTACTGACGACCGAGTTACACGTTATTTTTATTGTTGTTGAAAAAAATATTATAGCTAGGGCATTAGTGCTCGACACCCTGCACTTTTTGAGCGGGGACCTGCTACTGATGGCTATAGGTCTAAATTCCCTTAGTACTATCTAAGGATCAACTGTGTTTTATTGCATATTCAAAAAATGCAGGGTTTCCATACAACGGCGTGCACTAAAAATACATAGTAATATTTTGATAATCTTTAACCATTAGTAGCACCGCTAAGGGAATTCATTTGACGCGTGTCCAAACGGCTTAGTTTAGTATGCAGAGTGTCGGCGGGACGTCCGTCCGGCGCCGCGCTACTGTGACGAATGCTACGATATCCGGAAATCACTGTCTCAAACATAATTCGCATATGTAATTATACTAGCCTCTGCCCGCGACTTCGTCCGCGTGGAGCACCTCCTTTTTTGCAGTCGGTTAAAAAGTAGCCTATGTCCTTTCTCAGGCTTCAGACTTTCTTTGTACCTACCAAATTTCATTTAAATCGGTCCAGTAGTTTTAGCGTGAAAGCGTAACAGACAGACAGACAGACAGACAGAGTTACTTTCGCATTTATAATATTAAGTAGTGATATTTTATTATATACCTATGCCAAATTTAATATACGTACCTAAGTAGGTACCAGTGGTTTCAACCGTTTGTACAATTTACCATTGAGAGTAACAAAATATTATGTATTGTATTTAATAAAAGAACTGCAATCGACTTTGTTATAAAACTTTAATGTTTTCAGTTGTCGATACAAAAACTAAATATGTTTAAAAAAGACACAAAATAAGCAAATTTAATTAGTCACAATTTTTTGTTTTACTCGAAAAGTATATTTTATAATGTTCTGCAATAGGTAACTGCATAAAAAAAATACCGAAAAAGCATATGAAATTACTAAGGGAACAAAGTAAAATAAATAATTATGTATCTTTCAGTCTGCACTTTTAATCGTACAACTGCATTCCTTTTATACAATCATGATTATAAGGTTCATTTCCAAAGTAAACGATCGTAAATTCGTTCGAACACTAAAGTACAAAAACAAAATTATCCAAGGCGAACTTTAAAACATACCTGATTACACAATTAGGGGTTAATTAAACAGTATTTATTTACCAAAAGAATTGTAGGTAGGTGATAATCTGTATCCCGTACGTAGGTACAAAGTATGGTCGTGTCGCAAGCCGCCGTCACAGGGTTACCATGCGACATAGTGTATACCAGCTAAAATAAATATCCTTATTGAAAACATCAAATAATTGAAATTTAAATTGCGTCTATTTTAAGGTTGAATAAAACGCTGACATCTTTAAAACAACACACAATTATTTCAAAAATGAAGAGGTGTAGAGACTAGAAAATTTCTAGGATTCAATTATTAATTAACTAAGTACTAATTCGAAGAATATCTTTTACTTAACCTAAATCTAGATATCGTATAAACAGAAATTAATAACTTGGGTAATTTTACACTGATTGACATAGTCGTAAACTATACTAATATTACAGGAAAAGATCTAATGACTGCAATAAGATGCAAAATTTTGCCTACACAAGCCTAAGCCTATCACACAATCATACCTACATACATTAGTTACTCTTTATTGCACAACAAAAGTAATGTACAAAAGGTAAGTAAGTAAAGGTAAAGGTAAAATGCTATACGGCGCTCTCTATGAATGTAGAGCATGAGAAATAACGAAATACTATAAAAATAAAACGATAAACGATATTATATAAGTCTGTAACCAAAACACGAGTACAACTTACTAATACCATACGTAAAAATAAATAATGCACATAAGTTATATTTTGCATATGGCAACCCTCGTCTCGCGATCGGCGCGGAATGCAACAATCGTCGGCGACGCGGCACAGGTGCGCGCGCACCTGCCGTCGGACAGCATCGATACTGTATCGATAAAAATACGCCGCTATAGTCAAATGTAGAGTCTAAACTTAGGAGCGAAACATTATAATGATACACTTCACGGATCACTTCGAAGGCTAGGAGGGAGATCTACGCAGCTACGCTTCTGCAAACTAGGCCTTTGTAGATTCTTGTGTACTTTATCGATATCGATTAAAATATGCCGCTATAGTCAAACGTAAAGTCCAAACTTAAGAACGAAGCATCATAATGAAACACTTCACGGATCACTTCGAAGGCTAGGAGGGAGATCTACGCTTCTGCAAACTAGGCCTTTCTAGATTCTTGTGTACTTTATCGATATCGATTAAAATACGCCGCTATAGTCTAATTCAAAGTCAAAACTTAGGAGCGAAGCATTATAATGAAACAATTCACGGCTCACTATTAAGACTAGGAGGTAGATCTACGCTTCTGCAAACTAGGCCTTTGTAGATTCTTGCGTACTTTATCGATATCGATTAAAATACGCCGCTATAGTCTAATTCAAAGTCAAAACTTAGGAGCGAAGCAGTATAATGAAACACTTCACGGATCACTTCGAAGGCTAGGAGGGAGATCTACGCTTCTGCAAACTAGGCCTTTCTAGATTCTTGTGTACTTTATCGATATCGATTAAAATATGCCGCTATAGTCAAATGTAAAGTCCAAACTTAGGAGCGAAGCATCATAATGAAACACTTCACGGCTCACTATTAAGACTAGGAGGGAGATCTACGCTTCTGCAAACTAGGCCTTTCTAGATTCTTGTGTACTTTATCGATATCGATTAAAATATGCCGCTATAGTCTAATTCAAAGTCAAAACTTAGGAGCGAAGCATCATAATGAAACACTTCACGGATCACTTCGAAGGCTAGGAGGTAGATCTACGCTTCTGCAAACTAGGCCTTTGTAGATTCTTGTGTACTTTATCGATATCGATTAAAATACGCCGCTATAGTCAAATGTAAAGTCAAAACTTAGGAGCGAAGCATCATAATGAAACACTTCACGGATCACTTCGAAGGCTAGGAGGTAGATCTACGCTTCTGCAAACTAGGCCTTTGTAGATTCTTGTGTACTTTATCGATATCGATTAAAATATGCCGCTATAGTCAAACGTAAAGTCAAAACTTAGGAGCGAAACATCATAATGAAACAATTCACGGATCACTTCGAAGGCTAGGAGGGAGATCTACACTTCTGCAAACTAGGCCTTTGTAGATTCTTGTGTACTTTATCGATATCGATTAAAATACGCCGCTATAGTCAAATGTAAAGTCCAAACTTAGGAGCGAAGCATTATAATGAAACATTTCACGGATCACTTCGAAGGCTAGGAGGTAAATCGGCGCTTCTGCAAACTAGGCCTTTCTAGATTCTTGTGTACTTTATCGATATCAATTAAAATATGCCGCTATAGTCTAATTCAAAGTCAAAACTTAAGAGCGAAGCATCATAATGAAACACTTCCCGGATCACTTCGAAGGCTAGGAGGGAGATCTACGCTTCTGCAAACTAGGCCTTTGTAGATTCTTGTGTAGTTTATCGATATCGATTAAAATATGCCGCTATAATCAAATGCAAAGTCAAAACCTGAGAATGAAGCGTTATTATAATAAAATGGGTCACTTTGAAGACTAGGAAGTAGGTCGGCGCCTCCTGTACCCCTTAAGGGAATATATTTCTAAGTATTCTCTGCTCTCTTACGGCATTACAGACAATGAAAAAAATTCAAGTTTCTGATCTGGTTCTGTTTCGGCTACGAGTTGATATCAGTTTAGCTTTTGTCTGTATGTATAATATAGGTACCAAGACAAAACCTAAGTCTGTCAGGTCAGTGTCAAATAACAAATTCAAAATAGCTTATGTCACATTACAAGTTTAAAGTTATTATCTATATCTATATATATAAAAATCAATTGCTGTTCGTTAGTCTCGCTAAAACTCGAGAACGACTGAACCGATTTGGCTGATTTTAGTTTTAAAATGTTTGTGGAACTCCAGGGAAGGTTTAAAAGGTGAGAAAACTTGGAAAGAAAAAAGAAAAAAAAAAACTGTAAGTATACGCGGTACGAAGTTCGCTGGGTCAGCTAGTACATAATAAAAATGTCTAACTAGCAACCGACCTTAAGTGTTATTAAGAGTTACACGAGAAGATATCCTTTAATAATTTCTGATGCCTTCGCGGTTATTACACATTTGAATGAAACAACTATTAACGCTGACAATAGTCTAACGCTAAACATTAACGTTAGACTATTGTCAGCTCAGTCGTGCTACGATTATGGAAATAAAGAATCCGAAAAGTCAGCAAATAAAATAAAAATAAAAATACGCGAGTTAAATCCGTTAATAGTTGTTTAATTCCAGAGATATCCTTTAGTTTTTAACCCCCGACGCAAAAACGACGGGGTGTTATATTAACCCCCGACGTAGGTGCCGTTCATAAAATATAGGGACTGAAAGTGTGGAAATGGTTAACCAAATGACTACAAATATAACCGAGTGAGGTATCAAATGAAAGAGGACCATATGTACATTACAGAATTCCATGTAAAATAGAAATTGGTTAAAAAAATAATAAGTTACTTACCTACCTACTTTCAAAAAGTATGAAATAAAAAAAATAAATTAAAAATTTTAACAAACCCCCGACATAAAAACATAAAAGCCGTCTAAAAAGTATAAAAATAATAAAAACTTGATATTAGGTAGGTACCTAGGTATTAATAGGTATTTCTACAAAGAAAACGTCATGTCGGGGGGACCTTAGATTTCGATACATAGTAGGTAAATATAGGTAGGTACAATTAGGTAAATGATGAGCGGTCCCCCCGACGTGACGTTTTCTTTGTAGAAATACCTATTAATACTTAGGTACCTACCTAATATCAAGTTTTTATTATTTTTATACTTTTTAGACGGCTTTTTATCGTCAAACTGTTGTTCGTATTGTTCGGTCTCGTCACCCGTGGTTCCTATTGGGAAACCGCAACTGTCCCGCGGCGCCGGCGCCTCGCGTCCTCACTGCACCGTGACAACTGACAGCCGTCTACAACCATCCAACAGGACGGTCGCCGAGCACAGCGAAAAACGGACGTTGCCCTTTTTCTATTTGTCTCTGTCGCACGCGCGTAGTATGTACCCTCACGCTAGCATAGTAACCATCAATTTATAAACTGTCAGCGTCTATTCTTGATTGAATTTATTGAAATTTTGACAATTAGACTATCCTCAGCTCAGTAGTGTTACGAATATGGAAAATGTAAACTTTTCGAAACATCGGCACGTTTCGAAAAGTTTACAGTTAACATAGTTGTTTCAATCCAATGTTAGAGAACACACATAAAGATAATTTGTATGTAGGTACAACGGGAACGTACGTACTCAGGTATAGGTACCTATATAAAATTATAATGAACTAGCTTCTGCCCGCGACTTCGTCCGCGTAGAACTCCTCCTTTTTGCAGTCGGTTAAAAAGTAGCCTATGTTCTTTCTCAGGCTTCAGACTTTCTTTGTACCAAATTTCACTTAAATCGGCCCAGTAGTTTTAGCGTGAAAGCGTAACAGACAGACAGACAGACAGACAGAGTTACTATCGCATTTATAATATTAGTAGGGAAGTAGGGATGAAAAGGCAATATTGTTTTGAGATACGCAGTGTTCCCTTTCATAATATAAAATTATAGCTTTATTAAATACGACCAAGATTCAATCTTGTATATACTTACCTAATATAATTAAATATATGAATAAGTAATCTTATAAAACAGCAAGAAAACGTAATTAACTAACAAACAGATCACAGGTCAAGCTTCAGTGAGCCAGCTTGGAATTCAAGCGCAAAAAACCATCGGGATTCCCCAAAACTGTTCCCATGGCGTCGAAGTGACAAATCAATACCCCGCCGATACATTTTAATCGATTTAGTATCGATTTAGTTCTAATCTGGCCTCGGAAGATATTTCTATACTTAATTCGTCGCACTTGACGACGGTGCCGAGAGGAGGCGAGATTAGTCAGTCATGCATATGAAATTCAAATTTAGGGTTAATGATTAAGCATGTTTTTATTAAGTTACGATTTTATTAACATATATTTGGGTTCGTGTTTTTATTCATTGGTGAAGTTGTTTTGTGGTTTGGTTTTCTAGTTGCAAAAATGCCTTATTCTTACTAATATTATAAATGCGAAAGTAACTTTGTCTGTCTGTCTGTTACGCTTTCACGCTAAAACTACTGGACCGATTTAAATGAAATTTGGTACGATGAAACTCTTTATTCTGAGAAAGAACATAGGCTACTTTTTAACCGACTGCAAAGAAGGAGGAGTTCCGCGCGGACGAAGTCGCGGGCAGAAGCTAGTCTCTCATAAATATCCCCTTTTTGTGTGAGTTGTCAAAAATTGTTTCCTTGTTTTGAGGTTAACTCCTAACTAACTAACATAATACAAAGTAGGTTCTACTATGATGGTCAAGTAGATACTACTATGTATATGGCCACCGCACTACTACCTGTAGCTAATCTAATCCTCAGTAGGTAGGTGTTATAAGGATAGTTACCATTTTACAGAGTCCAAAAAAAACACATAAATATTTCAGTCAAATTTCTTAAAAACAATTCCGAAACAGGTTGATTAATTTGTAAATTATTTTAGGCGTCGGTAAAACTAAAGGATGGGGCCAGTAGGCAGCGGTGGCGCCCGTTAGCAGCGCCAAATTTATATTACACACTCGTAACTAAACTGAATAATAACTACAAAGGAACGTGTTCCTTATCATATTGATAATAAGGTCCGGTAAAAGGATTTATAGGAAAATTGATCTCGTTTCTCATGAATGTTTCTTGGTTAACTCACAGGGTAAAGGTGATTAAAGAAGGCGCGCGTGCCCCCGGGGCCGGGCAGCCGCCGCGCGTATATCACATTCCAATATAAATTAGTTTTGGACCATTTATGTGCCGAAATAAGCTCGCCCGGTAACTCACATAATTAGCCGGTGCTTAGAACAACAGTTCCCAACTTTTGTTAGTTGAAAATAATGGGTTATTACCGTGTAAGTAAAATAACCAATGACCAATTCGAGACTCTTTGAGCCGGACCGACGTATAATTTAAAACTTGCTACTTAAGCATTTACTACAAACATTGTAAAATACCCAAAAGTAATAACAGCCGCACGTAATACTTACTATAATAACGCAAACTCAGAATAAGTATAAAAGACATCAACGCGCCTTCCAACAGGCGGACGGAGCGCGTATAAATATGTACCCGGTTAGGAATTTACGATTGATGAAATTAAAGAGTACATCACGGGCTGCGGTCTGCGGTCAGTAGTTGACGTGGGACGCACGCGAAGCAGTTTTAAAGTAGACTGGAGAGGCGGAGTGCGCAATTTCTGCTTGCCCGCGGGCCAGGCGAAATTACAACGCGGGCGAGTAAGGTAATTGCGAGCGAGCGCGTGTGGGAACACCGCCGATTTATTAAGATTTAATCGCGGTCAATTAAAATAAACCGTAATTACTGATACAAAGAGCTTATGCAAATCGTTTGGATCCGCCGGCGCCGCGCGACGCTACGCCGCTACGACGTAGCCCGTAGCGTCTACAATACTATGCTCGTATGGAGTTCCGATTGGTACGTTTCTAGCTTTGCAAGTGCATCTTCGTTATTTTAAAATAAAGAAATTTCTCTATGAGGTTTTTATTTTATTTAAAGCTAACGCTGTTATCTTCTTTTAAATAGACATTTTTAATATTTTCACCCCCTTGGAAATAAAAAGTAAACCAAAAATTAAATCTTATTGATCGTCAATTTAGTCAAGACACTTTATATTTATTATTTTCTATAATTTTCTATAATAAAATACAAAATTGTTTTCCTCCTAGTTCACCTTTATACATATCTTCATACACAAACATACATACACAATTTGATTGTATATTTAGTTGTATGTGCATGCGATAAGTTCCCATTCATATTTCTTTCATGTGTAACTGAACATACATAACAATAAATACATAAGCCCTAGGTAAGTACCCGTCAAAAACAGCGTCACAACACACACGTCCAACCTAACCCTTTCACGCCATCACGAGGCTCATTTTTAATAATCACGATATAAATTAATATGTACCGTCGCGGGCGGGGTCGCGCGACAATAGGCCGCGAGTGCCCGGACCCCCCCGGTGCGGCGGCGCGCATACATTAATGCCCACACGCACAGACAGACGCACTCACCCCGCATCACAACACACCTGAAAACCTATGTCTTACGAGTTATAGCAATATTTCTTAAAAATCAAAACGTACAGACGTAGTTTCTCATTATATCTACAACATATCCAAAAATTATAAAAATCTAACTATATTTACTGGGTGTAAAACGTTATCGCCTTTTGTATGAAAATTAACAGGTTCACAATCCTCTTAAGACTTTTAGGGTCACTGTCCACGTTGCGACAAATGACGATCGCATTCTCAGCTTCACGTTTTTGGAGGGTGTCTCTAAATAATTTCTGATGCCTTCGCGGTTATTACACATTGACATTTCGGAGCCTTTACAGTTTCCATAATCGTAGCACGACTGAGCTGACAATAGTCTTATGCTAAAGGTTCTGAAACGTCAGCCAATAAAATGAAATACGCGAGTTGAATCCGTTTAAAGTTGTTTCATTCCAGTGTCTCGAAATTTAACAATAAAATATCAATACTTATAGGGAGCATTCTGAGCTTCACATTTTTGGAGAGCGAATTTAACAATAAAATTTCAACAGTTAAAGGGAAATCGGTCTTAGAGAATTCGCTTATCATAAGACTAGTGACTCGGCCCGGCTTCACACGGGTGCTTTAAACCTTCCTCTTGAACCACTATTAAAAACTCCGCTTCAAAATCCGTTGCGTAGTTTTAAAGACTTAAGCATACATAGGGACGGACAGACAGCGACTGCGACTTCGTTTTATACTATGTAGTGACAATGATAATTCATTCTAAGTATTTCAAGTAAAACTTACTAATCTATCTAGGTATGTATAAAAAAATCAGAATTTCAAGGTAAACTTACTAAAACAACGATGAATCATTAATACGCTCGTAATATTCTTACGTCGGGGTCAAACTACCGAAGAAGCTGTATAGTGAAATAGCCTCATCTCTTATAATTGAAAAGCCACACATACATTTTAATTGTAAATATAAGAATAAAGAGAAAGGGTCGGCATTAGCATGTTAATGAAGGGGCGTGGCGTTACACAAATCACGACCCACGCGGCGCGCGCGCACCGTGATATATGCCCTGAAATAACTACAATGACCACCTCAAATATTCATTTCATAGTTTGTTGTTATAGTTTGTTTCGGATTCTTTACAGTTTCCATAATCGTAGCACGACTGAGCTGACAACACTTCACTTTAGCGTTAGACTATTGTCAGCTCAGTCGTGCTACGATTATGGAAACTGTAAAGAATCCGAAACGTCAGCTAATAAAATAAAATAAAAATGCGCGAGTTAAATCCGTTAACAGTTGTTTCATTCCAATATTTATTTATTTATTACAAATTATCTTATTACATTCTCTACCTTTTACGTTGTACACATATTTTTGTCTTACCTACGATATACTTTTCCTAATCTCTCAATCGCCCAAAGGTTAACTGGAAGAGATCCCTTAAATTAATAAGTTCGCCTTTATACATTTATTGTGTTTTCGTCTACCTATGTATTATTTTGTTTTGTTGTTGTACAATAAAGAGTTTACATACATACATACATACAAATATAACAAAATATCAACGTACCTTTACATAATAAAGTCAATTGATAACCGTATCGTTTATGCTGGTTGCAACCTTAAAATAGCCTGTTATTCTACTTGCCATTTTTATAACATCAAACTGATAGTTTTTGGGTCTTAAGACTTAGTTATTAGGTATTATATTCTGCATGCGTGCATGTATGTAGTTTCCTTATTATTTTAGAGTGACGGTTATTCGTAAGTTAAATAAATAAAAAAATATATGTTGAAATCTGCGACTAAAAACTTTTATTGCAAATCATAATAGGTATCTGGTATAAGTACATATCATTTATGAAGTTTAAAGAAGATTTAACACGTGTTTATCAATTAGATTTAAAACTAAGGGTATTCGAACTTATAGAACTATTATAAAGCTTATATACAACGTCATGAATAAATAAAAGAAATGACACTCGTATCCAAAACTACTTAAGAGGATTGTGAAGCTGTTGATTTTCATACAAAAGGCGATAACGTTTTACACCCAGTAAATATAGTTAGATTTTTATAATTTTTGGATATGTTGTAGATATAATGAGAAACTACGCCTGTACGTTTTGATTTTTAAGAAATATTGCTTACGCTAAAATTTATTAAATTTATTAGATTTATATAGAGATTTTTAAATGCTAATAAATTTTAGCGTAAGCAATATTTCTTAAAAATCAAAACGTACAGGCGTAGTTTCTCATTATATCTACAACATATCCAAAAATTATAAAAATCTAACTATATTTACTGGGTGTAAAACGTTATCGCCTTTTGTATGAAAATCAACAGCTTCACAATCCTCTTAAATAAAGTAAAGCACGATAGTACAACCACTTTTTAAAGCGAGTCAAAGATACTAAACTTCTAATAAACTGTTCCCAAATCCTAAGATGCGCGGGCGCAAGGTAGCTGAATTAACATAGTAACGAAGGGGCGGGGCCGGGCGCATCACGCCCAGCACAAAATAAATAATTGACGGCAGGAATGTGAAGGATAAATGGACCACAGGCGATCTCGCGCGGGGGCTGTATTGCTCTCCGTGTAAACAAATCCGAATGGAAATAATCCAAGCCTTTAAAGTTTTTAAATCATAAAATATAATTAAAAAAGTAACTCTGTCACCGTTTTAACCTCCAAAGCAAAAAGAGAGGTTTCGAATTGTCAAAAAAAATACGCGAGTTAAATCCGTTATAATTTTTCAATTTCAATGTTTAGGTAGGTATGTTTATTCGTTATCTATTATCTTACTTTTAGCTTAGTTTGAAACTAAAATAATTGGTGTTAATTGTCTGAAGATATTTACTTTATTATATATTTATTATTTGTCAACACATATAATTATATACCCATCTTTTCCCGGTATATGTGTTACACTACTAAATTACACTGATATTTTGAACACACGAAACAAAACAACATCACCGCGTGACCTTAACTTTTGTCTGCAACAAATAAAATATACCATCCTTTGTGGACAACGGGCCCCCGACAGACGGTCCGTTAATATTCTGCTTATAAAAACAACCGTTAACGACGTCCTTCTGATCTCATCTAACAGAACCGTTTACCTATTGCCTTAACTAGCCAAGGTTGACCTTAATCCCAGACCAACGATCTACAGACGACCTTTGGCTAATTTAGATACTCGCCAACAAATAGGTAGCGGATAAAACACGCCTTAGTTATTTAAACTACCTGATGTGATTCCAAGTATCGTTTAGTAATTTTTTCTCGATACTTCTATACACTTTACATAGTACACTTTACGTAGAAATAGTTTTCAAAATTGAATTTAAAAAAAAATCCGTGGTAAATTTAGTGCTGTGTCCTTAATATCCTAGTTTGTTCTATTCTATTGACTTGTACCAACGTTAGTGTTTGAAAGCAAATAAAAACGTAAATTGAAATAATATCTCAGAAAACATCGAAAACACTCTCATAAAATATTGGAATGAAACAATTAATTATAACTGATTTAACTCTTTTTGTAGATGTCTCCGAAACGTTACTATTCCCACATTCGTAGCCTGAACTGACAATAGTCATTCCAATATATTTATAAAAGTGAAAGCATTATAATCTTTTCTAATCTATAATATAATTAGTCAAAATAATAATTAGCGCGTTGTCAGTCAAAGAACCGTTTTATGTAATAAGGTAAACAAACTTTATCGTCGAATGATAACTTTGCATTTTACGCAAAATGCCAATCAACAAATTAACCATTATAATTGACTTCATATTTATATTCTCTGGAATTTAAAGTGTGTATTGTAATTAATATCACGGATAAGATACATAAAAATACCGTATTTAATTAGACAGCTTATTGGTTAAGTGTAAAGTGGATTTGTATATTTAAACGTATGCTAATGCGCTGGTGGATAACAATCGGAACTTTTCAAAACAAATAAATAATAGTTACTAAATCTTGGGATAACTTAGGCGTTTTGAACTAAATATTAATCAATGTATAATTTTTTTTAGCTTTTCTTAGTCTTAGGATCGGAATAGTGCCTATGTTAGGTAGGTAATGTATTTGCTTATAAATCTACTCTACCATTTAAATACAGGTAGTATTTATACATATTTTCATATGAATACCTACCTAAAATAACAAATTAAATAATATAAAAAGGTTATGGATACATTAAATTAACAACCTTATCTATAATTATGGAAATCCTAAAATAAATAATTATGGAATTTAGCTTGTTAATGTAATGTGCAGAAAAAAGTTTAAACTCTTTGCATCAAGACATTTTCATATGAAAACCAAGAACATTCATTCCTAACAAGCCAAAAAAGAAGAACACATCTAAATATTCCCAAACAAAATCTCGTTCTCGAAATGAAGTTATTATCAAAAGTAAGACGTCCCTCCGAAATCACGTTAATAAAAACATGGAGGTATAAATAAATAGGATGTATTTATTTGATCGTCTTACTGCGTGCGGCGGTGGGTGGCATCGGCATTTGTCACCGCGAGCTTAGAGCCAGGCTGCGCGTGAGCACAGTTCGCGACTGGTGAGCACAGTTGGTACAAACCGATGTTTTCTAAAGTCAATGTTGTTATTTGGAATGTGCATCATGTTGGTATACCTATTCGCATTTATGGCAACAATTAACAAACTTTTTGTAATAGAACATGTATGTATATTCACATTTATGGTAGCAAGTAGGAAATCAAGTTTGTATTGTCTTGATACGCTAATAAAATAAATATATTTCACCCACGTTAAACTCGAAATGAGACTATGCCTTATTATTTAAATTTTCAAATGAATAAATTTAGCCATGTACCTTAAACAGAATTAAATCTATGTATATATAAAAGGGTAAGCAACTCAAAATATATGGGATAGAAACTTAAATTTTTTGCACATCTAACTAAAAGTAACAATATAATAATATCCATATAGGTAGGTGCAAAGTTGACTTAAAGAATATTTTTGCAAGTTTAAAGTTTTGCCATCGCGATCAAGCATTTCTTACTCACGCGTATATGTGAGTAAGAAGTGCATTACTTACACACGTTCAAAAATAAATTACTATCAAATTTTATTATTAACATAACCGTGCAAGTTACGTAAACGCATCCATATGTTACTAGTGTGTTGTGGAAAGCAGAGCTCGCGGTGGGCACTATCGCCGCATCGGTCTATGCAAATGCACTTTTTGCAGCTACCAATTGAGGAGCAGAGCCCAAGTGCAGCAGTGGGTGGCCAACGCTGGAATAAAGTCAAATACTCAAATCGTCAGTTACGACTCTGTTCTGGCTTTAAATCGTCGACTTTATCTTGCAAAAATACCTACACATTTTTACAAATACATTTGTTACAGTTACGAGAATGCGCCCATCTCCAAATAAATTGGTACTTTTTATGTTGAATATTGAAGTTTTTATAATTTTTGCATACCCGTATTCAAATATTTAGTTATAATTGAGTATATAACTAGTCTAAAAAATTAAGGCACAATATACACGTCAACTATTGTAGGTATAAGTCGGTATAACTAAAGATTGAGTATTAATTTTGGTCTACCTATACGTCCTCTTTTAATAGCGATTTATCTTCTTACCCAACAAGTAGGTACAGTGGCGGATTTACCAGCAGGCTGAGTAGGCTGGAGCCTAGAGCGGCAGATTTCAGGGGGCGGCAAATTTGGCCCAAACATTTTATTTTGTCTTACAGAAATAAAATAAAATTATATACCTACACAAAGAACTTAGACCTATTTATTAAATTAAATAAGTATATTATGATTGTGAACTAAACTAGCGTATGAGGTCAATAGGAGCGGCAAAAATTGAATATATAGCCTACTGGCGGCAAATTTGTAAATCCGCCACTGAGTAGGTAGTCTTATAAAACAAAATTATAAGTCTCAAATAACTGATAACGTTCTTATGAAGGCATTGTGGTAAACCTCAAGTACATTAGGCTAAGTAGGTAACATGTTATAAGTTAGATAATTATATCTGCAGCCAAATCCTTAAGGAAAATAAAAGTAGTCTTCAGAACGGTATCAATACTGATTTTGCTTGTTGGGTATTGATAAAAATTAATACTATTTACATGTAACTGGTGTTATATACCGTACCTACTTACATGGCGAGTAGTTACACACTGAGCTGACAATAGTCTAACGCTAAAGAGTAGTCATTTTAGCGTTAGACTATTGTCAGCTCAGTCGTGCTACGATTATGGAAACTGTAAAGAATCCGAAACGTCAGCAAATAAAATAAAATAAAAATACGCGAGTTAAATCCGTTAATAGTTGTTTCATTCCAATGTGTAATAACCGCGAAGGCATCAGAAATTATTAGTTACACACTGTTGTTATTATGCATTACGTACATCAGTAAGCGAAGACAAATTAAATTTAAATAAACCGAAAACCAGTTCCGAGTGGAAGGCTGCAAACATATATTATAGAAACAGTAACCACCCATACGTTATGAGAACATGTCAGATATGCATATGAGACTGTCATCCGTACACAATCGTTGTTCTAATAAATGTCACTAATTGTGTAGGGTAACAAAAACATGGCCGTCCAGCCAAACAAACCGTCTAGTTTACATATATTTAAAATTGCTCTCAACGACTGAGTCATCCTTCGTCAGACGGGACTTATATTCATTTTTATTTAAGGCGCTAACCGGTTAAAAGGAATCATAAAGTGATAAATTTATATAATTTTTATAACGCTTATCGCTTGTCCATTTTATGCTAATAACACCTTGGATTGGATAAACCGCTTTTATTTTAAGTAAAAAAAACACGATTTTTCAGATTTGTACCTATTAAAAGTTATCTTAGATAAAAAGCTTATACAATATTTAACGTGGTCTAGAGCTATGTTTGGTGTAGAATAAAAAAAGTCTTGCTTAAAATGCAAAATGAAAATTCTTGCATGCTAATAAAACAACATTAGCCGCGTGTGAAAATCATTTAACTACTAGAAAAAAAAACCCTCAATAAATAAAAACAATGACGGACAACATATCTCACACCCGCTGCGCCTTAATCCAATATTTTTTGCGCGCCGCGTCTCAGTGCGACATGACGATAAATTAGATACGTTGAAATGTTTGTGTTGTGGCGACGCCGACGCCGGCGCGCGCGCATACATTAGCGCACAATACCGCGGGGGGCTCCATTGTGTCCTCACAACCCCCCTCCCCCCACCTTTGTGTCACAGCCTCACACCCCGACCCCCTTAGCCCCACAGAGCGACCCACCAACGCCCCTAATGAAGGATTCAACGCGAGACCCGCAATTATGAGATAAAAATCGGTCCACGCGCTCTCGACCATAAGCTGGGTGATCCTTGAATATTCTGACCTTATGTAAACAGTTTGACCTCCCGCACTGAGGTTAGAGAAGAATGTTTTAATGAAGGAGTTACATAATTAGCATTATTAATAGTAGGATCGAACCAGCAAAATTAGTCCAATATATGTACAATAGTTTTGTACTTAATCTTATAAATAAAATGCCCGTACTTATCTACTTTCGATTCTTGAAAACTTTTGCCAATTACCTATTCGTAATAATGCCACTATACAGCCAGTTATAATTATTTTTTACTTGATACATATTAATTGCTTTAATTACTTTATTTTTGTCTGTAGGTATGCTACATTTGCAAAAAATCGCATCCAACTCGACCAAAGCCATATCAAATTCCAACATACATAGTACATATCCTAAATCAGTAAATATTATCAAATTTTAAAAAAGGTCAAAATTGCGGTGCAATCTTGGCTTGTTTGCCCGCTATCCTTCGCGGAGCGCGATTAGGGTTGAGCGCAATAATTTCAGTCGGTCGGGTTCCGTGCCGACTAATCACCAAATAATTGGTTTGCATCGGCAGGTGCGCGCGCGTCGCACGCCAGCCGCACACGCCATAACTCCTTCGTATCACAAACCTCCGACGAAAGCTTCAGTATACATTCATTGCGTGTTTTATAAAAACTGTATCAACAACAATTCCCACAGATTATGAAATGTACGACGCAGCAGACGTTATCTACGAGTAACTCGGGCATGACTCGCGATAAGTCGACGAATCGGAAAGCCTTTGAAACCTTAATCACATCGGTAGTGAAATTGTAGGATAGTAAGCCGCTAAGTGGTTTAACACTGCATAGGATATCATGGAGAGTACTTTGCGACCGTTAAATCTATTTTTGTAAATCGTTCATCACTTCACATTATTAACTAGTGGGTACTACTAACATGCTTACTGTAGTTTTTATAAATCTACAAAATGCATTTGGATAAAAACGTAATTATATATTACGTGTTGCTTTCCTATAAAAACATAATACTCGGTCACAAAAAATTACCTACAATCAGCTTGACCCCAGCGCGTGTGACAAGTGACTCTGCTGCGCTTTATCAAAAGGGCTTATACGTATTGGTGCGCCCTATACATATGTGATTTTATGGTTTAGCACGGTAAAACTACTAGGGCGATGTATAATCGGCTTCTTAAATGCTAATAGAGGCCGTGTTGCAAATGTTCCCACTTTTTCCCCGCAGCTAACGTGTTGAAGCGGACGTTAATCGGGCAGATTTGAATAGATTAAATACGTTGCTTCCGCTACGAGTACCACCGTGCATTCCAAATGAGTGTTTTGTACGTTAAACTTCTATATATCCTGCTTTGATAGTGATACAATTCAAAACGTACCAGCGGCGACATTCTTATACGATCTCGTTGACGGCAGGAGAATGATATTATTTAAGACGTATATATTGCCCTTTTGTTTAAATATTAATGCGAAAAGTAAATTAGATTGATAAGTGTTCGTCTTTTTGATCTCAGTACAACATTACACCTAAAGCGTTTACTAAAGAAATAGAAACATTCTTAAATATTATGTATTTTATATCTACATCGAATCCAACTAACCAGTCAAGGTTAAGGATCAAACGAGTCCAAAATTAATATAGATATAGGTACTATTATTAGAGATATGTTACAAAAATAATAAATCTATAAAAACCAAAGAAATCTTGTACGCTACCTAGTTACCTACATTTAAAATTAGAAACTAGGTTAATTACTTTAGAACACATAGTAACGACATTGTCAACTGGATATACAAAAGATCTCTCTCACATCCTCACATTGGTACCTACATCATTCGAAAACATTTTAATTCAATTTAAAAGCCGTACGAATTATTATGCAAATAAACGCATAATGCAGTCATCATCGCATGTCAGGATCCGAACCCGTACCGATGCAGATCACAACCACTTTCGAAAGGGTGCGTGTCAGCTGTAAGACGGCTTCCGACGTTTTTTTCCGCCTTTTTTACTAATGTACTATATTTAGTACAAGAGTTATTTAATAATAATATAGAGAAAAACAACTGGTAGTAGTACAAAGTTCCAAGTACCTATGGCTATGTAACTCTTTTGGGGCCATCACTTACTTTTTTAATATAAGTATCTACCAAAAAAAGGCACTTTGTGCTTTTCAAAGTTTTTTATTAGTTAGGTACCTACCTACAGAATAATAAAGTATTTTTATTTGTTATAAAAAATGTCACATTGAAATGACACTTGTGCGTGTTTATTGTTTCAGTTTCAGTCGATTTGTCATCAACATAGATATTAAACAGATATTTGTTTACAATACGTACTATCTGTCTTCCGCCATCAAAACACGCTACACGCATGTTAGGTAAATTAGTCTCTTTGTTCCTTTACATAATACCCTAAATCTATACCCGGCAAGCTGTTACGGCAAGAAACAGTTTTTTCACCATAACCACCTGGTACGCCACCCGCGCCAGCGACACAAAAACGCCAAGAAAAAACGTCATAATATTTAAATATTACCAGAAAAAACAATTAAGGGTGCCGCGAGTCACCTGTCGCCGGCACGAGATACACATTTGCATAGGAAGAAATTTCTAATAAGGTTCGGAAGAAAAAGTGGCTCCAACAATACCTTATCATTCAATCCCCCTACCTCAAACACACCCACCTTTATGAATTTTAACAACAAGATACTTTAGAAGATTGGAGGTTGTGGCTCCACTTTAATCACCGAAACCATAAGCAATGAAGGTAATAATTTCATTGTATTATATATACCTACGTACTTTGTTGCAAGAGAGCTTTCGTAAATGTAGCAGCAAAATACAGCACGCGATGTGTTTTCTTAATACACTTACACTTAGTTACATGCTAGTTTCTGCAAGATCACCTTGATAAGTTTCTTTGGATAAGATAAAGCATTAAAAGTATGCTTTTGCACCTTTATTAATTATTTTATTTTATACCATATTTTTATCTATTCCTCACCTAGTGACGCGTCGCGATTGTCTATTGAACCGATGGAATAAACACTCACATCTCTATTGTCATATCACATTGTTTTAGATTGTGAGCGAGTTATCCCGCTGACTAACCAAGGAATGAAAACCCATTCAATAACACTGTTTACAATAGCATAGATTTAAAACAAAATGAATACCTAGGTCAATTATACTAAAGGTAAACAGCGCAGATATCTCCGATGAATGCATCGCAGATCGCGAAGTTTGATCATATTCGCAGTTTTATTTATTTTAATGAAATAACCTCGATAAACCAATTATCAAGATTTCACAAACTATTTCGCTTCTCTGTGCTGGCTATTTACCGCTCATACTATCACGTGAAGTACGTCATAGGGTTGCATAAAAATAGTTTTCTTAAGCCCGTAACCACGCGCGCCTCACATTCCGCGGTTTGTGGCTGAAAATTACGAGCTCTGCATCGTAACGTCTCACGTGAACGTGACCCTTTATTAATAGAATAGACTTTAAATGATTGTTGGGAAGGTTTAAATTACTATAATCAAGTTTGTAGAAAAGGTGCTATTAAGTGATGTTTAACCGTAAGCAGGTGCGGCGGTCGCTTTAAGATCTTTGACGACTTCTGATCTGGCCATTGATACAAATTGCCTCGTTATGCGCACTTCGCATTAGTGAGAGTGAAATCCTGCGGTTCGACTATTCATCTGATATAAAAGTGCGTTGTGGACGCGGAGCCCTTAGATCTTAAAACTATGATAGGTTATGTTAAGAATTAACATAACAATTTAGTCTATCTTGTTGTCTGTGTTTGTGCCTTTTCTGTATTTTTTTTTTTCTCTCCGCGTGTCATCCGTTCAGGTTTAAGCTGAAAACCAGCGTTGTGACCCCCCGGTCGCAACAATAATGCTGAGCTTAAGCCTTTTCAGTCGACATGAACCTTGATATCGTTATTACCTAAATTAGATATTGTAATCACTGTAAATTGTGTCTACTGAATAAACTAATTCTTATTCTTATTCTTATTCTTATTCTTATTCTTATTCTTATATTCTCTTTACCCCGACCGATAGTGGTCTATTGTCTATACCTTTACTAACCGCCATTTTGTTTATCTCTCTTACGCCTTGGATTCTAATAAACAGATGTCAAAATTTACTTTATTGTTCTTAATGACCTGGAAATTACCTAAATATAACTAAGTCGAATATTTGCACCTTCCTACAAGAAATGGCACAAAATGTATGGTCTTTCCACCTAACACGATGCGTGTTGAACTTGGCATAATGATGAACCGGCAATCAATCAAACAGACACCAAGAGAGTGTAAAACAGGACAATAATCTGAAGGTGACGACGAGCTGTGGCTTGGAGCGACACGGCGACTCGACTCGACCGATTTGAGTTTTTAGTAATAGCCGTTGGCAACTGTCGAATTTGTGAGTTTTGTGTCTCCCGATGACAGACCTGCCCTGCGGCGACCAAAATTACAAAGCGTTAGCGATATCCATTTTCACGATAAAAAGTTTGGCTAAGTTGAAATGTTTATAGATTACGAAGTGATGAATTATGCCGTAACACCGTTGTCGTCCTTGCCTTGGTCACAATCACGAAGTTTCTAAGGGTAAATGTATTTAATTTAAGGAATTAAATGGTGTTATACCGTTATAGGTATAAATCTAAATGGAACTTAGTATACAATCATCATGAAAAGGAAAGAGGTTAAATTATCACGAATTTAAAGTAACTGCCTATTTCCGCTCATTTTAATATCGCGTGCCGGTCTATTTAATATTTCAATGAAAAATTTACATTACAACAACGTCTTCAATAAAGATTATTGCGTCAAATTACAAAATTTGCGAAAAAAAAGTCTACGCACACAATGTGCAGTCGGTAGCGCCGCCTCGGGCGCTCGTGCCATTCGCGTTCCAATTTCGAATGCAAATTTTCTTTTTTACGAAAACAGAGCGATCGCTACGTTATGACCGTGTTCATATCATGCCAGGATTTTGACCGCTCGCGTGTCAGGATCCAAGAGCATTGCTCTTCGTTTATGCCCTCCGGTGGTTTAAACTCCCCTTTAACGATTGCTAAAATGAGCATCTTCAAAACGCTTACAATCTTATTTACACAAAATACGTTTTGCGGAACTGCGACAAGCGTGATTTACCTATTTCGTCCAGACGGTTTGATGGCGGTCGTCAATCAAAATAGGGTAATGCCCTCCATTATCTGGTTATTACTAGTCGCGGGGTACATTTGGACGATAAATAACGGTCCGGCGCAGGTCACGCACCCACCCCGTGGGTTTCGTTCCGTAAGTCGCGTAACCTCAATTGCCTTTCCTGGAAATTTGTCACAATTTATGAAAATACCAATGTTTACGGTTAGACGCGGTTCAGACGGGCCCAACCCCCTGGCAACCCTTTACCAAAATGTCATTGCTGTTTTTAGGCGCCATCATAGCCAGAAAATATTTTTCGTATGGGAAAAGGTTTTGTGGTTAATTTGTGCAATCATAATAATTTCTAATACTTACCTAGTTTATACTCGAGTGGAATGCCAAAAAACGTCTAACTCATCGTTGCATTAAAACTTATTTATTAATTTTTTTTTTCTTTCGAACTGAATACTGAAGCGCAGTTGGCTAGCTAATGGGCCTTCACTGCAAAACCGGACGGGTGGCGAGACTCCTGAAAGGAGACTCTTAAGCCAACTTAATTCTTGGTGTAGCTTCTTCAATGACTAAATATCTGTCAGTGGAACAAGACTGTTAAAACTCACCCGTCTAATATCGTGATTACGCGGCTCTCGATAGAAATATGCGACGCGGCGAGGTCGCCACAGTTTTCACTAATGTTTACAAGGCCGGTCACTCACACATGTTCTTAGCATAACCCGGTGTAATAGTGACTCATCGCACGTGAATCAGTGTACATCTCCTAATGATAATGTAATCTAGTGAACAGTGATGCAGGTATCGCGTAATTTGTAATATTTTATTTAGGTAACCTTTTCGTGTAATCCCTACTAATCCCCACTAATATTATAAATGCGAAAGTAAATATGTCTGTCGGTCTGTTACGCTTTCACGCTAAAACTACTGGACCGATTTAAATGAATTTTTTTACAAAGAAAGTCTGGATCCTGAGAAAGGACTACTTTTTAACCGACTGCAAAAAAGGAGTTGTAATTAAGGATATTGTTACTACCTATCTTATCGCATAGAGAATGCCGTATGGCATTAACTCCGCCTTTTGTACATTTTCTTTTATTTGTTGTCATAAAGCATAAATAAATAAACTTTGTTACATTTTGACTTAGACTTTATTTTTAATGGAGAAATGTAGATAATAAAATTACTCTTGCTCTACCTATGTATAGCAAAGTACATACATATTTCGTGTTCTGATGAATACCAACATATTTTGAAAACCTAATGACTGACCGCCTGACGAAATTGCGGCATTTTACTTTCGACTCCTTGTAATTGCTAACCGCTTTAACATCCAGATTATAGTTTAAGAGCCGATGGGCATTTTGGAGGAGGTACTTGATAATAGCTCTTTAAATATAATCGAAAAGAATTGGACAAAAACACAACATGAAAACAACGACCTACGAGTTCCTAAACAGCTCTCATAATGGCCAAGGAGATTCTTTTTGACAATAACAAACGATTAAAAACACCGCTCGTCCTGCTCAACATCCTTCTGGAGTAGCCACACATATGCCCTGCATACTTCCCTCGCATGCTCGCGAGCATGTGGCAGCCCAGTAAAGCTTTCACGATGTAAAATCGTTATCCTTACCACAACACTTTTATCAACTGCCCTCTGCAGATCCTCCACCACCTCACATGCTATTAGGGACTTACAGGCGATGTATCGATCACCGATTGTTGTGAAAGCACCAATTTGTTGGTGCTACTAAATCATCACACAAACGCGCCGCCCGATCTAAATCGATTTGTCCAAATTGTGAGTGGGTAATGTGGCCGCCGGCCGCCGGCAGCGGCTAGCCTCATCCTCTTTAAATATTTACCGCATTTTCAAAACATCTGAACTCTCGTTAAAGGCGCAACAAGGAGAACAGAGAGGTACCGAATATAAAAACAGTAATTTGAAGTAAATTATTGCATTGCGACTTACGAAAATAAGTTGATTATGTAATTATTAATCGCAATTAAATGCAGTAATATCAAAAATTATAAGCATAAAGGGTATTTTATTAATAAAATCGATATAATAATATGCTACAGCCAAACGTGCATTAAACGACGATGTTTTTTTAAGTAGATTAGTAATAGCCACTTTATCATACAAAAATATTTCTAGAATGATTCGCTAGTTTATCATAATTCATGTATAGCATTTTATGTTAAGCACCTTGCAAGTTCAATCAACTTGAACCGCCCGAACTTTATTTCTTTCGGATTGCGCAAGATTACAAAACGAATGAGAGCGTTTAAAAACAAATGAACAGCGAGGAACTTTTCAAACAACGGAAGAGAATCGGTGCAAAGCTTCGTTTATTTAGAAAATAATTTGAAACGGAATAACGCGAACGGTACGATGTGCAACTGCAATATAGCATAGTACGTATAAGTATACCTAGTTAACACATTTGGTACAAGCCTGGAAAGAATTCAGAATGCCTTCATAATACACAAATGTTTAACTTATTATTATACATAGGTATATAAATAAAACCTAAGGAGCTAGCACACAGTTCTGGTCGCCCGATAGGGCACCTGATATAATATCACTAATTGCAAAAGTATGACAGTGACAAATGCTATGTCGCGCGATAAAAACCTTACGTGCTAGTCGAGATCTGAAAGCTTGTCTAATGGGAATAGGTTAATTTTAATAATTTGATTACGCAAATTAATAATTGCCAAATAAAAGCAAGTAACTATACCGCAAAAAAACTCAACCTAGATAGAGAGTTTATTTGAAAAAAATAAAATAAAAAGAAAATTGCTCAATTCAAAAACATTAACCTAACAAATTAAAATAGGTGTTTTCGTAATATTATTATATCGAGGGGTAGCAACACCAGCCGGGATGACTAGCTGTTTTGAGTAGATTAACAAATTTTTGATAACAACAGCCGCTGCCCGCGCCATATGTGTGTCGTTAATGCTTTAACAAACTTACCTGGCCAGCTTAACAGAGCGAATAAAGTGTAAATAAAATGTGGACTCGAGTAAAAATAATTAATCTTTATAAAAAAAGTTTCCAGGATCAAAAAAATAATTAGGTACCTAATAAATATGTGCTCTAATATTACCTATCTAATCAAAATCCGTTTAGTAAAAATCATAATAACTCTCATATTTACAACGGGTATCAGAAGTTGGACAATCGTTTTATACAAACAATAGAAAATAATTATTGTCATCATATACCATGATACCTACGCGCTTACCTACTTACATTAAAAAAACACAAACAAATTGCGAATATTCCTCTATTTTAAAGTCAATTTAATAACCGTATTATTAGTAAACTCCTGCCACCAACACGTGTGGTCTATGGTAAAAAAAGGCTCTATGATCTGTGGTAAGCATTACCAGAGCCGCCTGGCCAAATGACGCCCTAATGATATAAATGAGGTACGATTTGTGCCGACGCCATCTTGCGATAAATATTGTCCAAATTAGCGGACCCCCGCTGACACCTGCCATTTGGCTAACGTCCGGCGCGCACGTGTTGAAACGGCTGCGAATTTCATCAACAGTGTACTATTGATGTTTTTTATTAAACTCTTAATCAATCAATTAAATAGGCCTTGCATCTAACTTGTATTGAGTAGGTATAGGTTCAATAGTACATACCTATGAAGAAAAAGTGGATGAAGTGAGTACCTACGAGTTCTTCTATAAAAAAAAATACGATTAATTATTGATGTAAATATACCTACCCCAATAGAAGGTACTTACCTAAAAGCAATCACAATTAGTACCTACATTACTTTATTCTGGACATAAAAGCAAATTAGTACCTACCTACGCTATTTTATTCTGGGCATAATAACACATTTTTTTTAAATATGACGTCAAAACTTAGCTTAGTTAGCAGATACCTGGCTATAAATCGTTTTGTTTTGCTAACTCATTTGGATACAAGGTGGCTCTTGTGCCAATATGGCGTAAAATATCGTTAGCGCGATCAGATGACCGAAACCGTACCGCGCCATCTGTTATCAGTTCAACAAACTTAGATGGCCTTTACGCTACCTATTTTATATGCAACCATTTTTTAAGAAAGTAAGTAAGTAAGTACTTTTTTATTTCCCTTGTATTTGCAGCAAGAATATAAATTTAAAAATATTCTTAAAGAAATTTTTCGTAAGACATCGAATGGTAGTAAGTAATTACTTATGAATAAAATCGTAAAAAAAATCGTACGTACAGTTACCTAGTGCTTAGTTTAGGACTAGATCATTTAATGTGAATTGTTCTCAGTTATTCATTAGGTAATTGAAGCAAACAACTTTACACCTTCCACTACATTTTAGTTATTGTAACCTAGGTGTCTTAGAATAAACACCCACAGGTAGGTATCCTACTCCATAGTAGCTTCCCAAATAAACCTTAAAATCCAAATAAAATTAAAAAAATATATTAGACTAGCGGCCCGCCCGCGACTTCGTCCGCGTGGAACTCCTCCTTTTTTGCAGTCGGTTAAAAAGTAGCCTATGTCCTTTCTCAGGCTCCAGACTTTCTTTGTACCAAATTTCATTAAAATCGGTTCAGTAGTTTTAGCGTGAAAGCGTAACAGACAGACAGACAGACAGACAGAGTTACTTTCGCATTTATAATATTAGTAAGGATAAGGATTAGTAAGGACTAGTAAGGATAAGGATGTTATGTAGGTACTTACCTAGGTGCACATCTGCAAAACTCATGATGACTTACTAATCCCAAATACCTGCGAAAAGTTACAAAACAAAGCACCTACCTATCCAAGGTACCTTTGTTAACATTAATAAGTACACACCTGGTTCGGATAACGAGCCAGGACCTATCAGTAATTACTGACCAGATGTTGCACATTTGTTAACCAAATTAGGTAAATTCTTTACAAGTTAAACCTTTTATTACCTATTATCTACTAAAACTTTTGCACATCTGGCACTACCTGAGTCTGGGAACCTTAATTTAGAACCTATACCTTCACAAATAAGTTGCTAGCTCAAAAAAACTATATTAAATTATTATGTCGGTGTGCTTACTTAAGTGAAACAAAA
This sequence comes from Polylopha cassiicola, assembly GCA_038024825.1. Classification (NCBI taxonomy): domain Eukaryota; kingdom Metazoa; phylum Arthropoda; class Insecta; order Lepidoptera; family Tortricidae; genus Polylopha; species Polylopha cassiicola. Next base: position 4,958,394 of record CP149054.1, on the reverse strand, counting down.
TCGGTGTAGTATAGTAGGTACAAGTAATACCTGGATACGAGTAGGTACCAGTTATTATTAGCAGTTTTGTAATAACCTACATTTGTTGGTTATGAAATAATCATGGATTAAACCAAAACAGATATTTTTACGTCATCCATTTAAATAAAGCGCGGTAAGTAAGTAAAATTTCATCATGTTGAAAAACTATCATCCATTCAAAAAATAATAAACGCATAAGTGAAGACAAAATTAAATTAAGTATCAATAAAATCTAAGTATAATTTCACTGAGGTCAATTTTAACTTTCATCAAAAATATATTTTAAACACAAATAAATGCGATGACGAATCAAAGCTTTATTTCCATCTCATATATATCCCTCCCCTTACAGCCACAGACAAAAAATACCCCGTGTTTAGGGTACAAGGAGTGCGAAACGGCAGCCGTCAGACAAAAACGAAAAGAACGATGCAAATGGAATGAACGTCTACATGCGGTCGTTCCGTTCCGTCGATCAGTCTGTGCTCAGCGCTCATACGGGAAGTGCGTGTCATCTTTACTCACTCTGTACAGCTGATTACGCTCGCGTATTGAAAAACGAATAACATAAATTGAAAGTTAAAATAAAATATTGTTCAATTGAATTGAGACTGGAAAGTGAAGTGTAATTATCTTATTTTACGGACCAAACAATTACGCTAGTGACAGTTTTTATATTTTTCACCTAAATGATGGGTAAGTTTTTGACGTTACAAAATATTAATTTATTTACAAGGTAGAAAGGTAGTTGATTTTTATATTTTAGAATATTATGATTATTGTAGCAGGTGTTAAAATTATCTATCTTAATTACTAGCTTAAATATTTTATATTATTTGCTTTGACTGTTTTGATATTTTAGCTGTCAAATTAAACGTCAATGAGATGTATTGTAAATAAATTCGAAACATTTATCCACCTCTAATACAGTGACATTTTGTATTCTAAAATCATTATATTATTAAGTACTTACAACTACTAATAGGTACTGTACTTAAATAAAAAAATCTTTCTAAAAACTTAGTCTACTGAACGTAAATATATCGAAAAGTCTACTTTAACCTAACCTTAAAGTTTTGTTTGAATCATAGGAAAGTACGAATACAAACTTAAGTAATATTTTTTAAGATTAATAATAATAGAATTCCTTGACCATGGGAAACCAAGCGAATCTTCTTAATTTGTTATAGGTACTTAAGTAAGTACCTAAGAGATCAGCGGTTATTTCTTTACTTGCGAATGATAAATTGTACTAAATAGGTACCTACTTACAAATTAATAAATCTGTTGATTTGAATTAATATGTATTTATAACTAGTAGGTACCGATAATACATAACAATCATAGTTAGAATTTTACGTTTTACGTACTTACTTACTTACCCTTATTGTACCTACCTACCTACTTACCTTCTCATTTAATTTAAAATAGTTATCTAATAGTTAAGTCTGTAAACTAATAGATAATGATAAGTAAACAAATATTCTTAAATTAATTTAATATTATTTCTGTGGTCAAGTTGTAGTGTTAAAAACATTTACCTACTTACATCGAATCTATCTAAATAACAAGGCAGGTTCCTACCTACCTATTTATAGGTAGGTACATAGGTATGAATATTATTATTACTAGTAGGTAGGTATATCTAGATCTAGAATGAGATAGATATATATTTATACCTACCTACCTACCTGGTCTAGTAAGATCCTTCTATATTTAGTTATCTATTTAAATACCTAGGTAGGTACCAACCAATTCTTTTCACCTGCAAGACTCACGAGCGTGAGTAATCGCCTGGGAACCCGAGGCGTGATTTATGCCGTATTTTTTATTCAGCATTTTTATATAGACCAACCGCTACCGACTTCACGCTATGACATCGTATTGACATGAATCTCACTAGCCATCGAAACGAAATTAACCGAAACGAGACGATCCGACACGCCGATCTTGGAGATCTAACGATTTTTTAAGAAAATCGATGATTATGTGACAAAGAAGTCCGATAGGTACCTACTTACCTTCAAATAAAAACCGTTCCTACTTAGGTTCATCAGTACAAGCTAAGTCATTTAATTATCTAATGCATTGTACGTTTTCTTCGTAAGTAGGTACCTAATGAAAATACAAAATCGATTGCAGCGTGTGAAAAAAGCTAGAAATAACTATAACAACTCAATACAGTTATCAGGTCAAGCTATATTTACTTGACCTTAGAAATTAACAAGTTGAAATCAATAACACACACCACTAACTAAAATTGTGCAACCTGCAATGCAACGCACTGCTAGTAGTTAGTTAGTTTAATTCTCACACGCGATTTTACTTATTCATAGGCACATAGTAATTATAATAACGAACTTAGGCTATCTTGGCAAACCGCGTTCTACATTTTGTTCAGTGGCCTTTAAAACAATAAGAAAATATTATAAGTAGGTACTTAAGTAAAGCCTTCTATAGGTCTATGAAGTCGGTAAAAAATTTGTTGCAAATGATAGGATTAACTTTTACACATCAAAGACTTTTGCACAGAAGTAATATGTACCTAATTGGAAACTAATGTTTAATCTAGTCAGGTAGGTAAGTACGTACCTACCTCCTAAAACCTCAGGTTACCAGACTGAAAAAAAGTAGGTACTTATCCTTAAAATTTGCACCGACTATAAATTGCCTCGAAACCTTGTAAAAGTCGGTCAAGTATCTATTATAGAATACCAATTTGGGAAACAAATATACGAGTTTAGTTTTGACCTATTAATTATGCAATTATAACCTGAACTCACTCACCTACGATGTGATTATAACTACTGTACCAATAATATATGTACCTACCTTCGCGTCTTTAAGTGCGAAATGCTACTAGCTCGAACAGGTCGCAACTTGTTGGGCAAGCCCAGAATCAATGTATGTCACATTCCATTCTTAAAAAAACTATAAAGTCATCACTGTATAAAGAACAAATTTCAAATAACAAAAAAGCTGGCCACAAAAGCTGTTATTAATTCTATTATAATTCAGGTAAGTGCGCGGAGCTTTTTATTCCGCTCCTGACAATTAAACGGAAAGGGCTTAAAATGCGGCACTGGTCCCCTCTAAAATATCGAACCGCACACCATTGAACTGTGAGCGGTGGTCGGAACCGGAAGCACCGGCAGGAAGGCGAGCAAAGCACCTCGGTAGCGTGGTTTAGGTGCCAGTCGCTATTAAAATCAATTCGGATTACCCCACCAATGTTTGGAAGCTTTAATAAAAGCCAACCGAAACCAATCGCACTGCCGACGGCAGAATTAATTTAAACATCCAGAGTGATGACAATCGACATCGGTGTATCTAAATCGTGATTTAGAGTCTGATTCATGAATCCAGGTTGAACATTTGATAGACTATTATTATTTTGAAACATTAATAGTTATCAATGCATCCCACTTGCAAAATGTATGGCGTACTTTCACGGCATTGTAATAAAGGAAAGAGACTAGAAGATATTTGAACATAATAATGCGGAGGTGGGCGCGTGGGAACGCTCCCAGCGCTAGCGCTCACGTGCCGGGCACATCACTTTGCCACACTAAATCTAACATTAATATGCTAGATTAAGATAAAGTCCCCGTACAGCCAAGATTCACTCATTATTCTTCCGAGACAGCCACCGTTGCATAACATGAGATCATATCATACGAATGATTTAGCAATACATTTGAAGTTTGTTATTCAAGTAACGAGGTTATAAATATTAATTAGGCTACGTATGAATAATACAAGTGAATGAACTACGCAAGAAATCAATTATACATCCATTCATAAAAGTCCCATTGGATCTATTCGCGAGCGTAGGAGTCCATAAGTCACCGGCCAATAAATCACCCCCCCATATTTGTACATGAAATAATGAAACCAAACTGACAAGATCGTAATTTTATTCAAAATCTATTTGAAGTCGACATATATCTTTTTCTATTTGAATAAATTATTGCATCATTACCTACTTCAAACTTAAACCTGTTGTAAGAATCCCTAAATACTAACGCCACTTCAAGCACACATTAGCGCATGGAACGACAAATCGGTAGCGATAAAGTCTATTAGAATGTGGATTGTGTCGCATAGGCTCGCGTGCCCATTTGACGTGCACTACCAATGGCAATAGTGGCTAGTTAGTTGTTCCGGATACGTATCGGACGTGTCGGATGTCGGCGTGAGTCACGCGGCGCCCACGCCGGCACCGCGCCCACTGCGCGCCGGCGCCCGCGCAACCTCTACCACCCATTACTATAACACCATAAGCTCAGCCATGAATGAACGTTGACCTTAATACTCGATTACGAACAAACGCTTCTGATCATCCACAAGTTCCATTAATTATAATACGAACATCTCAGTCCGTAATTCAGATTAATTCATTATTTACGCAGTTTGTAAACTAATTAGTACAGTTTATCTTTTACTAAGTAACAACCCCAACAGATAACTACTTATATAGATAATTGGTAATTACTTAAATTATTTTCTGATTTAACATGAACTTAACAATAAAAAGTAAAACAGTTAAGTAGCAAGAAATTATCGATCGATACCCACAGCGATAGCGACATCGTCTGCGGTCCGCACATCGTTCACAAACGAGACGCGCTTGCCGAGACAGATTTAGCTGGCGTCTGCGGCGCGTCTAGGTTATTTGTATTTGGGCTTTGGCAATGGGCATTTCGCAGTCTCGTGGGAAACCGAGTTGAACGACTGGGGAGACAATGCGATTGCCTGGTCCGCATCGCGGCATCGCGGCCAGTCGTTCACCGCGCAAACGCCCACCTGCAATTGCCTCATACCATCGCCTATGAGTACATTGCATATGCCAATTGTTTACTACCTATACATCTTCGCTCAACTAAGTTTGTTCAAAGGATATGTATTCTTAACTCTGCAAGTGTAGTCTGCAAGAGTAATTTAAAATGAGATTCCCGTTAAATTAACATTTTAAGGTGTATTGTTAAAACATTTATGGTTATGATTAATTGACCAAGTATAGATGACTTATTGCAGTCTTATAAGATTGGTATTTCCGTAATGCACTTCCGTTTACACCTGAGTCACTATTAAATTGTGTATCTAATTTACATCCGATTAAGTCATTGAAGCACTAATAAATTTTAAAGCATAATCTACTCTCCGGATATCAGTTTGGTTCTATAATTACGAGATAATACGTCTTCTAATTCAGCTATTTAAGTGCGAAAGGGTTTCACACACCCTTTTTACGTCTCGATTTCCGAAAGCGTCGCATAGGGTAACTTAAATCTAATCCTCGGATCTATAACATCGACACGACGCGAAGTTTTAAGTACACTCTTCAGTTCAACTTCGTTGTGAATAAATTTAAAGACGTAAAGATAAACCCAGTTCAATTTATAAATTTTATAATTCAATGGGAGACATTGTCCTAAAACATTTAGCCCCGTTGCAAAATGTCCTTGATTCTGTGAGAAAACTTGTAGTTTTTCATCAGATCCATAAACCTCATTCGAATAAGGTCCAAGGGCGGTGTCGCCGGTCGCCGGCCGCGTCGGGCCCAGACTAGCGCTGGTCGATAACGCTGGACGCGCGCCAGCGACGACCACCGGCCATAAATCCACCCTCGCGATGCTAAAGTGGCATTTCGCACACAAAACCTCAATAAATGTTTGTGCACATGATAAATAACCCAGCATTTTTTTATTGGACTTCTTGTTTAATTGCTAATATATATCCAATACGATGGATTAAGGGCTATTGTAATTAGAACGTATTTCAGCTATGTGGCACGTTATTAATCATGTACCTATACCGTAAGCATATTAATTTATGCCGAAAGACATTCCGTTACGTGATACGGCTTTATTAACAGACCACGTTAGGGAATCGACAGACCGTGACCGAGCAAGGGAACGCAACTTTCCGGAAAGGATTAAACTAAAAAATAATATAATAAGTATTTGTAGTTATAATTACATGCAACATGTGTGAACTCATATAAGAACTGGCCGCCACACGTTGGCGAGTGAAATGTAAGAACAAAGCGTGCAGGTGGGAACTAATAAAGAAAAATTAATATAAATTAAGCAACGCGTATCGCATTTTATAATGAGCATAAAATCATTATGGCCGCATCAGTCGGCAGTGTTGATTTAAAAATTGAAGAATTTAATTGTTAATGATCACTCCAATACTCCGATCTTAATCAATTTTATGTTTACTGTAATTACTCTTAATACTAGTTTCTACCGTTCCAACAATACCTACTTAGTCTATTATTGTGTACAACTTATAATTAATGCTAATTGGGTTCAATCTGTTTTCTTATTGGTTTCATTTTGAGCTGTGTTTACTATATAAATACTTGCATCTAATTAAGTACGTACCTACCTCAACTTTAAAACTTTAAATATACGAATTATACATTTTTTTATGCATAAATACTTACGATATCAACGACACATCCTATAATAGTTATAGTCCACTAACTTGTTGTCTATTGTTGCAGATGAGTGGCAAGCGTACTCGCAGCTATAGATGCGCGGTGCACCAGCGGGACCGCGAGGTCAGCTCCGAGAACGACTTCCGGCTGTTGCTTGAAGACCCAACCTTCTTCGCCAGGTCAGAACACACACAACTCAGCCCCTACCACATAAACAAGCCACCGACTTTCATGGCTCCATAACCAAGTAAAATTAAAAACAAAATTTCTGAGCGATTTTAATTACGAAATTGCAACAGACGATTTTGACACTGAAATTGTCAGTTGAAATTTGGCGTTAAAAGATAACAAAATCGGAAATGCCGTGCATTATGACAGATCGTTTAAACTTCCGCAAACCCAAGCTTTATCAATTGTCTGGTCGCCAAATTAACTGTAATATGTGACTCAATAAACCCACCTTCAAACGTATATAGAATTTAAATTCTCGTGTAAAATGAACTGCTCCATCCATACTAGTTGACCATTGTATTGATTATCGTTGCTAAAAATATTATCGCTCACCTGTCGCGCGTGTCACGTTGACGTGATAGAAATGTAGCTTCGTATCCATAAATTGTTAATAGATTGCTTGGTGGAGGCCAATTGAATAACCGTGAAAGTAAGTTTATGGGAATCTTGCACACACGTCTTACTCTTTCAACTTTCTGATGTGCGATGAAGACATTAATTGTTTATATCTCCTCGATCTAAGTCGCAAGTGGATGTATGTAGGTACTAATGAAGGTTTATCATTCACAGGATGGTTCATTTAGTTGCGATGGAAGTGCTCCCAGAGGAGCGGGAGCGAAAATATTACCAGGAACGATACACCTGCTGCCCCCCGCCACTGTTTATCATCTGCGTCACACTACTAGAGGTAAATATGACTCAGTAACCTTTAAAGGAGCATTTATCCTATTGCCTCGCATCCTGCCGACCCTATTGCCGCACAAGGATCGTGACCGGCGTCGGTCCGGCACTCACCGGCCATCGCAATCAATATCGATGCATAGATCAGGTAAAATCGTGCAGGTCACTTTCTACCGAGCACAGCTACACGGTCCCCGCTCCAGTTACTGCTTAATTAAAAAGTGTAATTGCGGATTTCACATCCGTGCAAACGGCGGTTTACGTGAATCACAACAATCACCGGGCGAACCGCACGCGGCCGTCACACATTGATTCACGCCGAGGTGCCCCGCTATAGATTATGTTGCATGCTTTCTGCCTAACGGTTTTCCTCTACGATTATATGCATGCGTACGTCAACAATTACGTGATTTAAAGGAAACATTAATTTGAGCATTGAGTATTGTCTTGTTTGCGGCTCTCGCTAAGCGAGTAAGAAAGTCACCGAGTCGTATTTTCGGTCCGTAATGCTGCATTGTTTTCCACTTTTTATTGGTTATCCACCCAGTACAGGCGCCGGCGGGCCGGCTAAACCCACTTGTCTTTATTTGCGTCGCAATTGCTTCGGCCGTTTGCTGACGTACCTATTCCAGACGAATTCAGACGATCCCAACAAATACCATTTTGTTTTCAGAAAAGAACTGACATAAGAATGATCAATTGGGGTACGGTTCTCGGGTAAAGCTTACGCTACTGAAACTCTAAACTAAGCGGCTAGAACAATTGAGAATCAATTAAAAAAATATATATGTCTATATCGAAAAACCTTTAAAAAATTCAATTAAAGTAGTATTTCTTATTGGTCATATTTTGTTACAGCTAGGCGTGTTCGCGTGGTACGCTTGGGGCGCTGGCGGCGTCGCGGCGGCGGCTGGCCCGGTACCGGTGGACTCGCCGCTGGTGTACCGACCAGATCGCCGACACGAGCTGTGGCGGTTTCTCACCTACAGCGTGGTACACGCCGGCTGGCTACACCTGGCCTTCAACCTTCTTGTACAGCTTGCGGTAAGCGAATATACCATGAGAAACACCTATGTTAAAGATATTGCTTAAAGAGCTGTAGCTGTTTCTTCACGCAATTTCATTGGCTCAAGTATTGAAACAGCCTTATTGTGTTAGCAACATTATGCCATTTTAACTAAGACACAAAATAATATATTATGTCTATTCAAATAACATATGCTATATTTTAATTATGATTAGTGTTCGAAGTAGCTAAACCTGGGCGAGCCTCTGGCTTAAACGCCTAGTGATTAATTACTTAACTAACCGCGCCTACAGAATTTATGTCTAGTTTAATACTTTTACCTAATACTAAGCTCGACCACAAATTATTCTAAGCCAAGCCCATGGTCTTTCTAAATTTTCGTTAACAATATAAAATAAGCTGAAATAATAGAAAACTAAAAACTACTACTACTAAGCATGTTTTTATTTTTATGCAAGCCTTTTTAGTAACCAGTACCTACTGCGTAAGAAATATCTAAATTTGACCATTTTCATTTAGTGTATAATGAGGTAATATAGGTACTTCTGTGATGGTCACTTCACTCTCCGCTCGTCTTCTATGTTATGATGCGCATTCGTGAAAATTTTGACTCATATTTTCTTAAAAATTTAATTGAATCACAAGAAACGGTAATACTTGACCGCGAACCTACGTGATTTTAGTGAGAATTAATTATCGCAACGGAATAACAATGTCTTTGAACTATGTTGTAATATAGGTACTTAAGGATAATATTATTATGAACTATGCTATTATATGGATAATGCTTATATATCCTATAAGATAGTTAAGGTTTAAAAGTAGGTATCTAAAAACTCGAAACTCCTTTCGAATTTTAGATAAATACCCTTGAATAAATTTAGAGTGGAACTTACAATAAAATAAAAATCATTTGAAAAATTGTTTTTATTCTAACAAGAAATAGCGAAATAGGATATTTATACCTACCTTTACTATAGCAATTATATACTTACCTATTTAATGCATGTAAATATATTAAACAAATCAGGTAATTAACGTAACTCTTTCTCCTGCAGGTGGGTCTACCTCTCGAGATGGTCCACGGAGCCCTACGTTGCGGGGCGGTGTACCTCGCCGGAGTCCTAGGGGGCTCCCTAGCCGCCTCCGTGCTGGACCCCGACGTGTGCCTGGCCGGCGCCTCGGGCGGGGTCTACGCGCTACTAGCGGCGCATTTAGCTAATGCGTTGTTAAACTTCCACGCGATGCGGTATGGCGCTGTGAGGCTTGTCGCCGCGTTGGCTGTGGCCTCCTGTGACGTTGGCTTCGCTGTACACGCTAGATATACTAAGGTGAGTTAAATTATAGTTTTTTTTTTATTTAAAATATATTTTACTAAAAGTAAATTTATAGTTGTTTGTTAAAAAAGAAGACAATTTCAGTAAATTACGTCAAATAAGCACCTATTACAAGAATCGTGATATTGTCCGCGGCACCTTTGTTAAAGTAATTGAATGTGTATTAAACTTATTACTTGCCCAAGTGCAATAATTCTGTTTTGAAATACATAATAACACATTTTGCAAAATAGATTGTAATAATGTAGATACCTACATTAATTTGCAATATAAGCTATACTATGAATTTAATAAAACATTACAGAATATATGTGAAGTGAAATAATTTGACATTAATACACAATTTTAATAAAAAGCTTTAAATAAATTAAACCCTAAGCATATAGCAATAAGACTCTATTTCGTTGGTTAACTACTGAAGTCTAACAAAGCAATAAACTTGTCAAGCAGGAAGCGCCGCCGGTGTCGTACGCGGCGCACGTGGCGGGCGCGCTGGCCGGCCTCACCATCGGCCTGCTGGTCCTCAAGCACGCGCAGCAGCGCCTCTGGGAGCGCCTCCTGTGGTGGGCCGCGCTCGGCGCCTACGCCGCCTGCACTCTCTTCGCGGTCCTATACAACATCTTCAGCGGACCCGTCGACGAACTACACTACATGCCCCCCGACCCGCCCCCCGATGCCGGATTCTGATGTCTTAAATAAGCTTGCAACACAGCTGATTTGAGTTAACGCAACCAGTGCGACCCACTCACAACGCGCCTAGTCAATTTACCTTAGTGTGATTTGCGATAAGTAGCATTATAATTTGAGGAGGCTCCTTACACGCCGTGTATGTTGTCTATTCCAGTAAGATTTTCGAATCTTTGTACCCTTTTTTTCGTTTTCTCCGTGCCTCGCCTCTGCCGTTTTGGTGTTGTATCGAGTCAGTTGAATACGGCCTCCTCGCGATTTTTAATTGTTAAGTAGTGTTAATTGTATTTCGATAGGTGAACTATTTTTGTACGATCCGCGTCCGTAGCGTATAGGGAAGATGGCGCTACACTCGTTTGGACTGACCGACTCGACTAAATGTTGTGTTAAATGATATAGATTTTATAATTAGTCGACATCGTCCCGTAATAATGCCGTCAACTCGTTAACATTGCATTTAGTTAAGAGAGTCAGATTAGTTATGCCAGCACACCAAAGATTAGATTAAATGGCGTCCAAGCTTAAATGGTGAATTTTAATAATTAACATCGATTATTCTGTTTATCCGATTTAATGCGAGAATATAGTTGATTTGTCCAAGATATTGATTTGTAGCCGCTAGGTTGATTTTCATCTCAGTATTATTATTAACTTTTAAGAAAAGCAAACAATGCTCAATTTATTATGATTGCAATATAATCACGAATGATTATGCTCAAAGCGAGTTTTATTTTATTTTGTGGGATCAATTATTTATTAATAATTTCACTGTATTACCTTGTATTGTGAATTCGTCCTGATCGTCTACCGTCTAGTTGAATTTAGGATTTCTTCGTCCGAAGAATGACTCACTAATAGATATTTTAATTATTAACGTGCCTGATTCCTATTATTGTAATTTAATTGTATACTTGTAATTCTAATCAAATAACGTCACAAAACGACTGAATTTTTGTATAAATTATTGCAAAATGTTTTTTTTTTTCATTTAATTTATTTTAAAAATTATTTTAAGTGTGAATCAAAATAATTATAATTATGTGATTATACGAATGAGAATAAGAATGAATACGATTAAAAGTGATTGAAATCTAACATGACTTTTTTTCTTTATCATATAAGTAGATATAATGATGTGACTTAGACGAAAGGAGGTAAAAGAAAAAACATATTATGATAAAAAATTCATTGCAACAGGCGTATTATTACAATAAAATTAAATACAAGTAATTAACAAATTAAATCACGTTCAACAATAACAATATACTATATCCTACAAGTCCCTGACTTTATCTAATATCATCTAAAACGTTTAACCGGAAATAAAAATCCAATTTGCTATATTTGGATTGAAAATAATACTGTCTATTAATGATGACACTTAATTATTACAATAAAATCTTAAGTCACTTGCCATAATTGGCTACATAAATCCGGAATTCGGTTTGCAGATCTCAACACCGGTTCAGTACGATGCTAAGCTTTAGCGTTAGACTATCGTCAGAAATAAAAGTTTTCGTAACGCTACTAAAATACAAGTAAATCTGTTTATAGTTGTTCCGTTACAATGAGGGCCACCGCGTGTCAGAAATCCGCTAGATGCGCTAGTGTAGAATGAGGTCTAGCTGTCATGTTCCACCAATGAGAGGCCAGTAGCTCGCCTCTCATTGGTGGAACATGACAGCTAGACCTCATTCTACACTAGCTCATCTAGCTAATTTCTGACACGCGGTGGCTCTCATTGTTTTATTCCTAAATTATACACTTATTTTCTTCTGCCAGAAAACTACCGAATGGCTTACCTAATACTTTCAGGAGTATTGTGAAACAGGTGCCTAAGCTATTGAACTACTAATTAACAACTTTCGCAACTCGCGAGCTTAGTCTAATATGAATACACACAATGTTAACTCCAAGGGATAGTTCCCTTGGAGTAGCTTAGTAGCTAAGCTAAGAAGCTAGGACTTTGTTAGAGGGGGGAGAGGGCGTAAATGATATAAGAACATATCTAAGGTAATTTTCGACACTCGCAAGAGAATCAAAACCTACACCGTATCTTGCGTACGTACCTTGTCCGTACCTCACTACGCCCTTGGGTAACTCGCCTAATAAAGCGCGACTCCGGGTAATAAGCATTGTGTAGAAAGCGTGTGTGTTTATCAGACTATATATCATTATAATTTCTGATGCCTTCGCGGTTATTACACAGTCAGGACTTTAGCGTTAGACCTTTGTCAGCTCAGTCATGCTACGATTATGGAAACTGTAAAGAATCCGAAACGTCAGCAAATAAAATAAAATAAAAATACGCGAGTTAAATCCGTTAATAGTTGTTTCATTCCAATGTATATATCATTAGTTTGTTTATCTTAAAAAGTGCAATTTGTGACTTATATTGTTATTATCTTTAATGTATATTTGAATTACTATATCAGTAACATTTATTGTCATTTTCAATAAGGTACCATGTAAAAAGTCTAATGGGATGACGACTGGATAAAGGACGAAATTCTAATTAGTACGACAGGTTACATTATCATAAATAATTGAACATGTTATAGGTTCCACGTGACGGATTTTAAAATGAACCTACATAGTTTATTTACAAATAATAATATCAAACCACCTTATGAACTGGCATTAGGGTTCAAAATTGAAACGCATCCATAGTAATACTCGTAGGCCACTTTTAAGAAATGTCAGATACATGTCTGCCACTATACTCAGATGTTGTAAAACGATTTCGATTACAACGGATAACTAAGTATATATTATTTTTTATAGATGCGAACTAAGCTATTTTAATGAAATGACTAGTTACATCTAGAAATTATGATACTCTAGCATATTAATAGTAAAGTGGTAAAATGTTTCTGTCTTACTGTCGTTACGTTGTTCTTATTTGTTTTTTCAGCTATTATTACATTTTTTAAAAGTAAGTCCGGAATAAACCAACGGTAGCTTTGACCCAGAGCGGTGCCTGTCGACTTTGCAGTCCCTGGCCACACTCAGACGCGTAATCGTGCAGTTTTGTACACTCTTCGTGTAGTTTTTCCTGAAAACATTAACTAAATATGAATTCTATAAATAAAAAAACACCGCACGTGTACTAATATAATCTCAGTTTCACACAAATGGAAATAAAGATTCCATTGGGGAAGACACTTTTTATTAGTAGTCCACGGCAGACTGAACTGGAAGAGCAGTCGAAGAGCTCGAAATAATCTATATCTAGGCAATTTTACTGTGTGTTAGGCAATTAAATAACTCAAAAAATCCGCAACCTCCGGTTTCGTAGTCGCCACTAGACCAGCAAACCATTAGTCATTTCCATTACGTTATAAAAGAATAGTTAAGATCATAGAACAGACCTGTAACTCTGGAGAAACTGTTAAGATGGCCGCCTGCGCCTCCAGATCGCGCTTGACGGAACGCTCGCCGAGGTTCGCCGAGCCCACTAGAGTCGCCCAAGGGACGCCGCTGCCCGGGGGATAGTACCTACAATACCACAAAAGTGATTAATTTAAATGAAATCTAAGTTATGATGATGTTTCATTCCAATGTGTTATAACCGCGAAGGCATCAGAAATTATTATAGCTAGCTAGTCTATCGGAGGACGGAAAGACCATTATTGACTGGACATCGTGTAGGTAATATAATTATCTCTAGCAATTTTTTTACTTTTTGTTTTGCAAAACTGTCGGGCATGTGTGAAATTTGCAACACACGACTTTAGCAAAGCACTCTAACAAATCCAAAATTATATCGATGCAGCGTTGCAGCTGTATTGCCGTGTGCCATGTCCCTATAATATGCCTCTCGTCCCCTATCTCGGTATTTATTTAAATTTTATATGAACATACCATAAGCCTTTAGCATGAAATGTCCATCCTGCTCTTTCGTATTCCAGCATCTTCAATCTGTCTGCTTGGTTGGAATCCACTACCTTGTTCCAGAACCTAGAATACAATAAAAAAAAATATATGACAAGTATCTATACATAATTACATGCGTTTATAAATTTAAAGCCTCAATAATTAATAATTACTATTAATGCATTTAGGCTCTATAATAGCGGGTTTTATTATTAAATAAAATGGACTTTATTTTTTATTTTAATTTATAAGATGACACACAGTCTCATCACGTTAATGGATAATAGGTAGTCTTGCCTTACATTTCATTTACATGTCTTACTGTATTTTTTGTTTGAATAATATAATGCATAGGTATTCTCATACAATATGCATACAAATCTTGTACTTACTCTCTAGCTATCAAGGAATATGCATGTGGAATTCCCCCTGCAGGTCCTGAAGCTCCCATAAATCCATTTGCCTGTAGGTAAATTAAAAGTTATTTTATGTTGTGGTAAGTTTCAGTTTGTACAAAGCATAGAAAAAGATTTCACCATCAGTGACTGATAATGTTTCAAGTACCAACTTTAAGCAACTCTACAAATAATTTTGAGAGGTGTCCTTATTGTATGAGTGACTGTATAATAATAATTATTTTTTATACATTGTACAATTTTCTGTCTTTATTGTTAAATAGTTATACACGTAATTATTACACTATTTAAATACATAGCTACAATTATAATGAAATATAATAAAAGTACATATTATCTATAACTTACATTGGGATGAGCCATTAACAAACTAATGTTTGCCTTGCAATTGTAAAGCAGAGTGTCAGCATACTGCTCAGTGAGATTGAAGTAACCAGTTGCCAGCCTGATAGAGGACTCCTCCGGTGCTGAGCCCAGTATACCCTGGGTAACTCTCTCATCTTGAGTGATGTTGAATTCACCCATTTGTATTATTGGGAACACCCATGTGTCTTTGTCATGATCTGTAACATGCAATGTTTTAAATTAAAAAAAAAATCAATCTTTTGTTATTATGTAAAAACTATAAACTGTTGTATGAAGATGATAGTTCACTGTCTCACTAAATATAAAATGAACACATACATCAACATAGAATCTCCTTAAAACATAAATAAAACAGAAAGTTAATTTATTTAGTGTCTCATTCATTATAAAAACAAATATTACCATTACTGAGAGATGTAGATGCAGATTCTTGCTTCTCTCTCCATCTCTGTATGAGACTTGTAATTTTCTCATTAACTTCTTTACTGACATTATCTTTTGTGCCAAGTTTATTTTGCACATAGCCATCTTTTACACATGTCTTACTGTAATTTGTAACCTCACCTGTAATTAAAATATATGTTCTAAAAAGTTCTCCAAAAAGTATTAAGTAAATATTCTTTGCACATAAAGAAACCAAAACCAACATTAACAAACTTTCATGATATATACATGATCATTGAGGTGAAAAGTGATCCATGGAACTGGTATATGCTCATCCATATGGGAATGTAATGCATGGGTAATTCCGCGGGCATTTCAACCACCATCAGTCCCTTGCCCAGAATATAAAAGGAATAAACAACAATAAGATAAAAACTCAATTAATTTGAACAACACATAAAAGTGCAGTATGTTGATGTATCAAAACATAATTTTTGGTATAGCTCATAACCTTAATATTCAGAACTAGGGACTGATGCGGTTGAAAAGCCTGTAGAATCACCATATAAACAAAAATAAAGGTAAACAAAAATATTAACAACTTACACAATCATACCTATAAGTTCACTATAAAAATTTGCAAGGTCGATGTCATGAATTTCAATATAACGGTCCTGTCGTTGCTGGAAGTAATCATTAGAGAAGTTGGCCCCACTGAGCAGCACCGAGTCATCGGCTATGTACAGCTTCATATGTTGGAGACCAACAATTTCATTATATCTAGACGGCAGGGCTTTCGACCAAGAACCTTGCAGACGAGGGGTCTGATACAAAGATACGCTACACTGCTCTGGTGCATCAGTTAAAAACTCCTGCAACAAGCTTCGTGAGTTCACTGTACCACGTGTCCCACGTTGATAGTCTAATAACACACTAAATTTTAAACTTTTATTCCGCACAACATTTTCTTTTGTTATTGACAATAAATTCCTTTCTAAAGAACCTGTGCCAATATATAGACTGGCTACAGATATTCGACGATTAGCACCTTTAAACCTTTCGCACAATGTGTCATAGAACTTCCTTGGGTCCGTAAGTATATTAATTTTGGAAGCGTTAACAGGAAAGCATGGTGCTACACTATGTAACCAGTTAAAGTAATGTAATTCAGCAGCTTTAAACCTCATAGGAAGATTTCCATTTATTAACATTTTGAGGTGTTTATTTAATGTTACCTCCAAATACAAACTAATTTTTTATACACTTATAAAACCAATAAACAGATTCCAGAAAAATATTGCATACAATATCTAACTGTCAAAATCATATGTATATGTCAAATTTGACAACACAATATAGTGGAGACCAAAACCGGTAAACACAACACTGTACTATCATAGACAAAATCGTGAACTATGTGAAATTAAATATTTTTATCGATGAGTTGCCGATGCGTATATTTATCACAATTGCTGAATTTCAATTGTTAATTATTCTATTTATATCGCAATTTTGCTACAAATAAATATACTCCATTATTCTAACGCCCAGACACTTTTTGTAAACTTAAATATTAATAGTTGTTTCATTCCAATGTGTAATAACCGCGAAGGCATCAGAAATTATTAAATATTATAAATTAAAAAATAGATTTATATTTGATAAATATTTGTTGAGTACGTACACTGAATCTTCTGTTCTATTCTTCTTAAAGCACGCAGGTAGCAGGTGCTTAAAGGATATATCCAATTTTTGTGTAACATTTCTGCCATAAAAATGAATAAAAAACCATTTTAGAGTTCTTAACTTTATTATATTTTCCATACGAATATAGTTTATTCAATTATGGTAGAGTATAATATATGCAGGTATGTATAGAATATTGAAAAAGGTAAGTATATAGCATTTTCCTAGAATATAATAAGTGCCTGGCATGCAAAGTAATATTTAAATATATAAAAAAATTAAGAACAGTAAAGAATACTATAAGTATTCAGTCAAAATTACATTATAAATTGATTCAATATTTACAGTTTACTTATACTTATTCGATTCATAATTCTCTTTAAGTATTTGGTTAGGCTCAATGCCATAAAATATAGTATTGTCTTTCACGTACGCCCACGACATTCTTTTAGAGCTAAAATGAACTCCAACGTCCCCAGTTTTAGACAGAGTGATTGCACCAGCGGTATTATTCAAACGAGCAGTCATGCCTGTGAAAGAAATGAAATACTTAAATAGCGAGTCAGATAAAATATCGTCGCAATCACTATACATTAAATAAAAATATTCATACCATTGACAGCGTTTTTTGTAGCTATATTAGCGGGAGTTCCATCTCTCATACCGTTTATAATACTATGTGCTAAACAGTATTTCAGAATTGATTCTCCATGCCCTAAAATAATTGAAATTAAAATGAAGTTAACACAAATAATCATATTTGTTGTATCGGAGCCCCCTTAAACATTGATTTATTCAGTCTTTTAGTATTTGTTGTGGGCACAGAACCCACTAGTTTAATTTTTTTTCTCCATATTTCAATATTATACCGGTAGTAGATACGCCTCCGATATTGTCATCAGCATACGTCCCACTGCCTATTTGCGGCGTATCACCAATCCGACCGACTGCCTTGCCGCTCATGCCTCCAGTGCTGGTGGCAACAGCTACATGACCATTTACATCGATGGCAACAGCGCCAACTGTTCCTACACCACCCTACCAATAAGTAAGGAACCATAGAAAAAGTTAATAAAAGTTGATAAAAAAATATATTTATCTAGATGATTTAAAAAAAAGAATGCATTACTTCATGCTTATTTCCTATTTCAGTTCTCCCGAAATCTCCATGTTGTAAAAAATCTTGAAGAGCATCTTTAGCATGTTGGGTAATCAAAGATTCTGGTGGGACTGTTGGGAAACCCTGAAAATCGATATACGTAGGTATAATCCTTTGAACATGTTTTTCTGGAATATGATTGAAAATAACTTAAAACGATATTAAAATAACCACCACCATTTTCCAACAAAATCCCGCAAAAAAATCTTTATTTCCGTAAGAACGTCTTAGGACAAAAACATACTCGATTAAGTAAATTTACCTTTTCTAAAGCAAAAAGCTTAGCCCCTTCTCCTCCTAACAAGGAATGAGGAGAATCAGTAAGAACTTTGTGAGCAATACTAATAGGGTGTAAGAAATCCTTTATCAGAGTAACTGCACCAACATCAAGATTTCTTCCGCACATTATACTCGCTTCCATTTCTACTTCTCCACGTAGAGTAAGCACGGAACCATAGCCTATTTGAAATGAAAATATACTTAAATAAATTTCATGGCTATTATTAACAAAACTATTTTAAAACAGTAGGTACATTCTAGGTATAAAGCAGCTGACCAAGTTAGTACTTACGTCAAAGGTAGAATTTAATTTTGTACACAATAATAATAATAATATGTTAATATTTCTTTTTCTATAAACTAATCATAAAGAAAAACTCTTAAATTTTACCAACCTGCATTAAAATTGTCGTCCTTTTCCATAGAAACGACCGAAGCCTCTACAGCATCTAACGCACTACCACCTTTTACTAATATTTCATGACCCGCGGTTACCGCTACTTTCATCCCGTCAAGTTTCCCTTTAACCCTGCTTTGAGGTATATCACCAGCTCCTCCGTGAACAATAATTATTGGCTGCATAGTTTAACTTTATATTTGCCTATAGTTAAATATTTAGAATATATTAAGTAATTTATATATTACAGAAACAAAATACTTCAATGATAATATGTAGCAATAAGAAATTTTATGATATAACTGAACTATCGCAAACTGCAGTCTTAATATAGGTAAATAGAACTACATATGTTTATTATCTACTTTACTGATAATAATGTTTGCAGTAGCTATGTCATACTTTTAAAATAAATATTAAATGTCTTTAGTTAAATTAAATACACAATGCTACACATTCAAATTCAATTACGATAATAATAAGATATATACATACTAATCCCGGTAATGAATCAAATCATAAACAGAAACTAAAGATCGTTTAACACAATTTATGTTGTGACAAGGATATGAATGAGTAGTGACAACCAATCACTAAAGACTACTAAAGACAAGATGACTCTTTATTTATGGTTTACCTGCTTTCAATCAGAATACAATTCCGTAAAACAATTTTCTATCGATTAATCAATAATTATCGATTGTACTAGTGCCGTACAGTTTACCGGTATATTGTGAGTGTATAAACGGCTTAACCAATATGAGTGAATGGAAAGTTGTCCGAAAGAGCAATACATATTTGACATTAGCATTTAGTGAGTGAATGAAATCGAAGTAAATGAAAGAAAAATGGTGGACAGTGGTTTGTGGAATATAAGTGATGTGATACATGTAAAATAAATATGTTCTAACTGGGACTATTAGTTAAAATTATGATAAAATGTCGACTCCAGCAACAAGTCGCAAATATGGCGCTCAAAAAATACGTCTCACAAGTATGTACAAAATATAATTTTGATTTACTTCCGCGACTTCAACGGTATGAATATTTTTCTTTTGGATACAATCATTTCACAATTCGTTTTATTTTCAGTCTTATGCGCAAGAAATTTGGCCAGGAGAGATCTTTTTCGTAAGTCAGCCTTTTGTCTTGTTCTATTGTTATCAGTATGCAAATGGAGGTCTTCCTCAAGGTCTGAGAATTATGTAGCCAGTATAATTTGGTTCGTAATAACGCGAATTGGCGTGCGAACAAATTCATTCAGTGCTCTATTCCAATTTGGATTGTAGAATGTACTATTTAAATTTGGAATGTGGAACGTTCTCAGATGATTTTTACTAAATATAAATTTGTAAACACTTCACCTCATTTGTAGGAATGCCAGATCCATTCGCGAAAATATCGGTAGACGGGAGCGGCCAAGTTTACTCAACAAATGCTGTGAAAGCAACACTTGATCCTAAATGGAATACACATTATGATTTGTATTTGACTAAAGGAGATGGAATCACTATCAGGTATCAATATACTCATATATATACTCATATATATATACTACCAATCATAAACAAGTTTCAAACTTTTACAAACCTGCATACAATAAGTTACATGATATATTGTTATATAGCCTGTATGTTATTCTGATGCTATATTATTGTAAAGTTTCATCAAAATCCATTCATTCGTTTTTGCATGAGAATGTAACAAATGTACATCCATAGGTTCTTTCAAATTTTCACATGATTTTACATTATTTTACTAAATTCAATCTTTAATAGTTGATAATAATTAATCACATAGTATCAATTTGTAACAATAAATTATGATGACTGATTTATTATTTGATATGAAATGCTAATTTAAGTTGTTTGTGTATTATGTCACATTATTAATTGCAGTGTATGGAACCAAAGGAAAGTGCAGAAGAGGCAAGGTTCAGGGTTCCTTGGCTGTGTGCGTATTCAGTCTTCGACACTTCACAAACTTAAGGACACTGGATGTGAGTCATATCACTATAATATTTGAATTAATAATTTATAATATTGTTTGGACGTGCTTCAGTGTACTGAGACTGATTTTATTATATATCTTGATATTGTTCTGATATTTGTCAGTATATCATTATCGTTCAATATTGTCACTTGGGGCTAACAATACCAATTAAGTATGTCGCGCTTTTGGTGTAGAAGCTAGATTTATATTCAGGACTCAAGTGTCAAGTGTTAAAAGTCAATTATACATATATATATCTACTGTTACATGTATTTAGAGTCCACTACCAAAGTTATACCTACTTCTATTGTATTCATCTGTTTAATCTAGATAATATAAGGATTGAAATGGCTTCACTATTCTTTTTATTTATATATTTTTTGTTTTATTCTCTGATATATAAGTTTCATTTTATTACAGATATAGATTATAATAAATGATATACTTTATTACTTTTAAATTATATATTTTACTAGCGGTCCCGGCAGACTTCGTCCCGAACGGCAAAAAAAAAAATGATCACTAAGGGGTATGAAAAATAGATGTTGGCCGATTCTCAGACCTACTCAATACGCTCACAAAATTTCATGAGAATTGGTCAAGCCGTTTCGGAGGAGTACGGTAACTAACATTGTGACAGGGAAATTTTATATATTAGATTTATCCTTTCACAATACAGGTTGTGAAAATCCTTTATAATACTAGTTGAAACAATAAAACAGCAAGTGTAAATTATTATTATTTATTATATTGTCATCATAAATTGTATTATAAATATCCCATAAGTATATTATCCTCATTGTAATAATAGTTGAGGAAAATATAGAACTCTGATTTTTGATATAAGAACTGTGATTTGGTGTGCTTAAAATGTCATGTAAATCATTATTGTTAATTATCTACCATAAAAACATTAACCTTATTTCTTGGCAATATCGCTTGAGAGTGTTATTAGTTATAATATAGGGATACAGTGAGTATTTTAGATAATTTGGGTTGAGGATTTCACACTTGCCGCTCATTTAATGTCAAACTCATTGATTTTTCCTATTACTAAGAACATTTCACTTTCAACTGATTTTATTACTTTGCAGAAATAAATTAAAAATCTACTAAATAATAATGGTCTGTTATGAATAGTGTCAAAGGTATTTTTCTAAGACTTTCAATGTAAAACTTATAAATTTTTACTTTGTATTTAAAAACTAGTTAGCTATCGTGTTATTATACACAAGGCAAAGTATGATACAATTAACTATATAAGTAGTGGAACTTTACCTGTGTCATTATCCATATCACCTGTAACTTGTGTAGGTAAATCAAAAACTAAATTATAATGAATTTCCATATTAGATCAATGCCTTGAGCTATGCGAAGATGGTTCTGGAGAGACGTGTGGAGTCCGTGGTCAGGTGATTGTGTCATTGCTGTCCCGAGACGGCACTCGTGGCGAGCCAGCCTCCGCTGCTGGCGAGGGTTCTCCGCTAGCTGTGGTCGGACCAGCCGGAGAAGTCAGGGCGCCTAGAGAACCGCCCACGCACTCCCAGTCTCCATTACCTCAACACTGGGAAGAGAGGTTCACATCTAGTGGCAGGTAATGATTCTTTTTGGTTACACTGCTCTTTATTTATTACTAGCTTTAGCCTGCTACTCCGTCCGCTTGGAAATAGTAATAAAGTAAGCTTGGACATACAATATTTCCCCCTTTTAAGCCCCTACAACCGTTTTCTCGCAATTCGAAGTAGCCTATGTCCTCTTTCAGGGTCTAGACTATCTATGTACCAAATTTCATTTAAATCGGTTCAGTAGTTTTAGCGTGAAAGCTAGACTAGAGTTACTATCGCGTTTATAATATTAGTTGGGACTAGGATTAGGTTTTTTTTCTTTGATTACATCTGTGGTTATTGTGTAAAGAAAAAATCGGCCAAATTAAATCAATGGATTTTATTGAAAAGTGAAAACAAACAGACGCGAACGATTTATCAGTTAACGATTTGCTAATCTATTTACTGATAATTATCATGTCATTAATGTAAATCTATCTAAGAGATGCTAAGTGTAAAGATAATGCGGTGTCTTTAACGGCGTTTCGTCACGTATTTTTTTCATCACTTAGAATCTGCACTGTTTTCAAAGGTCGAACGTCTCGATTAAACTTTATTTAATAGGGATAATATTGTTTTAGAAAAGAATGTCTTGTCTGCTGATTATTTTTAAGAAATATCTTAGTTATAGATACTGCTTCTGCCCGCGACTTCGTCCGCGTGGAACTTCTCCTTTTTGGCAGTCGGTTAAAAAGTAGCCTATATCCTTTCTCAGGCTCCAGACTTTCTTTGTACCAAATTTCATTTAAATCGGTCCAGTAGTTTTAGCGTGAAAGCGTAACAGACAGACAGACAGTGTTACTTTCCCATTTATAATATTAGTAGGGATTAGCAGAATTTAAGTAGTTTAAACGGGCGCCATAAATCCATGAGCGAATATTTGCGCGTTTTTAAAAAGAAATATGTACAACAATGTGGCGGTGTACAGCATTTAACATGTGTTCCAGACCATACTATGTGAACCATGCCCTGAGGCTGACACAGTGGGAGCGCCCGGGACCCGAGACCCAGAGCCCTACCACGGCTTCACCTCCCGCTTCACCCTCGCCCCCCACCCCTATGTCACCGTCATCACCAGTTTCATCACCCGCCACGCCTTCTTCACCAACCAGTGAGGAGGGACATGCGACTTCTATATCTTTGAGGTATGATGTTATCTAATCAATAACAGACAAGCTTGTATATAGTTTAAGAAGTGGATAGGTAACACTGTCTACAAAGGCGAATTTTAATAATAAGTAGTGTTGAAATATATCGTATTAAGATTTAAAAGTAGTGTTAGAACTCTCTAATGACAAGTGAGCAGTTGATATCATATATCGTATTATATAGCACATATCACATTTCATCGAAATCTATTTGGTTGTTTGATTATCACATAAGTTACTTTCGAAATTATTTCTAATACTTTCGCGATTGGTACTCATAGATTGGAATATGACAACTTTATTGTTGAAAACTATATTTGTATGAACTTGAGAAATGGAAAATTTTTGAAAGATAGAATAAAATTTCTTTGAGTTTTAGATGGTGCGAGCGTCAAAATTAACACTTTTATGTTAATATAGTTTTCAAGTGTCTCTTTTTAAATCTGAGACCGTGCAGCAATTATTAAAACAATGCTATTATGTTTATGAACGAGTCACGAAAACAATTATGTTTTATGTAAAAACAGAAAAACACATTACACATTTATATATTGTAAATAAGATTAAGGTCTGTTGTAAAGTGATATGTTAGCGATCTCGGCATGACTTCAGCCTCTTTCGAGAAACTTACATTTCTCATATTTGTATCAAATTAAGGTGTTTGACACTCCACTTACATTATGCAAAATATTTTACTTAAAATGAACTTAGGTACATATTCAAATGATGCATATCATATGCATTGATGGATTTAACTCGCGTTCGCGTTCCCATATGTAGCCGACTGAGGTGTTAGTGTAACACTAAATTGATGTTTACAGTATGCTATAGTGGTTTAATTTCAATATGCTAGTCATCAAATAAAATAAAATACGCGATTTTTACACATTAACGAATTTAACTCGCGTATTTTATTTATCTTTAGCATTAGACTTTCGTCAGTACGTCGTGCTACGAACATGTGCATTGTGAAGTTTTCGAAACGTCAGTCAATAACCTAAAAAACGCTAGTTAAATCCGTTTACAGTTGTTCCATTCCAATCTATGGTGATTGTTTAATTTCATTATTGTTTTTTAGACCGGAGCCACAGCCCCAGACGGCGGTCCGGCGGCCGCCAGCCGAAGTGTCTCCGACCAGCTCCACTGCGCCCGCGACTCCCGTCACACCCCTCGCCGCCACGGACCTGCCTCCCGGATACGGTACAACCACGTTTTTAACATGTTATTTGTACATTACTAAGTCGGAACGGTTGAAACTTTTAAGAATGATTTTTTATACATAATCGATAGTTAATTGGGAAAGATAAGATGGGGAAAGGCCCATTTCCTATTTATGAAACAGTGACTGAAGATAACTGCTTCAGGTATTGTTATGTTTAATTATCACCTTAGTGATTTTTCTCGTAAAGTAACTTGACATATCCGGTTTTGTACCAAATCTTAAAATTAAAATAAATACACATGTAAATTAATACCAGGGTTTATGCATACAATCGCTTCTGTTCTAATGAAAACAAATATTACCTACATGTTACTCGTTTTGCGGGGTTTTTTGCGGATTAGATAAGCGAGGAGTCAGTTGATAACTTAATCATGAAATAGATTTTAATATGTATAGATGCATCTATCTGTATAGATAATCAGCAAGGTATCTGTAGGTAGGTATAATAAAATTGTGTAGATCAAAATCTCATAAAGGAACAGATAAAACTATCACTATATTTATTTAGATAAGTAATGAGTCAGAAAGTTTCCGAAACGTCAGCAAATTTTTCATCCTCTTAGTGGTATTTCGGAAAATCCTTTCTCAGACGCCTTCTTGTCAGACGATTGAAGTACGAATAATTAATCGGACATCAACGTCATACAAATGACATACCCTACAAGTTTGCTTAAGACAGTGGCTCTTAACCTTTCTAGGTCCATTACTCTTATGACCTAACTATGGTCACTGATTTCACCCCTCCACCCAACGACGAACTTGCGCACTAGTCGGCACTACGCTGTGCGCAGACTAGGCACTTTTAAATTCGGCGTTCGATACAATTACCTCCGCGATATACAAATCTTGCCCTCGCGGGGGTAATTATCCTCACGTTAAGAACCCAGGGTTCAGAACGTGGTCGTATCTGTCAGTCAATCGTTCAGGACAAAGGTTTTTATATATATGTACTAGCTTTTACCCGCGACTTCGTTCGCGTGGACTTCAGGTTCGTCCCGTCAGCGTTTGCAATGTAAGCGCAAAAAATGTGTTTTTTTACGACCTCACATTAGAAACCTCAAAAATTGTAGCCTATGTGTTATTCTGATGTATAAGCTATATTGTGGTAAAGTTTCATTCAAATCCATTCAGATTTTTTTACGTGAAAGAGTAACAAACATCCATACTTACAAACTTTCGCCTTTATAATAGTAGTAGGTTGATAAATATAAAATTGTATATTTCAGAAATGCGTACGACGCCGCAAGGTCAGGTGTACTTCTACAACAGCGCTACGGGCGCGTCGACGTGGCACGACCCGCGCGTGCCGCAGCACCTGCGCCACGCGCCCGTGGCGGCCGGCCCGCTGCCGCCCGGCTGGGAGATGCGGCAGGCGCCCTCCGGCCGGCCGTACTTCGTCGACCACAACAACAGGACCACGCAGTTCACCGACCCCCGGCTGGCGCTCTCCGCGAGACTCGTGAGTAGATTGTATTATATTTAGATAGGTAGCTTGGTAGCTACAGTGAGCCTCAGTGCGTTCCCCACCCGGTGGAACAGTGACAGTCTTTTTTTATCGATGGAAAATGCGGTACGCATACCATCATAGTCCGAAGGAGCGTCGAGTGGTTATGCGAGAGTGAGCTTTCGGGACATAGGCCAAATAAAACTTGTCGGTTTTAAATGCGTTTATTTAATTTTAGTATTTCTACGGTTTTTTTCAATGTGTTCTAAATTATTTATGAAATAAACTGGTAAGACGTACGTTTTGGGGACAGACTCATTTTAGAAAATATGTACTTTGATTTCGGTATATATTTTGGTTGTATTCATTTCACCGATTCTCTATATTGGCTAAACAATGTCTTAAGAAACTTAATATTATTCTCTTTATGATATATTTTGGCTGCAAGTCGAAAATATGACAAGACTTTTTTGGCCCATTTGGGACATACTTCCTCCGTGCAGTTTCTGCTGTGGTCGAATGGATCTTGTACACATATTAATGTATCGGTTTTCAAAGGCGTACACATGTTTTTCAGTAAGTTTTCCTTGTATAGAACGAAATTTTTCGGCAAACTTACGAAATTATCTCTAGGAATCGACCGCCCGAGATAAGGACAGATGATATTTGCTTCGAAGTCATATGTGCTGTAAAATAAAAAGAACGAGCCTAGCAGTCGATAGAGAGGCGTTGTGTTGTTGTTGGTACGCAGTTTCTGGCAAAAAGCGACGTTCCAGTTATTGATATATTTCTCGTAGGTTTGCAGCGAGGCCACGTTTGGCAATATATCCACCTGCTGCAGAAAGAATATGACGAGAAGAGACAGCGCGTAGGTGGGTAACAAGTCTACCCCAATCAAATCATGGGCTTTAGCCCAATACTTGACGAGTATCGCGAGGCAATACGCTCTTTCATCTAAATGCAGTAAATAATAAATGAGCCTACTGTTTATAACTCCTTCCATATGTGTGAAGCTTAGGTCGCACTGTATCTTCTTGGGCTTGTGGTAGAATTGGACAATTGGCACTGTTACATCTGTTATAGCTATTATTCGTCCAAAAATATTAGAGTGCTTTCGCAGGATATTCTCAGCTGTGATAGCAAGCTCTTTACCGGGTTCCGTAAAACAAGGCGGGACCTGCACGTAGCAATCTATATCGCTAGTCTTGAACGCTAGACCCGTGACCACGGAGCCCAGTAGCATAACTTCGCATTCTGAAAATGTATAATTTCAATTGTTCACAAGTAGGTTGTATTCAATATCACACCTTAAATATAGGATAATTGAACAATTCTAATCAGAAAACAATAATTAAACTTCTGTTCGGTAAAGTGCGTATGCGCGCGAGTTACGACAACTAGCCAAAATCAGAGCTCTTCGCGAGCCGTCATTGGACGACGCGGTGTGGCCTTGACTCTACAACCAATCAGCAGTCAAGACCCGGCATAAATACACTAGGAAATTTTTAGTCTATGACACGAAAGCTGCCGCATTACTATATGATGTAATAGCGCAAAATATTATTATATACTTCACCTGGCCAATAAGTCCGTAGTGTCTTCTCCACGTCGCTCTGCGCGCAGCGCATTTGTTGCACCTCGCATTTTGTAAGACATATAGTTTTTAATATTGTAGCAACTTGCTCATCGAAGGAGCTCTGCAGGTGCATCCGTGACGGATTCAGATTATTATCTATTGAGGCAAAATGTAAATATATATAGAGTACCTTACAGGTTCTTTGCACTAACAGTATGTGAACAAGAAAATTTATTTCCGAAAGCAATTAAATAATTTGACATTAAAAGTAATATAATATAGACGAAACAACTGTAGAACGATTTAACTCGCGTATTTTATTTTATTGGCTGACGTTTCTGGGCCTTTATATATTCCATAATCGTAGCACGACCAAGCTGACAATAGTCAGCCAATAAAATAAAATACGCGAGTTAAATCCGTCTACAGTTGTTTCATTCCAATGTATAATAACCTCTAAGGAATCAAAAAATATTATAACCGAAACAACTATTCACTACAATCACGTTATAATTTCTTCATTTTTCTAAATCTAGTCTTTTAATCGCACATTTTGATACCTATGCAATCTTATACATAACCGTCTCCTTAACACGATCTTATATTCTATTACAGTTATATAAATGTACATACCTTCATTGATTTCCATTTGGTTAACGTTGACTAACTTGGAAATTTAAGGTTAAATCTGCAAACATTAACTACAAAATCAATTTCGAGAAGTCGCTAGTTAAACTGCCGCGCCGCTCAGATCAAACTTAGATGTTGACATTTGCGATCTTAAAACACTAATGATAATGTACATGCAATTGATAGCGTGACTGGGTTTTTAAGGGATGCTTGGTAATTACTAAGTGTAATTATATATATGCTCTTATCAGGGTGAGATAAACTGACGGCTTTACCAGTGACCTGACTTAGATACAAAGTAATGCAAAAGATTTATTCAATCTAATATTAATTAGTACATGATTAATATTCGGATCTGTGTTACAAATAGGTCAATTATAAAATGGTAAAAAGTACAATAAAATGATAAATTAAAGTAGTAATCTCATAACAAATCGTACATTTACATAATTATATATATCATAATTTTTTATGCTTTCACTGTTATAACACAGATGTTAAGTTTATTATCACCTCAGTCTGCTGCGAATATGGAACCGTTTTTGGGTACAATAGTAATAATATAATTAATAGGTTCGATCGTTTAATTCGTTACACAATTATTATTTTTTTCCGTTTTTTTTTTTCAAACTCTTGTTACATCCCTACTAATATTATAAATGCGTTAGTAACTCTGTCTGTCTGTCTGTCTGTCTGTTGCTCTTTCACGCCTAAACGGCTGAACGGATTTTGATGAAATTTGGTATGGTAATAGATGATAACCTAGAAATGGACATAGGCTATAAATAATCACGCCATCGTTCTTAGGGGGTAGGCAGTAGG
Source organism: Polylopha cassiicola (assembly GCA_038024825.1). Classification (NCBI taxonomy): domain Eukaryota; kingdom Metazoa; phylum Arthropoda; class Insecta; order Lepidoptera; family Tortricidae; genus Polylopha; species Polylopha cassiicola. The sequence goes on along the minus strand of CP149054.1, from coordinate 4,928,961 downwards.
CAGATAACTAAATTGAGATAGTGATTTTTAGTCGTTTTGGTTGGGACTTTTGCTCTATTGCTCTATTGCTCTATGCTCTATTGCTCTATTGCTCTATATATTATAAATGCGAAAGTAACTCTGTCTGTCTGTCTGTCTGTTACGCTTTCACGCTAAAACTACTGGACCGATTTAAATGAAATTTGGTACAAAGAAAGTCTGGAGCTTCAGAAAGGACATAGGCTACTTTTTAACCGGCTGCAAAAAAGGACGAGTTCCACGCGGACGAAGTCGCGGGCAGAAGCTAGTGTAGGTATAAAGTTCTTATAATATTAAGACTAATTCCTGATTGAGTAGGTCAAATAAGTAAACTAAATTGACCGGGGTCAGCGATAACAGATAGCCAAAGAGTTAGGTACTTATACATTATAAAACGCGTCGTACTTTTTAAATACATTATTATAATTATACAGGCAATAGATTACTTTATCAAAGTGTAGACGAACTGCAATTAAGGAATCCATTATGCTATTAACTTGCACTTCATATTGTTACTTGTCACGTCGTTTTTTAATCAATGAATGGATTATTTATTCGCTTTTGTGTGAAGAGTTAATAATCTCGTCATAAAAGTACTATTACTCTCTTTTTCATATATTTCGGCTGCAAGTCGAAAATACGACAATACATTTTCGGCCCATCGAGGGCACACATTCTCTGTGCAGTTCCTGCTGTGGTCAAAGGGTTCCTGAATACACACAAATGTGTCAATTTTTAATGGCATACACAAATTGTTCTTTAAATTTTCATTGTACAGAATGAATTTTTTCGACACACTTGCAAATTTATCTCTAGGAATCGATTGTCCCAAATATGGTGAAATGATATTGGCTTTGAAGTCGTATGTGCTGTAAAATACAAAGAACGAGCCTAGTAGTTGATACAGAGGCGTTGTGTTGCTGTTGGTATGCATTTTCTCGCAAAAAGCGACGTTCCAGTTATCGATACATTCCTCGTAGGTTTGCAGCGAGGCCACGTTTGGCAATATCTCCACCTGCTGCAGAAAGAATATGACGAGAATAGACAGCGCGTAGGTGGGTAACAAGTCTACCCCAATCAAGTGATGGGTCTTGGCCCAATACTTGACGAGTATCGCGAGGATATGCGCTCTTTCATCTAAATGCAGTAAATAGTACATAAGCCTACTATTTATAACGCCTTCCTTATGCGAGAAGGCCAGGTCGCACGGCGTCCCCGAGGACTTGTGGTATAATTGGACAATAGGAACCCTGATATCTGCCAAAGCTGTTACGTGTTCAAAAATATTGAAGTGCTTTCGCAGGATATTCCCGGCTGTGATGGCGAGCTCTTTACCAGGTTTCATAAAACAAGGAGGGACCTGCACGTAGCAATCTATATCGCTAGTCTTGAACGCTAGACCCGTGACCATGGAGCCATGTGGAATAACTTTGCATTCTGAAAATGTAGATTTTCAACTGTTTAATTGCATTATAAAACTGTGTCTTAATAACGCAAAAGATGTGACTTACCTGGCCAGTAAGCGCTTAATGCTTCCTCTACGTCGTTAGGCACGCAGCGCAACTTTTCCACCTCGTATTTTGTTAGGCATATGCTCTCAAGTATTGTAACAACTTGCTCTTCAAAGGACCCTTGTAGGTTCATTGGAGTGTAGTTCAGAATATTATCTATTGGGACAAAATGTGAAGAAATTTAATATTGAAGGATATTAGGTGCTCTACTGATTTTCGCAACAATGATATATAATATGAAAAAGACGAACGATAATATCAAGAAGTTTGCTTCCTTTTAAAATTAAATGTAAGGTCTTTATTAAATGATAAAACGAAAGCAACTTAGGAAATTAATTAAGTCACCTATTTAAAAAGATTCCTAAAATGTGATTAGACTACATACATACCTTCTTTTTGTATTTCCATTTTGTTTAAATTGACAAACCGTACATGAAAAACACAGTGTTCACTCACTCGTAACAGAAGTGCAAATGATTATTGTTTATTAATTGAGAGACTTGGTAAATTACTAATTACTTAATCAACTAATGTTTTCTTCTGACCGCATAAAGTATTTTTTTTAAACGTTGTAACATAATTCATATTACGCACGATAGGCCCAATTAGAATACAAAAAACAAATGGATTCAATCAAAAACAAAATTAACTAAGACCTGTTCACTAGGTATAAACTTATCGCGAAATTACCTACCACACTTATCAGAAGTTACAAAGTTAGCTAACTATAAACACCAAGTAATCGTAATAAATAATTTCTGATTCCTTGGCGGTTATTACACATTAGATTGTAACAACTATTAACGGATTTAACTCGCGTATTTTATTTTATTGTCTTTTAAAAGTTTACAGTTCCCATATTAAGAGCATGACCGAGCTGACTAATCTAACGCTAAAATTACGACTACATATACTTAATAAAGCTATGAATATGGAACTGTAAAGCTTTCGAAAGCCAATACAATTAATTCATAATAGATGTTTTTTACTACATTTTTTTTTCTAGCCGCCGTCAGAGGCTGTAGCAGCCAAGCCAGCCACGACGCCGTCAACGCCGGCTGCCGCAGAGCCTACTGACGCCGATGCATTGCCGAAGTACAAGCGCGATCTGGCGGCGAAGGCACGCGCGCTCCGAGCAGAACTGCAGGCGTTGCAACCGCAGACGGGGCATTGCAGGATAGAGGTATGCTGTGATTATTGTTTTATATTTAATGCTATTGTTGGAAATGTATTAGACGCGATTGTAGTCTAAACATTTTTGGAAGACGGCGCATTGACGGTAATTATCCAATGTAGTTTCGTCCACGCACGATAAGCACCCCCGTTTTAGCCTCTTAAAAATATTCGTAATGTTATTGACGCTGTAGTGACAGTACCATTGAAGTGGAACAATGAAAACAATCTTCAAATAGGGTTTTTGAAAATGTGATAAAACATATTCAGAAACTCGCCTCTTAAGGGGGTGAGAACGGATAAAAAAAACTCAATCTACAAAATATGCAAATTCGATATAAAGCTTGTTAACATATTCAATTGTAAATTTACAGGTATCACGCACAGAGATACTAGAAGAGTCGTATCGTCTAGTGATGAAACTGCGCGGCAAGGAGCTGCGCAAGCGCCTACTAGTGAAGTTCCGAGGCGAGGAGGGGTTGGACTACGGCGGCGTTGCTAGGGAGTGGCTCCATCTGCTGGGCGGGGAACTGTTCAATCCACACTACGGCCTATTCCAATACGCGAACGCGGGCGACGATCGATACGCCCTACAAATCAATGCGGATTCTGGGGTGAGTTTGTTTTTTGTATTTATTTGGTAATGTTCGACTAGAAGTGTCGTTATGCACTGTTATGTCCAGTTCAGCTACGTATTCTTTCTGTACATAATAACAAAAACTAAAAAAAAAATAAGTGGACTCCCATACAACAGACATAATTTTTTTAATTGTTTTTATACATAACTAGCTTTTGCCCGCTACTCCGTCCGCGTGGAATTAGTAATTACGGCAAGTAAAAGACCTTTGTCCTTTCTCAGGCTCTAGACTATCTGTGTACCAAATTCATTTAAATCGGTTCAGTAGTTTTAACGTGAAAGCGAGACAGAGTTACTTTCGCATTTATAATATTATAGTTAGGATTAGGATGGTACGGAGGAACCCTTCGTGCCCAAGTCCGACTCGCACTTGGCCGGGTCTTTTATTCAACTTTGACTTAAATTATTTATTCAGGTTAACCCGGAGCACTTGTCGTACTTCCACTTCGCGGGGCGTATTCTGGGCGTGGCTCTGTTCCACGGACACCAGCTGGACGCCGCGTTCACGGCGCCGTTCTACAAGCAGCTGCTGGGGCGGCCGATCACGCTGCGCGACATCAGGGACGTCGACCCCGAGCTGCACCGGTCACTCTCCTGGATGCTGTATGTATTTATATAATTAATTTAAATTTGACACTAGATGTGGTAACGGTTGTAGGGTTAAATACTTTTATATTTTCAGTTATATTTCACAGTCAGAGTTTGCTGACTAAACTTTACTTATACTTTTTCACTTTATCATTAGACTATCGTCAGCTCAATCGTGCTACGAATATGGGAACTGTAGTTATTGGAACTTCGGAAAATAAAATAAAATACAATAGTTAAATTAGTTATAGTTGTGTTGTTTCATTCCAATGTGTAACAACTACGAACGCATCAGAAATTATTAATTTAAGTACCTTTATAGTTTAAAATCGCAACTAAATCACTTTTTTTATTTTTAGGGAAAATAGCATCGCGGGAGTCATAGACACTACATTTTCCGTGGAGTGCTCGTCGTTCGGAGCCGTCAGGAGCGTCGAACTGAGACCCGGCGGGGCTAACGAACCAGTGACCGACACGAACAAGAAAGACTACGTGCGGCTCTACGTAGCGCATCGCTTCACACGCGGCGCTGAGCGACAGTGGCTGGCTTTACAAAAGGGACTCATGGATATTATACCTCACCAGCTGCTCAAACCATTATCCCCCAGAGACCTCCAGCCTCTCTTAGCGGGCCGCGCGGACTTGGATCCAGCCGACTGGCGCCGCCACACCCGCCTCAAACATGTCTCACCGGATGCTCCCATAGTCGGGTGGTTCTGGGAAATAGTCGAAGAGTTCGATGCCGATATGCGAGCGCGACTACTACAATTCGTTACAGGGTCCAGAAGGGTACCGCTGGCCGGGTTCCGCGCCCTCCAAGGGGCCACAGGCGCTGCCGCGCCTAGATTGTTCACTTTACATTTAGTAACAGACGCCACACCCGACTCGCTTCCCAAAGCTCACACCTGCTTCAACCGCCTGGATCTACCGCCTTACCCTACTAAGGAGAAATTGCACGATAAATTAAAACAGGCCGTTCTAGAGACCGCCGGGTTCGCTGTCGAATGACAGATCGGGCTGAAACGCTTGTTTATACTGTATTAGCTAAAGCCTGTCGAGTACTATAAGCTGCCGCGACTAGTCTGAGTTGTGTTGAATAGAGAAGGATACGATATGAGACTGACAGATTTTTAATAGGTGACATGACAAAAATGATATTTTTACCCAAAATTGTTATAGGTACGTATGGGGCCACAAAAATATATTTATAAAAATGCGGCTTTAATTTTTTATATAAATCTCGAATAAATCGTATCTTAATAATATGGCAATTTCGCGCTAATTTTAGTTTGCACGGGAAAGTCTGATTTCGATGGTTCAATCTGTATATATTTTTTGCCTAATTGACAATGTATTTTTAGAAATTAAGACTGCATCGGGCTCCATATATATGTAGCATATTTTTTAACGTTTACGTTCTCCGTTATTTCGTTACTTGTTACTTGCGCCTTCTAAGAAAGGGATATATTCAAGACAACTGAGTTAGTGCTATTGTATTTTTGTAGTTATTATATCAATATTCATATTTTGCTTTTTTTACGTATACATAACTTTATATTTAAAACTAAGTCTAAATAAACTCAATTTTAAAAAATTTGCACAAAATGTATGCACATGATTATTGTTATGATTATAATTTATAATGTAGCTTTGGTCAATAGCATAACAAGCTCAAATCAATGTTTAATTATAAGAATAAGGCCATAATATTATGACAGTCTTATGTGTTTCTTCAGTGAGTGGGCTTCCACATGCATACAATAACCAGATTTTTAGTAAAAAAATATTCATTTGTCTTTATTTTGTTGTTCAGTATTACCTTAACTGGTAGCTATTTTAATCTTAACGATCAATAATTATTCCTTTTTGAAGCAAGTGTTGAAACAAATATAAAATCCTAATTGTTTTAAAAATTATTCTCGCATACAATTTATTATTATTTATATGTATTTAAATATACTTAAACATGATATTGAGTATTGCCTAACCATGAAGTGATATGTACAAATGATAGTGAATTACCTTGTACCTATGTATTTTTGTAAAATATATATTTGTATATAATTTTATACATGTATTGTGCAGTACAAACTAGACAATCACTCATACATGTTGCTTCGGAAGATTATTTTCAATGTGATCATTGACTTTGCAAACACGTCGGTGCCTTATTTTATAACGAAATTCAGTGTAAATAAATTTAACTGCAGTGGGCGGGTCAATGTATCGCGTCAATTATTTAACAATTATTCGTAATTTATAAGTATATTTGTAAATATTAAGAAGTGACATAATGATATCAGATATTTATCAACAAGGATCAGTGCCTTTTATCTGCTAAAGTAAATTTTAGTTTTTAATTTTAAACTTGTATGACTGTTAGTGATATGAAATGATTTATTAGTAGTACTGAACTTGAATGTATTTAAATCGTATAATAAAAATATTTTTGCACAAGTTTTTGTATATTGTTATTTCTAATTTTATAACAAAACCACGTAAGATCTACCTGTACAAACTTTACTCAAATCGTTCGTAACTGCCCGGCCGAATACCCGCGAGTACAATTCTCTTGCTACTCGTCCTGCTCCTCATCCTTCTGGGGTGGCCACACGCAAGCTCTTGCATTAGCCAGCATATATCCCTCGCGTTCACGTAAGTGTTTGGCTGGGTGGTAAGAAGTGAGACTTACTACTGTCATTCATTCATACTACGAATTACGATTCGGAATGCATGCCTTGGCCAGTGACATTAACAAAACCATTCGATCAATCGGCTCAAATTATCATTCATTCATCGGTCATCCATTCACTTCACTTTTATCAAGATTTCAGAGATGCGCGTCGCTCCGCGCTCCATTCGTTGATTTCTTTATTAGTAATAATTTAGAAAGATAAATATATCTAATTCGAATAAGTGTCTTGTATATATAATCTAAAGCTATTAGCTGTAATTGCGTGGCAAGTGTTTGTTATTAATACGGACGTTGCGTGGGGTTGAATTGGTGTATCGTGACTATCTTTGTTTTCGTTGTGGATTTGGAATCGAACTCACGATGCCGACCAGTGCAGTGTACCAGCCGACGACAGTGACATACGAACAGCAGCCCAATGACCAGAGATGGAACTGCCCCATCAGCTACTTCTCACGGCGCGTGACGAGTAGTCTGAACAGAGCAGTGTGCGTGCGTCTTGGATTATGTTTACTGGGCAGCACACTTTTCATCATCGGTGAGTAGCATTGTAGGAAATTATAACACTTACTATTGACATACATTTTACTCTTTATCATATTCGATTCTGTTTTTTCCTATTGGTCATTCCAACTCACAGATTCGCTTAGGTATGCTGTGACAAATAAGTCATATAGGTATATAAGAATATTAAGGTAAAAAATATATCATCATAATTAAATAGAACATATGGCAAGTTTCTGTATACCTATAATGTAAATGACATGATCAAACATGATTTTATTCAATTAATTTAAAATTTTAGAATAGCAATATAATTACCTTTCACTAAAATGTCATAATTATATTAAATTAGCTATTGCAATAAGTAATCTAAAATAAAACATCCACAATAACTTAATTTATTTTTAGAGTTGTCATAATAAATAAGGAAACTAAACAATATTACAGACAAAACATTACTCATTACACCTTTTTATTATTTTAACCTAACTGTAAATAAAATAATGCCTACAGTAAGTAGGTATTAAACTCAAATTTAGTGGAGTAGGTTACTCATTAATAAGAATATGTACTCTCCAAAACAATAGTGTAGGCGTCTGAGAAGAATTCAAAATGTTCTGCAGAAAGAATCCTATTGTAGTCTCACTTCAACATAATATTCACAAGTAAAAGTACAATATTATTAAATGTGGCTGTGTATGACAACAATGTTTATCATTTAATATTATTAATATCTAATTTCCAAATTTATTGTAAATAAGCTTAACTTTCATAAGCATTTGTATAAAAAAATATATTAATAAGTACCTATAATTTAATAATTTTAGCGGATTTGGAACATATACATGGTTGTTGGAGTTTACACAGTTGACAGTGTCTTAAATCTTAAATACATGATTAAAAAGTATTAAGTGACAATTGCAAAATCTAATCAAATTAACTAATTTTTTAAGTTGAAACACTGAAAACTGATTTACTTCGTTCAGATTCAGAGGTTCTTATATATGTATACCTATTTACTTTTTAAAATGGTAATTTAATTATTGTCTGACTCAATAATCTGTTATAACTGTTTTGAAATGAAACAGCTATAACAGATTTAACTCACATTAATTTTATAATGATGTTTTGATAATTTTTGTGCCGACAGTAGTCAAAAGTTTTCACAACAACATCATAAAATTATTGTGTGAGCTAAATCCATTATAATTGTTTAATTCCATGAGCATCATAAAGTAACTTGTCTTTCATATAAGAGATACTGAATAAATTTAAGTAAGCACCATGCATTTATTCACTATGCCCAAAATCATCTTAATCACATGTTACACAACACAATGAGAGGTTACTTATAGTGGATACTCTTGTGTAACTTTGGTATAGGTAAATGCACTGTGAAAGGCAATAATTTAACTTCTTTTAAGATTTTTTCTGTACTTACTAAAAGTTTCTTGCAAAAACTTAATTGGTGTTACACAACAAAAGAGTTCTCCATTGTACCTACGTAGGTACAAACACAACCTTTTTTTATTATTTTAAATTACTCACTTATTTCCTGTCCATTCTTTAACAGTTAATCATAGGTAGTTAAGTACTTTAGCCTAATTGTTAAGTAGATTAGGCAGTTTTGTAATTCATAAACGTAACTTGAATCATTTGCTTATGTTGGTCATTAACTTGATTAACGGTGAAATCATTTACTATAGGTACATACCTACCTATCTAATTCTAGAAATTAGACAACTAACCTACTTTTAATTTATTTATTCGTTAATGAGACAGACAGGAAGTACCTATTAAGTACGCACTAGTCGTCGCATAATAAATGAGAGAAGAATAGCACCTACTGAATATAGAATAATAATAAATGTATAGGTATATATATAACAGTTAGTCATCTGCATTATCTATAGTAATAACTACATGACAATGCGATGGCGTTAAATTATGAGCAGTCACGACGTAGTACAACGGCTTTGTTTCCTCCCTCGAACCCGCGGGGATTGTGAATGACATCTATTTCCGGAAAGCATACAACATAAAAGGCAACAGTGTACTCTGTATACCTACTGAGTACCTATGTAGGTATACGAGTACGTACTCGCGGTTGCCTTGAAGGCTTGAAATTACGTGTTCTGTATTCCAAACCGTAACGTACATGGGTACCTACGATAACGAGTTCTTAAGTTAATTATGGTAATTCGTCTATTCATTTACAAATTCAAACAATGTCGTATACTTCCGTCATTCTTCATGTTGAAATACCCATCTGTCTACGCCGCGATTTTCGCATGTGATGAGCCATGAAAATGCCATTTAAATCTTATCGGATCTCGTTCGTTCCGCTCTGTTTACTTTTCTTCCAATGTTCGAACCATGACTTCTCTCCATAGCAAAATAAGATTATCTTAGCCAGCTACGATCATAAAATTTTCAACATCCACAAGAGATCGTCGATTGTACAATCATGGAAGCGATAACTATAAGCGTCGATTACCGTACAAAGGTCCCTATAATGACCTATTTAAGCACGGAGTCCCTTTAAAGGCAATAATATGCTATTGTCCAGTAAGCATGATCCCTGGTTCGAGAGATGCGAAGTGAAGTGGGTATACTAGACGGGGGCCCGTCTGTTTGGTGGCACATACGGTAGCAGAGATAAGCTCGTGGATCGATTGTGCGTATCGTATACAATGAGCGGTTGTGGTCGCAAAAGGTATCGGGTGGCGGCGCGGGCGCGGGTTGCGGTGACTCATCGGCGGCTGCGTGCTGCGTGATCTGAACACGACGCGACCACAGACAGACGAAACCTTAGAAAGGGCGTCGATAAGTATACATTTCAGTTGCATGAGGATTAGAAAGTTTAACCAATCGCTACATGAAGCTTTCGTTACGTGTAAAAATTAAAAAGTTAGGCTTTAATCCAACAAATAATTAATTCGATGCCATACAACAATTGGAAGTTAAGTCATGCCATTACCAAGTTCCCCCTCGTTTTACAAGCTAGCCAAGTTATATTTATAGTTACATTTTTAAGCATCATACCACCGAGCAGTAGTTCTAAAAGATTCATGGGTTCGTGTAATGGAAGGCGTCGCGAGCGAAGGTCGACAAACTCCACTGAGCCCACCCCACCACTATCATGGTCGTTTCCGTACCTACTACTGCCTTGCCACTTCCATTATTTCCTTTGACTCATATACAAAATGCAATTATATATTTATTTATGCAGACTGACCTGTCTGACTGAATTGATTGCTCTCAAGAACTGCGCAGTGAATATTTTGTCCCTGCACTAATCGATTGAAAATCTTGTGGCAGGATGAACTAAAGAAAACAAGTCAAATTATTTACTAAAATTCGAATGGTATCCTAAAAGAAGTTTGTCCATAATGTTCCATATTTAATTGAATCATAAATGCCGAATGAATGAGACAGCGAAGATTGATCAAGTTTGACGCCGACAGTTGGAATGATAACTACTCCTTCCTTCGAGGTCATTCTAATAGTTATGGCAATTTTAAACAGGCAATTACATCGTACTGGTTATAGATACGCTGCTCGGCAACGTGGGACGACCTGTTCACGATACCAGTCCGCGTTCGTCAGTCTAATTAACTTAATTGTATAATTGCACCACATTTCAGTTGTGTCCAGTTAAATATTGCACTGGTACCTATGACTGTTTGGTTATGTGTCTTTTTAATTTTACTAGCGGGCCCGGCGAACTTCGTATCGCTATATTCTGATTTTATGAATATATTTTTTTATTTTTATCTATTTAAACCTTGTCGCGAGATGTATTATATGTTTACTTGGGGAATGTAACTCGTATTATATCTGCTTCTATTATATTATATTTAAGTAGTAAAACATCCCGCGAAATACCTTGATATAAACATTGAATATTGGTAATAAAGACATGATAAAGATCTCATACCTCAGCTGATTAGAATGTCACCTTAGTCCTCTCGCCTTTGACTTGGAAGTCTCCAACTCATCGTCCACCACCTGTATATAACAAAATACAGCCATGACACAACTGCGGTTTGCAGTCGTGCCATGGCCCCGTAAGAACATGAACACATGACGCTATTGCCAACGTCTTCTTTATTGGTGTACGTATCTCGTAACTACAACATTATTACCAATGTTGAGTCTGAACGTTATTGCCAACGCCCTTCATACTTGTCTCATAACTACAACATTATTACCAATGTTGAGTCTGAACGTTATTGCCAACGCCCTTATCTTTATATTAATTGTAGGGAGGTATCTCTTACCCTACACGTCTTATACCGATCGTATTGGCCATGAAATTAGTTTAGGAGATCATCCCTCGACTGCTGTTACCAGCAGTCGCCCATTGGACCATTAATACCAATTGATAAGTTGAACACTAGATATTCACACACATATACCTACACCCAACGTGAAGATATTAGGAACACTTATAACTTGTATAAATACTTAAAACTCAGAAAATACTTAGCCAATACTTAGACACTTATGAAATACTTAGCTTTAACGTTTTAGGAACGGATTACTTCGAGCTACTTTGAACTATGTGACAAGAGAAAACTGAATGATTTGAGATCTTACCATAGACAAATTGGCGCCAAGCGTTTGATGTTGCCATAGACAATATTTATATATTTTTATATAAAGGTTTCGCGAGACGTCGCGACACTCCCACCGAGGACAAACAACGAAGAAAAGACGACATCAGAAGACTCGTCGACTTCTTGACTTGCTCGAACAGCAACTTCAATTTATTGTTGTCATCAGACTGCAGAGGGCCAGTCTGTCTGTTGTCTCACCATCTTTATCAGATCCTTCATAGTTTGCGTTTACCACGTCCAAAACAATATTATTCGAATTTGTGCTAGGTTCTGTCATCTCAGTGTATTGCTCATATCTTGTGTGCTCTCAACTCTTATAACCACATTTCTTATATTTATATCTTTCAATTGCCATTTATCCTTTTCCAGAGGTAGCTTGTTTATATTATCTTCAACCGCTGGTATACATGTTGAACTTTTCATTGTTCCATTATGTAACACATAAATCAATTAATAAACATTTCCTTGTCTAATCCAAAATTGCATTCTGTAAAATATCTATTATCCTTATAACTATTTTGTTGTAATAGTTTCTCAATAAATAATTTCTGTATTTATTTTTCTTGACTGTTTTCTTTCGAAATAGATTTTGAAATGTATGAAGAAAATTAGTTTTGTTAGAATTCGAAAGACCCTCCCCAGCGAGAAGAAAATGTTTGTTATACGAACTTGATGAACCAGTAGCTGCATTAAATTAATAAGAACAAATGCTAATCGCTATGAGTATAAATTCTAAAAATGTAATATTTATCTTCAACAAGTAAATTAATAATTTGGCCAGAATCTAATAAACTACATTAATTAATCTAGAATTTTGTGCTTTATATTTAAATATTACTTTCAGATTGAGTGGAAAATATCTTTGGACATAATGCTCTATTATGACGACCATAAGCATTGCAATGGACACAATTCCTCTTGTTAGTGCATTCATTCCATTGGTGCCCTTCTCTTAGACAATTAAAACAATGGTTTTTCAATTTAGTTCTCCTAGCCCTTAAAGTAGCAAATTCCTTGCATTCCTCGTTATAATGTTCTTCATTACAAAATATACAAGAAAGCTTAAATTTCTTCCCGACGAAGTTTCTTTCCTTTGATTCATAATTCCTTTTGTAAACTCTGTCCCTTGAAGTAGATCGCCTATCATAATTCTTATATCTTTTATTTCTTCCATTGTTGCTTAGTTTAGAATCCTTGAAATCCCGTTCTTTAGAATGCCTTCTATTATCATTTTCTGTAGTATGTAATGTTTCCACTGTGTATTCAGACAGTTCAGTTTTGTTTTCCTTGCTAATTCTTTTAGCATCCTCCCTAGCTGAAATAATTATTTCCAGTTCAGTGCGTATATCCTGAATTGAATCGCATTTTATTTTCAGTTTCATTTCATATACTATATCTTCTGGAAATTTCTCAATAATCATGAATCTTAAATGATTTTGATTGGCATTTTCCCCTAAGGAAGTTAAAACTCGCAGATGTCGCTCAATATCATTTAAAGTTTTCCTACACTCATCAGTATTTGTTGCAGGTTTTACTTTGTATAAAGCCGAGTAGTGAGCATCAATTATTAGACTCTCCTTTCCATATCTTTCCTTTAGAGATGTTACAGCAATTTTATAGTTCGCATTAGTAGTATCCAGTCCTTCTACAATCTTAGCCGCTTGACCTTTGAGAGATGCCTTCAGGTATAGTAGTTTATCCACATCCGGTAAGTTTCTTTTATCTATATTTGAACAAAATTGGTCCCAGAATTGATGCCATTCCAATACATCACCAGCAAATTCAGGTAAGTTTAATTTAGGTAATTTTCCAGATAATGTAGCAGCGCTATGATTTTCTTTGGTTGGTAGCATCGGTGTAGATTCCGTTATAATTTTAAGCTTTGTTTCCAATTCTGCCAGTATTTGATCTCCTTGCAATTGATGAGAGGTAAGTTCAGATATAACATCAGCATCCGGTTCCACAGAAAGTCTAAAGTAATTGTACAGTTCTTCATTGAAGCGGTCCAATATTGCCCTCAGTTTTGATGCAACTATTTTCGCTTCATCCCCTTTGTTATTATCAAGTGCATTACATAAGTTGAGAGCATCACTTGTCAAAACCTTTATCTGTTCACAGAAGGTGGTAAGACGGGACAGTAGCACTTGTTCCATCCTGATATGTTCTTCCAATCCTGGAAGTCACCATAAATTCCAAATAAAACCAATACAGTTTCATAAGACATCAAATCCACCAATATATACAAATAACTACTTGATTTTCTATATAGTATGATCCATACATAAATATCTGGCAACATTGCCAGTTTGTTCCGACCTAATGCGATGAGGCTACTCATACGCCATTTAAAACAAAATAATTAAAATATAGTCCACAATTTATATGTAGGCGGTTTATATACAAAATACCAGCGACCACGAAGCCTACATATTATTATAGCAATAGGTACTATATGTGATTAAGTACCTACCTACTAAACCAAATAAATTTTTAAGTATATAGTTACTTTAAATATTTTATAATATCTCTATGAACTCAATATGTCAATTATTAATTTTAATTTAATTCAATGAAATAAATATTCAATCCAATTATTCATTTTTATTTAATTAAGTAAGTACTACTCTTACTTAAAGATATGATGTTTATATTATCACATATAATGCAATATAAAATAAATGAAATAATTTTCTAAGTTACCGCTATGCCATAGCAAAGAAAATATAAATAATTTAATTTTAATGCATGATAACCAACAATTAAATAAATTTGCCTTAATTCATATTTAAACTATCCATATTTATTGAAAGTATCCCTTTGGAACTACTACCAAACATACCTTTGGTAGGTGCTAGTACCAACATCAAATTATTTTAATGAGTAACATATTTTATGAAGATGTTTAATCAGACCCAAATATTATATTTTATATTTACTTTATTTAGAGCTTAGTTATTTCAAAATGATGTGTAATTATTTAATTTAGAATATTTTAACCGATAATTAGTTATAATAAATTTATCGTATCTATGATTTATTTAATCTACGCTTTCTAACCAATAATAATGTAGGTAATAACATTTATGTCACTTATATCAAATAATTCAGTAAAGCATCGCCCAAATGAAATAAAACGTACCATATGTCACTTCTTTTCATAATAAACCAAAGTAATTTCCATATTATTGACGAATCTTTCGTAGTTCTTATGCACAAAGTAGCAACCAAACGTAATAACATTATTACTAAAACATACCTGTTTACAATTACAATGTACGTAATACGACCCTTCGACAACAATCGTCCCGTTGTCCAGCGAGAACGTAGGGTACCTCCGTACTTCTCCGTACACTGTTCTCTGCTTCGCTTCCTAATACATATAATTTTGCCATATTAAAACTTGATACTCATGAATAATTCCAGTTCAATTATTCATTGTAACCTTTATATATCGATACTGATTATTATTGTAACACTAACTTTATGCCGACAAGTATCGAACACGTTTAAAATTTAAATAGTTACGAACACAGGTACTTCTGTGAACGGCGTAGGTATTACGCGTTTTTTATTGTTAAAATGCATTCTCACATATTTTGTGTCCATGAATACCAACTCCATATCATTAAGTATACTCAGATAATTGTAAATATGCCAAATTTTACTTGTAAGTACATGTAAATTGTTCAACTAAGTAACCAAAACACACCGCCGCCATGTGCCTGCCGGTTTTACTTTGATCAAATTTCACGAATTCTACCACCATTTCCTTAGATAACGATACATGTAATAAATTGTCAAAAAAGGAAACTCACCAGCCTGTTTTCAATCACTTTTACACAGTACATTAAGTATTTATTTTCACAGATCGCGGCAAACGCTCGCACCGCTAAAACTATGTAAACAAATATGGCGTTTCGAAACTTTTCTTTGCAAAGTACCAAATACCATTTGAGTTATTATTTGAAGTAATAATGTTCTGACCACGCCCGAATTGTGTGTTTTATTTATTTATATTATTAATTGGTAATATTACACAAATTATCAATGCCGAACATCAAAAGATTAATAAAAGATATTCTAAAACATCCAAAGTTAGGATATTCGTTTGAAGGACTTCCGGTTTACCAAAAAGAAATAAATTCTTATTTCATCGAGATTTATTCCAAAAACAAAAATAAAGAAAAAATAATTGTTTTTTAAATATTACCATAATTATACAATATACTTGTATCGCAGATTAATTAAATTCTTGTAGATAATTAAGGATTTATATTTCGAAATTCCTGGTTTTCATGAACTAGTGATGCCATCTGTTGACCTTACGAACAATTACTACATAACTAAATTGCATGACTGCCGATCAGTTAAGGTTTGTTTTATAGAATTGAAATTTAATCCGACACACTTGGCTAACATAAACACATAATAATAATTAACTTGCATAGTTCAAAGTCATAAGTAATTTTTCAAATAATTCAAGTATTGACATGATACGCGATTATTTGCGACATAACAACCAGATGTCACTAGGTGTACATTTTAATCAGCTTTTTACCAATTATCTCGTTATTTTCATCACCGCGTGCTTTATACCAACATTCAATGCCACAAATTGATGCCTAGATCCGCCGTCTCGATCCCAGCTACTCTTCCACCATGTCGCGAGCTGTATTATATGTTTACTTGGGGAATGTAACTCGTATTATATCTGCTTCTATTATATTATATTTAAGTAGTAAAACATCCCGCGAAATACTTTGATATAAACATTGAATATTGGTAGTAAAGACATGATAAAGATTTCATACCTCAGCTGATTAGAATGTCACCTTAGTCCTCTCGCCCTTGACTTAGAAGTCTCCATTCATCGTCCACCACCTGTATATAACAAAATACAGCCATGACACAACTGCGGTTTGCAGTCGTGCCATGGCCCCGTAAGAACATGAACACATGACGCTATTGCCAACGTCTTCTTTATTGGTGTACGTATCTCGTAACTACAACATTATTACCAATGTTGAGTCTGAACGTTATTGCCAACGCCCTTCATACTTGTCTCATAACTACAACATTATTACCAATGTTGAGTCTGAACGTTATTGCCAACGCCCTTATCTTTATATTAATTGTAGGGAGGTATCTCTTACCCTACACGTCTTATACCGATCGTATTGGCCATGAAATTAGTTTAGGAGATCATCCCTCGACTGCTGTTACCAGCAGTCGCCCATTGGACCATTAATACCAATTGATAAGTTGAACACTAGATATTCACACACATATACCTACACCCAACGTGAAGATATTAGGAACACTTATAACTTGTATAAATACTTAAAACTCAGAAAATACTTAGCCAATACTTAGACACTTATGAAATACTTAGCTTTAACGTTTTAGGAACGGATTACTTCGAGCTACTTTGAACTATGTGACAAGAGAAAACTGAATGATTTGAGATCTTACCATAGACAAATTGGCGCCAAGCGTTTGATGTTGCCATAGACAATATTTATATATTTTTATATAAAGGTTTCGCGAGACGTCGCGACAAACCTTGTCCTGACAAGAAACACAAGAAGATAATTGTTCCTTTTTGGTGCAGTCGATTGAAAGTTAGGATTGATAACATAAAATACTCTGTTCCTCACGCTTTCTTTTGCGTAGAACCAATTTTTAAAATCCAAGCTTTTCATCCCTATAACAATATTAAAAGTGTCATAATATTTCATTTTTAGAACGTTTACTTACCTATGTTCTTCAGAAACCTTTTTGCAATATTTCAAGTTTACAAATTCATCACTTTTGGAAGCGGCTTATAGATCATTGCACTCAGCTTCCTCTTTTATTTACATTGTGTTCTTTCTAATGTTTATTTGTCTACTTTGTCAACATTATCATAGTTGTACTAGTGGGAGTTTGTTGTGCTTATGAAATAGGGTCATAAGTCGGGTTTCCAGTAAAGAACGATCGCACGACGTTAGAAACGCCTCCATCTATGCCGTAAACCTTACACAATACGTAGATGATTGGAGACTACTTTTCCTGGTTGTTTCCTGTTGTATTACGAAAATTATAATAGTCTTAAACCAACTTAACGAATCACTGCATGCATTTCGAATAGATAATCCTCTTTGGTTCGAATGCCGTGAAATGGTGACAGGATTAAATTTGCATTACTGTACCTACATTTGAAATTCTAAATTATAGCCATAACGTCCCCACAGGCTTATGCTCTATCGGGTTTTGTGTAGGTAGTTATTGTTCCAGTTGCAACAGTGAAAGCGGACTCTAATGAATCACTAATGCGTTCTGCCCACTGCCTTAACCTACCATTTCCGCTGCAGTGGCCTATTTTCGCAATTCTCCAGGGCCAGCGGTGCTGCTAGTCCGCTCTCAAAGGACTGAGCTCTTTTCATTTAAGCTTGCCTGAATAGAGGTCAGAACTCTCCGAGCGGGGACTTACGTGACGACTTTCAAACGAAATTTTTTTTGTCATCAGTTTCTTTATACTGGGTAGTTGACGCTTTTACAGTTTGACGTCAAATTTCTTTATTTATTAGTAGTGCTGTTCGTACAATATACATAGACTTCAGTTCAGCTTTTAGAGATCTAATTTTACAAACTAAAATACAGAACAAAAACAAGTAAACAACAGTAAAGAAAGTACTTAAATGCACATAACGGTTCCTTTATGCACCGGGGCAGTCTAAAATTAAACATTCCAATCCAATTGGCTATTAACTATACGTGGGGCTGAACTAACTGATGTTTACTAATGGTTTAATAGGAATACACTCCCGAGCTCTGACTGTTTACTAATAATTGGTTACGAGGCAACACAATCTTTCGACGAATCTTACCTTCATGCTGCTTTAAATACCTGCCCTTTTAATATACCTACTGCTTGCAATGTGTGACGTAACCAAATCAAGGTTACACTTTGTTTTTCTTTTCTGTTGCAAAAAGAGACACTTTACATAAGAACTGATAAGATGAGTAGGTACTTACGCAAATTATTCGAAAAACTTACTGTTTTTTAATGTTGATATCGCTAGTTAACCTAAATGCTACATTGGCACTAATTAATTCAAATGTGTTGCAGGAAACAACTCAATTAAAGCAGTAATTAGATCAATTATGAAACCGGGCTCATTCATACAATTTCAACGTCATAGTCATACAAATTCCTTTCGCACATGGACTGTCGACTAGGTCAGTTTTAGAAAAACCTATTAGATTTGTTTTTCCTCATGCTGTGGGGTAAATTTCTTTGCAAAGTATCTATTGGTACGGAAAATATGCATCAGGGATGTAATTATAAGAAAAACAAACATGGGTTTTACTAAGGTAGACAGTCGTAAATAGAAACAAAATTATCCAAATTAATAAGGCTACATGAAATACACACAACTCTTATTCACAACAAATTAACAGTAAAAGGGGTTGAGTTAGCACATCTCGAGAGTGCCAGTTTTCTTGATATTCCAGTTTTAGTACCTAGGTTGAATGACTTGTTGATGAGTCAGACGTCTAGTTTTTGTACTCCTCGCTAGCAGTCTCGCAGACAGTACTTGTTTGTGACACACAAAGATATTCTTAACAAGTAAGAAATACATTTTGTCGATATCAAACTAACACTCTTGTAAGCGAACTCACGACCGGCCTGGATCGATTTTCGTTAAAAAAACATGCATTTTACAATAGTTACTTGGCCTTTAGTGGGTCAATGTTTGAAGTAGCTGTTTGGACGTGTCCAATAAAAATATAATGTTACTGTTATGAAGGTTTTTTGACTTTTACACGAAGTGGGTGTGATTTTATTGAATTTCTTCTGCATTCCAAATGCTCTATCCATTTTAACGTTTCAAATATCAAGGTTTTCGTTAAAAATAAGCATTTCTTAGAGCGATGATGTCATTCGCGATTTTATTATCAATGAATGCCGAGTGCATTATACCTACATACGAAGGCAGTTCAACAGGCTTGAGTTGAATCGGTTGCCAATATAAAACGTCAAGGTTATTCCATTCCTTACCGTTGACACTCAAGCTAAAATTGATCTGGGCGTATATTCTAGGCTGGAAACAGCTCGGCGTCTCCACCGTGAAGGGACGAGGAGTCGTATTTCTGGTTTTGCGCAACTTATCTTACTTACA
Source organism: Polylopha cassiicola (assembly GCA_038024825.1). NCBI lineage: Eukaryota > Metazoa > Arthropoda > Insecta > Lepidoptera > Tortricidae > Polylopha > Polylopha cassiicola. Next base: position 4,909,051 of record CP149054.1, on the reverse strand, counting down.
CGTAACCACGAGATACTCCTTTATGTAGGTACCATATATTATAGTTGGTGTCTCCATAATAATATGCAAATTAGAATCATATCCGGTGGTTACACACAACACAACGAAATGCGTCTTTCAAAGGGTTATTTTACTTACTACGACAATGACAAGTTTAATTTGATTTAAGTATTTACTTTAATTATAATTATATTTCATACATGCCAGCCGCTCATAAAATGACTATTCAGCGATTATTTTGGGCATAGACAAGCACAGTTTAATTTGAAGATTTTAAAATCTTGTTATGTTGGTATGTCGTAATTCAAACAAAACTGACCCGGATTCTAAATACAAACTGAAGCAATTAACATAGAACAGTGTTTAGTCCATGTTTAGTCATTCATTAACTGTGTTAAAAAGTCATTCATTGTGAGTGAACGATGCATTGATCTCCGACGTTTACCCTAATAGCGATAAGTAACGATTACGTTGCGCAATATTATTTTAATTTCCTGGTCAGTTTTACTATACACTTATAGATAGGTCGCGGATTGTTGGAATATGACACTTGATACAGCGAGTTATGGTCACGATGCAGTCCCGATACGACAGTTAGTCGCAAAATAAAATTACGGCACACGCTGACACGCTGCAATGATTCTGTTTAACGACAGTCGCAGTAGGTAGAGTCGCGTGTTCTTATTGAATCATTCAACCTGTGTATAAATACGTTGTGATAATGGAGGTCTCAAGCGAGCTTTTCACACGTACCTACTACCTAAATAAAAAAACATTTCAACCTTATTTAAATCTAAAATGAAAAGTGAAAGTGATCATCGTACGGCGCTAATAGAGACTGTCAGAATGTTACTCAAATACGATTACGACGGCCTAAATAAAAAGTACTATATATGTCTCAATAACCTTTGATTATCGGTTCACTACTCTTCAAGAATCCTTCTTTCAGTCAAAGGCTTAAAATAAATCCGGTTTGAAATTGGGACCAATTTGTCGAGTGTTAATTTTGTAAAACCTGCTCCCATGGTCTGGTCACGCGCAAACTACTCTCATGTAAGCGTCACTTATTCTTCCAAAGCAATCTTTTACATTTGATTCGCGTGAGATCATAATTTTAGTTGTTTTTCGTTAATTACAACCAATGAGCATTCTCTATCAAACAAGAATTCACCAGTGTCAATGAGTTCATCACCAAAAGTAGCTTTTATAAGAAAAAAAACACAATAAAAAAAATAAATTAAAAATTTAACAAACCCCCGACATAAAAACCTAAAAGCCCTTTAAAAAGTATAACAATAATAAAAACTTAATATTAGTTACCTTTATAAATATTAATATTTCTACAAAGAAAACGTCATGTCGGGGGGCCCGCTTGTCATTTAGGTGTTACTACTTAATACCTACAATCTACCTAAACCTACGGTCCCCCCGACATGACGTTTTCTTTGTAGAAATATTAATATTTATAAAGGTAACTAATATTAAGTTTTTATTATTGTTATACTTTTTAAAGGGCTTTTAGGTTTTTATGTCGGGGGTTTGTTAAATTTTTAATTTATTTTTTTATTTCATACTTTTTGTAAGTAGGTATCTACTACATAAATTATTATTTTAAGTAATTTCCATTTCACATGGAATTTTGTAATGTACATGTTATCCTCTTACATTTAATACCCCACTCGGGTACATTTGTCGATATTGGGTTTACCATTTACACTTTTACTTCCCATAATTTTTGAACTACTCAACCGATTTTCATTACAATATCAATTTTGTAATCTACACGTGATCCTCTTTTATTTGATACCCCACTTGGGTATATTTGTAGACATTTGGTTTTCCATCCCCACTTTGACACCCTATATTTTTTGAACGACTCAACCGATTTTCATTATAATTTCAATTTTGTAATGTACACGTGATTCTCTTTCATTTGATACCCCACTCGAGTATGTTTGTAGACTTTTATTTTTCCATCCCCTCTTTCACCCCCCCTAATTATTAAACTACTGAGCAGATTTTCATCAAACATAGCTAAGAACACTCCCGACATATACACCTTTCAAACAAAAAAAACAGAATCAAAATCGGTTCATGCGTTAGGGAGCTATGATGCCACAGACACACACACACACACACACACACACACACAGACACAGACAGACAGACAGACAGACAGACAGACACGTCAAACTTATAACACCCCGTCGTTTTTTCGTCGGGGGTTAAAAACTAAAATCGTATGTAATTCGTAAACGCTACCTTTAATATACCTACCTACTTGTCCATCAACAATTAACTAGGAGACCTTTGGTTTTTGGGGACATCCTTTTTATAATTAAAAAGTGTACTTAGTTTACATTACTTATCGTTCTACCTAACTTTAGCTACCGTACACCATTTGTGTTGCACATTCTTCGACAAATAATATTAGCTATTATAGCAATAAATGTACCTATTATATTATAATGTTGTATTATGTTATCGCAGTTGGACTCATAATCAACACAAGAATACATGCGAAAGCCAAGGGAAACGTCGTTAGGTTCGAAATAGTACGGATTAATGAGTTTCTGTTCGGATGCCAAGAACGCACTTTTGTTTGGGTATAAGTATGAAACGTGGCGCAAGTCTTCTAAGGTGGTTGTACTTTTGTTAATCTTCGAATAAAGGTGATCCCAGGACAAAAAACTTGTTTGTGATTTGATGCGCGAGGAATTACTGATTTAATTAAATATACCTACTTAATAGTAAGTAAATATGATTGATTGAAAAGACGTTTCGTTTCTTTAAATTGTTTATATCAAATAGATATAACTGTGCTCGTTAATATAAATATATATGAGAAAATGTACTATTTCACATAAGCAAGCTGTCTCTATTTTTTAAAATCTTTAGCGACAAACATATGGTCACGGAAACGTTACAAACGTACGCATATATTTATGAGTAAATTTTACACGTCTCAATTTATTTTCAACCGACGAAAAAAACGGAGGAGGTTCCTGTATAAACTGGAAATCCCACTACACTGCAACTATTATTACTATGTACCTATTTAAATTACAACTGGGCTAACAAATCCATCCAAATTTCCTCGGGATATCACGGGACACGGAAAATATCTCATCATCTATATCTCATGAACGTTAACGACTAAACGGAAGCATCGAATTGCATGACATTTAATGATCTCGTAAGCATAGATTAATGGATTCCACATGAACGAGCTATTGTTAGACCCAACGAGGGACCACCCATAACGCTGCGTGACTGTGGCAGGCACAAGCCCACAAAACTCATACTTTTATTGTTTGCCTGGAAGACGTCAATTTTACCAATAAGAATCTTTAGTTATCGCAACTGGTGGGTATTCGTGTTTGAAAATGATTGTCTCTCCGTACTCTGAACTAGTACAGAATAGGTAGGTAAATGATTAAATATAACTATATGCAGAATATATAAAAGGAGAAGCTGACTTGATGAGTGATATATCAACGCATCATAAGAAACATGATATTTTGCAGGCGTTCCTTTTATACCGTAGGGCAGGACCAAGAAAGACATTTTGAAAGTTCACCCTCTATGGGGGTAATACGAGGTGATCTTGCACAGACAAAGTCGCGGGCGGAAGCTATCAATAATGGATAGCTGATATTGCTGGATGAGCACGAATAATAAGCACCAAATATCTTTCTAATTTTATAAAAAGTGAACAACAGTGGCCCTCAAAACACTGCATCTCTAATTACCGTCTCATTGGGTACACAAAGGTGCTAAAATAATATAGGTACGTTTAATGGATAATTAATGTCTAGTAAATGTAATAAATTATGTATGTTTAGTAGAGTAATTAATGTATTATGAGTGCTAAAGCATTTTATGTTCTTTTACGTCATACTTACATAAGATACCTAGGTGAAGTTTATTTTGTTTAAATTAGACGGAAAATCTTTGACCCTGATCCTACTTTAGAATCCCTCGCCACATTTGAGACTTTCTCTTCTCGGTAGTTCAATAAGCTACCCACATGAGTTTATGAGCTACATGGTATGCGGGTATGCCGCACTCGCCATATTATAAACTAGCGGTTCGCCCCGGCTTGGCACGGATCCCTATTATTATTTTTCAAAATTTTTTATAGCCTATGTCACTCGGGATTAGTGTAGCTTCCCAACAGTGAAAGAATTTTTCAAACCGCCCATTCGTTTTAGAGCCTATTCAATCCAAACAAACAAACTTTTCCTCTTTAATATATTAGTATAGATAAATGTACAGTACATGGTTCTTTTACAGTAAAGACATCAAAGACCCAGTTTACCACCAACCGAGAAATTGATTATGTACGCTTATTAGTTAAGTCTAGGTACACACTACTCATGGGCGTAACTATGGAGAAGCCGGGTGTATCGGACCCACCCAGAATGCACTGACACAGCTAGCCTATGATGATTTGTCACATCGACATTTTGTCGCGTCGATATCGTTTTATTGTCGCAGTGGTGATTTCTAATTCAAAATAAACGACAAGATATCGTTTTGATATTTACTGGACGTCAATGTCAAAGTGGACAACGTTATCCACTTTTAACGTTTAACAGACAACATAATATCGATCGACATGGAACGAGAGTTCATCATAGGCTTACAGGAAAGACACCTAAAAAATCTTTACACAGCCAGGATTAGAAACAACCTAGTTACGCCAAAGACATTAAGAGTTTCCGATTCAGGGAAAGACTGCTTTATAAAGGTGAAACGTGAATGGGGTAGGAACGCTAGTGGAACTACACTATAATGTGGTTCTTTTGTTTTGTTTGCAGGTCTCGCCCTGATCATCGCCGGCGCCGTGCAGTACTCGAACACGCCGTCTACGGCTGGTCCTGAGACAGACAACGGCGCGGGCACCTACATCGCGGGCGGAGTGATACTATGCCTCGGACTGCTGTTTGCTGGTCAGTATTTGTAATTTTACTAGGCTTGGAGTAAAACAACTATAACGGATTTAAGTCGTGCATTTTATTTGATATGCTGACGTTTAGAAAACTTTACAGCTTTTAAATGAGAGTTGATTACGTTAAAGTTGTTTCATTGCAATATTTAACTAGAGTTGCCAGATTTAGGTTCATCATTTCCTAGATTCTATCAATCTAGGAAATGATGACCCTAAATCTAGTTTGAGAAGTAAAGAGAGTTTAGGTGGGAAATAATGCGCACCAGTTTTTTGGTTCCAAATCAAAAAAGTTACATGTAACGAACCATCCCTTAGTAAAGTGAAGGGCAACATCAATCCAAAATAATTCACGTATAGTCGACCCAATGCTGGGCTCAGACCATTGTCATAAATTATGAGCAGCAAATTTAATTCGATGCGGTATCTACTTGACAGTAATTAACACACAGCATACGAAAAATGCCAATTTCATGCATGAAATCTAGCCATACGATCCACTTTACAAATTCTTGTACCTATTCAACTTGCGGAAAATTGAAGGTTAGGTTTCGTATTAATAGACTGGGTAGGTACTTTAATTTGCATTCAACTGACCTTAACCCGTCATTCCTCTATCGCTATTCAAATCATCCATTAACATAATTATTGATCAGAACTGCAGCATCGATTTTTTTTAATATAAAAAAAAATAATGACGGGTAGTCTCAACTAAGACAAGGTACTTTTGACTGCAATTTATTGTGAAGTATCGTCAAAATCCTTTTAGTAGTTTTTGCATGAAAGAGTAACAAACCTCCATCCATCAATACTTTCAAACTTTCGCGTTAGAAAGCACATTTCCCACAACAAAGTCGCTGTCGCTGTCTGTCCGTCCCTATAAAACTACGCAGCGGATTTTGAAGCGATTTTTTTTAAATTGATAAAGTGATTCAAGAGTCAGGTTTATAGCGCCCGCGTGAAGCCGGGATGGGTCTCTAGTATGCAATAAAGAAAAAAGGTAAATTGTTAAAATGTTATATTTCTTTTATCAGGTGTCGGTGGTTGGGCGTGGTCGGCCCGCTGGGGCGGCGGCAAGGAGATGCCCTCAGGAGGCGCCGCCGGGCTGACGGCCCTCAACCCGTCCACGGACCCGCTGGTGGCGGAGCAGTACGCGCCGGTGCGCGACGCCCCGCCAGCACCCGACGATGAGATGCGTAACCTCATGGATAACAAGGACTGGTGAGTGAGAGTATCCAATTCGACTATTCATCTAAATAGGTACAGGACACTTTTACATAGCCTTAACATGTCTGTCAGTGACCAAACTATGGTCTGTATTTGGACAACTGCGAGTGCGGTTCACAAAGCAAATTATAATAATAGGTATTATTATAAAACAAATTTGAAGGGTTGAACAAATTAAGTTAATATACATTTATTATCTTTATAAAATAACCGCCCAAATAAAAAAAAATCTTGCCCTGTATGTCAATTCCGAACCTTTTTGTATATTATGTTGGAATGAAATACCTGTAACAGATTTAACTCGCGTATTTTATTTGCTGATGTTTCTAAAACTGTACAGTTCCTGTATTCGTAGCTTGACTGAGCTGACTATAGTCTAAACTCACTATCGTTCAATGTGGAACAACCGCGGCATCTTAAATTATTATTTCTGCATATTATGTTTCGTAAGATTTCTATAGGTATTATCGATTGCACCTTGTCTAATTGCTATCTCCACGGGGCTGTGCTGTACCTACCTACTTCTGATTTAACAATTCTATATTCGTCGTTATGTTAATTATATAGTACGTAGTCGTTATTACCATGTAAAACAATTTACACGTCATACGCGAAGTCATGTTGTGTTCATAATCGATGACATCAAAACAGTGATGTTTACATAGTCTACAACAAAGGTACATTACACGTCTATTGTCGGTTCACGACAGGTGCTAAGTGTAAAGTTCACAACGTTTCAGCCATTGTCTCGTCTTGTACTTACAGTTTCTTGCCGTGGCGTGTGATAGATACCACGTGGTTGCACACCCGGCTAGCTCAACACGTGCAAGACCAATCGATTGGCTTGGCATTTCACTAAGTACTTATACACTAGAACTACGTAGTCATAACTCATTAGCAATGAAAAACTTTATATTATGGTTTTTTTGTTTGTTTGTCTTTTCATGATTGACTGTCATCAGCTCAGTAGGCTACGAATATGGGATCTGTAAGAATTTAGATACTTCAGCAAATAAAATTTATAGAAGTCGAGTTGAATCTGTTATAATTGTTACATTGCAATGTGTAATAGCTGCGAAGGCGTTAGAAATTATATCGCACACCTAGATCTAAAGGGATCTAACTCAAAAACCGGAAGATTTGAGTAATATGCACACCATCGGATTCCAGCAAAACCCAAATACACTAAAGCTGATTTCAGCTAATATAACTCTGCTAGCTTTATTATAAAAATAATAAATTTATACAGACAACTCATGCGTGCATATGGAAATATTAATCAGTTTCTCGACTCTCCTCAAAAAGTACCTTTTTTGAGTTAGCTCTCTTTAGATCTAGGTGTGCGATATTATAGGTATGACTTATCTAAATGTCTTTGAACAATTAACACCAATTGATATGAACCTATTCACATTAATTGACAGACACTAGTCCACTTAAATAAATCTGTATAAGACATTCAAGCCCCAGGTACAGATTCTTGTACTCTTCATATTGTAATATGCCTGTAACATGATTCAAACTTGCGAAACGATAACCTGTGACTACGTAGTCTCTCGGGGTCACTATACAAATAGGCCATCAAATAAGTAGGTATATATGGTCCGTGTTTAGCATTAGTGTTTCAACCCACACCAAGCTAGTTTTGAGATATCGGCGCTTAAAGTTTTTTGAGAACATTCTTCTTTTTCCGCTTATTTTAAGCAAAAAAATATAGTTATGTGATATCATTTTTTTTGTTGAAGTGCATAGATTAAGGATATAAATGTATTTATTTCAATAAATTCATAATTAAATAGAAAATGCAGAAAAATGGTTAATGCTTATCGGCTATAAGGTTTATTACATTTAGCATTTATGTGCTAAGCCACATAACACTATGCAAAATTCTAATTTGTTCTTTTATAATGAATATATTTTACACTATTTTTTTGAAAATGTAAAATAATAAACAACTAACGTATTAAAACTTTAATGTAAGTACTTATTTATTTAGTTTTTATTGTTATAACATGTTTTAAATAACATTACAAGTTCTGCTAAAAATGAGAAATAGGTACAAGTTAACACTTATATTATTTCAATTACTTAAAAGCTCTACCAAATTGATTTATTATTATTATTTTATCATATTGAATTAAACCAATAATATATACTTCCGTACCTAAAAAGTTAATAAACCACCTAAAAACCATTTTTCGAAGAGTTGATAAATTGTGGCGACAATTCGTACATTCTTTAATATTATTATTTATTATAATATTCTAATTTTTATCACACACGTTTAAATCTAATGATGTATATTATAAAAAAATATCGGTTAAGTGAGAGTTAGTCTCGCGCACCAAGGGTTTCGTACTATAAATAACCTGTAGGTATATATTTTTTTAATGATGTCATTTAAAATGTATGGTTTTCATATTTTTTTCTTTATCCGTGCTATATGACGTTGCCTCGGACCTACTAAATTAATTCAAGATCTTGAGTTCACGAGGAGTACCCTGTAGGTTTTGATTCGCTAGCGAGTGTTAAAAACTTTTATCAATCGCGGCATAAACGGCGGCTCTTTTGATTGCGTCGGCGATTTTTTTTGTAATTATGTTACAATTTTAAGGGACGGTAGTCCTGAGTATTTTATATTACTATGAATTTTTGTTTGATACCTACCTCCACGCGTTACTGAGGTAAAGGATCACACAGACAACAAAGTAATCCTGTAAGGGTTATTTTTTTTTCCTTTTAAGATACGGAACCCTAAAATATTTTATTTAATATGATAAAAATAATAATAAGTAATAAAAAAATAAGTTAGTGTTAACTTGTACCTATTTCTCATTTTTAGCAGAACTTATAATGTTATTTGATACATGTTATACAACAATAAAAACTTTAAATAAATAAGTATTTACATTAAAGTTTTAATGCGTTAGTTGTTTATTTTATTACATTTTCTAAAAATTAGTGCATAATAATTATGTATAGGTACCTATTCGTTTTAAAACAACAAATTAGAATTTTGCATTAATGTGATAGGTATGTGGCTTAACACATTAATGCAAAAATACAAATCTGACATGGGAAATAAGCAATAATGTGTTATATGTGGCTTAACACATTAATGCAAAAATACAAATCTGACATAGGAAAAAAGCAATAACCAATTTTGTGCTCTAGAATATTCTACGATTTTTTTTTAACAAAATGGATTGCACTGCCGTATTCCTCATGATCTATTCAATAAAACTGCATTCATAACTCAAAACCCGATTTTTTGTGGGTTGACACACGAATGTTTAACACGGTCCATATATATATATATAGGCTCACTAGTGGTCCCGGCAGACGTCATCCTGCCCGTTCGAAATTCAAATTAGGTAACTTTAGTTAGACAACGTTTGTATGGGTAAAGAAAAGGGCTGTTTTTAGAGTTTTTCCGGCAATTATCGCCGTAAGAACCATCCTTGGACTTCAACGAACATTTAAAAAAAAAATTGGCCAAATTGGTCCAGGCGTTGTCGAGTTATGCGCTTACCAACACATTTTGCGGTTCATTTTTATATATAAGATTTATTGATGGAAGATTATTTATTATTTTCAGCCTGAGCAGCGCTGAGGAGAGCGACAAAATGCTTGACGGACGACCATCCATCGCGTAAAATCTTTGCCAGTACACCAGCAAAATCACCAGCGCGAGCTTAGATCTCCCGAGAATATTTCAAGTCCCCCTAAAACAGGATCGAGTGGTATTAACGCTAATTTACGCATAGATATTGTAAGGAATCGACTATAAACTTTCAAATAAGTAGTTGTATTAAATCATGTTTATTTGAACGCCACTCAATTGTAAAATTGTGTCCGTATATGTTGCATTTCGTGGTACAAAGTCTGATGACTTCATTATGATATGAATGTTGTTACGAGTAAATATATTGCAAATACTAAGACATTTGTCTTGGCGTGTGCTTGGTTGTGTGATAGTTTGTTGTGATTTATGCACATTGAATACACTATCTGCATGAGTTGCGGTCGCAGTTAATTAAATTGATCGAATATAATGGCTACCCATACTGTTATGTTAACTATGTTTCACTTCCTTACAGCTTGTATTAATTATATTTATATACTTTAAGGTTTTTCTCTCTGATATCCATAATTAAACTGGATATGGGCTTTAAGTTATTATTCTGTGCATTTAATAACCCTGTAAGCGAATGTAGTTGGCATGATTGCAGTATAAAATTTTGGTAAGATTTGTCTTAATTACTACTTAAATAATGAAAGACAAGTGGCCAAATTATCGTCCAGAATAGTAAAATAGTTATAAACATGTATATTTACTATATATTTATTATCTTAATGAAATATCAAATATCGTAAACGAAAGATCTGAACTATTTTAAATATATTTTCCTACAACCAAACCAACATACATGTACCTACCTACATTTTAAGTTAATTGTTTTATATTACAACTTTGTAAAATGTACAAGGGCGTTATGAATAAAATTGTAACAGAATAAAGTAATATTCTCATCGGTCGAATAATAAATTATTATTATATCGATAATGGCGGCATACCTAGTATTTCGCCATTATCCTAACGCATAGTGAACGCTCTTGACCAATTCGTAAGTATAAACTGAAAGTATTAAAGACATTGTATTTCTCTACTTAAAAGTCCCTCTGTATAGTTAGGGCCGTCCTTAGATGTATTTTAAGAAATAACTAGTTTTTATTCGGAAATGGTCGTGTTTCGAGGTTGTTCGTGTGGTTGTAGTAGTAGAGGCGTAGGTTACTTATTTTTTATCAGCTGATATTATATAAAGCTCTCTTTAGGTGTCAAAAACATCTAATTTCAATGTTAATCAGAAACTTCTTTATAAATTATTAGATTAGATATAAAAAAGAAATGTACAAGTATATCTAATGGAGAAACAGTAATAATTTTATATAAATTGTGTGTAAATATAATAATTAATATATTACATATTCTATGTAAATGTAATTTCACATTTATTAGGATCTACCTATTTTATCTTCCCTGTTTGTTTTTAGCTTCATTTTCAACTAGCTACAGATATTTTTATTTTATGATTTTAAAAGAAAATAATATTTACAAAAAGGTGCAACCTATATTGGATGTTTGTTATATTATTGTGTTACTTTATATTTTATTTTTATTGTGTACTTATTCATGATCTTAATGTCGACATGTTTCACCAATAATGAAATCGAATATAAGTATTCCTGATATATGATGGAGTTTTATTTGGGATTACAAACAATCACGACATGAAAAGGAATCCAAAATACATAGACATATATAATCGTGATACTATCAAGTGAAATGAAATTAAAGGAAGAAAAACTTCTAGACATGTTACTGTTACGTGCAGATTTGCGCGTACTTATTTAACTTAAATATGATATGCACAAAATCTGTGACTATCACGCCCCTTTAAAGAAAACCCATGTTTGGACAGTGTATAGAGCATTATTTAATCATTAACACAAGCTTGTTTGTAGTTTTACATACAATATAAATTCATATACACTTCGGTAAAAAAATTAAAACTAATCAGTCAGTTGTGGTTCTGCGCCACCAAGGTACACCGGTTTCTTCTTCTGCTGGACATATAACTGCAGTTGGCCTAAAAATAAAGGTATGATAATTTTATAGACGAACTTAAAACAAAGTTATATAGTCAGCCAAACAAAAGTATCTGAAAAGCTAAAAAACTAAAAATGTTATTCAAGCTCACCTATATACTTGACTATGAGGTAATGTGGACATAAGTAGCGGGTAAGCAGGCGCTGATGGCTGGAAATAAATACAATGAGTTATTGTTTATACATAACAACAGTTTGACAGGGTTATTTTTCATTATCAAAGTGTAACTTTTTTGTACAGTCAAGGTAAAATTAAACTTACACAAGGAAACAATGATTTTTTTAATTACTTAATACAAAAAAAAAATATACCTAATAACCTTAGCATTTTAGCCTTGACGACCAACTGGTAATTTAATTCTTAGTTTTAACCACGTAGGTATGTATATAAATTGGTGGTAATAGATGGTACTGTGATATGTTTATTATTGAGTAAAGTTATTAAGGACCAGGAATAATGTCACTAATATTAACCTGCATTGGTACCATCGGTATATGGACATTTGCGCGAAGCTTGCGCTGACGTATTTCACGTCGCACGCAGCACTGCACGCCAAGCAATACGCAGCAAACGCAAGAGGACAGGCAGCCTGGAATAATAGTTAATGGTTTCATAAGTAGGTTCTATAAACTAGCATTTTTTTAAACTGTAAATTAGGAGCTTATTTTCTCTTCTGTGATACAAAATAGTCTTGGGATATTGTTTCAAAAATGATTGCTTTGGAATGAGAAAATTACCAAACCTCTGCTTAATAATCAATTTAAAACACTTACCAATGTAAACTAAGACACCAAGATCACCATTGCGGTTTGTGCGGCGCAACACAATTCCAGCAATGCACAGTGAGATCCCAGTTAATATTCCTACTACAAATATTACCTGAAAGAACAAAATAAATCAATAAAAATATGGTAAGTTACCTTTGTGCGATAGCTTGTCTTGCCACTATGTTATCTCAAAATGTACAACAATTTGTGAGATTTACCTGTAAAATATAATAGCACACATATTCAAAGCCAGGACAGTGGCCACCACAAGCTCCAATCATAGGGACTTCAGGGCTTGAAGGGACTGGAGTCACCGGTGCTCGACTTGGTATTTTTCCATGAGACTCAATATCACAAAGAGGCAGTGAAAATGCTGAAGCACACTCGGGAAAAGTGTATGCTTGTGAAGGAGCTGCAATATTAGGAACTTTGTTTGCTTTCTTGTAACCATGCCATGTTCCTGCACTGTATGGAGATTGGTATAATGGCGATGATGCTCCAAAGTCTCTTGCATCCCCATTAAAATACTGCGGGACCTGAAACAATATGTTTCATCCATTTCTTATAATTTTTATCATATATAAAAGGTAAATATAAGCTAAATAACATTGTATAATACATACATGATAAGCATTGTCAGAAGTCGAGCTATCTGTCCCTGCGACTTGATATACGGGCGCATTGATGTCTTCAGCCCATGGAAATTTAGCACGCGTTTGAGATGCTGACGAGAACTGATGTTCACTTCGAGGTACCATCGTCGTCTGGTACGGGTGAACACTCCGCGGAGAAAGTTGTTGTTTAAACATATTACTTTTGTTATCTGTAAATAATAATATAAACAAAATGATATACGGGCAAACATGTGTTTCCTGCTTATATTTACGAGAAATATTAGTATCACTGTACCTCATTCTTGATTAAGCTTGTTGTTACTACCTAAAGCACCCTTTATATTAAAAAAAATAAACATTCAGTATATTATATTCAGTTACTTATAAAACTCTAAACTCTTTCGATAGCGATTCTGTCACGCCGCCATGTTTATTTTTTAATTGAACGAATGAAAGAAACTTAAGAAAGTTGAACGCATTGTTTGGGTGAATATTTGAGTTCGTACATATTACGCGGCAAACACTAAAGAACTATTGAGACGTGGAGAAATCTGAGTAAGATTATTTTTTATATATCAAATAGAGCTAGTTCTATGTTTAGAAGTTTATGACATATTTATTTTTTGAATAGAAATATTTTTTATAAATTTAAATATTAGCCAAATCTCATTACCCGTCATGTCCCAAATCCCAATTTTGATCAATGAATGATCAAAATGATTCAATTATATGTCGAAGATTGTATTTTTAAGTAGTTATTTCTATAGAATAGAACTTTGTTTAGATATCATAAAAATTATACATCTTAAAGATGACTTTAAAGTAGTTTGTCATCGCTTTGAAAAATGTCCATGCAGGTACCATTCATTACCATTGGTGAGAATGAACTAAGCCATAATCAAATATTCGCGCCATATTATTGATCAAACTATCGACGCGGCAATCGATTTTAGTTGTCGCTAGCGAGCCAAACTAGTCGCACGCGTGTGAAACGATTTCCCGCCAAAATATAACGATCTCTTCGTACTGTTATACGGTTTGTCAACATTTTTATCTCCTCACCATTTGAAGATTAATTGGCAAGTTCGTTAATGCCTTATTAAAGCCGAATGTACCAAAAGACGTGTCTATGGTATGTGTTTATATTAATATGTCAAATATAATTTTAAGTCTATTTAATAATGCACAATGGTCAAAATTCGTAAAAATCTCATTCCCGTTTTTGAAATTACCGTTTATTTCCGTTTTATTTTACAAACGGTAGTGAGATATTTCAAATGGTAATGTGTATTAATAGATTATTTTAATTTTTTCTTTTAAAACTTTGATAATTATAATTAGGTAGGTATTAAAAACTAATATTTAGAGACTCATTTTCTTTAAATCATAATTATATTGTCATATAAAAAATATTTTATTATCATTACCATTTACGGTCACATTACCATTTCCATGCAAATCTCACTACCGTAAGTATTATTTCTCTTTACCGTTTGCATATTTCATACATTCTGATTACCATTCCTAATACGGTAATGAGTACTCATTACAGTTCGTTAAAAAAAAATAAAAACTGAAATATGTATTTATTTATTGGTTATATTTACGTCCCTTTATTTTTTTTTTCATATTTATATATTAAACCTTAGGTTAAAAATATAAAATACGCAATTTGAAACGATATTTAGATTTTTTTTTCAAATGCCCAATATGTACGAACTCAAATATTCACCCGTTTACTCATCGACTTCTTTGACTAGAACGAATGTAAATATACACGAGTGATTTGCAGGTACATGTGTAATTGAAAAAGGACATTATTTTATTGAAAAATAAAGTTTATATTAAAGATTAGTTTAGACAAGGAGAAAATATCGTTAGAATATTGTTTATCGGTTTTTATCTTTATCAACTTTTGGCTTTGTCAACCACTATAATCAAATCATTCATCATAACGCATTTTGACAAGTCGCGGCATGGCATCCCGCATCAATCATTCATTCATAATTATTCGTTCGTTGAAAATTACAATAACGATCTTGACAAGGAAAAAATATTAATTAAAGTCATTATTTAAAATAAAATGAGTGTAAAATCGTTCATTCTGTTCGTAAATTAACTTAACCTTTTGATTAACCAAACTACACGCAGAAAATTAGTAAAATTTTATAGACCGGTCCCTTGTTTGTAATGACGGAAATAATCTAAAGACTTCATGGTTTTCAAGGTAATAGAAGAATATTATTTATAACTATCCACACTATGTAAAAGGACACATCAGACAACATGAAAAATTAGCCATTACTTTGCAAAGGCATGGTTCTCATTGACGGCACAATGGGTCTGGATGACGATAGTTCCGGGCTTGCACCCCACAATTACTGCAAGGATTTTATTAGAGGATGCTGTGCAAGGGAAAACTGCAGATTCATACATGAAGTACCACCCAAGGCTTTCTTGAAGGAATTATTTCGATTTTGTCATGACTTTCAAAATAAGGGGTGCTTTCGGAATAACTGCAAGTTTTTGCACAGCAGTGCTGAAGAAGAAGCTCATTTTTATATGACTGGAATGTTTCCTCGCAACCCGCTGCATATGCCGGTGTGCCACGCTTACATCCACGGCGCTTGCACTAACCCAGAGTGCAAGTTAATTCATCCACCTGATTTAATTAATAAAGAACAAATACCCATGTTAAATATACCGCCACCACAATTCAATCGTCCACCACCACTTTTACGAGATGAAGATACTCCGCCAGAAGCCAAATTACGTCGATATGCAGATAATAGTATAGAAAACCAGGTGGTACAAGTAGCAGCCCCAAATCTATGTCAAAATTGTGAAGCCTTGGACCACAAAGTTAAGCTTCTTCATGATAACATTAGTGTTCTACTTAAAAAAGTGGCAGAGCTAACAGAAAAGAATGTTCAGCTAACATCTATGAATGAATTTTTACTTGAACAAGCATCAATCAGAAGTGATCAGCCATGTGTGATTACATCAAGACATGGTACATCAGCACCAGTGTCATTGGCAACAGTCAGTATGACCCCAGTAGTTAGTCTTTCTGGGGCTCTACCCACTTTAGTACCCACCGCAGCTACTCCAAATTTGGCACTAGCCCCTGCAGCATCTAGAGCTCAATTGCTGACACCAGCTCCACAGATACTTACAGTGAGCACCACTCAACAGCTCATGGGCAATTCTGGCGCACTAATAGTGACTAGTGCTGGGGCTCAACAGCTAATGCAAGTAAGTGACTCAGGAACTTTAATGGGTGGAGGGCAAACTGTGGTGGCAGTGACACCTGCGCAGTTAACATTAGGGCCGCCACCACAGCAGCTTATGGGAAATGCATCACAAACTGCAGTGCAACAGCTTGTGCAGCAGTCGGCCTTGCCACCGCAGCTGGCAACTCCTCACCAGGCTCAGCAATATGCAGCACAGCAGTCAGTACAACATTTGGCTCAGCAGAATGCCCAGCACTTGGCGGCGCAGCAGAATGCTCAGCATTTAGCAGCACAGCAAAACGCGCAGCATCTTGCTGCGGCACAACAATCTGCACAGCATCTCGCCGCTCAACAGTCTGCGCAGCACCTGGCGGCGGCTCAGCAGTCGGCGCAGCACCTGGCAGCGGCGCAACAGTCTGCTCAGCAGCTTGCACAGCAGTCTCAGCAGATGGCAGCCCAACAGGTGCCATCTGCCCAACAACTCGTGCATCAGACCTCTACACAACAGATCACGATCTCCAGCACGAGTCAGCCCATGGCTTTGTCCAATTCACAGAATCAACCTTTAACATTCCCTATCATATCCCAGAGTATATTACCCCATTGAGAATATCACTGATACAAATATTTGCTTGTCTGTGCAGTTAGTGATTTAGACAATTATTTGAACTGTTACATTTTGACACAGATTTAATATAGGAGTTACAATTCTTCAATTCCAGATTTGAAACTCATTTCAGTGATTTATACCAGCATTATATTATTAAGCATTGATTTTGCAGGTGTGAAAATTTTGCTCTTAATGTAAGAAACATTTAAGTAAGTAGGTATATATATAGACGTGTGACATACGTATTGTATGCCTAATGGAATGATTCAAGTAGATAATACATTTTAGCTGTTGATGTTTAATTCGTTTCAAGAGGTTACTAACAATTTGCATTGCAATGACTTCTTGAAACTAATAAATTTACTGGAGATATAGGGGATATTATTATCTCTACATTATTTATTAACTAATAAGTATTGTTATTTATCAAATGTAATGCTTCAGTAGTAGTACTTACCATTGTAATACTATTTTGATTAATGATTACATTTAGCAGAATTTGTTGTGGTAATGAAGGGTTATATACCATTTTGCTGTCGTTATTCATTATTAGGGTCAATTCCTAAAATGTAAAAAGTAAGAATGTTGCAGGGGTGTAATAGTTATCGTACTAGTGCCCCAAACAGAGTCGAAACTGTATACGATTTTATGTTAATTTATTATCATATTAATGCCTCCACTCTTTTATTCTTTAAGATTACTAGTTTTGATAAAATAAACTTGAGGCTTTCATTCTAATGATGGTAGTTATAAGTAGAACTAATTCTATGTTTTTGTGACTTCTTGATCCATTTCCAAGACAGTTGTGTCCATCATCTTTAAGGCTTATGCTATTCTAAAGTAAAAAAATCTTGGAGTACATACAATTTATATGTTATCTTGTAAAATGACGGATTGATAGAACATTTCCAATTTACATTTAGCCCTACTTATATTTTTTTTATATACAAGTTGGAAAAAACTGGAAATTGTATGTTCCATCTTAGAATGAGGTAAAATAGTTTTAAAACAACGAATGTACCTACTCATGGGTAAGTAATGCATTCAGAGTAAGCTTACTTTACTTTGAAATTTTAATGTTATTTAATAAACACATAGTCAAGGAGCTTGATGTAAAAATTCTTGTTATAGTCTGGAACATACAAGATGTAAATACATATTCTCAATAAAAACGGTATGAAAGTTGGGTGTGGACGCTCTTAGCAGTAGGAAACTGCTGTTCTTGCTGTAATAAAAATAATGAATTCTTGGCGATTTCCAGCTTGTAAGGCAAAGATTTGCTTGTTGAAACAAAGATGTAGTCATAATGGTCTAGGAATATTCAATATGGAGTTCAGTAATACTCTTAGATTGGCTGTAATTTAAATTGAGGAGGCATACATTATGGAATGGTGATATCGAGGTTAATAATGGCCGTATATTAGTTAATTTATTTTAATAATTAAAAGAAAGTAAATTTATAAAATAGTTTTATTTCGTTTTCTAATAAGCTAACCTTTTTTATAAGATTCTTAAATTTTAGTGTTATTCACATCTTATACCGAAAATGGATAAAATCGACTCTTTACAATCAAATCTAAGTAAAATAGCAATCATGTTTCTTGTAGTGCACAAGTTTGCCTCTAGTGCCAAGCACAAGTTCCCCTTCTCTGTTGAACGCTATGGCCGTTACTTTATCGGGAATATTCGTAATTAAATTCATTTTTCCAGCTTCATCGTCATGAAAATATGCTAAATGGTCACTAGCAATAAATACATTGTCCTGGTGGACTGCTATCTGCCCAACGCCGTTATAAGTGACATTGCCCAGAAGTACTGGTGCGGAGACATTAGATCTCAAAACGTATAAACTCTCATGCTTGATGAAATAGAAATTATTTTCATTATCGATAGCCAATTCGTTCAACGCTTCTAAAGTGCTGAATCGAATCTTCTTATCTCCATCTAGCAGATACAACTCTTCAATACCATTATTACTTTCTGTTACGTATTTGTTGCTATCTTTGTCTACAAAAATCATGTTTATTTTCAACGAATTAGGTGTGATTTGAGTGGCATCGTGAGTCTCGTAGTTGTATGAAAATATTCCGTGTTCTGTTCCGAAATACACCTTTGTGTTGTTATCATCTACGGCGACGGAATAGCTGACTCCTTCCGGCAAACCTTTGTATAAGAAAAAAATATTTAAGAATATTAAAATTCATAAAACAGTAGGTACTTAATTAAGTAATTAGATAGGAAAATTAACGCCTCCTAAACTCAGCATAAGTAATTGAAAAACAAGCGCATATCGCTTGGACCTCTGCAAATCAGTTCCGTAGTAATGTTGAATAAGTATACCTAAGGTCAAGGCTTCTAATTCCGTCTACGGGGCTATTCCGTCACGTACACGTTTTTGGCGAATCTAAGCACAGTTCGCCGCTGCCGGCTCAGTTGGTAAAGCAGTAGGGTTTTCTAATTCAAACTAAAAAACACCCATGACGCTGTGCAATAAAGGAAGAAAAATATCTGCTTTCAAAGTTCAGTTGCGTTTCGAAGTCGAAGTGCGAGTATAGTACTATGCAGTTTGATCGAAGATAAATATGAAATAGTTAGACTTCTGGGCTTGTTTGTAT
This sequence comes from Polylopha cassiicola, assembly GCA_038024825.1. Lineage (NCBI taxonomy): Eukaryota > Metazoa > Arthropoda > Insecta > Lepidoptera > Tortricidae > Polylopha > Polylopha cassiicola. The sequence continues at coordinate 4,889,363 of CP149054.1, read as the reverse complement.
GATTATTACAACGTCTATGATATGTATAAACGTGTCTGCCTGTTCGTGATGCGTAAAACTCTGATAGTTTTTAGTAATTCACCATGAAAAATTAACAACTTCAAAATAGTCAAGTGGGAAATTCCGTCTATTTTTTAAGGGGCAAAGCCGTCATATGCCGGTATTTCCCGATTCCAGAAATCGTCAACATTTTTTTAGTGTATCACATTTTAAAATAGGTACACTTGTCAATCTGGCAATAATAAGCTTAGCTGTGACGAAATATATGAGTAGGTAATTCGATAGAACGTAGTACGAAAATACTCCGGACTGCAAAATGCATAAATCATTACTTTATGAAATAATATATATAAAAAATATATATATTAGTAAATTTTTAAAAGGTTGAGCTCATCTGATTGGCAAAACATGCCGGAATAGCCCCAAAAAATTGTGTTTGCGGATAACTCCTATTGTAAATCTTATATCTAAGGTCTAATAACACATATTTGATTGAAATCGACGTGTCTTCATTTTCCGCTAGCTAAGACTTGAAAAAACTGCGTAGTTCTAGGGAAACTGCTTGCATGACGGAATAGCCCCACTCGGGCGGGAAACTCCGTCTACCTGACTATTATTTTAAAAAAATATATAATAAATTAAGCAACCTAGATACAGGGAATATCATACTATTATTTGATTGCCAAGTAAATTATTAGTCTAGTACATGCGCGCAATGGGTAAATAGTTAAAAATAAACGTCTCAAAATTTTAACCAAAGTTGATCTAGCTCAAAAATATGCCGGAATTAGAAGCCTTGACCTTACCTATAATACCTACAAGAACTTCTATTTTTTTTATTAAGTACTGAAAGAAATTTATGGTTAATAATTAAAAATATGGAATAGCAGGTTGCAATACAGCTGGATATGAGTCATATAATTTTACCTGATATAGAGTGCCTGATGGTAATAAGTACATATGGGTACCTACAGTTAATAAATAAATAATTGTACAATACATTATTTAAACAAAAAGTTATTAGTTAAGTAAAAATTTTACACACAAACATAACTAGTAGGAAAACTGCTACTTACCAATAACTTTCTGGGTGACGTTAGTTTTAAACTTGATAACGTAGATATCGTAGTAGTAACCCTCATTGTCGCCGCGGGATTTCACGTAGAACAAATTCCCGTACACATCGTAATGTACGTCGGTCGGGTCCGCTTCCCCTACGTGATACGTGTTCGCGATTTTATAATGATCTTTGTCGATTTTAAAATCCGACTCACATCCATCCCTTGGCAAATCGAAGGATAAACATCCTTTCACAAATAATAGAAATATTATGAATGCTTGCATTTTTGCCAACACTTCTTGTACGCTGTCTGGCTAATAACTGTTTTTCTGTGATTCCAACATGAAATAATTTTGCTATCGTTCCGTTATCGTAATAGTTGCAATGAATTATAGACATTAAATGCAATAAAAACATATATTAAAGAATATACAATTGAGAGCGGTTATCAATAATTACATTACAATATGGCTCCTGGCTTCTATAAAGTTAAAAAAGTATATCAATTAAACCTTATATTCTATATCAGATCTCGCAGTTATTGCTGTTGCGTGAAAATGAACATTGTGTGATATTTAATTATCCTACGTTACGTGTTACTTAAAGTATACAAATAACATAAACTTGCATAATTACATTTATAAGCGTAACGTTGCAATATTGGAGTCTATTCCGTTCTAGATTATTTTCTATGCGATAGTGCCCTCCGGCCGCTTTGCCAACCACGGACGGTCGCCAAGCACAGCGAAAAACGGACGCTGCCCTTTTTCTTTTTAACTCTGTCGCACGCGCTTAGTAATACTGCCTTTTCGTTCGCATAGTAATCTTCATGGTTACTGTCCGTTTTTTGCTGTGCTCGGCGATCGTACTTTATCTGCGTTGTAGAGCTGAGATTTTCTGAAATTGCTTAGAGTGACGGTTTCATATCAAGTGCTGCATTACTAGTTTTTGCCTTGAACGAAAAAAGTTTCTTTGCATGCTATTCACTTCAAGTAACGATACCGCAAACTAATATACGCGAGTTAAATAGATTAATATTATGTTAACATTTCGAGAACTCTACAGTTCCCCTATTCGCAAATCATCATCTACAGTTAAAGTTAAAAGGCTTAAGAGTCTCCTTTCAGGAGTCTCGCCACCCGTCCGGTTTTGCAATAAAGGCCCATTAGCTGGCCAAAAAAAATCTACAGTATGTTTTATGTGTAGTAGTTACGTTATAAACGCGTAACAAATCAGCTCTACTGCTTTGTTAGTGGATAAAGACGATAAAGCGGAGGGAGGGACGGAAAAATAAATAATAAATAAAACCCTAATATCAGTAGCCGGGGTCGCAGTGGCCGACGTTCATGTGCTGTTCCTCTTGTTGGTACTGTAAGTATGAAGGCAGCCTCCCTTGTCTCTCGCCTTTTATTTTGTGAATTTTCCACCTGTGACCTTGTAAGATTTTCCTGAAAATAATTGAAAATTGATGTCATTCTTACATTGGTAGCTTCGCTCTTCGACAAATTGAATCCTAACTGCAACTACATAAGGTCGAAATTCAACTGGTAGTAGATTCTAGTTTTTAGCTAAATAAATGTTTCGATCGAATAAAAAAATAATTTATTATTCTATTTGTCTTCCTTTATTACCGACCCTAGACCATATACGCCCACATTTTTTATTGCCGATATAATTGTAAGAAGTCTAATGACTTCTGCCACTTTAAGTATCTATATAATTTATTCATTTTAATAATTTCTGATGCCTTCGCGGTTATTACACATTGGAATGAAACAACTATTAACGGATTTAACTCGCGTATTTTTATTTTATAGCAAATAAAATAAAATAAAAATACGGTAGTTAAATCCGTTAATAGTTGTTTCATTCCAATTATTCATTTTACCTATTTAATTTTCTATGCAATAATAATGTTGCGGTTTAGAGGAGAGAACCTTACGCGAAATATTAAACGGTAATAGATATTTTATATAAAAAGAAAATAGTCACACTTCAATTTAATTCATATAATTATATGCAAATATTTACTAAGAATTCTAAGATTTATTAAAATTTTATTGATGTCTATGGTTAAATACCATTAATTTAAATGATGATATGATGATATTTGTACCAAGATAAAAGTAGAATAAATCGAGATTCCAGGGAGATATGAACCAAGTGTGTGTAGTTGAAAGCACGATACATCGCGTTAAGGTATAGGTGTGGGTTATTCTTGTCTTGGTATGAATATCACTATAATACCTATATATAAAAACTAGCTTCTGCCCGCGACTTCGTCTGCAGATCACATGTAATTGTCGTCCTAGGCGAAGCCGAGGTTGACAAAAATGTGATCTGAGGCTTTTTTATTTTACTGGCCGAGGTCAGTAGGTATACTATTTTTCTGTTCGACGAAGCCAGAAAGCGGCAATTTCATTTAGCGCAAACGCAACAAAAATGGCGCTTTCTGGCCGGAGGACAGAAAAAATAATTTTAATTACAGTTTTCCCAAATCGCTCGATTTTCTAGCTATAATCATTAAACATATATAAAATTACCTAGACACTTATATTCATAACACATTCGGTTTAGGATTGTATCCGCAATAGGTTTATAGCGGATTTTACTTACTTGGTGTTGAATTTCTTATAACACACGTCGCATTCGACAGTGCCCTGTCGGAGGTGGATATCCTTTATATGTCTTTTCATGTCGTGCTGGTACGAGAATGCTTTGTCGCAGTATGTACACTAAAATAAAATATTATTCTAATTTTATATCAGATAAATTGCATATGTTTCAGGTGAAGTCATATAAATTTGTATAAAACAATTCTCAATTCGTATTAAGGGCACCTGACCATTTTTTTTATGGACAAACTATAATAATTTATAATCTTTATCACTACATAGTATAAAACAAAGTCGCTGTCGCTGTCTGTCCATCCCTATGTATGCTTAAATCTATAAAACTACGCAACAAGAATGATTCAAGAGGAAGGTTTATAGCACAACCTGTGAAAAGGCGGGGCGAGTCGCTAATTATATACAAAAATTAATGTTTGTATGTACGTACGCGCATAACTTTTGATCGATTGGATCAAATTGTATAATTCTATTTTGTAGTGATTGTTATGATCAAAACAAGCTTTGTATATTAGAAAATCATAAGTTCTTCGCAAATAAAAAGAGGGCGGAACGAAGTCCGATCAGCTAGTACATATACTATGAAATTACCTTAAACGGTCTAGTAGTGCTATGCACGTGTCGCATATGCTTAGCGAGGTTGCTGGATGTCGTGGTCGCTTTTGGACACTGTGTGCATTTGAACGGCTTGTCCACCATATGAGACCGTTTGTGGACCTTCAACAAGTCCATTGTGCGGCCTTGGTATGGACATTCGTCGCATTTGTACGGAAATACGTTTTCATGGATACCCCTGAAAGTTTAATTTAGTTATTTAGTCTGCTCCAAACCATATAAAAAAATGAATGTCTCAAAACGAGAATTAACATTTAGAATTGAATTGATGTTTTGTGAAATAAAATATAACAATTTTGAAAAAATGTTAAATTGAATACAAAATAATTTATTTAATTTGCGATAGTTACAAAAATATTTTTAATATGTATTGTTAAACAGGTACATAATTCTAAGACAAAGATTTTATATGGCATAAGGGCTAGCCTTAAGTGTATTCTATGATTCTTTTTTTTTTTATTCAGTTTTTCTAAATATTCCTATGAATGAAGATAAATAGATGGATCGAAATTTAGAAGAAGAAAAAAATATTAAGAAGGTAAAAATAATAATGGAATTGAAGATTAACAGTGTACTTTTGGCAATTTTTAAAACAGAAGCTTATTTTCAATGATATAAATTAAAAAAAATAATAATTTGAAATAGATAAAAGAAAACTAACATATGTACTAGAAGGCTTGCATTAGAAGAAGCAGTTTTGCCACAAATGTCACAGAGGAACTTTCGTTTGGTGAGCTCTTCGGGAGGTTTCGTAGAATTGTCCGCATTGCATCGAGATAGGTGATCACTATATGAATCCTGAAATAAAAGAATTTCACTGATAAACTTTAAATTTCTGATTTACTTGTAGTTGTCTGTCCTTATGGAACTATTTCTACACTATGGTTCTACCTGCATAGGATCTATCTACTTACATATATCTATATAATATCTAAAAATGAATTGTCAAAATGTATATACACTCATAACTTCCAATCCACTGCACTACATTGGTTAAATCATTTTGTTTGAAATTATCAAGATAAGAAGTTTTTCGGAATTTTGAAAATTAATTTTGTAGGTATAATAAATTATGGAAGTACGAAGTTGGCCAGGTCAGCTGGTTTTTAATTTTTTTTTTCCATAGGAGCCTTGAATAAAGTATTAAAAAACATTCCATCTATTGTTTTTAAAAGAAATGGTAAATCATTCTCTAATTATGGCTTTTTTTATATGCAAAAATTATTTATCCATTCATATTATCCATTTGTTACCATTTCTAAAAAGTTCTTGCCACAGGAGCTGCAGGCCCAGATTCCTCCATTTTCATCCGAGAAGGTGGGAGAAGGTATATTGTATGAATCATTACTGCCTTCATCTATTTCCTGAACACCTTCATATTTCACATATTCTGTAATATGAAAATAGTCTAAAAAGATCAAGATTATATTTTTTTAGTTTAATAATTAATCATAATATTTTTAATTACCTTCTTTAACTGCTACCATTTCATTGAGTCTTTTATTACTTTTCTGGCACATGTCTCTGAACATAATACACCCATTTAACAGATCTAGGCAATTTTGGCACATTTGATTTGATAAGTTGTCCGATTTGCAAACCTGTAACAGAAAATAGGGTAAAACTTTTATTTCTAATAGGAATTCTCGAAATCGGATTACGCGTAATATTAATTTTGGTTTTAGGATTAGGTACTTACTGCGACCCCTGAAAAGTGTTGAATTTCTTCGGGAATGTTTGGTTGCACAAAGTTATCAAAAATGGGAATATCGCCAGTATCGTGTGCACAAATTCTGCACAAGCTTAGAATATTACCTTGAAGTAACTTTTTACTCGGGGAACTGAAACTAAACAAAATGTAATTAACGAAGTTTTAAATATGTATTTATATAATGAAATACTTTAAACCGGTTACTTACGATTTCTTTCGCTTTTTTTGTTTCTTTTTCTTAGATTTCTGCAGTGCATTAGCGTACAACATCGACCGTAATAATAAAAGTGATGCCATTGTGCGTGTTCCAAAATTACTAACAGTTTTAGTTTAATTTAGAATAATTCAATATCAAACAGCAAATAATATTATTTTGTAAATATGTAGATCAATTGAAAATTGACATTTCGCTTAGACAACATAACATCAACATAAATATAATACAGACTATAAATAAATCAGATTGGAACTACAGAGCTTAGCTGAATCAGCTGCAGCTTTTATTCTATCAAAGACTAGTAGAGCTACTGAGTGAATGGAAATAGAAACAGATAATGCACGATATTAGTGATTATAAAGCAGAATATACACGACTGAATTGAACGTTTCGAAGTAGATTGTGTAAGCTTGACTTGAAAAACACGTCTATTGATTTTGGCTTCAAAAAAAAAACATCTGTAGCCTGAGAAGTGAGATCTGTCTGCTGCACTGCACAAACTGCATCTCGTCTAATGGAATGCTGAATTATCTTTGTGAAAGTTTTTTGTTATGTATCTTTGTATTGTAATCTTAGTGAAAATATAAATAATGGCTGTTTACGTAACTAAATCTATGTTATCCAAGTTCAACAAGTCGAAATACTTGACAAATACAACAAATGAAGATGAAGGAAGCAGCAGCAGTGATCACTGGCAAAAACTTACTGCCGAATGGTAATTAAATACATTATATTTTAAAGTATCGTGTAATTGGTTGTTCTGATTTTTAATATTCTATATTGCTTAGTAGGAACTCTTCTCCATTTTATTCTCATGTCCATTTTTTAGTAACTATCACTTAAAAATAATTCTCTGCAATTGATGACAATCATAGTGTATTAAAAATAGCTTTTATAATTCCTATCTTTTTTAAGGTACAAAGAAAATAAAAAGTTTATGCGAAATTATTAAGTCAGCTCCGTTTACCATTAATTGAATTGTGATTTGTTTTATTGTAAACTCTTATTTTGTTCTTTTGTAGTAAGAAAAATGTGCGATTGGAAAAGGATATGATATGCCGCATTTGTGCTAAAGGAGGATGCACTCCATTGACTGAGAAAGTTTTAGATTATGATATTATGAGTGCCATAAGGAGTATTACTAATATTTCGGTGAGTTAAAAAAAACTGATTGTACTAAAAGTGTTTAATGTTATAGTTTTGGTATTCAGTTTGAAGTTAATCTTGTACCTTGAACCGTTTATTGTATAATTATTGTAAATAGATAGAAAAGAGAATAGATTAACAGTTTTTTAAAAAACACAACAGAACAGTTTTTTCTATTATATTTCAGATCACTGTTGACGATTCACTGCCCAAATTTATTTGCACAGAATGCCTTGAAAATTTAAAAATTGCCTTGATGTTCAAGAAGAACTGTGAGACTTCTGATAGGAAATTTAGAAAGATTTTGCACCCAATGGGTGATCCAAGTTTTCATTCATATCCATACTCAAAACATGACTTCCAATTGATCCTGCATGAAATGAAAATGAAGAGAATCAAAATAGAAGAGAGTAAAGAGAGAGAAAGGAAGAAGAGAGAGAGATTGTATTCAAGAAAGTCACCGAAAATAAAACAGTTTAAATGTTCACCATGTGACATGACATTCCCTAATAAGGTAAGCTAATTATTTATGCATTAGCGTATTTGTAATGTCATGTAAACATATTTAGTTAATAAATAAAGTACTAATAGATTTTATTTTTTATATTACAAATGTATCAGTTATTGAAATTTTAACATGATAAAAATTTATAACAGTCTTATCATTATATTTTAGGAGAAACTGATGGACCATCGTCGTGAACGGCAATGCATGAGGCGAGCATGTGATATCTGCGGTCAACTTGTGCTGAGTATTGCACAACACATGCGTCACATACACAAGCAAACCGTGCCTCACAAATGCCAGACTTGCGGAAAGGAGTTCCCTATCATTGCACGATTGAAGAATCATATGTATGTATTGTTACTGCTAAGCGTAAGACCCAGACATCCATAGAAATAATTGAATGACCTAACTTGTAGGGGAAGGTGAGGTATAATGATCCCCTTAAGGGAAAAACTTAACTTCGGCTAAAGTTGAAAGCAAAATCACAAGATTGCTATTATTGGAGCTAGTAAATTTACTTAACTTTGTAACTGCATACAAAACTGATAATTTTTTCTTTAAGATTCATTATGATTTATGTTCTATTCTGGTGTTATTTATTAATTTTTATTTATGTAATAATAAGTACACTAAATAGACCAGTAACCTAAATTAAATATTATTAATTATTAAAAAAAAAAACTCTTAAATATATTGAAAACAATGTTAAATAAATACTTAAATAAAAATATACTTCAATAATTTGCTTTTGACATAACAGATCTAACATGACATTATAATAGGGTGATTTAGAATTTTGTTTAATCTATTTCTATTTTTCATCCAGGCTGGTTCACACGGACACATTCAACTTCTTCTGCGACCTATGCCCCTACAAGTGCAAGCACAAGTACTACCTGGTGATGCACATGCGGACCCACACTGGCGAGAAACCTTACAAGTGCAGCCAGTGTCCTGCCAGCTTCGTCAACCCATCCAATCTGAACAAGCACAAGCTTACTCACCAAGAGAAACAGTTCAAGGTTAGATTTTACTCTTAAATCTAACAAACGTAAACGTGATGATTACGTAACATTAATATATCGGAATTATTCGGAACAAGCCCTTACGATATTGTCGACATAAACCCTGTATGTAAGTTATATTTGTGAGTTAACTGCTGTAATATGCTAACTGGACTATGGCTTCTGATCGTATTTGTGTTCTGTTCAGTGTCTGATGTGCGAGAAAGCGTTCCGTACAAACGCGGCGCTGCGTGAACACCACGAGGCCGCTCACATGAACATCAAGCACACATGCAACTTCTGCGGACGAGACTTCTGCTACAGGTAACAAAATGATAACTATATTATTGATAAAAAAAAAATGGATGGGCCAGTGGGATTTGAGCTTACAATTCTGGTATTCCGTGCATACCGTGCGTTCCCCAGTGCTAGTTTTTGTTATTGATACGGAAGAAAAAAGTCATGGGAAGAAAACAAGATTCTCAAAAAATATAGGACACATTATTTCTTCTTTGATTGAGAAAATAACAAACTTTTATCACTAGCCTAATTGATAAACAAAAAAAAATAGTCATCATGCATATTCAACTTGAAAATAAACGTTTATTTTTTTAAAGGTCTTATGTAGATTTTATTTTTTACAATATTCAACATTTTATTTTAAATTTCTTTCACCATAGGTCTGATCTGCGCAAGCACGAAATCCGTTCGCACAATCGCACGAAACGCGACTACGTCGGCGGCGAGCCCGCGTACAAGCAAGCGGAGCGCCTCCAGAAGATGCAAGAGACCAATGACGTCATGGAAAAATGGCGCCACGAACAGATTGTACAACCGACCGGGACCATAGTGCAAGCGACCTACATAGACCCGAGCAAGGAGTTCGTTCAAAACAACCACCAACTCTATTTCTCCGATGTCTCTGGTATTATTCAGCAGCAACCTACGATGGGTATGTTTCTTTGAAAATCTGGTTTGACGTGCATGGAAATAGATTAGCTAGTTTCCGTTTGTGTTCCGTGTCGGCTGTGTATGAGAAAAAGAATTAGTAAATGCAGTAATAGCGCATTAAACATGTTTAAGGAATAATACAACAAATAAATTAATGGCAGGATGACATACCTATATTATCTCTATTTAAGTTATTACACTTTTGATGCAAAAATGCCGAAGTCATGTATCTTATTATACGTAGCTATAGAGTTTAACAAATTAGTTTTTATTTATCAAATTAAACATTTTAATAAATTGTGTTTATTTAATTGTTTCAGTTCAACAGCAAACGGTGCAACTGGCTTTGTAAGTATATTACGAAACTATGAATAATGTTCTTAAATAGGTTTTGTTTCCTAGAACTAAACTCCACCTGAGTGAGACCGCAAATCAAAACTATTGGGTGATAATTAAATAGGAATAATAATTTATTAATCTTAGAAATACGAAGTAATGTTTAATGTTTGTTTCAGGCCGGAGTTGACTATGAAGAAGGATGAAGTTAAGATTTACGAAGCGCAACAAGGAATCGGGTATTATTAAGAATACATTACGGAGAACAATAGGAAACGTTGATCGTTAGTTACTAACATTTTAGCGATATAGATGATAGTGCTTAATCATTTTGTATTGCCTCAAGTGGTCAAGAAGTAAAATTTAAATAAAAAAAGAAAAACTAAAATACAATTAATTTGTGCAATCATTAGATACAGAACTGTAAGGAGATGAAACAAAATGTTTTCATACATTTCTTTTTTATCGAGGCTGTATTTTTATTTTTTTATATTCAATCAATGTAGAATTATATCAAATTAACCCCATAACGTAATATGTATTTAGTTATAGTCATCAAGTACTATGATATAAAGTAAGTTTGTAATCTTGACAACCATGTTTATCTAATAAATAAATACATTTAGAGATTCTAGTAATGTAGTTCCTTTATTTACGTCTATTTTAATTATTATATGGAGTGGTTTAACTCTAGATTATATGAAATCTTTGCCAAAAGTATCCGAATTACAACAACCAGTAGCTTTTCAAATATGAGTTTATCACATGAACAAGAACTATGAGAAATAAATAAATCTAATCCAATTTAAATCATCACTTATCAGCAAATTAAAGCATCCAACTTTTACCGAAGGAAGTTATAGATTTACCTAACACGAGACTTATTCTATCCTACATGTTTCTTCGTTCAAACATAAATGCAAGCTTATTTCATAGATATAAGGTTCAAATTACAATGATCGCGCCCATCTGCTTAACCTTTTCACCGCCCCCGTCGGTAGTTACCGACTACAGAAAGCAGTACCACTAGCGCCTCGTCGGCCCGTGCCGACTGAAAGTTAGAGGCGAAAATTATAAGAAAATTAAAAGTTTAGTATACAAATTATGAACTTTTATTATTGTATAAAGCCTAAATTACCGTAAACTTTATACATAAACGTGATACTATATAATATCATTGAATAAATAAACATTTTTGCGCGCCTTGATAAAATGCAGCAAGTACGCCAGTACCTGAAGCCCTAGTCGGCGATAGCCGCGGCGTAGTGCTGTCACCAACTGTGTTTTGTTTGTTGCAATACACGTTACGAAAATTTTAATGTAGGTGAATTTATAAATGTGTAGTACTATAATTGTAAGTTCACTAATTAATTTACTTGAATGCGATTAATTAATAAAAATGGGAATAGTAAAATATATTTTACAGCATATTTTGAACATATTTAAATTAGTCCCGCGGCTATACACGACTAGTCATGTCTGAGATCGGCTCGTTCAAGTAAATAACAAGCGAAAAAAATGTATATGACTCTAATTTTTATCCTGTATACCTCTGTCAATTATTATAATGAAGTAGTTCGACGAGCAACCGAGACAAGTGTTCTAGTTTAGGTAATTATGTATATTAAATATTTACAAACCTATCGTTACTTTATCTAAAGCACAGGCAACTAAATAGGGTCTTTGTTAAACAGAAAACGACTACATCCAGGTAAAGAAATTACCCTTTTATTAATGTTTTTTTCTACCTGAAACACTCATTAGCAATAACAATAGGCTTAATTTTTGTGAGGAATTCTTAGTAAATATGTAAAGCACACCGCACGTGCAGGCGGTATTTCAAACGAATTCCTGGAAAATGCCGACTATATGCTATTTGTACTTCCTAAATAATTATCGGAATTTATTTAAAAACTTTGTTTGTAAGAAATCTAGGTAGGTACTGCATTTTATTATTGGTTTGTTGCTAAAGAATGTGTAGGATTTTTTCTTTGGACTCCCTGCCAAATGTCGATAAATGCAGTTAACACATACCTACAACAGTTTCACATCTCTAGATTCAAAGCAATTTGCAGTACCTAAAAGCCCGGGTCGGCCGGTGCCGACAACGCGTGACGTCATCGCGTGAGTAGTGTGGTGACTTTCGTCACTAAACTGTACTGTAAATAATGCAAATATTTTGATCTTTTCATTATTTAATGTTGTTTTATAAGGTTAATAATCAATGAACATGTAGTAACAATATTATTGTATTATTCTTTTGACATTTCTTCGACTTTTTGGATATAATTATCGAGGAATTATTTAAATATCGATAAGCCATTTCCAAGTCACTATGGTTTCTCGATCTCGAATGCTTGTTTTTGTTCTGGCGTCACAGGCTCAGCGTTTTGTATTGTTGCGTGGCGGCGAAAAGGTTAAGCCCCTTTTCTGCGGATTGACTCAAATAAAAGTCTTTAAAAGTGTTTTTCAGAATTCTAAGTAGGTATCGACATTCATTCCCGCAATATCGCTGCCGGCAACGCAGAAACGTAGACTCAAGTGGTTTTGCAACCGCTATTCTCGGTAAAGTTTTATATGGACTTATTTAGATATTTTCTGAGCTTACAGCTTTATTCATTTCTAGAATAGAAAATTTTTGTGGTCTTGCAGTAACCTAAGGGATTAATTTCTGGAACTGAGTATTTTTGGTTTAGCCATTTTTGGGCACCTGAGCAAAAAATATTGATATCTATAGTGCATGAATGCAAGCAGGTAAATTTTGTTCATATTCGAACATCCCAATAATAGATTTAAATCAACCCTAAGTGATTTTTAGTGTTCTTTGAGGATTCTAATACCTACAAACGAACGAATTAGGTAGGTAGATCACGGATACAACAACTCGTTAAAATTCATAAGACGAGTGATTCTAGCGAGCGTTAATGAGGCCCGCATTATCCGTCGAATACCTAAACCAACCCGGCTGCCACGAACCCACCTATAGGGACCGTGCAAAACTAAGATACTGCCAACTAGTGTCGCCAATTAGAATCTCACATTCACCTCTTCTGCCTTCTACCATTCGTTCCCTATAAGGTGATCCTCGCGCATAGAGATATAAGACTAGAGTACGTGAGCCAGCCAGAAACGCGTTATAATGGTAGAAAGAGAAAGAGCATTGGAATAGTGGTCGCTCTCCTTGTCTGATGACGCTCGTATTGCGTCGTCAACGGTACCATAGCAACGGACGGCGCGCAGCATGTTGCCATTGCGCATGCGGCAAGACAAGGACAGTGCCTCTATTTAGAGTTTCTGTCTCTCTTTACCGTGATACGCTTCCACTTATAGACAGTCCTATGGCTCACGTACTCTAGTCTTATATCTCTATGTCCTCGCGCGATATGTAGGTATAATGCCGCCGCCACACACTTGTGTCACCGACATACATTGGCAATGAGTATTAATTAGGACCTAGTAATTATAAAAAAAACCCTAAATATCCATCTATATAATATCCATCCTCTTTCTCCTTATTTTTTTTTGTGGCGCGACATAAGTCTGTCGTTGTCGCTCATTGCAAAAATCGGACCGTGACAGATGGATTCTGCTAGTCAGTCAGAATCTACAGCTTCATAATGCAATAAGGTTGTGGCAGGTACGTTAATTATAGTCAAGTGCAAAAAAATATGCACCTACTCATTTTACATTTTTAACTTTATAACTTAAACTTAAGGTTCAAAAGTGTATAAGTACTTATGTTTGCCTTGAACTTTACAAGTAACGTTTCAAAGCGTTTATCTCGTATAATTACACCCCCTTTTAGCTTTTGCTATACGGTTTAGACAATTGCGAGTAACAAGTGTGCTAAAGTTTTGGCAAGTTAAGTGGTTAAGGGGCGAATGTAAGCGTGAATCGTGATGGTAATTTATTTTATTGTTAGGAACTTGGCTAGTAGGTATGTATAGGTAAATAGGCTAGTAAATAGAATAAAGAAGCAGCAGTTACCTACCTTTATTTACAGTTATAGTTGTTCACAACTCCACAACTTTACCAGCTTTACACTTTGTCTTCAGGTCATATCCATGTCATATTCAAATAAGTAAGTACCGTAAAGTACCTATAGGTACCTAATACTTATGTACACTTTTAGATTTATTTTAATTTGAAAAATGGCCGTAATTAAGTTATCTAGATAACTGAATTACGGCCATACTACTGCAGATACAATTGGTAAATCCTAAATAAGTAAGAAAAAATAACGTTTAACAAAAAAAAAAAAAATAGGAGAAAAAAAAATTACAAACATATTTCAACAGTAGGTCTATAGACAAATAGATACAATATTTATTTGAGAGTAGTATAGGTAAGAGTGATAATATCTACCATGCCATTTTCGTTTTAGTAGCATTTCCTTCCGTAGTTCTTGTAAACGGTTATCGCGGTAATAATGGAATGGCCGGCGAAATAGGTTAGTGGAGTCCCGTGGGACACGTGACGCGGGAAGGGAAGACAGTGTTGTGCCATTCAGATAAAGTACAGGGATTTAGGACTGTTCTCTTGAACACCATTTACAAGTATTGTAAATGGTGTTCAAGAGAACACCATTTACAATACTTCAAATACTCCATCTATTATTTATATATGAATGAAAATATGGTGAATTAAAATATGATCATAAGATAGAATAGGTTTGGCAACGGTCCTGTTTTTCCAGGACACGTCCTACTTTTTGTGGTGTTCTGGGACGACCTGTCCTAGATTCTAGATAAAGAAAAAAACTATTACCAATCAGAGCACTTTCTTTACTGCAAAGAATACGTCCTAATAAGTAATAGATTTTTTTTATTATAAATGTGATTATTACTACCTAAGTAGGTACCTAAATTTCTTTTGACATATTTTTCTTAAAAATAGGACGCAGTAGGTAATACAGTAGCTACATTCTACTCTTATACTCAGTAGGTTATGTTTCAGTAAACTTATTTTTTTAGATATCCGTAAAGGTATTTTTTAGCGTATTTTTGGAGTCCCAATCAACATTTCCTATCCAACTATCCATACGTTGTTAGTTAACATCGTAGGTAGGGTTTTTTTTTGTAGTTAGATCACGTTTTCGTCTTGTCGTTCCGTGAAAGATGTTTCGTAGGATATTTGTTTAGGCTAGCGGAACGAGTTTGCAAAAACAAAACAGCAAAAGTGCCTACCTATATGCTATCAACAGACCGTCTGAAGAAGATCCCAAAAAAGGGTACTTTTACGGCGCCAATGCGTTTACTGGATATTGGAAAAGATATATTGTTTCCAATTCTATCTCAGAATTTATATCGTATTTTACGATGGGACTTCAGAGAAACAAATTTTTGAGCTCATTTCGCTACAAAGAGACGATGACGTAGAAACCCGTTTTCACAGAAAATTGCCTTAAGAGTGTCTAACCGTTGTGAGAAAAGCGTATGTCATAAAACTGGTTATTTCCCTATCGTCTAAAATGTAAGAAAATTGGGGGTTAAAAGGAACGGATATATCAGAGTGGAATGTATCTCGGATGGTTCTATATATCTGATCAGATATTTATATTGCCAATCTGTTATCGAATAAGTACAGCGGGGTACTTGAAGCATATTATGTTATAAAATAATTAAAGTAGCTAGTATTTGGAATATAACTTATAAAGCTTGAAAAGCTCGAAGTACCTAAGTTTATTAAGAAGCCATAAAACAAAGATGACAGCAATAAGAATAGTAAATTTATAAACATATATTTTGAGCTATATATAGGTAGTATTGGCAGTATTTTAGGTAGAAATATAATCCCAAATGCCCACATACCTAGCAATACAATAACAATTATGAAATTACATTATTATTTTAACTATAAGTAAATCTACTATAAGAAAATGTTTGATCTACATTTTGTGATTTAAACGTGACAACATTTTTTCATCAATAACCATTTTGAAAACCTCAGAAAAACACCGAAGATATTTGTTAATATATACGTACAATGCGGTAAGTAAATGCTTAGGTTCTGGTGTCATCGAGCTGCGCCCCATTGACATACATCCCTACTAATATTATAAATGCGAAAGTAACTCTGTCTGTCTGTCTGTTACGCTTTCACGCTAAAACTACTGGACCGATTTAAATGAAATTTGGTACAAAGAAAGTCTGGAGCCTGAGAAAGGACATAGGCTACTTTTTAACCGACTGCAAAAAAGGAGGAGTTCCACGCGGTCGAAGTCGCGGGCATAAGCTAGTAGGTAATAAATAAATAAAAATAAAAATAAAAAAGCCTTATATTTCTTACTGATATAATATTTACATACATACATACAATATACATTGTTGACATATATACAGAGAAACAAATCAAGCCGGAAATAAGACTCACTCTACTTGACTTTGTATTTCGATTTTCTAATTTATATGCAAATCCACTTAAGCAGTACACACAAATAATATATAAAGCCTAATATAGCTCGTGTAGTAGATTTTATGGATAGAATAATTGTCTCGAAATAATTTTATATTGTCGTCAAAATGTAAAAGAACTTATCTATAACTTTCCAAAATTACTATCTTGAGTAGATAATGTCACCTTTTAACGAAATTGGCTCCTGGAAATATTATGCCGTGTTGTAAATTATTATGTCTTTGTATAGGTACTATAATATCTTTGAACCATGTTGTCATTTTTACCCTTAAAAACTGTAACAGGTAGCTTTATAAAATACGGCCCAGAAACACGTTACGTATACTACCTACTAAATTACTTTGTCACGAAGAATTTCCTGTATAAATAATTTTAAAAAGGTGTCAGTTCCGATGTTACTTACCATAATTGATTAGAGTTTATACTGGCGACTGCAATAAAAACAAAAGAACCTTCCATCAAAGTTGTTTGGGAAGGATAAATTGCATTAGCTCCGCGATTGTAGACATGCCCAAGACGTGATTGTAATAAAAACAGAATACGAGGCACCCAGTAGATAGATCAACATAAAAAAAACATATATTATAGCTATACATGTGTACCACTTTCCCCAGTGGGCCGTAAAGTACTGAAAATAGGGACGAACGAATACGACCCGTTATTCGAAGCCGTCAACACAATAAGTCTTGAAGAAATCTTTGTCATTTGTTAACGTCCATTGATTCTTGTAGAGAATTCTCGATGTGTTCTTTTGTTGTGTTGCATTTTAATATTATTATGTCGATTATATAGGCATCTGGTTATGTATAGGTATACCAGCTTATTACGTCATTAAATATGCACTTGGTTTTAAATAGATAGATTTCTAATAACGTATTAATTTTTCCAACTCTCAGCTTCTGTTCTAAATAATTACCGCACACTTATAATCTATATTACCGTCTTCTAATCCCATAAAGAATAATTTCCTTAATAAAAATCATCTTCATTCAAACAGACAGACAGATAGAGTTATTTCATATTTATTGTAGGTATAATCCCTACTAAGTAGAGTATTCAAAAGTTTGTAGTAGGGCCCTAGCCAGATAAAAATAAGTTCCTTACATTACCTTTGAAGGGTTTGAATCAATTACAAAATAAATTAGATGTGTAGAGTGAAAAATAAATATTTCAAGGTTTGCATAATTAATGCCAAATCACTTCAGTGTTAGACTATCGTCACCCCAATCTGCTATAAACATGGGAACTGTTAAATCTTCGAAACGTCGCATAAAATGAATACCCACATGTTATATCCGTTTTAATTGTTTTAGTCCAATGTACCTATAACAAAGTTGAAATCATCAAATTATTAAATAATATATATTTCAGTATAATATACTAGGTCTAATAACCTTCTGATATATTTACTTATATTCTGTATTTCCTAAGTGAATGTTTTAACTGATCACTTATTCAACTTCCTTCCCCGGTCCGTTCATATCCGTAAGTAGATTGAATTTCCTTGAGCCAGAATCATTACCTACGTTCGGTACATAAACACATATATCTTGCTTCATTAAAATAAGCTAATTCCAAAATAGAGCCGAACTATATTCATTTGGCTGATCGTTTCCTATTTATTGCCTCTTATACCAATTATTTTTTTGAACTAATTCTTAATTTGCATATGAGTAGATTTATATTATTAACCGACTTCAAAAAAGGAGGAGGTTATCAATTCGTCAGGATGTTTTTTTATTTTTCTAATATTACTACTCCGAGACATTAAAAAATATATAATATATATAGGTACATAGTTAGTTAACTGTTTTATATATAATACGTGCCTATACACTGTTGAACTCGATTAGATCCAACATTCATCAGTCTTAAACAAAACCTAACCCCTTATTAATATATGTCAAAATATATGCCAAGTAATTACAAGTTACAAAACGAGGCAAAACTTAGTAATTAAAACGTGTCGCCTAACCCGGACCCGGTTATTATACTTTTTTGAATTATTACCTATTCATTCTTTCACACAAAAACATACTCCGTTTTTGTGTGAAAACACCTAATTGGATTCCGTGGAATGAAATAACTTTTCACCAAAATCCTCGGACACATCGTGATTAAAACCCCACCCTCAACGCTACGCTGTCGTAGCACTGCTACGAGATTGCTACGTTGCAACGCTATCTCATTGTTTTCGGAAGTTCTTTATAGCCATTAATTTGTATTGGAAAATGAAAATGTTACCACGTCCAAATTATAGCACATATAAACAATAAATCAGAATATGATTTTATAATGATTTATTAAGATTTGAACACCCCGATTGTATTAATTCTAAGCTGATAATTTACTGGCAGAAAATTGAAAAAGTTTTTCCTTTTACGTAATAAAACCATTCAATGAAATCATTACATTTTTATTCTTGACAATTGAATGACAGACAGAATTATTTCTTTTCTATCAGTAATCATAGACACGACAGTCCTCCCTCACGAATGTAACGCAGGCGTAGCTACTGCTGACCGCAGCATTTGGTCTACGTGCCGCTTGCACCTCTCGCCACGCTCCGTCTCCACTAGGTAATGCAGGCGACCTAGAACCTGCCTTACGATTCCAAATTCCCATCTGTTATCTGTCCTGTGATAGCTGCGAATTTGGACTCGTTCTCCCACGCTGAAACGCTGGGTCGGATGTTGCCCTCCGGATAGCCGGCGAACGACGTCGTCGCGGCTGTCATGAACGTTGATGCTGTATGCGCTGGTGTGGGTGGCGTCGGCCGTGCCGCATGTAGTTTTAATTTGAGTTGAAGAATGTGTTCTTCTGTAATGTATCTTTCTTCAATTTCTGATTGTAGCTCGTCATTTTCCATCCCTGCTTCGATGTCACTCTGTATGTTGTCGAATTTTCGTTCGTAATTTTCAAGGCTTGTTAGTCTAGCCGTCACTTCCGTATCGGAAATATTTTCTGTGCGTTGTTGCAGTAATTGGTTTTCGAGTTTTGTTAACTGGCCGCGTAGTACGGCGCGAGTTCTTTTAAGTTTATCCCATCCTCGTCGCCACTTTTATATTTACGTAATAAAACCATTCAATGAAATCATTACATTTTTATTCTTGACAATTGAATGACAGACAGAATTATTTCTTTTCTATCAGTAATCGACGACACTAACCAACCACGGAACATAATTTGTATAAGAATTGAACGAGACAGGATAGGCAACAGCCCGAACCATATAGCTACAAAGAGTTGTTAGCAATTCGGGACACCACTTGGTATGTACTCTCGAGTCACGTGATATTTTCACAAACATCAAGAGCGTCGGGCCAATGTATGTAGCTTCACTGCGCTCCCAGTAATTTCAGCTCCTTAGCGTGAATAATATAACTTAACAACTTATAACAGGCAAAGAGTACTTGAAACTTCAGCGAGAGAGCTAAATACTTAATAGGATCATCGTCCGTGGCTGTTGGAATATGGGATTTCTCTAGAGCACTAACTAACTGCAAAGCAACTATAATATTTCACTCTGAACTACCTACTGTGTTCCGCATAATGATAAAGGCTGTGAAATAAAGCTACATCACGAATACCTACTACTGCATGTTTTAATTGGAATGGGTAATTCATCGTTCATACGTGTAGGTAAATCGCGAAGGCATCAGAAATTAAAATATTTATTGCTTAATGAATTATGACAATGTATCTAATAGAATAACAGTCTTCTGCAAAATCTAAAATCATCAAAATAATTTTAAGGATATTTTGGTGTCTTGACGCCTACGTATAATGTATATACTACGTATATAGTATATACATATAACATATGTAGGCGCCAAAATATCTTTGAATATCTCGAATGTTTTTCTCATCTTATCTTATAGAGTATTTCTAACCATAATAATCACTGATAACCATATCGTTGTGAAATATACCTACCTACCTACATAATTTAGTAAACCACAGTGTTAGGAGTCGTATTGTGTTATAATAGGATCGTGCCGCATCCCCCGTGGGAGACCGGTGGGGTTCACTGGACAGAATTGATGGAGATGTAAGTACTTAATTAATTCTATTTGTTGTCCAGACGGACCGGATTTACGCTATAGTACCTAACACTTACCTTAGGGGCCGTTCAAGTATTACGTAAGTATTATAGGGGGACGGGGGGGTCCTTAATGGCAATGAAAACCGTAATTTCCATATAACTTTTTTTATTCTTTCGGTTATTATTACCGATTGGCATTTGTCTAGGAGTCCTGAGTATTTTTTGTGACTTTCTGATTTAAATTAGGCTGCCGTACGCGTAGATATACTTACATACTTACGATAACCTAGGAAAAGGCCAAAAAGGTCATCATTTTGAAGCATACCAATTGAGATCGCTTTCGAACCAAGTGTGTTACACAATTAGGGGGTTGCTAATTGCTATACCTACCCAAGATACAAAGACTATCGCTGCTACGTGATGCAATCAGAAACTAAAGCCTGTATTGTATACACATAAATCTTTTTGGTTAGTAAAATTCTGACATTAAGTAGGTATAAGATAGCGTAACGTAACTTAATCCGGCTTTTCTAAGAAATTCCTAATCTATTTCAACACAAATGCCGAATTGTAATAGATTACGTAATACAATTATAAATTCCATTCACTGTAGTTGTCTCTTGTTAGATATCGGTAATAAGACTTAATCTCAAGAAACACTTAATGATATTAATTGGTTTTATCTATTATATAAAGTAGGTAACATGAAGAGTTTATAAAATGAAACAACAACTATAACGTATTTAACTGGCGGATTTTATTTTATTCAATGTTAATGTTTATTTTACGAAGAAAACTTGATTTATGCAATTGTATTGTTACTTTTAGATGTCATTAAAACAGTGTGTGTATGGATACAGTGCAGAACCTTGGAGTAGTACTAAATTGCAAGTAAAGGCAAGTACTTACTGGTTTGAATTGACTGTTGGTTTTTGATGTGAATGCTTGAACACGGGATTTCTAAGGACTAGGACTGTTTGCTATCGAAGTAGTGTACACAAATAAATGTAGGTATAAAAGTAAAATAATTCCCTTTAGAGGTTATAAAACAGATTCAGAAGATAATATAATGCTTTGGAAAACGATTGAATTCATATTTGTTCGAAGCGTACTTATCAGATAAATACGGGAATCCATACCGTTACTTAGCTTTTACAGTGAATGTGGAATCTGACATCGATAGCCTATATAAAACAATTTATTGATCATGGAGAAAAGTATTTTACGCGGGGCGCGTCGTAAATTCATACCCAACATTCAGTAGTATTTTTTACGCGATTTTTATACATTTTCCTCGTCGAGCTTTCAAATAACGAATAGATATTTGTCATGGTATTAAAGGTATTTAAACATTGTTGCAACAATACTAAATTTTAATTAAATCGTCCACTGTTTCAATTTGTACAATTTAATTAAAATCAAAACGTTTCAAAAGTATTTTCGTATGTTATTTAGCTCTCCTTTTTTCTAACTCTTTTTATACCTGGTTAATTAAAAGTAAAAAAGTGATAAAACTCGTTTGAAAGCAGCTTCTTTTCCCATAATATATTTAGATGCCATTAAATCTAGATCATAGCGATTCTCCTGGGATATAACCCAAGATATTGCTCGTAAATATATTTTTCCATTCAAAACCTCTTTCAATAGCCTATAATACAGTTCCAATAGTCTATAATAAATATTAAAGCTTTGGAAATAAGTAGACATAAATTGAATCTTCAGACTTCAAGATAAGATTTCATTTAAGGCCATATTTTGTTGAGTCCCAGTGGAAATGACAGACACGGTCTTCTATACACACAGAGACACATGACATATACACACACACACACAAGTGCCTACGTACTTGTAATAATCAAATCTGTTATTATTATACTATTATCACGAACGCATCTAATTATGTACGTGAATCATGAATAACGAATTAAAAGAAAACTATTATAATTGTTTCTCCCATTTTATGATTTTAGCTTAAACTAGCTGTGCACGCGACTTCGTGCCCGTGTAAGTAATTCTTCATAAAAAAATCTCAATAACAAAAAAAAATTGAATTCGAACCAGTAGTTCCTGAGATTAGCGCGTTCAAACAAACAAACAAACAAACTCTTAAATAATATTAGTATAGATATGTTAATCGTAGGTTGGTTTTGCTGTAAAAAACTTAAAACTATAGGTTTTCGAGTAGGTCCCTTTAGATCTATGTATACTATATAAGACCCAAAGAAACTCATATCCACGTAATATGTATCTGTCTTCATTATTTAAAAGCTTAAGCGTGCACATCTCCTGTCTCGAGTAACTTTTCATTAGGGACGTGTTGGTGCAAACATCGAGAGACAGCGACCTGCGACGCATTCACTCCTCTCTCATGCATTAGAAATAAGAAAGAAAACTCTCATTTTGATTGCGTGGATTCAACGCCTTTTAGTTACGATTCCCTCGTGTAAGTCAGGAAATCGCTTATAGGCGTCGAATTTCGCAAGGAAATAATGCTTCTGCGATATTTGTATGTTTGTCAAATTACCTATTAACGCGGTGGAACTATTTTTCAGCATTTCAAAATATGTTATTTACTTAGATCAGTGGTGATGTAATAAGACTCCATATTATTATACTTAAAATAGTTAACGTAATTAAGAGTCAGACCTCATTCAAAGACAGAAGTTCTTGTTCAAAGTTCTTTGGTGCCGAAGCTCGTAGTTACTCAGACACTCAGTAACTATAAGTTGGTTAATTTAAAGAATAATTATAGGTAGGTACGTATTACGCTAAGCTAGGTATTTTCTGGATTAAATCATTTCAAAGTAAACGAAACTTTTAAATCCATACGTAAGAATATCTACCCTTCTGTCACGCTGAATCTTAAGAAAGACTTTACGTACATGTACACCTACGTACAGACTATAGGACTTGCTATAAATTTCCTTTGTTACACAGAAACAAGCAAATAGCAGGTTTTCCGAGTACGCTTTCTGTACGCCTTACACGACTGCTTAATAGGTATAATATATATTGTAGGAACGTGATATATTAAGTAACATTTTGTTTTGCGTTTTTTGTTTGGTAAATAGTTTGTTGGTATAAATTTCAGTTATTTGCAATTATGTCTGTAAGTGAATAATATAGACATAAAATTTGTTAAAATCGGAATCACATTACATTATTAAAAGAGGAAAGGTTTGTTTGTTTGTTTGAATTGGCCCCAGAAAGCCTGGACCGCTTTCAAAAATTCTTTCACTGTTGGGAAGCTACACTATTCCCGAGTGACATAGGCTATAAAAAAATTATCCGTGCGAAGCCGGGGCGTATAGCTAGTTATAAGATAAACTGAATTCCTATTGTCTCATGATAACATTATTTTTGTACCTAAGTACTTATATACCACCTTGAACTGACACTTAGGTAGTCATTTAATCAATATTAAATTAACTAAAAACTGACTGAAAACGACTAGCAAATATAAATGAATAAATATTGCTATGAGGTCGATGCTTAAAAAAGCGTATTAACTTGGATGCTGTTGAATGATAAATCAAATCAAAATATTCCGAGTGCGCTAATACCAAATCGCACGGGAGCCGAAAGGAAACATAATTTGAGTTATAAAGACAGCTCGTAAATATATTGGCAGTCTATTTGTCCCAAAAACGTTCCTGATTTGTCAAGTAATTCCGGAGCCGTACAACAGTGCATATCATTATGCAAATAAATTCCTCACCGCCTGTGCGAAGTTCTTCAATGGCTATTAACATATTAATCATTAAGGACGTTGAACACGTCACGCAAATTCTTAGTTCAGAAAGATTTCTATGCAGATTATTTTTTGTATTACCTAGTGATGGAGGAATTAAAATTATCTTTTTTTTTAATGCAAACCAAAATAAATCGAGAGTAGTTACGCAATTGGTTTGAAAACGATGTGCATTTTCAACTGATGTTGAAACTGCGTTAATTTAATTGATTTTAAAAATTTGGATATAAAACAACCATAACGGATTTAACTTATGTATTCTATCTTATTTAATGACGCTTCTAAAACGCCTGTAAATCGTTTAAAGTAAGTAACGAATTAAATAATTTTAGAAACATCATCCATCACTAAAATACACGAGTTAAATCAGTAATAGTTTTTATCATTTCAATGTGTAATAACAGCGGTTATTACACCTTGGCATTCAATATGCTTCAGATTATTATGAATCTATAACTATCGAAGTGTTGCGTAATGCGAAAGTAGGTAACCATTTAGTAATTTAAATCAAACCATTGGGTCCGGTTTCCAACCAATCGACTGAAGCAATTACACCGAAGCCTCATATAAGAGGTCCTTACATAGGTATCAAAATTGTACCGACAAATAACATCGTCTCTTTCGACACGTTTCGGCACGGGTAGGAAATTGATATTGGCTGGCTGGTAAATTGATACCTCATCACGTCTAACGAGTCGCCATGATATCTATGTATGTGTATGAGTAAAAGGAAAAAACTTTTCCATCTTGCCATGAGACGTAATATCATAACAATGAGGACAACGCTATGATATTGAAATAAATTCATGATATTGATACCGTATATTCAATATGGTAAAATGCGTCAAATAATACGAAGTTCGACGCCATTTGGTCCCAAAATGTCCATGTATAACCTGAAATTGAATACTAAGAAGGTTTTCTACCTATCGCAGTCCAAATCGCACCGGTATGCGGTAAGCCCCTGTTGAGAAATGTCTAATAATGACGAGGGTCAGGCGTATGTATTTTAGATAAAAACAGAAAATGAGAGTGTCTAACCTTATCGGATAACGGTGAAGCCCTATTTTTAACATAGTCGCTTTGAATTATAGGAACATTGATTCTTTAACATTATTTAGGAATGTTGCTAAAGCTACTTGCTACTTGTAAAACAGCCCCACTTTTTTAAGTTTCCATTCTTTTTCCAGTTTATTTTTACTACCGATCCCAAAAGATAATCTTTCCTAAAATGACGTACCTACTTAGGTTTAGAGTGACTGGGATTTTACTCTGCAAAGCGTGTCAACTTAATGCTTAATGCGTAATGTCACTTAGTATTGATATTTGTAGGCAGGTGTACGCTTGTTATTTTGTTATATTTCTTAGTTTATTGAATTCAGAGTCCGTGGTTCTTCATAAACATTTATTAAATAATATATCACACAACACAAATTACATTCGTTTCTTTACAGGACATAACATAGAGTGACAACTAGGTTTAATGGTATCCTAGCAAAGCCATAGTAAATAAGGTGCCAGTATGAATCTATACATATACAAACTTAACAATATTATTAGTGACCTACATAGACCTAGCTAGGATGGTCAATGTAGCATCTGAAACGCTCTGAGATACACCCAGAAACGTATTGAATCATAGATAAGTAAGACCATTTTAGCTGGAACTAAGCCTGCCTTTTCATTGTCAAACTTCGCCAAACTAGCGTAGATTTCAGTACCGAGTCTGAAGTCTATTGTCCGTGTTCGTAAATTTCTATTAATGTTTGAACCATGACTATTGAATAGACATCACTACGATATAGTCAATTCGCTGCTATTATCCGTATAACCTAGTTCAGTGAAAATACATTTTGAAATTTATCAAAATATATTTGATCTTGGTACTGTTTATTGGACTGTGCCAAATCAGTCAAATATTAATTTGCAAACATAGGTTCTCAAAAGTATACATGTATACAACATTTTCCTATATTTTCGATCACCTGGGCTGTTGCGATATATTTGCTGTTTTAATACAAACAGCGGAATGTAAACCGAATAACAAATAAATAAATATTTTGACGCATTGAAATTCACAACACTTATATTTGAATAAATCATGCTATCTCATTTTGCATATACGAGTGCACGGAAGAATATGATCTAATTTATACGTGCAACGTGCCGTCGACGATAGTGCACTTAATGCAGTGAGCATGCACCGATCAGTGTTAGCTAGCGGAATAGATGACGTATTAGATTGCAAGCGACTCAGTTTGCATCTAGATATTTCTTACGTCTAGAGAAGTATATGAACAAGATAAGTTATTTTGATAAGTCGGATCGTCTTACATAAAGCTTGTTGTAAACATACTGCCATGTAATAATATGTTATATAAATATGTCAAATGTTTTATATCGTGTCTGTTATAATGGTTATGTCTATTTATTTTAGTATCAGTGGTCTCGAGACAAATATCGAGAATAAGCAATGATTGATATAGGTAACCCAAAAAAAGTTCATACCTTTTTATTTTTTTTCTTGATTGTACTTATTGCAACGGAACCTACCTAATTAAATTTCTAAAACATTTTTATATTTATCTTGTTGGATTTAACAATGTTATATATCGAGGATTCCGATATTAATGGCATCTATTAGTTTCTTTTATTGCACTATTAAGTTTAGATTGGAAAACTCCCACGCGAACACAATAATTGTTCGTTTCTTGTGGTATTCGATTGCTCTGAATTTTATTTAAAACCTTATACGCTAGTACTTGTAAATGAATTCCATTAAAAGGTTTTTTTTTATTTTTAAAAATCACCATATAACTCACTCAGAAAAAACTGATCTGTATGTATCATTGTAGTTACCAATATGAACAAAAGAAGGAAAAATATGTGCAGCGCATTCTAGCGAATTGTTATGACGACTAGCTCCCCATTTACATAGGTAGGATAACTACTCATTGTTTTCACTAAATGGCTAGATATAATATATATGGAAGACATGCGAACTTGGGTTGCCCTCGTGTCGGTAACCGAACACCGCCGCAACTGAGCAAACTGTTTGCGTAGCTAGAGAGCTAACAGAGTTACTCGAGCTTAGACAATCATAAAACATTTAACTATGTAGACTGTTCGTTGAGTTTTCTTAAGAATTCTTTCAAGAATAGATCGAGTGTCTGTGTATTGTGCCACTACCTACGCGGCAAGCTCGAGATTCAAGTTGTTTAAATATTACGCAATACGTATAGAAACCTTGTATTAGGATTTGCGACGCACAAATCCTTTCTTTATTTCTTAAAACACTTTAAGTACCTACTTATATATGTTTATACTAGCTTCTGCCCGCGACTTCGTCCACGTGGACCTCCTGCTTTTTTGCAGTCGGTTAAAAATTAGCCTATGTTCTTTCTCAGGCTCCAGACCTTCTTTGTACCAAATTTAATTTGAATCGGTCCAGTAGTTTTAGCGTGAAAGCGTAACAGACAGACAGACAGACAGAGTTACTTTCGCATTTATAATATTAGTAGGCATAAATCATGTTTTTAGAGAGAAAGTAGATGATAACCTTATATTTTATATACTTGCTTTTAAATATGTTGTTATTTGTGGAAATAAAACTCATATCGTTATACGTGTAGATGAAACTAAATCGGATTCATTCCACTGGGACAAAATGCATTCAAGTGAAGAAAACTACCTACTGCAGATACAAATAATATAGATATACCTAATGATATACTTTGAACTTAATCGAAACAGGCTGAAAGAAAATACGTTTCATAAAACGAAATAGGCACTCAGGGTCGGTTAAGTTAAAGTCGAGTTTATTATTAAAGATAAATTAATACAGAGAAAGAAATAAACTAGGTTATATCACCCTTATATGCCTACCATATATTACTTAGTCGGTACAGTATATATTTCTCTTCCATTCGTCTCTATTAGCCGACATCTCAACTTTCGCAGCTTTTTTATCATATCCTCTTTCACATAGTAGGTAGGTACATTACTTTTTCCAGCAACCACACTCTATTATATTATGTTTAAATAAAAAACTAACCGCTAAGTTTACGAGTATTCATTTATAATACAGGTTAAATCGCGACATAATAAAATTAGTAACGAAATAGTTAGAGATCCCAATCTGGGGTGACTTGTATCCCATTATAAAAGAAAACCTTATAAAATAGTATTCATGTGAATATGTCACGTTATGTAACTGCGGAACATAATCTCGGCTTAGCAAACAATAACTTTTAAAGTCAAATGAATTCTGGAAACCAAAAGGCAAGTAAACAACAGAAAAGTTGGTAGGTATAATATATTGCCTATAAGCCTTTTCAGAAGTTTGTATGTTGGGTAAACTAGAGATTTCCTCCCTTGTCCAATCCATTTCCCGGAGGTAGACATGTTCCACGGAATTTATTTGTCGCTTGTAAGAAAATAATAAATATTTTCTGCATATACCTGGCGTAATTTACACGAAATAACTTTTTCACCGACTTAGAAAAAAACACTTAGACTGGAACACTAAGCATGAACAATATTTAGTCAGCAATACAAATTATTCTTAATTTTATTACCAATGTATAAAGTAGTGAAACCCTAGCGAAACGTAGTGACATATAATAATATATATACAAAAAATATTTTTTTATTACCTATATGTAATAGTGTTTCAGATCGTTTACACATGTTTTATAATAGTAATTTTAAGTAGGTACACATTTTAATTAATTGCCTATTATTATTTACTTTTTTACCAAAAATTCAATCATTAGAAATATTTACTTAAAGAATATTTAAAAAAAAATGGAGGGTAATAGAAAATCAACCTTCATAATTAAATCGTAGTCAAAACTAGTTCATGAATATAAAATTAACGCTGCTATTAGATTCAGTAACTTCTCATCTGAGAAGGTGTTTGAGTGAATTTTCGCTGTTAGAGTTCTGGTTGCATCACTGACGATGCAAGTTAATATTAAAT
Source organism: Polylopha cassiicola (assembly GCA_038024825.1). NCBI lineage: Eukaryota > Metazoa > Arthropoda > Insecta > Lepidoptera > Tortricidae > Polylopha > Polylopha cassiicola. The sequence continues at coordinate 4,859,994 of CP149054.1, read as the reverse complement.
GAACCCAAGAAATTGAATATTCAACTGAGAATTGAGAATATGTTGCACTAGTTAGTATTTTAACCAAAAACTTTCGCATAGAATAATATATTTGCACCCATTGTTTTAATCCAGTTGTTACTTAAAATTTAACTATCACATGGATCTAGCCAGGGTCTACGGCTTATATCTAGTAATTAAACATTCCTATTTAAAACAAACAAACAGGAACAAACTATATTTTTCTTAGGCCACTATAAATAATATAGCTTTCTCTTAGTTCACCTCCTTACAGGGACGCATTTCTTAAAATCCTTTTTTTGTGCTCATATTCACGTAAGTGACCTCTATCTATACAAATTTCAAGCACTTTCGCCTCTAGTATTAACATCTAAAAGTTCATTTGTTCATCGTTCCGATAATAAAGGGAATATAATACTTTTAAATAGACGTATTTACTTCACATCGGGTGCTGGAATAGCTGGGTTAAGAGCACTCGAGTAGTCGCCACTTTCATATAGGTACTTAACTATTTGGTCGCGACCGCCTTTTGCCGCTCTCTCCCACTCGACACGGTCGATTATTATACTGAAGTTCGGATTCGCAACCTTCACTAGCAGAGTGAGCACAAATGCCGACGATAAAAGGGAAAAGGGCTATTGTGTAGGGCCATTAGAGGACTAATAATCGGCCACCGTATAGTTTGCTACGAACCCCGAGACTGGGATGTTTTCGAACGTCATCGTAAATTCGATTGTTTTAGAATTGTTTCATTCGAATGTGTATTAACCACGAAATCATTTTTTCTGTAAAGTCTTCGTTTCCAACTGTACAAATGTACATTGCCGAGTATTCAAAGCCATAAAAAGGAGGAAAATAATAAATTGACCTAAACTAGCATTATTCAACAGATATCGATAAAACTTACTTATTGCTCGTTGGAAAAACTTCGTTCGGAATCATTAATGTTTCATCGGAGGCAGTTCCCACCTTAACTCGGAATGTAATATACCTAATAATTGTAGATAATAATATTATGAGAATTGTCTTATTCTAAGGTTCTCAAGAAATCAGTAATTTCAATTGTTAAGTTTTAAATGCTGTAAAACTGCAAATCCTACAACTGACGTATATCTTTAACGAACAAGTTTATAACTTTATATAGTCTCTCATTATCAGGGAAACTTCAGTTGCTCAGAACAGGTGTTAGTACTTGTTGTTAACTCAAATTACGTAGGCCACTGGCCCGCAGCCTAGTTTGTCGAGTTAAATTTCAGGCTTGTACTATCAGTAAATTCAGTCTTGTTTCGGTAAATTCAGCCATGTTTACGACCTATTCTGTACTAGCTTCTGCCCGCAACTTCGTCCGCGTGGAACTCCTCCTTTTTTGCAGTCGGTTAAAAAGTAGCCTATGTCCTTTCTCAGGCTCCAGACTTTCTTTGTACCAAATTTCATTTAAATCCAGTAGTTTTAGCGTGAAAGCGTAACAGACAGACAGACAGACAGACAGAGTTACTTTCGCATTTTTAATATTAGTTAGGATTAGGATGTCGTAGAAGCATCTGTCACCTCTAAGTGAGGTATTTACAGCACTTAGTTCCATTTTCGCAGTACTTGATTTAGTACCTACTTTTTTTTTAATAAAGTCCTTGCTTGAATGATTTTATGTTTCACTGTAAAATATTGTGCAAAAAGTGTTAACATTTATGTTTAGACTTTAGCTTTGATAACTTCGTACATGTGAAATCGTTTGTCACGACGTCAAATAACTCTTTACACAGTCACTGTCACTCTATCAAGTAATAAAAGTATGTCAGAAACAAAACTTTGACGGATCATTGATTGAAAGTGTCGATGGGTCGCCTCAAAAAGACCTTCAATGGGTATTGAGATCACTTGAAAGTTTAAACTCTCAAACACCTTGAAAGTAAACAAAGTCGAACAAAGACAGTAAAACGGATCTCGATTTACTTGCGTTATTTCCAAACGTATTATTTTACGGCCATTTGCTTGAAATATGGTAAGCTGTTCACGTTTTCACGAGTACACTCCCTTATGGACATTATCAACGTGAGTGACGTATTACAAAGATACTTAAACGGAATGGTGCTACGTTATGGGGAATTATGTGCATCACTTTATATTCCGGCTACTTTACATATTACGCAGAAAGCCTAAATAAATATGTTGAGCTCCAATCCGGTCGGCGTCGAATATTATTTGATTCAAAATGAAAAAGCAATTTAGTATTGACAGACCCATTTAAAAGCTTAATCAATGCAAACTGACCCCAGTCATATTTACATAAATTAAACGTTTGACTTGTAATTACAAAACTGTTTTATGCGATAGATATTTTTAAATAAATATATCACGAGATTCAATTTATTTTAGCAACGAGTTTTATACGGTAAAAAGTGATTACGTCGCGATTCGTTACTTTTGTACATTTGAGCCCCTAATGGGTTTACTAAACGAGGAACGTGGGAGGAGCGTCAACATTTTCAGTTCGTTAGTCGCCCGTGGCGCTGCCTGTGGGTGTAGCTGCCGGCTGTCTGTCGACAACATCCGCGTCAGCCTCAACAAGATTAGGTGCCTATTGTTTTCCTCATTCCTCTTTTTGTCTCGATTCTTTGAATACCTACTCCCTTTATCTTCCGACTGTGGTACCTATCACCAAGAGAGAAATTTCAAAGCAAAGAATTTTATTAAAGTCACAAGATAGCTTTAAAAATATTTTTCATTCGAGTGAAATTCTAGAGGTGACATTTTAAAAATGAAATAAAAATAATTTAAAGCCATAACTTCATCCGTCTCCAGTAAAAAGTTACGCTCGAATCTCTCGGGTCATCGCTCAGTGACGCGATATTAAATTAACTTTGTAGAGGCAGCGTTGAATTTCTTCGACTAAGTGCGAGTTCACTGGCGAGCGGCCAACTTGAGAAACAAACAAGTCGCAGAGGGAATGTATGAAGACGTTTCCAAAGACTTAAATAAACTGACTGACACTATTGCAGTTGCTGCTTGGGCAATGTTTCACATTTTATGCTGAAGCAATCACGTATGTCAATAACGGCTTATCCGATCTCAGAATAGACAACACATTTTAGTTCTCTATTTGTTTATTCGTATACCTACTTGTACTTATTACTTCCGTAGCTTTAATGATCTATTTGGCAAGTTAAATTTGTTACTAAAGGTAATGCTTAAAACTAATCATGTCAAATAGTTGATGTGAACCTGGTTCGGAGTTCCATTATGCGTGTTTAATACATTAATCACTCAGACGTGGGTTGCCCTCAAAGAGCATGTGATTAGACTCCCGCTGAAACAGCGTGAAAGCTTAGGCCAGATTATTGCTCTGAATACGGAAACAACCCGCTAATGATCATTAGGCCACTTCATTAGTATGGGCGCCATTACTATCATTAATCTTATAAAAATTACGAAAACGGTTTAATGATACGAGGATTCATTTGAGGTGAGTTGATAATTAGGTACAATTAATTTGTCTCTATTGTAATGATATGTTAGGTACGCAAGGCTGATTTTTGAGGACGTAGAAAATAGCAAAAAGATATGACTGTATTAATTAATAAAATAATAATTCAAAATACAACCAACTCGACTTTTAATTTTTGTTTACGATTGTTCAATTAGGTACCTACGTATCTATTGAGTTATATTCTTCTGTTGTAAGTGATTCATGTAATTATTTTTCAACTATATGACAGAATTACATTTTTAAACGAAAAACTGCTTTGTACGTGAGGTAAACCTACTACGTGTAAAGGTTGGTCTGCGCTTGACTGCTTCCAAATAAAAGAAGTAAAATTGAATAAACCTATTGTTGGCTGCCACCTTATATTCACCTCAATATAAATGCAAATCCATTTTTTTATTGTAGCTTGTTGAGATTTTATTTATGCCATCAGGGGAATGAATTCCGGTTCACCTGTGGCTCTCCGTGGTGTTGGCAGAGAGCCAATGAAATGAAGTTTCGAGCACCACACGGTCGTATCCAAGCTCAAAGCAATTACGAGATAGACTCGCCCGGAAAATTGTTCCCTAGCCGAATTATTAATATTATAAATTACCTTAAACACTTACTACAAGTATCAATTAACAGGAGAGCGATGTAATAAATTTTGACGTAATTATTTGAAGAGGCACCGGGTGCGTTAAGTTATGGCCCCGCTAAATTGTAATGGTTACGTTCTTCCCATCCAGCTTGTAATTGTTTGTTAAGAGTATCTTTCACAATATCCGACTAAAGGTATTTGCAATAGGTTGCGAGTTATTCTGACTAGGGGTAGATGTCAGTGTGATGAGATGGCAATCTAGGATCTTATTTGTACAAGGATGTTTTTAATATCTGCGTTAATTTTAATAAAGGCTTGGAGTGAAATAACTATGACGAATTTAACTCACGTATTCTGTTTAATTTACTGACGCTTCAAAAAAAGTACCCATATTCGTGCTATAAATATAATAAAATACGCAAGCTTAATCCGTTGTAGTTGTTTCATTCCAATGTGTACAACCGCGAAAGCATCAGAAATTATTCAATAAAAGCTATTTATTTACTAATTTCAAGTAGGTACAGCCTCGAAAGATATATACTTAGTACTTATGTTATTCGATGCCACCTTTAAAAGTTAAATTTTCTTAATGGCAAAGTTCCAACAACTTTCTTAAATCGTTAGTACCTTGCCTTTACCCCCAGAGATTGCTTGAATACTTGTTAAAATTGAGATGTCTTGGTAATGAATACCTTTGCAGTAAACTTTTTATGATATTATCAAACTTTCGTTTACCTAATCTCCGATTTAGTTATTTTTGGACTTCCGGCTGTGTTAAAAATATTATTTGCTGTCCTCTGGCCAGAAAGCACCATCGTTCTGGCCGCTGCACTAAATAAAATTGCCGCTTTCTGGCTTCGTCGAACGGAAAAATAGTATACTGACCTCGGCCAGTAAAATAAAAAAGCCTCAGATCACATTTTTGTCAACCTCGGCTTCGCCTCGTACGACAATTCCATGTGATCTGAGACATTTTTTATTTTACTGGCTTAGGTAATGTACTATTTTCACTGTACCTACATATTTGCTTTGTAATAAGTATTATTTATGAAAATTTAATAAATTGGTACTTAAACAAGAAAATCTATTATAATACATTTACTAATCATTTCTGATGATTTCGCGGTCATTACACATTGCATTGCCGACGATAGTCTAATACCTACTGAAGACCCTCAGCTTAGTCTGCTACGAATATGGCAACTGTATTTTTTTAAACGTCAGCATAAATTTAATATATGCAAATTCATAATATTCTTAGTCGTTTTATTCCCATAAGTACATTATTTAATTTCAAAATGCACGTGTACCTACTTATTTTGCAATTAAATTATTTTGTTTTATTTACCTAATAAGTTTTATCTACACGTGAACACATAAACTTAATAAATTAACAATTAGGAACCTAGTACAAAAAGAGAGCCCTTTTACCATAAATGTCGTAATTGCAATTATTTTTATGGTGAGTGTGGTCATAAATAAAAGTCAGTCACAAGATACGCCATAACCATAAGCATTAGCAGATGACTTCTCTTTATATCTTTGTCTTCAAGGAATACTGTAAAAGCCTTGGAAACTCTTAAGGGAAATAAACGCCAAATTCATCGCCAGTCCACTTTTCACCGAAATTGTCGGCATTGGCTAGTTTAATGAAAAGCTTGTCATAGTTACAATCTAACAATGTTGCCGCTTCATGTTACAATCTAGGTTATTGTTGTCAAGTTACGACGTTGTTTATAACTGTGCTGTAGAATACAGAGTAACAAGAAGTACCAAGTCGTGATTTTGAAACTTTTTCAGTGAAAAAAGCGGGATTATTTCGTCGAGAGCGGGACATAGTAAAATAAACGTATATAATCAAAAGTTTTTGAATATTTATCTTATTTGAATTCAAATTACGTTTATGTGACGATATATAGTAAAAATATCCATAGAAATTGTATTTTAATAAAAATATGATTTCTTTTAATCAAATTTACCCTATCGTTAAAAAAAACTGAATTAAACAAATAAAAAAAACAGAAATCAAAATCAAAAAAGTTTTATTTATTAGAAAAATATGGCGTTTCAAACAATAGTCTAAGAACTGTACGGCTGCACGCACGATCGAGTTATTCCCGAAAAGCGGGACTGAGGCTGTCCCGCGCGGGACACTAAAAATTGATTTAAAAATCGGGAAGTCACGCCAAAATCGGGACGTCTGGCAACGCTGCTATATACCTTGTTAAGTATTATATTCAGAGAGCTGGCACCAATTTTTAGGTAGGTATTTGAGGCAAGCTGAAAACTTGTTATATTTATGTGTCGGAGAAGCTGTATAGAAACTCGCATTCACTTTATATATATCTATACTAATATTAAAAAGCTGAAGAGTTTGTTTGTTTGTTTGAACGCGCTAATCTCAGGAACTACTGGTTCGATTTCAAAAATTATTTTTTTGTTGGATAGACCATTTATCGAGGAAGGCTTTAGGCTATATAAAATCACGCTGCGACCAATAGGAGCGAAGAAACAGTGGAAAATGTGTAAAAAACGGGGAATTTTCCCCGTTTTTTACACATTATGAAGCCTTATTAAGAAGTGACAGTTAGAAGACTTTGACAGATCTTTGACGAAACAATCGGACGGGCAGGACGACGTCTGCCGGGGCCCCTAGTCCGTTATGATTGGCTTAATCTCAAATGTGATAGTATGCAATAACAATATCGTGATTTAGGTACCTAATACCTCTAAAATTAAAAAAATATGTTGCCTTAAAATATATTTGAGGCAATGCGCAATTTTGATATGTTGTAGTTTCAAGTTTAAATAATATAAAAAAAATAAACCGGACGCATTTGAACACTTTTTAAAAAAAATAGTATTTGATTTGATTTCGCTATTCACCAGTCGTGCTATTAATATACAAATACGTGAATAAAAGTGTGGCTGTACGCATGTGAATAATACTATGACTAACAAGTTTGTTTGTTACTGTTTGTTCGAGTTTCTGAATTGTTATGGCACTATTCAGATGTTTACAAAAGGCTCCGTAGTTATGTTACTTTCATGTAATAAATTTCATGGTATGGTATAGTGTGGAAAATAGTTGCTTGTTATGATTATGGCTTAGCATAAGGCTATTGTCAGCTCAGTCGTGCTACGATTATGGAAACTGTATAGGTTACGAAACGTCAGCCAATAAAATAAAATATGCGAGCTAAATCCGTTTATAGCTATTTCATTTTATTCTCTAAAAGAAAGTATCTACCTAGTTAGTTAGCTAGGTAATGAGGATGGAATTATTCACATATATTTGTTTTGTTAGTGTATTACGTATAATAATATAATTTTCATATGGAACGTGACTGTTGGTGCGGCTGCGGGCGAGTTAATAAAGGCTTTGACGAGACTCCGCTGAATGAACACCGGGAATTTATTTCGCGTCCCACGTATAACGAATTGGTTATAAACATAGAAGTCATGTTGCAATAACATACTCAAATAATTAAACACGAGTAGAATTTCAACTAAGTAATTAATTGGCTCGCCGTTATCAGAGAATCGAATTGATTTATTGGATTGGATGACACATAACTAATGGTTTTTATACGGAGTGGGTTTTTAAAACATTTACCTATTCCTTTGATAACATTGAAGTTTCTGGAACATAGTCTCTCCTATAGTAACAATAAAATAAATATCTTTGGTGAATTCACACCAGTTGATCTAGTACCAAAACTATTAGAAAGCTTGTACTTACCTAATGTTCTAGCCGTGCAAATACTTTATCGCCCGACAAAAAGCTTACGTGCTGGGTTAGTGATAAGAGTACCTATACGTAGTTCTCTGTGAATTATAGTATTAATTAAGTTACGTTTGAATACATATATTAGACTAGCTTCTGCCCGCGACTTCGTCCGCGTGGAACTCCTCCTTTTTGCAGTCGGTTATAAAGTAGCCTATGTTCTTTCTCAGGCTTCAGACTTTCTTTGTACCAAATTACATTTAAATCGGTCCAGTAGTTTTAGCGTGAAAGCGTAACAGACAGACAGACAGACAGACAGAGTTACTTTCGCATTTATAATATTAAAAGTAGGGATTATATCGCACTGCTTGAGCACTATATGACCCTCGTTGTAATTCTAATGCTTGAATGCATAAATTTAATTCTAAGTAAAAATTAATATAGTTTAATTTATTATACTAAATTGATATACCTTCATCTTTAATTTAAACATCAAACGCGTAATTCTGTTAAACAAGGTCATTTAATTAAAGCTTTCAAAATTACTATTATGAATTCAAATATAACGGTGTTTCTCAAAATGTTTATACAATACAAAAATTAATTTGAACAATGTTTGCCCTAAATTTGCGCAACAATTTAATTTATCGGCAAATTTTTATTTAAACAACGCGAAATGTTATTTAAGAGAAATCAATTTTCTTTATATAAATAGGACTTTAATGAAGCGTTGGCAATCTACCAAAATTTATTCAGTACCCAATTTTATTTACAATAAAACATTAAGCACCATTTGGTTTATTTATACACCAAATTTGGGGTTCTGTACCTCCAAAAAATTTTGACCTATTATATAATAATTTATATGACGAATCCTCTTATAATATTGTATATGACATTATATTTAACGCAGATAAATAGAAATGTACATTAATATTCACCAGGAATACAAAATTGTTTTAATATTAAACATAAGACAGCAAAGTAAACACCAGTCTATATCAAACATTGACATAGTATAACATACATATAGCTATGCGCTACGTCGTAGCTGCGTAGCGCAACTCGTAGAGGCGTAGCTCGTAGCGGCGTAGCTATAGTTGTTGCTATTCCTGTCACGGGATTAATAGTGAGAGAATTTACTTAAGGCCTTTTGTTCACTCACGCGGTTTAAATGTAAATTCTGTAGATTCACACAGCCTATGATATAATTAATTGACTTAAGATATAACACGTAATACGCATTAGTTACTATATATTCTGTACACAGGGCTATCTGTCTCGACTAACATTATACAGCCTTTACGAGACATCATTAAAAAATGTATGAGAAAATTATTTTATTTCCTATTTTTTTTTCCAAAATTTATCCGATTCCTTTATTCGGCGTGTATTGGACAGTAAAAATCATAAATCGGTTCAGTCTATTATGCCTGGGATTTTCTAACGCGATTTTTTTTTTTAATATAATATTATTATCTGTGTATTTATTTATATTAGACAAATACTATCAATATGGCATTATATCTGTCTATTTAAAGCTTCTAGTAAAAACAACTTCAAACAATTTCGTCTCCCAGTAAACACAAGTTATATACCTTATACAAAGGCTGCATAAAAGCTAACACTCTAAAATATCCCTTGAACAGCCTAGCTCAACATTAAGAGAGAAAATAATAACACCACCACAACTATGAACTAACATCATCTCTCGTATATTACTAAATCATGACGCGAGCCGGTAAGAATGCCCTAACATTAATATTTCCCTGCTATATATTATTCAAGTGAGACGCCCTCTCACTATTATCACGAAGTTATTATTTTTTCATGAGCATTATTTATCTCAAATAGTAAAGTAGTCTGGATCAATTGCAAAAAGTTGGCCAAAGCTCATGCATGTTACGGATTTTTTGTAATGACATTTAATTTTGTTGTTTTCTGTGCGTTGAGATCTGTGTCTTAGACCTCTTATAGTCTGAGATCCGACCCTACATCGACATTCACTGAGCTGATAATAGAATGAAACCTACTTTACAATAAATTTAGTATATTAGGAAATTATATTAAAAATGGGTTAGCTAATAAAATCCTGGACAGACATTTTCTTTTACTGTTATGTTAATGACACATGAATAAGAGATTAGATACACACACATAGAACACCGTACAGATATACAAAAGGCGTTGAGATAATAATAATATTATGTTGTTGCCCCGATCATGAACAAAATAGTACATTACGTACCAAGGCCAGTAAAATGAAAAATGTCTCAGATCACATGTAATTGTCTCAGATCACATGGAAGCGGCCACAAAGTTGGCGCTTTCTGGCCGGAGGACGGAAAATATCCTTTCCCGGAAACGATTCCAGTGTAAGCTATCTCAGTTTTCTTAAGCAATCCGGTGAAGAGATTCAAGTTGATTGTATCGAAACGTGGAACTACGCACCTTTCATTCATTGTGGACATTGCAATGAACCGTCCAATACTATTGATGTGACATGAGGGATCTTTGGAATTTGATTAAGGGTGCTCTGAGCGAAATTCACCAGGTATAGGACAGAATTAATTACTCTGTAGTCTGTAGGTACTGAACCTACTGCGGCCTTACACTAAACTAATAATGGGTGAACTGGGAATGATGAATGATCATTCGGGAATTGATTTGGTCGCCTAGTCATTATTGTTTGTAAACATTTCTGAAAAGTACAGGGTGGGCCATAAATTTGTGCACTTTTGAAACATTAATAGATATAAAGCTACAAATTATATTTTATTGATTATTTATTAAATGTTTTAGATATTTATTGAAATTTATTTTTTGTAAATGACATCGTCGAGATGTGCCCCGTCTCGTCGTTGGCACTCCTGCAATCGACAACGCAAATTTTGAATGACTCGCCGAGACATGGTGCGAGGGATCGCGGCTGTCTCCTCGCGGATGTTTTCTTTTAATTGAGATATTGTCGTCGGTTTATTGCGGTACACTCGACTTTTTAAGTATCCCTATAAGAAAAAATCGCAAGGTGTAAGGTTCGGGCTTCTCTGAGGCCATGGAATATCACCTCTGCGAGAAATCAATTTGTTAGGAAACATTTCTTTAACTACCGGTAAACTGACGTTTGATGTATGGTATGGCACTCAATCTTGGTGTATCCAAGTCTCTATTATATCCTTTAAATTCATATAAACGTGGGGTTGAAAACTCTTGGAACATCTTGACGTATTCCACCGAATTAACAGTTACGTTATTTCCTCGATTTTTTTCAAAGAAATACGGGCCGGCCCTTTGCTAATGTGGCAGCCCCTACTGTCGTTTTAACGTCTTGAACGTGGCCGCACAATTTATTTGATATTCGTTGTCGATCCTGCTTGTTCAAAATCCAAGCCTTGTGTAAATTAACACTTGGATAATCATTGTCACGGCGCAATCCGTAGACAATACGAAAAAGACGTCGTACAGTGGCGTACAAATCATTGTTTTTGTAAAATTGTTTTACACAAAAAGCACGCTGTGGTCCTGTAAAACGCTTCATCATAATTAAAATTGCAAGAAACGATGCACTTTTCCCCGCCATTAGCGCCTTTCTACGTCTATGGTTTACAAAAAAAAAACAATGTTGCTATTTGCAAAAATTTATGGCCCTGTATATAAAAATAAAAAATCTTTAGACAATTCGGACCAATTGACCCAGTCTCTTGCTAAGTTAATAATCCTCTTTTATTTGTTGCCCCACTCGGATATAGGTAGTTGTAGATATTTGGTTTTCCACTCCATTTTGTACTCCCCTTAATTTGATTTTAAAATGAAGTCACATAGTTAACCATGCGCTGTCATACAAACTGAACGTGTATACAAAATTTCAGCTCAATCGGTTAAAATTATCTGTGTAGATACTACATACTTATATTGCAAGTTAAATAAAAGCTTTTAAAATAGCGATAGAAGGAAATGGTCTCTGTCTACCTTCCTGTTCTTTATGTACTTCACCGTGTTACCATTTCATGAATATTTATTCAATTAAAACATAACACGAGTATGAAGGAAACTCACCGTTGCATTTATTAACTTTGAGGTTGAATTTCATTTAACTTATATATTTACATTTTGTATTCGCAATCAGGGCTACAGGTGTATACAATATATATTTATTCTGTAGCGGCAGCTGTGTTCCAGGCGTTTTAATTAACTTTAAACTGGGTTACTTTTGTAACAAGTTTTTTAAAGGCAGCGGATTGGTTTATTTGTTCTATGAAATCCGAAATGAGGTCACTCCCTTAATGTTAAGCTTATGTGTATGATTGGTTTTAAACAAATTATATTATTTGACCGTTATTTCTTTGTCCAATCAGAAAACAAGTTCTATAAAAGCTGTTTAAGTGCACCTTGTTACATACACCCTTTGTGCAGCTATATATTATAATCGATGAGCTGCCTGCCTGGATGGGATATAAACTAATGTAAAAAGTATTCAAACTTTACGAACAAGTACCAAATCTCTTTATAAATCCAAACACAAATGTATAAAATTTGACAAATTGACCCCATTATATCTTTCATTATTCTGGCTCGCTCCGCAGAAATGATTATTTGACTCCATTTTGCCTTTGAAATACCAAAACTTTGATATCCAAAGTTAAGTCGATTACGGCTGGCAATTAAAGCATAACATTTCGTATTAATGTGAAAGGGCTTTGTGTATTTGATTTTCTAGAGACTTGGATTAAATACGAATTCATAGTCAAATATTATACATCGCACACCTAGATCTAAAGGGATCTAACTCAAAAACCGGAAGATTTGAGTTATGCACACCATCGGATTCCAGCAAAACCCACCTACACTAAAACAGATTTCAGCCAATATAACTCTGCTAGCTTTATTATAAAAAGTATAAATTTATACAGAAAACTCATACGTGCTTATGGACATATTAATCAGTTTCTCGCCTCTCCTGAAAAAGCACCTTTTTTGAGTTAGCTCTCTTTAGATCTAGGTGTGCGACATATTCAATTGTTTACTTACGTCAATTTGTGGTTGTGGGACGCTCAAAGGGCGAATGTAGCCACAATCACACCTTGACGTGTGAAGTAATATGGAGAGATAAGGTATTAAACCCTTAATAATTGTGTGTACCTGTAGGCGGTAGTAGGTATATGTCCTGACTTACCGATGTCTCCTAAAGTTGTTTTAGGAATATTTAGTTAGGACAGACGCTACCATAGTGTATGTATATAGTTTACTAAGTTATGAAAAAATAGCTTGAATATAAAAAATATATTGAAAGAACTAATTGTACGTAGACAAAGTCACTGACAGAAACTAGTAAATTAGACGCCAATTAATACTTAAGCACGATTCACACCAATTGATCTAATTTCAAACTAAGCAAATGTCTGTGTACCTACTGCATTGTTTACGTGTGTGTGACGTAGATCCTATTAAGGACATCCAGTTATTAATTCCAAACGTGTCTCGACGTCACCTTGTTCTCCTGACAAGGGTTCTGCTATATTAAGCCTGTTCTATACACAACTCCGCACGTTACCGTATGATAGTGACATGCTTTGAAAGAGATGACCTCCTTCTGCCTTGTTTAATAGAAACTGTCGGAGACAATTGCCGATCACTACAGTATTTTTAAATTAGTCTAGTACTTATTTATGGCTGTGTATCTAATATATAAACTTCTCGTGCTACGGTGTTTATTGTCAAACTCCTCCGAAAAGGGTGGACTGATTTTTATAAATATTTAATGTGCATTGCATGCAGGTAGGTCTCTAAATCGGCCAACATCTATTTTTCATACCCTTAAATGTGGTCGGTCCGGTCCACACCAAGGTTATTTTTCTAAATTTTGGCCAATTTCTTTATTTTTATTTTTCTATGTTTTGGCATTCAAAATAAATACCTACAACCATAAATTTTTACTCCTCTGCCAGACCTAGCCAACATTAATTAAAAATAAGGGTCCATATTTTTAATAAAAGTTCGCTAGATCAGCCAGTACCTATTACTACATAAATAACTTGTCTTCTAAAGTTTGTTCGCTCGGAGTAACTATGCACGTGTTTTTGAAATTTGAGTTTATGTCATACAACTTGTCAGTCCTTTTAGGTTTGAATACTCGTAAATATCACCATCAAGGTGTTGATCTCCTCGTTTAATTTCTATTTTTATGTCGCGATAAATGTTTATGAGCACACGGCTTCTGTAGCCTAGAGGAAATGTTTACTTCTCTGTTCACTCACCTGTAAAGGATTTCCAATACTTAATACCTTATCTTAATGTTTTAAGGTTATATAGCATAGGTAGGTATTTAGTGTTAATTTCTATATTAGTTTTTGTTAAAAACGTTTTAAAAAGTAAATATTACATTTACTAGGTACAAATGAATCAGAATTTTTACATATATATGATACTAGCGGTTCGCCCCGCCTTCGCACGGATCCCTATTTTTTTCAAAATATTCTATAGCCTATGTTACAGGGTGAACGTAGCTTCCCAACAGTGAAAGAATTATTAAAATCGGTCCAGTAGTTTTTGAGCCTATTCATTACAAACATACACACACACAAAAATACAAATCTTTCCTCTTTATAATATTAGTATAGATATAGATATACCTAATCACTGTTTTGTAGGTACCTACTTACTGCAGAAAACTGATAACGGCTCGTGAATAAAGTCAAAATAAATACGTGTCAATTAGGTAGGCACTTCGTATTGTTTTGCAGCGAAACAATTAACTTCTTTTGCTGTATTTTTTATATTCTCTATTTTATTAAATAATTAAAAATTTTATATGAAGATTGTTGTAGATATAATCAAAAGCCTCGTGAAGGTTGCCTGCAGAGCCTATGGTTCGGTCCCGGCGGTCAGCAGGCGAATCATGTCCGATTCTGATAGAATTCCACACGAGTGCCGCAAAAACACGGCCTGCCTGCGGAATGAGCCAAGCTTTCAGAGATCTTCCAATTACTTCAAGAACTAGATTTCAAGTGAAAACAATCCTCTCGTTACTAAGTTATATTATTATTTCGCCTAAAAGATTTGGAATATAAGAAATAATAATAAAAACACTGTATGTTACATGCACGATAACTGCAATACCTAAAAAAGAAAGTTTTTTTTTAGTTATTGTTTGTGGCTATTTCATTGATTTATGCATTATTTTATGGTTAATTTGAACAGTGTATACCTACTCATAGTCTGCATTTGTATTAAGTATATTATTATAGACTATAGTCGAATAGTTTTTATTTATATTTGTGGAGTTTATATAATATTTTACGCCACAGGAGCGATAATTGACCTTAGTTTGACCTAATTTGTAGTTGTACTTTACACTTCCAGCAATAATACTCTTAACGTGATCAAGAAAGGAAACTAATTAACATCATAACTGAAAATGCAATAACGTTTTGAGATCAAAGTCACATGTAATTTGCAAGTTATGTGACTCTCTGTAACTATATAGGTTGTTGACTGCTTTGAATGAAGTATTAAATGCACAAGGTTGTTAAAAGGTAACATTTACAACTCCACTTGAACTTTATTTATTTGAAGCGCAGAAATGAGCAGGAAAAGGTGACTTGGTTTTATATTTCGCATAAAAAGGGCTTTTAGAAGAAATGTAAAACCTTTTTCGTTGGAGTTAAAACGTTACGTGTAAATTGTAAGTATTTTCTATTGTAGTATTTTCCAAAGTAGTTGTTAAATAAAGAATGGAATAAAAGTGAACAAGTACCTAAGTTTAATGGACAAAATATAAAAAATAATCGGATAAGTTATAAATAAAATGCATAGTAGGTATGTAATGTTACCTCTATAGAATGTAGTAGATACCTAGTTGCATTATTTTAGATTTAAAAAAGCTCTTTTTTGTATATTAGACGGTATATATGTCTTGCAAGACATTCAATATAGATGAATATAGGTACCACCTACAATTTTCTAAAAAATATCCTTTTCTACGGACTCAGACACATTTATCCACAAAATCATTTCCCCGAAGGGTTTAAAAGAGATTACTGTTACTCATCTTTCTTCAGTAAGAATGTGTGTATGTGGTGGCGAAACGAATTAGTTTCTACGTATTACTTACCTACTTTCATTACGTGTACATTTTAAACCTATTGAGCAATTTTCCAAACTAACCTAAATATATAATGATTTCAAATGATTTCGCGGTTATTACACATTAGAATAAAACAACTATAGCTAGCGTATTTTATTTAATAACGCTAAACCTAAGCACTTATTCAATTATATACTATCGGTAATATACCCAATATTTATAGTAGGTTAGCCAGATTTAGATTTAAAAATCGTAACTTGTAGCATATAAAACATAACCCCACAGTCAGTTCGTATCTAAGCGGGTCAAAATAAAATCATTTTCTCCCTCATGGCCCAGATTTCAGCTAAATTCTACCGGAAGTTGTCAGCGGTCACGTCGCGCGTGGACGGTCACAGAACAAGCTTTTAGTTCTACATGACGTCATTACCGGGGGTTAATTTTGCGAACCGTAAATGATGCTTGTACATCCCTTTGCTCCACGGGATGAAAGCTTAAGTGGTTGAGTCACGTAGTGCGTGTAACTACTTGTTTTTTTCCTCGCCTTCTTCTGCGTACAAAATATTACAAAATATTGTTTATTATATAGTCTATGTTCATCTGATGTTATAACCTTTATTATTGTATAGCTTCATCAAGATCCATTCAGTAGGTACCTATTTTTTGCGTGACAGAGTACCTAACAAACATATCATAACTTTCGCGTTTATAATATTAGTAAGGATATGATGAGTAAGTGTCTTCAGGATAGAACAGCCTAAGTACTTCATTAATTTAGAGTCCCAAACTTACTTAACCTTCCTTAATAATTAATTTCCGCAGGCTTGTTTAATTTAAGAAAGCTCGTACTTACGTTAAATTACATAATTATGAACGGGGATATATCACGGGCCACTCTCCCTTGATTAATGACCAAATTCCCGTCGTAAATTGCTCTGGAGCCTCACCTGAGGGACTTGGGGTATGTAGCTTATTATAAATTGTTTATATGAAATAATCCTTTAGAAATCCGGCGTTCATTTCACAATATCCCGGATAATAACTGCTGAGAGAGGAAAATTCAATAGCCTGCAAAAAGTGTAACGACAAAGTCGCGTTTTGTTCCGAACAGAGTCGAGAATTTCGTTATTAAAGCACTTTCCGAGCCTCCGAATGCGATTAAGAACAAAAGACATAATCCAACGAACGAAATCACTGCATAATCTATAGCGAAACACTAATGGACAACATTATGAATGAAATTGGAAATCTATTTAAGAAATAATAAAGCTCAATTTTGTTGAGACAATTTCATTCCGGGAAATGCGAGGAGCAGATAAGCTATGATTTATTATGTTTCAATTCGAAATGCGCGAGGCTCGACCCGAGCGTGCGACTTTCGGCTTGTCTTTTAAGTGCTTGGCCCGTGGCAAGATATCTTAGGATCAACTTATATAAAAATTTCATGATGTTGTTGCGGGGAAAATTGTTTGGCATTCTGCAATGTTTGCTACCTACCGTTATTTTGTTTATTTCCACCTTGATTTAATTTTGCGAAAGTGTTTGTAATACATTAGACAATAGACAATTAGATACGAAATATTCTTTACCTATTTATAAAACTATGCACATGTAAACTTATACAGCTATAACTTATAGGTACATTATCTAGGCTATAAAGTTGCTGGGTTTATTTACTATTAAAGGATTTAAATGCTTTTAGCGTGAATATTTGAAACTACATCGTCCCTAACTCTAGTTTGTTTAACAAAGTTAGAGTAACTCTGAAACGTTTTACATGAAATTCTGTTTTCACGGCTAGGCGGCTACTATTAATACACCTACAGTCTACGTAACTATTGAGCCTATATAGTAAATAGGTATTATGTTACGAATATTTAGTTACGTAAACTTGATGGCCATGCCCAGACTAGGATATTGGTATACTTGCAGGTGTCAATCTACTAATTATATTATAAACCTAGGCAGTAAGGCGGACCGACCGGAGGTTCGAACATTAAAACGTCGCTAATTCGGCACGTAAGCTATCATTCTCTCATAGATACGATGTCAATTTCTAATCAAATTTTTAGTATTGTCGATGTTAGTCATAGACCTCCTATATCTGAGCATAAGGTGAATTGAACCCTGATAATAACCTATATATAAAACACACCTAGATCTAAAGGGAGCTAACTCAAAAAGTTATTTTTAAGAAAGGCGAAAAGCTGATTTATATGACCATGCATTGAATGAGTTTACTGTATCGATTTATGCTTATTACATGAAGCAAAAACAGTTAGTTTAAATGTATTTTATTGGTAGTAAATAAGTAGGATAAGTAACGTCGCTATACTGAATGCGATAGTGTGTTAAAGCCAAAAACCTGAAATTTTAAATGTACGCACACCTAGATGTGAGATATCTTACGTATAAAATCGCAGTCCCAATCAACGCAGTTAAGAGTCGATTTGCATGATCATTAATCAGTTGTAACAAGACAAGAGTGACGACATAGTGACATATTATGCGACGGGCGTATGTGGGAGATGTGTCAAGTGTGTGAGGGGCCACTAAGAGCCGTGTGTGACGTCATAAGGGTGCCATGGAAAAGTAGGGCGCAAAGCCATGTTGCTCTTTTGAGTAAACGTAGTAATTTTAATGATATTTGTTTTTCCTTCGCTGTATGTTTATAAATAGAATACAGTCGTAAAAAGCGCCGAGATTTTTGACAGTATTTTTTGGACTTTTTTTATAGGTATAATACAGTCTTTTTATCATTATTGTTTATTTGATATTTCGTTAGATGATATATATCACCCAAATACTGTATAATATATAAATACAATATTAATAAATTTTAATAGTCATCGAGTGAAATAACGAAAGCTGAGGAGCTTAGAATTATGATTGTCAATACTATTGATAATTCTACAATGCTATAGCTGGCAAAATCGCTACACAAAATACATTCGACAGCTATACCAAACACTTGGTAACTCTAAAAGCTCGTATTTTTTCGGTATACTGATTTAAGGATTGGCAAAGTTCTAAAGCTTTTATCTACAGGTAAAATTACACGGCTGTTTCAAGGAAATTTCCTAACGGCTACAGCCCCGCAATGATTAGCATAATCTGCTTATACCAACAAAGAGGACTTCCCTATTCAAGCCTTGAATAGATCGTTTTTGTGCTTAATATCTTACTCTGCCCGCTCGCTGCAAACAGTTTAAAATCCGCTTAATCATGTCATGAAGGTACGCTTGACAGGCGAGACCTGGCGATTTTAAGGTCCACTTTATTTTGATGTTGGTTTCAATACATCTGACAACGTTTCAGTCTAATATTGGTCTGTTAATGATTTTATGTTGAGATATCTATACGTAACATATATATGTAGGTAAGTACTTGAATTAGGTAAAAACTGAGCTAAAACCATTTTTCACTTGACAACCAAGACAAGAAGTATAAATATTTAAATAGTTGCGATGAGGAATAATTAGAACGTGCTAACGAGATGTTTTATAAATTTACTTAGAATTAATTAAACCTTCATTTAGACAGTATCTACATTTTAAAAAAATATTTAGCAAGATATGAGGTGTAGCTAATTATCAATTATGCGGTATAATATGCAATTATAAATACGCATTATTGGCTTAGAACTTTATCAACTTTAACTGGGTTACTTTACTGCTCAATATTGAGAAATATGAATTTAGAGAATTTTACCAAAATAGCATTCGCATTTTCGGATAAAAACAGCAAACCATTGCATTCTTTAAGTAGGTACCTAATTATTATTATTAAAACATCAAACCTAAATAATTTATAAAACAAATATAAAAAGTTCCAAAAACATAAGGTAGTAAAAAACTATAAAACTACAAAAAGGAGCGTTCGGCACATTTATCAAAGGTATAGGCTTTATAAAAGTGAATCTAAGTGTAGCGGGAAGGGCGCGGTTACACCAGCGATCCCGGGGAATCCTACCAGTGTGCTCCCGGATTCCACAGCGGTCGCACCGGCGCTCTCTCCTCCCGTTTTCCAACTAACTTATCGCAAACGCTCGTAACCTACGGGAATAACGTGATCAAATCAATCTGCAACTTCAACATGTGAAGTGTCTGAAAAGTTTTGAGCTGTGTTCTTGGTACCAGTGGATTGCTTTGTCGGAAAATGCAAGTACATTTCATAAGATGTTTATTTTGAATGTTGCTTTCCGTCTTCGTTGTTTTTCGACTAGAATGAAGCTTGTTGTGCATAGTTATGGATGTGATTATTTTTCTACTTGGAATTTAGGTATCGCAGATTAAATAACGGATTGTTGACGATAATCGTCATACGTTGGTTAGAGATTCTGACTATGGAGTTAAAAGTTCAATCTCAGCAAAGGTCTGCAAAGTGCTGATCATGTTAAAATATATAGCTACGTACATTAGTATGAGAGGACCGGTAGGTACTGTTGTATACTCGAGTTTTGCATGGCATGTCTTATATTTATGTACCCATGCCTGCTCATTACCATTACTAAGTTTAGTGTGAAACCGTTGGTGTGGTGAATTGTTCCAAGTGAAATGTATCATTATTATTTATGGAATTATGCAAAATTTATGTTTTTTTTTCGTCACATGGCAAACGGAAATTTTATACGTAAATTATATAATAAAATATTACTTTGAAGTAGGTAAGTATCTCGATATTTTGCATACATTTTAAAATGAATGCAATGGGCTTAGCGCCGCCTGGGCAGACTGGACCGATTCACAAAGAGAAATATTCTAACCAAAGAATGCATAATACTTCAATGAAACGATTTTCTCTTGTATTGCACAATACTTTAGTAGGTATTCAGATTTATCTTGTGGCTTATTTATTTATTTGAACGTTTACATTAGGTACTAGGTAGATATCTAATAGTATTTTTGATAGAGGTATCTATTAAAAAGCTAAGTAGGTATATAGGTTTTATTTTTATCTTCTACCGACTTAACAACTGACACATATATATATCGCACCTTACATCATGTAGGCACCTACATTAATATACCCAATAAGTATAGGTTAGCTAGTTCTTAAATTAAAGTGATAAAGTAATAACATCAAAAAAGTACGTCAATAACTTTCTTCAAAGCTCAGAGATATCGGGATACCTCAATAAATATACCGATAAAGAACTGCTAAAACGTAGTATGATACCTTAGTGCTGAAATTTGAGATTTTGCCACCAGCAACGTAACATGATATGGGTTAATTTGTGCCGACATTGACGTATGAGCTCAATCTATAACTGTACGAGTGTGGTAACCCAAATGTAGTTACCTACTACATGAACACAGCTTAAATTCCTGGCATGGAATAGTGTCCCATTACTTAACACTGTTTTTAAAGATATGCTTGCCCAATGGAAATTTATGGCAGATTATTGCATGCCAAGAATTTGGGCCTGAACTGCATATTTTTCTTTATTTTTTATGGACTATGCGACAGCGAGAACAAGGGGATTTCACATCTTAGTAGGCTTACTTTACTACCTTATAAGGTCTCGACAATAAGATCGAGCGAATCACCTATCAAAACACAGCAATTACCTCATCTATTGCTATCAGTTACGTGTCTGTTTTACCGTGTAGTGTTATGTGAGTACCTACGTTTTATTTTTATTTACCTTAACATCGAGAACTGTTTGCTCAGCAATTCGTTTAATAAAGAGAAATTACGTTCCTCTTTCATTATAATTAGGAGCGCAAACCTTTATTTGCGACATACCTATTGTTCCAAAGATAACACATCCAAATATGTCGCACATTTTTAAACGTGTATTTAATTAGGTTGTGTTTCTTTGTTATGTTAATTAATTATTAAACCGTAGCAGGTTTAATTGATATTGTAAGGAGGTAATTGAAATGCGTTATCCATTAAACAGAATATGTAATGTAACATGTTAATGTTTCCTGTATGTCACTTAGAATACATTTAGGCAGATAATTTGGATCATATATTATTTTTAAGTGAATCGAAAGATAAAATATCTCGCGTAATTATAAACATGTTATAAAGTATTGAATTCCAAATCACAGTTTTTTTTTTTTTATAAAGTTAATCTATAATTCAACTAAGTACTAATAGTTAATAATAATGAGAATATTCAAAGACAATATAAAATAGACAAATTAACGTGTAACTATATTAAACACACACCTATGAAGGTTAATAGTAGGTAACTAGGTACCTACATAGTACTTAGTTATTATAACGAAATATAAAAACGCAATCAAACCTTTTTATGCTCTAAAAACTTACCCGATATTCCAGTTTCTCTATAATGAATGTTGCATAATTCATAAAACTCGTTTAATACTCAGGTTGAAGAATTTCCTAGTTAGTTAAGGTAGTTTCAGAAACTGCCGAGTGTAGAGTTGCAAAATTCTTTTGCTTTTAGAACTGAACTACTTACGTAGCTAATTTACTTGGAAGAATAGTCGTCTCATACTTTTAACTTAAGAAGACAGTTTGTTAGTTTCCCAAAAAGATTGAAAAAGTTTATCCCTGTGAAGTTTAAAATACTAAAAGTTTCGAAGTTTATGTATTATGCACGGCTAGCACCTACTAAAAATAGCGTGTGCCTAATAGTTTAACTAGTGTGAATTATTTACAGGTCTTATTATAGTAACTTGATAAAAAACGAAAATAAAAACAACCTGAAACAAATTTACTTAAAAACATAATGAACGTAACACATGTGTGAATAATTTAGGTACTCGTAAAGGTAAATCCTTCGTTGTGCTCGAAATTTCAATAAATAAAAGCTTTAACTTCATTTTAAACCGCAACCAGTAAAATGCATTTCGATATAAATTAAAAAACAATCATGCTGTCGTTTGTTTTATATTCTCTTTGCCTAGGAACATTTGCGAATGACCCGTGGCGTCTACTGGTTTCTTTTTAGTGGCCATAAATAATAGAATGTACGTACCTTATTATTAAGTTGTTATTTTAAACAAAAGTTAAAGTCTGTTTTACAATGTCCGAGTAAACTATAATTTACTCTTATTCTAAGTAATTAGTGAAAACATAAGTGGCCATATGTGTTCCTTTCTATACTTCAGGAACCTTAAAACAGAATGAATATGGGTCCTAAACCTACTCATAAAATAGTGCTTCAAATATAGGGTGGGTGTCTTAATTAATGAATACATCCTTGTTGAATACAGCTATATACTTCTTCTCCAATATACAGCTATATACTTCCCTAGTACCTATTAACAGAACTACTAACACTCATAATTGATACCGTATAATTAATTATGTCTGGAAGCAAGTCAAGAGCCTGTAATTATGACATTCTGTCCCGTCCTCCTGCGTGATCGTTGAGCCATACTAATGCATTAAAACTACGCTCCGTGATCAAAGGAAATAAATAAACTCCATTTTTATACTCACTACAAAAAGGACAAGCGACCGTCCAGTCAGTAAATTAAAGGACAATTTAAATACTCGTTTGACAAACGTTCAGATAGCAAACAAACAACAAAGTAAGTACACTTTTCAGTAATTTAATATAAAATTAAATGAAGGACGTCTCGTTAGCACCAATAGTCAAATACATGAAAGGAAACGCGTTTTCTCAGTATTTTCAGTCCCTTTATTTCCTTTGTTACTGAAATTCTGATTCGGACGTTTGAGAAAAAAAATATGTTCTTTCAGAATAAAATGTAGAGGGAAAATCGGTAGGAGTAAAATTAATATTTGGAATTTGGATATTATAAAAGCTCTTTTATAAAAAAGCGTGGGTAATTACTTAGATGTTTTAATTACATTTTCTGTCATGTGAATAATTTTATTACTCTGATTTTTAATGATTCTTTGCAAACGTGTTTTATTATAGCTGTGATGTTTTATTTATCTATGAAGTGAGCACCAAAATTAAAAGTTTAAAAATGAATTTGTGTTTTGATATTTCTATGTAAGTTTATTCATCGATACGTAGAAAATTAATATAGAAAATGACTCAAATGTTAAACTTTAAAGAATTCATGGTTCTTACACTATACTTTGTGCAAGTTTAATATAAATATTTACTTAATAATAGATTTACAATTTATAATTCGTATAATCTATATCGACATTGTGCACACAAATCAAACACCGATTTTCTTCTATTGTGTGACCTCTAGGAGGCGGGACGAGGTAACAATAACTTACGATCCTTTCAATAGATATCAATAGAATTATTGAATCACTGCCAGTTTGGCTATAGTTTCCAAGTGACAAAGGATCATTAGGTATACTCAAGGTCTAAATGAGAATAGTCATTGCATTAAAACATATTATTACTCGACGGCGGAGAGTAAAAACCAACGAAAATTGAAAGCGTTTTTCTGTTGTCATTAAAAGAAATCTATACTAATATTATAAAGCTGAAGAGTTTGTTTGTTTGTTTGTTTGAACGCGCTAATCTCAGGAACTACTGGTTCGAATTCAAAAATTCTTTTTTTGTTGGATAGACCATTTATCGAGGAAGGCTTTAGGCTATATAACATCACGCTGCGACCAATAGGAGCGAACAAACAGTGAAAAATGTGTAAAAAACGGGGAAATATGAAGCCTTATGACATTTAAAAAGTATGTAGTTATGCATAGCAACGGTTGCTAATGTCATTCCTGACATTAAATAAATACCCAAACTGTTACGTGTATGATTTCTTCAGTGGTAACGAAAATGGGATTATTACGTAATACCCCGTAGATGGTGTAATCAGGACCATTTAATACTGTTCCTGGGTAAGCAGACCCCGTTTAACTTGCGAGGGGAAACTGGGGTCATTACGTAGAGAAATAGAAGTGTTCTTCGCGGCCAAGAGCTGACATAATTCCTAAAATTATACAATATATAAAAAAGCAGTGATAATAGAAGTGGCGGACCGGGACGAGACGGAGGTGAAGCAAGCCCGCGCGAGCTCCTGTGAAAACGACCCTGAACATATCCTCAAGACCGCGTGAGTTTATAAGGAGTATGCTTTGCGCGAGTTCGTGGATGCGGAACTGAATATACTGGATACTGGTATCTCATTATAGGTAATGAGGCAAACTGGGAAATGTTTTATTACGTAAAACCACTATTATTGTATTTAATCGGTATAAGGTTTTATTTTGGATTGAATTGTAAAATTGTTTTGTTGTTTTGTAAGATCTTGATAATAAGTGTGGTAATCATTCCTTTAAATAAATAGCCACCTAAACCTCACGTGTATGATTTCTTCAGAAACTTTGTCCGATTTAAATAAAAAAATGTTAAACTCAGTGGTAGCTGTATAAATTATGCAATTTCGAAAGTAAGGTACTTTTGTTAGTTTCATTTATTACGAATAAGGGAAGTGTTAGGCAGCGGCCGGCGAAGCGTCAGAACCGGTACTTTTAATAATATACTAATTAATTGAACTACCACCCAACAATGTGCAAGACGAGCGAGCGAAGCGAGCGTGCTGCGGCAGCGGCAAATGAAGGTCTTCTTTAGATGCGACGACGAGCGAAGCGAGGAGGAGTGTTAGGTAGAACTGTGACCTTCCAGCACGCGAGCCAAGCGAGCGAAGCGAGCATGCCGCAACAGCGGCCGGCGAAGCGTCAGAACCGATACTTTTAATAAAAATATATTTACGACATAACATTAACAAACCAGGTTTTGTCAGTATACTAATAATATACTAATTAATTGAACTGCGACCCAACAACGTGCAAGCCGAGCGAGCGAAGCGAGCGTGCCGCGGCAGCAGCAAATGAAGGTCTTCTTTAGATGCGACGACGAGCGAAGCGAGAAGGAGTGTTAGGTAGAACTGTGACCTTCCAGCACGCGAACCAAGCGAGCGAAGCGAGCATGCCGCGATAGCGGCCGGCGAAGCGTCAGAACCGATACTTTTAATAAAAATATATTTACGACATAACATTAACAAACCAGGTTTTGTCAGTATACTAATAATATACTAATTAATTGAACTGCGACCCAACAACGTGCAAGCCGAGCGAGCGAAGCGAGCGTGCCGCGGCAGCAGCAAATGAAGGTCTTCTTTAGATGCGACGACGAGCGAAGCGAGGAGGAGTGTTAGGTAGAACTGTGACCTTCCAGCACGCGAACGAAGCAAGCATGCCGCGGCAGCGGCCGGTGAAGCGTCAGGATCGGTACTTTTAATAAAAGTAAATTTACGACATAACGTTAACAAACCAGGTTTTGTCAGTATACTAATCAATTAATATTGAACTGTGACCCCACAGCGCGAAAGCCGAGCGAGCGAAGCGAGCTTGCCTCGGCAGCGGCCGGCGACGCGCCATAACCAATTAGGATTAGGATGAATAATTAATATGGCAAGTGGGAAATACGTTAGGGAAATAAAACATTATGTGGAAAAAAAACGTTTATACGATGTTGGGATAACGAAAATAATAGGTCATAAGAGTGTTAGGATCATTAATTACGACATAAAGCGTTAAGGGAATGCAATAATAGGTTAAAAAACGTTAGGGATTCAGATATAGATCCGTATTCTAATGAAGTTCGCCCCATAACGGGGTTAAATATCACGCGGACGAAGTCGCGGGCACAGCTAGTGACAAATAAAATGCACCAAAGTTCTGGAGTTATGACTTATAATGTTATTATCTGTGGTAAGGTTTGACGTCACGCAGAACTTAAGATGCTTTGATCTTGATATAATTTTGTATAATTGACAGAAGAAAATACTTGTCTAATAATTATTCATCTATCTAAAGAACTTTTTCAATACGTAAGCTCATATTCTCCGATATATATAAAATGTTTTTACAATAACGCTTTTCCCGGAGGTTAATTAGTTTTCTATTGAACAGAGTTGCAAAAAAATTACAAAGGATCCGGACATCTTAATCAATTTCAATGCCACAAGTTAATGCGTATCCAAGTGTCCCAAGTCTATGTTCAAGGCAAAGCTTTAATACTCTTTTGGTATAAATTACAAAGTTAGTAGTTACTACAAGGTTAAAAGTTTCAGGTAGTTTGTTCAAGAGGCTATTTTAGTTCTTACATGTTTAATTTTAGATAACTTAGACTATTTAGCGTTAGACTATTGTCAGAAACGTTATGGAAACTGTAGAGAATCCAGTCAGCAGATGAAATAAAATTAAAATACGCGAGTTAAATCCGTTAATAGTTGTTTCGATCCAATGTGTACTATCCACAAAGGCATCAGAAATTATGAAATGACTTAGTTAACTTGTTAGTGTATGTATATAGTGATAAACTACTACACATTAACAGTTCATATACCACATTTGTCTTCGTGTTCACTAGCATTTTGCTCTGAATTCAAACGATTACCTTTACATTGCGGACTATTTACGACCGAATGAAATGGTGGCTTCCCATTGAGAACACAAAGGACAAATCCCAATCAATAATACACAAAGGCCAACAAGAAGATATATATACAATGAATATAGAAGGGAAAGGATGGATTGTTAAATAAAGTTTGTTAGAATAATTAATCTACTAATTAAAAATTTAGTAGATTTTCACAAAAAAATGTGCGCAGTTTTGTTACAAACTGATAAAAACAAAAGAGATATTGTATTTCTATTGGCTAGAGGATATCAGTCTTGTATAAAATATACCCACCTTATAATTATAATACATCGTATCAATCCCCGAAATTCGAGCTGTTGTCCTTTTCGTTTTAAAAAACAAGTCACGTATTCGTTTGGAACAAATCAATTAAATTGAATGTTGGTACGGTACGTTTCGAAACAGATTGGTAACCCTTGTAGATCCAAAACAATTTATTATTCTGCCAAAGATAATATTATGTTAAATTAAAAAATAAAGCGGCCTTTGTTCCTAAATTCGTAATCAAAGCTTGATAAATGTTTTCTCTTTTTAATAAAACTTTTTATGCACGTAGTACATTTAGATTATAAGTAGGTAGGTACCTTTAAAATAAAACGATTTTTTATTTTCTAATCTTTGGTACTACATGTAATTTCAGTTTTGATAGACGGCTCGTTTGCCGAAATTTGTCTCGAGAGGCTTGTTTTATTATATTTTATCTGTCCAAAAAAGATGTAGAAAATCCCGCAAGTTTTGTAAATGCGTTGTTTTTGCCATTCTTACGACGTGGGTCGAGGGCGGTCGCTCAGTCGCATGTCCCCTTAATAACTACACAACTGGGGCCATAAAACTACATAGAATCTGTGATTAATATTTTGATTTAATAAAAATATATTTTTTTACTTCATAAAAACATTTACTATCAACAATATTAATTTGTATTTTCAATTAAAACCTAGTTCCCCGCACTGTGGTTTTGCTACTTAGTTTAAGTACGCTTGATTACAATTATAACAGATGAACGTTCAAAGCGTTTAATTAGTTCAAATTTGGAAATGTTTATTGCCATAGACATTTAAATCTACATAAACGTTAACATTTCCAAATTAGAAATTAGTTGATTTAGTAAATTGAGGCTGTAGTAGTAATTATTGTTATTTATTTTGTAACATTTGTTTATTTTAAATTACATTTGTATATGAGTTTTGGTGTATGTATGTAGCTTAGGTATGTTTATCCGGAATCCGGACCCATAGTGCAAGCTTTTCCTAATTTGAATCTAGAACAATTGGTGTGAAATTATATTATAGGTACTTATATATGAAATAGTTTCCTAACTATGATAAATTATTTTTTTTCAAATTTCGCTATAATATCCTTAATTCTGTCACAATTGAGCAACATACAGTAGACCGATAATATTGATATTTGAAAAATTTTCGAATCACATGACTCGACGATAAATAGGTACTAAGGGTTACTCGTCCACAAGCTCCATTGACCTGTCAAAACACCGTCGTCACTGTATGTAACTCCGCTGTAATAATATACTGAGTAAGTACTTAACAAAGAGGTAAATTGGCACCTTTGTGAGTAAAGTGCAGTTGGTAGTAAACGTCGAGCATCAAAGTAGAAACCTACCTACTTGAAATGCGGACCCGTTGTGTTGTTTAAGGTGGACATGCTCGCAGTCCTAATTGAGGAAACCAATATCGATCGTGAGCCAATACTCGCTCTTGACCGATTTTGAAGCTCACTTGGAAAACCGTATTTCCATTTTCTATTAAATCACTATTTGTTGATTGTTCCAATGTAATATTTAAAGCAAGTGTTTTACATGTAATTTTATCTGTTAAATCTATTTAGTAATGTAGTTGACAACTTGCATCTCTTATTGTGTGCTAAATTAAAATAATATTTTACTTCGGATTATTCTTCGAATAATGCTTATTATCAGGTACAAATGTAAAACGTCATTATATTTAGATTTCTATTCAAATTTTGATAATCTGTGATACCGTAATCTCGGTATATCAGAGCCACCTTTACCGATTATATAAACCTACTATAACTCTGGAAGCATAGTGAGTAATAATGCAGCCTCATCAGAATTATACTATATATTATTTATATAATATTACTTATTGGGTACCTATATTTATTTAATTCAAATAATTTATTAGTACATACACCTAAAAAGTACTCTATCACTTCACATGAATCTACTAGAGCTCCGGGAAGACCATCATTGATGAGAAGAAACACGCCGCGTAAAAATTTAGCGGAAACCCATATTTTTAAACTCAATTTATAAAATTTGAACTTACATACTAATCAGAATGAAAAAAGTCTTATATAGTACAAAACAAAGAGTGAAACATAAGACACTACGATATCTCCAGCCGGATTTCGTCCAAAACAAAAGCATGTGGTTATCTCTAACGTCCCTCTCGCAGAACTCAATAGACCGGAGCCACAAATAGCATATTCACGAGCATGACGTGTATCTCAGCCATTTAACAAATCATAACACTTATGTACTATATCAAGACTATACTACTTGCTCTTACGTCTACGCTTTTAGTGTTAATCTCACGGACTTGACTCTGGCGTTGTTGTGATAAGGTTGCCACATACCCTGCTTCAAAATATTACAGCATAAAAGACCTCACATATCTAGTACGCTAGTTCTGTATTAGCACTTCCAGGAATGACCTCCAAACATCCATATACTTGTGAAAACAACACCGTATCTCCGTCGTTGTGCTGGCTCATCACGCTTGGTCCGTATAAAGGGAATTGGGCCTTTTATCTCGCTATAACCCAAAAGGATGCTGATTGCTACGTGAGGTAGCCATTTCATGCGATGTGCAGCGACGTGTGAGTGATTACTCACTCACCCGCATACAAATTGGGTTTGTTTTAATTGTACTACCTATTTATTATATTTATATTTTTTACGTTTAGGTATAGATAGAGTCACATGTCCTTTGATATTTAAAATAGTAGATGATTCAAACCTTTCGGATATTAAACTACATTATGTAGTTACGTAGTGAGTTTACGAGCATCTACTGATCTACGAAGTTATAGAAAATATTACATATCACACATTTGTATTTTGTACATACTATACATACATACTAATATACCTAATGTGATTAGGAAACGGTAGTTATATAACGAGTGATAGACAATTAACTAAATAAATAAAATTAATAATAATTGATCATTTATAAAATAATGAGATTAAATAATACCCTCGCTGTATGACAAGAGTCCTGTCGACATATCTATGTATAAAATAAAATTTTACTAAGTAATTAAATTTCTAAAACATTTTTATTTTTATCTTGTTGGATTTAACAATGTTATATCGCACACCTAGATCTAAAGGGATTTAACTCAAAACCCGGAAGATTTGAGTTATGCACACCATCGGATTCCAGCAAAACCCACCTACACTAAAACAGATTTCAGCTAATATAACTCTGCTAGCTTTATTATAAAAAGTATAAATTTATACAGAAAACTCATGCGTGCATATGGACATATTAATCAGTTTCTCGCCTCTCCTGAAAGAGTACCTTTTTTTAGTTAGCTCTCTTTAGATCTAGGTGTGCGATATATCGAGGATTCCGATATTAATGGCATCTATTAGTTTCTTATATTGCACTATTAAGTTTAGATTGGAAATCCCCCACGCGAACACATTTGTTCGTTTCTTGTGGTATTCGATTGTTCTGTATTTTATTTAAAACCTTATACGCTAGTACTTGTAAAGGAAATCCATTAAAAGGTTTTTTTTTTATTTTTAAAAATCACCATATACCTAACTCACTCAGAAAAAACTGTATGTATCATTGTAGTTATTTTTATAATCAAGTCACGTTCTTCTATGAATATGTAGTTCTCTCTAAATAGTTTCATAAATCAAGTCACATTCTCATATCAATCGTTCCCTCATTTCAGATTTGTGATTAGCCTTCTTGAGCCTTCTTAATGATCAGTATTCATTGGTCTAGATCGAGCGGCGCTCGTGAATTCATGAAAGATCCTTTTAAACACAGGACATTTTTATAGTTAAATAATCAACACTAATAGAATAAAGTGGAAAGATTTGTTTATATTGAATAGGCCTAAAAATGACTGGACAGATTCTTTCACTGTTGGAAAACTACACTATTCCCGAGTGAGTGGCTTTAAGTATAATATTTTGAAAAAAAAAAAAATAGGGATCCGTGTGAAACCGGGGCGGGCCACTAGTATTTACATAAAGGCAAATAACGATAACATCCCGGGCCTTACACAAATACCTATTTTCAAAACATATATTTCAAGGAAGTTGTTAAACATAGGAAACCAATATGTCGATAGGTAGGTACATATTGTGGAAGCATAAGTCCAAATTGTGTTGTTTGCCTTCGAGAATGGTTTGAGTAATGCCATTTCCCTAGGAACGTAACCTATATGAATGTGGAATGGAAATGGAAAAGGTATATCGTATTTACAAGACTAGATGGAATATGTCTCCATTTTTTCAATAATAATATTGGAACAGTATTAATCAAATAAAATCAAAAATATATTTATTCAATTTAGGCTTTTATTAGCTCTTATGCAGGCCAGAAGATACCATCGTTTTCGAAAAAAAACTTACTTGAGAAGAAACGGCAAAAAACTCAATGATGTATCGTTTTTTTAAAATAAGTGATTAGAAATTCTTTATTTAATATTTACAGGACTATCAATATTGGGATAATGTTAAAAATATAAAATATATCTTAAAAAAGGACACTTCTTTTAAGCAATATTCATAATATGTTATTTTTATCCAGTCAATTTCGCGCTCAAGATGAGCGTAATATTAAGAGACAATATTGCGGGTCTTTTTTGGAAGCTAGGAAGCTTTGAGCAATAATTATATTTTGTCATTTCACTTGACAGGCAACACATTGCAAGATGTTATTTCCCTTTAGGTTTAACCTCGATATTATTTTTTATTTTTATACAAGCAATTTACGTTACATTACATACATATATTTATAATATTTAGTATAATTAAATCAAGTACGAACAGTAAATGTTTACCAAATTTTAAAGGAATATAATTATATCGACATGGATTAAATGTATTTAGGTTTTATATTCAATGTTAATAATAAAGTATTAGGAATCAAGATCGTTATTGAAATTGTAAGATATCATTCAGTAAGTAAATCAGTACAGTTCAAGATGGCGCTGTGCGCGCCATGTTGACGCATTTTTCGGTAAATTATAACCAGCCAGCATTATTATTATGACGAATTATAGCGCAACCTTTTTTAATAATTTCATTTATTTACAAATTAGGCCCTGTCAAATATCGAACCAACAAATAATATAGTGTTCGTAATCCACACAACGCAAATAGATACCTACCGACGTTTGGCTTAATCTTAACCAGAATATTTTCTAGAATGCGTTCTTATATTCCTAGCACGTAAGCTTTTCACAAAAAACTAGTAAACCGTAAACCGAGTGCTCGTATCTAAGAAAATATGATTCTTACAGTCATCTACTAAGTAATTTATGGCCTTTTCTGCACAATGCGATGTTTGTATAGATAGACAAAAATATTTTTACCTGCTATAAATTTTCAAAGTCGATATATTATTAGAATAAAATTGCGGTCTCTCTCGAGAATTGCGAATCATGCATTGAATACGTTATTTTAGTCTAATCGTATCTTTGTATACAAGAGCGTGCAATGCTTATATGCGCATTGTCATAAATGTAGAGTGCCTACCCACGCAATACAAACGCACCTCCCTCTTCACGAACCTGTTAATTGTCAGCATGTCAACTTCTCTTTCTATACCATCACATTAAAAACTACCTACATGGAGTAAATAATAAAAGTAATGATCAGTAGTGATCATCACAACCCATTAAATAAAAAGCTGTTAACTAATAATTTCTGATGCCTTCGCAGTCATTCCAACAAAGAAAGCTTATAACTAGATACGGGAAATTACAGAACACAACTTAAAAGACACAAAGTTTTACAAAACGTTTTCCTTCCTTATATACCTACGGAGATATCCTCGTATTCTGCCTGCAAACTCTCATAATCTCGTAGCACTTTAAGTAAACTGGAAATGACTCTAATGTTACCTTTTCCTCCGCAGCTGAAAATGCTTAAGGAGGGGCTGTGACGCTGTCGACTTGATAAGAACGCACTCACTGCCACATATTTTTAAAAGAAGACCACAAAAAAACAAGATGAGGATCGTAATAAGTAAGTATAACATAAATATTAGATAGATAAACGGTTTATGAAAGTATAATATCACAATCCATCATGTCAGGGCCTTATAATTTTGATATATCGCCTGACATAAAAATGTCACGTTTTAAATGCGAAAGTTTTATTTAGGCTTTAATGCTCCTAAATAATGAGATATATTTTTTATCAGTGTCCGGATAAATGGCCAACTTTCCAGTTATAAAGTTCATCATTGTAAAGTCGACTTACTTTAACCCTAAAGCGGTGACTTTATCCCAACCAGATTTCAGTGTCTAATTTTATTGATGTATATTTCTTATAAATTTACTCTTTTGACTCTTGCTCTTTCTTAAAGGTATGGAAGGAATATCAAAACGATAGGTCGATGTCACCCTCACTTTAAGGATAAAGTTACCCGACTTTACGGTATTCTCATAAATAAATAAAACGAAGTTTGCGATAGTCTTGCGCGCGCTCGGTCACTGAGCGGATCGCTCCGTACTAGTACAATTGAGCAAGTGTACTAGTTCGGTCTCTTAGTACATTTAGTTCACTAGTACACTACCAATCCTTTCCATGGGTAGTTCATGTTCGAGTCCGTTCCTATATGATTCTGCTCTGTCCGACCAAAATGACCGATCTTTTCCGCTTTTGTATTAAAGGTGGCGCGGCTGACATCATGTCGTCTCGCTTGCACGCGTTTTGCACAAGCGTATCACTAGAGTGCGTGCTGTGTTCCGTCTTGCTCTTAAGTAAACTCTTTACTTTGAAAGGCTGAGAGCGGAAAGCCGTCGGTTCGATTGTTATTTGTTCTGATGTTCTGTGGTGGTAGTGTACTAAACGTACTAAAGAGCGAAACGAAACTGAATAGTTCGGTCTAGGACAGGGAGCGGAATCGCTCTTTTTAGTACTTAGTACGTGTACTACACAAGCCTAGTTTGCGACTTCTAAAGAACACCGCAAGTCTGAACGCAGCTGGCAAAACCATTAGCAATTGCTGGTTCAACTATTTCAAGACTAAAATAGATCAGTTCTTCTACCAATCCCGAAACTAACTATTCTCAACAACTGTAAAAGTTTTTGGATAAATACCTACGAGTAATTTTCTTGCAAAGGTTCGCCTTAGTCGACTATCTGGTATTTCGAAGTTACACAGTCATTAATGAACTAACTTATTTGGTTTGAACAACCATTCTGTTTGCTATTGTTGAATTCTTGGTTTCTGTGAATACATAACTTGCTAGCTTTCTTGCTAGCTAGAATGTTTGTCTTATATTCTCCAAGTTACAAACAACTGTATTTGTTAGTGATATATCTACGAGAAAGTTAGATACTTAAGTATAAATTGCACATAGCTTTAACTAAATCTAGAAATTGTACCTAACTGCAATGTTTAATAATGAAATATGCTTTTGACTTTTCCATAAACACTTATTTCCATTTGACTATGCTAATTCCTTAGCTGCGTAATATATTTCCTTAAATCGTTATGGAATTGAATTGATTTATTGTAACGTACCTAAACATAGCCTTTTTATTTAAAATGTTCAAACACTTGGTACCTACTTAATATACCTGCTAAGGCTGACAAAAATGAGGTCATAACAAAAGGATTTAGAGCCAGAGGAAGTCTTGTATATATAACTGCCGTTTAGGCTCAATGCGACAATTTCGTACGTGCGTGACTTACGCGCTATACGATTCAAAACATGTCTCTCTAGTTACTTACTGGAATGGAAATTGTTTCCGTAAGTTTGACAGAGTTACGGAAAAAAAGTGTTGCAGAGTTCATTAAAGTATTAACTTTATTACGGGGAAGAGAAAAGTTTTTTTTATCTTAACAAGAAAAATCTTCCCTAATTTCTGTACTTACGTACTTTTTTTTACTTTTAATAAAGACAGAATTAAGATCAATGTACTAGTATCATTTATAATACATGTGATATGTAGCATTTTGATTATTAAGTATATGATTTGTTAAAGGTGGGACGGGGGCGCGGACGGGCGCGGTGGTGCTGGTGGTAGCTGGCAGCGCCGGCGTGTCGGCGCGAGTAGCTGGAAAAGTTGGCGGTTATTCCAACAAAATGCATGGTATGTTTTTGGTTATAGTTTTAAGGGTTACAGATGGCGCTGTACCGGCAGGTGAAAATTCATCCCATAAAGGGATAAAACGGGCTTATAACAAGTCTTTTAGTTTGTTTTACACTTTCACATATGATATATTATGTAATGCGGTAATTACTCAACGAGCGATATATTATGGGTGATAAAGTGAATTTAACTATTTTTGAAACCACATCTCAAAAATATTTTAATTTACTTAGTTTAACCCATCATTTAGTCTTATTTCTTGGAAAATTAATTTACTCCATGCTTTGAAAATTCTCTTAAATAATTCTAGGAAAGGAGATAATTTATTTTATTAATATAAACTTCAAAAGGCTACAAACCAGGACTCTTCCCCTCTTGCCATGTCTCTCTTATTTTATTATTTTTAAATTGACGTTAAACAGTCCTTTCCAATGTTTAATTCGGGCTCATGAGATATCTTTTTTTGTAATAAATCTCCAACTGAGATCAGTTGAACATAATAATATGTTTAGTATTCCGTCCCAATATTTTTATATTATGTTTCGTTATATTAACTCTATTGAAAAGATTTTAGCATTCGTCGGGTTTTTTCAACATCACCTTTATTCGAACTTGTTTATGAAATATTCGTGTTGAAACGAACTTACTACCATTCTACATCAAAAATTATACGGCACTCCAAGCTCTGGATTCAAACAAAACTACGTTTTCGTACAGGTTTCAAATGGCTTTTTTCACAACATTCACTCAGTTTTTCAGTGTCCGAAAATTTCAGCGGGATGAAGCTTTATAAAAAGTTTTGAATTTTCATGCTTGTAATTCTAATCCTTCGTTCTATAGAATAATGGCCGCATCTATAGGAAGCGGTTGTTGTGAGTATTACCACGAGCCCTTTTGCGGCATCGCTTTGGGTAACATTTTCTGCATTCCGTGTTTAATGAGCCTCGCTTTCCTACAAAGTCTACAGTCGAATCATAACGTAAACAAAACATATATTTTTACTTACAGCGCTCGGAAAATGACACAGTAACACGGTGATTCTGTTGTTTGCGTGTTGACTTTGCCCTTTGTCTGTTGATATCTCTCGCTGTTCTGAAATAAAATAATACCTAAGTATATCTAGTTTTCGAGTTCACGTTAGATTTGTTTAAAATCGTAGTACTAAGTATTAAGGCTAATTTTTGTAATAATATTTTACTCCTATAAAATTATTTCCATTTAAAGCTGCATTTTTCGTAGGAATTTATATTCTGATCTTTTTTGTAATTTTAAACTCGAGAATGCAAAATTTCTCCAAGAAATGTTGTTCAAGGATTCCCAAACGGTTCATTATCATTTAAATTAACTTTATCCTTATCAAACGTTACCTCTGTTACGCATTTGAAATTTTCATTTAAATTGTATAAATCCCTACCTACCCACTTACATAGTTACATACTTACCTATTTATACTTTACATTTTCTGACTTGCACAATATTAGGCAAGGGATGGTCCTGAGCCAATAGAATTTTAACGAACTTCGTGTTAAATATAGCCAAAATGGAAAAACCTGCTGAAACTGCCTTTATTAAAAAGGCCTTAGGCACATTTACAAATTTTACGATCTTTCTCTCAATTGTGAAAACGGAGTAAAAATAACGCGAAACCGCGCTGAAAATGTGAAAATATAACCCTAGGGAGAAAAAGGTTTTTTATCTGTTACGTTTAGCGAAATTGTTCATTTATAACTCCGCCGTTAGTCATGATAAATGGCAACTATCTGTTGCAGGGAAGTCAACGAGCGGCATCAACGAGGAGATAATCTGGATTAGTATAAGCATGGCGATAGCGATAGCGGTGCTGATAGCGATCGCGCTGTGCTACATCCTGCGGGAGAAGTGTGCC
Organism: Polylopha cassiicola; assembly: GCA_038024825.1. Lineage (NCBI taxonomy): Eukaryota > Metazoa > Arthropoda > Insecta > Lepidoptera > Tortricidae > Polylopha > Polylopha cassiicola. Next base: position 4,822,547 of record CP149054.1, on the reverse strand, counting down.
AAGCGGCAGGCTTATCGGGAACAATCATGACGATACAAGCAGGAGTTCGCAAAACACGCCCTCGCGGACTCCCTCGCTGACCTGGAGTTCCCACCGTACACCTTGTACCCACAGTACTCTCCCGACGGCAAGGAATACTTCTACAACTTCCACCGCTTCTCCTATCTCAGGAACAGCTTTAAACTGCCACCCAAAGACTACCCGATGAAGGACAGCGAAGATATCTACATTAACGCGTGAATTAATAAAATGATTACTTACTTAAGTGTACGTTGTGCCCATGTATCAACGCATTATGCAACAATGTTAATAAATCGTAGTAAATATTTATTTTTGATGGCGTCTCTATGTATAGTAAACTTAGAACTGTGAAGCGTATGAGTGTTCGAAAAAACCTAGAACTGTTAGCGTAACTAAATTAAGTAAATGTTTAGAAAATGAATTTGGATCGGGATTCAATAGCTGGTAGTTGGATTTTAACTGTGATAGATACTGGATGTTTTTTAGAAATGAGAAAGCCGCGTGTAAAAACCGTAAAGGAATATAAAACCGATGGAAATAAAAGATTGGTTGCAGTGAATGGGAGGTTTGCCTGCGGGCTTTGTCGTATCCGAGCGGCGCACCGCATTTAATAAGCCTCACAAACATACAGAATGTTCATTCACTCTCGTGTTATACAAAAAAAATAAAAGTATTACCAAAATAAAAGTGAAAATAAAAACCGAAATAGAAATCGTGTATGTGCTTAACATACGTTTTAACTTATAAGTATAGTTTGGTAATAATCAAATTGTTGAATAAGTATACCAATGTATTGAAAATTTTATTGATACCTATTTTAAAAATAGTTAAGTACGATAAACTGGGCTATCTCATTATCTCGTAATCGCGAGGAAGTGCATAGATTTTTATCTTAGTAAGTAATTATTTTCCTGACAAATCAAGTGTACCTACTATATACTAGGTATACTGTAAATGTGACTCATTTTTATTTTTTTTGGTCAGTAAGGGCGAAATTGCTATTTTATTAAATAATTGAATTAAATTAGACTGACGTGCCAATTCAGAAAAAGGAAGAATAAATATTTTTATTTTGTAATTTTCACTCATATGTAATTATGAATTTGGTATTCAAGTTTTTGTATACTATATTAAAGTGTCTTAAATACTTCATGATATACGCATATTTAATATTTCTGTATGTCGATTACATGCATGCCAAATCTAATCACGACTTTTTAAATTATTGTCGAACTACCAATTAAATGAAAGATATTTTTTTTAATTGTAAATAATGACAAGGTAAATTTTAAATAAGGTTTATAATGACCAAATTATTATCGTCTATTGTTTTTCTAGTATTAAATAAATATTATGAGAAATGTAATAAACTTTTTCGCACACTTCCTATACCTCCTTACCTATCTAATCGATAAAATATGGAACATCGTATAAACAATTGCATCTTATATATAAAAATGAATCGCAAAATGTGTTGGTAAGCGCATAACTCGACAACGCCTGGACCAATTTGGCCAATTTTTTTTTGAATGTTCGTTAAAGTCCAAGGATGGTTTTTACGGTGAGATAAAATCGAATAATTGCCGGGAAAACCCTAAAAACAGCCCTTTTCTTTTCCCATACAAACGTTGTCTAACTAAAGTTACCTAATTTGAATTTCGAACGGGCAGGATGACGTCTGCCGGGACCGCTAGTATTTCAATCCTACTAATCCTACTAATATTATAAATGCGAAAGTAACTCTGTCTGTCTGTCTGTCTGTCTGTTACGCTTTCACGCTAAAAATACTGGACCGATTTAAATGAAATTTGGTACAAAGAAAGTCTGGAACCTGAGAGAGGACATAGGCTACTTTTTAACCGAATGCAAAAAAGGAGGAGTTCCATGCGGACGAAGTCGCGGGCAGAAGCTAGTAATAATATATATGTATATAGATCAGAGGAACCCAAGCTTAAGATTTTCATTACGTAAGTAATCGTTAATTTCCCGTGACTAACGGTGTCGTAAACATAAAAGCAGCGAAGTGGTATAATATTGTGTTTTACCGCAGCACTGTAGCACTTTTAGCTCTGCATCTTCCTATTATAGTCTCCCAGAGGTCTATCCCAAACATTGACACGACGCCACTTCTATACGAAATCAACATGAAATATAACCGTACAATAGCTTTAAAATTTGTTGCCATATCTGGGTCTATGTTCTAAACAACTATAATGGATTTAACTCGGGTATTTTATTTTATTGACAAATTTTACAGTTCCCATATTCGTAGCACGACTGAGCTGACGATAATGTAACGCTAAAGCTGTTTCATTCCAATGTGTAATAACTGTAAAAGCATCAAAAAATATTTTGAGTTGGTATCCCTAAGCGATTTAGTAGATCAAAAAGTTCCCAAGGGCCAAGAAATTTATAAATTTGTTTAATAATACCAATATCTCTTCAAATTCGGTGTAAATAATATATAGTTTGTTATTGCTCAAAGTATAAAGTTTATGTTTTAGTAGTTTCCCTAAAACTTTCGCGGGTTGTTTAGAATTAGTTACAGATTGTTTAAAGCTTTGTGTGAATGATGTTTACATAAAGTGCCCTTTACTTTCTGTCCCTTATTTATGTTTAAAGCTAAAGTTTAAATACAAGCAGAATACATAAATTAAATAAAAATTTAACAAGTTTTGGGAATACCAGAACTGTTTAGATATTATAGGTTTATGTATTTAGGTACAAATAAAATGAAATAAAAAAAAACGCGAGTTAAATCCGTTCATAGTGGTGTCATTCCAATCTGAATGCCATTAAAATATTTGTATTGTAGATTTATAATGCTCAGCAAAAAAAGGGATGATGGAACGGTCCAAAACTATTATATATTAACTACACTCTACGGATAGAAGTAGGTATAGGTACTAGTTCTATCTACAAAACCTGCTTACAAAAAGAACTTCGATAAAAACAATTGCAAAAAGGTTCAGCTGGGTTCTACCGTGCATGCAAACTAAGTTGTATTATTCAAATTGAAACAGAAAAATTCCATCAGGAGGCTGAGCTTTCCCAATCTGGGGAAACCTGAAGCCGGCGAGAGGTCAAGAGGAGAAAATACAGGTACGAGTAGGTATGTCTTGCACATGGTATGTAGCATCTTATTTATCTACGAATATTAATACTTACGATAATTGTATTAGATTGTGTAGTTTTATATTCTTATTAAATGATTCCTTGGTTCAAACTTAAATTTGTAGACACCAGCTAATATTATGTACCTACTGGACGTGTCATAAACGCAAAAAAAGAAAAATACTTTTTCAATAACCCCGTCACTCGGCCAGGAGATTAAAAGAAACAGAAGCAGCAAGGTTACTTAAAATAAACTTATATGGGGGCAAAAGCACAAAGAACATTCCTAGTACAGATGTAACAGGAATATAAAAACCTTGACCTCTGAATGCTTAAAAATGACAAAAAATTCACCAGCATATAAATCATGTTGGACCTCATATTTTGAGCAAAACCGCAAAGTTCCAATTCCAAGCCTACGCAGTCACCTGTATCCGCAATGTACGGAATGACAAACTAACTTGGAACTGGGTCATCCAGCTTCTGAAATGCACCGCACTGTTGCACGATCTCTCACTGAATGTCGCAAGCTGGAATGCGAGTCTTGACCGCGTTTGAACCGCTAAGTAGCGGAACTGTAGTTCAGCTATTTGAAAACTATGTTCCCGTCGCGATATCGCACGATGTACGATCGAAAATAGAAATTACTTGCGTTGGAAAATATTGTTAGGAAATGGAAATTGTATTTAGCTACCTATGTACGGGGTTGTATGTAGACAATTTATTTACCTACTTATGTTCTTATGCCTAATATAAGTACTATATAATAGATATGACGGCCGATTTCTTTTCTTTGTTCATCAAGTAGGTAGTGTCGGCGAACCTTTTTATATAGAATTTATATTTTATAATTGTTTATAATTTTTTATGATATTGTTTTGTTTTTAGTATTAAGTCAGTCTTTAATATATCTTTCAACTAGAATGTACTATTTTATTGTAAAATCGAAGTAGTCGTTGAAAGGTAGATTACCAAAAATTATTAGACACGTATTTTTACTTTTCTCAAATGAAATATGCCAAAGATAATTGATTTAAAAGATCGGGAATGAAAGAGTATAAAACGATATATACTTACGGTTATATATTGTACCTATGTCCTTACATGTAGGCAAGAAGCATCTTGTGTAATGTTATTTACATGGGACTTAACTTTGCCGGACTAAGTAACGGGTCAGCAATTTGACCAGGGTAGGTCCGAGAGCAAATGTTTACTAAGAAAAGCTCGTGTTAAGTAGGGTATTCCTTTAATTTATTCACTTGGATGGACTCCCGTAAATTGAAACAGTCTTATAAATGGCAGTCCATTATTTTTATCCAACGAGAGTGCGATGAAAAAGGACCTACCCAAATAATGAAGTTAGAAACTTCTTAAGTAGGCATTACACTAATTTCATATTTTCGCTTCTTGGAAATGTTTTATTATTTCATTATTAACTACTTATAAAAAGTACCTACCTACAGTGATAGAGAGTAAAAATAATAAATCTATATAAGTAGATTTATTATTTTATGTAGCAATAATTAAGGTAGTGTCTTTTGTTCTTAATTAATTTCTACCCAAAACATAATCTGCTCTCAAATTCTGTTCAGTCTATTTAGGAGATTAAAATGAAGCTTTCAATTGAGACAAAAGCTCAATTCAGATTTCAGTTACAACGTAAATCCAACAAATTGTTCCATTTCGTATATTGATAACGAGACAAAGATATAGTCCAGTCGTGGCGTTCATTAGGACAGTGACAAATTAAGAGTTGGTTTGTTTGACTCTGGAGAGTGTGAATCACGGCCGCCCATTCATCTTCATCCTTTGTCATGATATTTGCGACATAAATAGGGGTTCAAGGAAACTTTTTCTTCGAATATTTCTATTACGTATCGGACCTATCGTGTTTATTTATTGATTGTTAGGTATTTGATCACTATCCGTAACTTTCTATTTCACTGGTGTTACACTAATTTTCTAAAGATAATTAGAAACGCATTGAGCTTATTAATTTTAAATTATTTACTACTAGCGATCCGCCCCGGCTTCGCACGGATCAATATTTTTTTTTTCAAAATTTAATTTAGCCTATGTCACTTACGAATACTGTAGCTTCCTAACAGTGAAAGATTTTTTCAAATCGATCCAGTAGTTTTTGAGCCTATTTATTACACCAAACAAAGTTTTCCTGTTTATAATATTAGTATAGATATAAATATTCATTGACTGTACTTTATGTAAGTACCTAAGCTAGGAAGCTGGCGAAATTCCCTTGAATTACGAGTTTCAAATTTTCTTACGGTTTACTGGTGAAAATCATTGTTTAAAGTTACTCTTAAGTTCTTTTCAGAGTACCCATAGCCCTTTCAAAGACGTACCTATTATATAAAGTAACTTTCTCGTCAGAGTCTGGAACGTAAATTATCGCGCGTAACCGGGATACCTACCTATATATCTACATAGTTCTAATAAAAGAGTACAAAGTACCGCACGTCGTGAGTGCTACTAAATCATATTAGTTCTGTACGTGTATTCGTTCAAATATTTCCTTTTCTGGAACAATGTAAAACCATTTTTAGCGCACCTAATTATTCTTTAAAGTTCGAAACTTCTATCAAGCATTAAAGAACAATTACGCAATTTTGTTCTTTCATTCCAAGAAAACGTTGGAACGTAACAAAGTTCGCGTTGCGATTGAAGAAGAAATAGCTTGAGAGCTTAAGAGGATTGTGAAGCTGTTGATTTTCATACAAAAGGCGATAACGTTTTACACCCAGTAAATATAGTTAGATTTTTATAATTTTTGGATATGTTGTAGATATAATGAGAAACTACGCCTGTACGTTTTGATTTTTAAGAAATATTGCTTACGCTAAAATTTATTAAATTTATTAGATTTATATAGAGATTTTTAAATGCTAATAAATTTTAGCGTAAGCAATATTTCTTAAAAATCAAAACGTACAGGCGTAGTTTCTCATTATATCTACAACATATCCAAAAATTATAAAAATCTAACTATATTTACTGGGTGTAAAACGTTATCGCCTTTTGTATGAAAATCAACAGCTTCACAATCCTCTTAAGATTTCCGAGGCAATTGGCTTTAGGTATTTTCAACCGGCGGTGACTAATTGGAATTGATGGTTAATCCCATTTTCATTTAACGATGGGGCTAAACAAACTTCGATAATTAAATTAAAACTCAAGTTATAAGTAAGGTAACGTGACGATAATAAATTCGGAGATGTGCCAACAACAGTCGCTTTAAACAGCAATAATTAACATTGAGTCATTATAAGTTGCGGCCGATGTCAAGTTGCGGTGGTCGTTGGGACTTGGCTTGGTTCATATTGATGCCAGGGTGCACTTTACACAGATTTCTGGATTAACAAGCTCGTAATTGAAATGAAATTCAGAATTATGCTTATGATGTTTTCGATATTATACCTACCTAAAGTTTTTCATCTGTGTCTATATTAATGAGATTATACGCAGCGCTAATTTGATAGGTACATTGTCGTAATAGCTCGCTAGACAAATGTTTTGAACGTAAATAGCTTTAGTAGGTATATCAAAAAGCATAGTAAAAACAATTCTTATCGCACAAATCTAATCAGCTTGTTCAAGAAAGAATAAAAACGAAGTACTCAGCGTTCTTAGTGTTTAGTGGAAACTACAACAATTCCAAGTAACTGTAAAAACAAATAAAAATTTGTTAAACTTTTCTCTCTACTTTCTTTGTTCTCTCTTTCTTTTTTCTCACTTCTCACTAAAGATCTGTATTATTTTACGTTCAATGCTCAAGTATTTTTACAGAGCAATATCAATTTACTTTTTCGATGGAATCAGAAATCGTAATGGTTTTTTTGATGAAACCTCTTTCGTAGAATTTTGAAGCACTCCATCAGAAATAACCTTGATAAATTGAAACGTTTGTTAACATTTCATTATAGCTCCAATTCAAAAGCCTTACGGTTAATGGTAAGTACATAGATTCCATCAAGAGATGAACGTTTACTTAGGTAGGTACCTTCTTACTTGTACCTGCCTTTATTTTTTTTAATGGAAATTAATTATTGATATTTATCAAATATAAATAGATTAACAGAGTCAATGTTCCTACCTAATACGACAAAAATGTAAGTAGGCCTTTTTCTAAATTCAGCGTTATAGTAAAAAAACACCTCATCTTTGTTATTAACGAAATACTAATCATGTTACAATGGAGACACTTCGATCAGTATTAAGATATCATCTGAGGCTAAGTATAAATTCAAAGAACTCAAATTTATGCTTATTATATATTGACCTATCTCCAAATGTCAAAGTTACCGACATAAATAAATCTTTGAAGTTCTAAAAGAAAAGTTGGTAATTACTTATCATTACGCTTTTTATTTGTACGTAGTTATATCTTCCTGCTTTTGTGTTGATTGATTGCCTCACTCATGAACTACAGATAATTTGATCCAATTATGATCCAAGTTGTCTAACTATACTTCAGAAAGTAATACTGTGAAGACATCCATCACCTTACTTATCTCGAAGGTGTTTTGAATTCCCGAATACCCTGAAAGTGCCTTGAAGCTAAGTAACTCTATTACGTCTCAAAGCGCCGATAGGGCTGTTACAAGCGGTACACGGTCTATATTAATGACTAGGTTATAAATTATGATCGTTACAATGTATTTAACTACCTAATTTATATAAGAATAGCTCTCTGGCCCGGCTTTGCACGGATCTCTTTTCAACCGACGAAAAAAACGGAGGAGGTTCTCAATTCGACGCGTATATTTTTTTTTACAGCCACACATTCACTCGGGGATGGTGTAGCTTCCCAATAGTGAAAGAATTTTTCGAATTGGTCCAGTCGTTTTGGAGTCTATTCAATCCAAACAAACAAACAAACCTTTCCTCTTTATTATATTAGCATAGATAGTATAGCCTGTGGATATTGATTCCCATTGTGTATGTATGAGGCGTTCAACGTGAACGCTAAAGTTTCCACACCGAAGTTCGTTTGCCGTGCGCGTGTAATCCAATCTAAAAGTTCGCCCCATGGGTTGTGACACTTGTGACTTGCTATAGGCTGTACAAGTATACTCTTTAACCTTACCGTCATATATCTGACTAGCGGCCCGCCCCGGCTTCGCACTTATATATTTTTTTAAATATTATGTAGCCTATGTCTCTCGGGAATAGTGTAGCTTCCCAACAGTGAAAGGATTACAACCCAAACAAACAAGCCTTTCCTCTTTATTATATTGGTATAGATCAGTTTATATTAAAATATGATATAATAGGTAGACAGACGTCGTCGAAGAATAATTCAGATCATTTTTTTGTATTTTATGTACATTTCTTATTACTTACACAACTTTGTCCTTAAAATAAAGAACACATTAAAAAAAAACATTTAATTTGGTACAGTCGTTCGGGGAAGTTATACATGTAGGATTTTTTGACATTTGTGCCCTTGTTTTACCGAAGGTGCGATGTGACCTTCGGTAAAACAAGGGCACAAATGTCAAAAAATCCAAAAATGAGTTAAGTATACAAAAATGTTCCAAAAAACATGTGCCCTTGTTTTACCGAAGGTGCGACATATTACAGTGATTAATTTTTATTTATAAAGATAACAGGTCGTAAAACCAAGAAAATCTTAATGTTGACAACCCTATTACGATTGAAATGGCTTGGCACTCGTGCGGGTGCCGCAAACCCGTAATCATTATAGATAAAAAATTGGGTTTAATCGAAACCCGATAATCCAAGAGTAGGTCAGTACGGCATGAAGCCGGCAAACGATCGGATTTGCTCCGAGTGGGCTGGATCATCTCGCGGGACTCCATTGTGTAAATAATGTTGAAGTTGTTATAGAAAAGCAGATGAAATTACGACGTTTATTTATTATAATAGAATAAGGTACTTATGCTTAATTGTTTATCACGATATCTATCTTAAGCCGTTTAGAGCCAATATTAGCGTAAGTAAATTTATTGTTTCAATCATTTAATTTATGAATTTAAGTAAAATTTAATAACATAATAAATTGGGATGAAACAACTTTAATGAATTTAACTCGCGTATTTTATTTATAGGGTGCGTCGGGGTAAGGTTGAACGAGATTTAGATGAGATAAACCATGTTTTTTTTAAAGCCTCATAATTTTAATCGTATGAAGCTGACGTATATGAAGTGATGTTTTTAGTAAAGTTAATGAATGGTTCTTCCTATCTACCTGAAAATGGACCTGATTGGAGGTGTTTTTCATATATAAAAACGACGGCAAAGTTAATTTTTTTGCAAAAAAAACGTGGGGTAAGATGGTATGATGAGGGGGGAAGATCGATATAGTTCTTAAAATCTTTAATATCCATTGTAGGTCCATTTGGATTATATGCACCGAAAGCATATTTTTTTCTCTATTCAAATATATAAATACATTTTAGAAATACCTAGTTTTAACTACCAAAATGAAATTTTGTTAAATATAATATTTCAGTCTTACCCCACTTTGTATTCAGATGATATGCGGTTCTCAACCTTTTCTTTTTATATCCTAATATTTAAATTTTACTACCATGTACACAAAAAACGTAATCATTTCTTTATTTAAATAGACAGGTAGTTAAACTAAAGCTAAATATATTACAACTTTTATTTAAAATCTTTTTTTTTTACACATGTTTTCATGAGTTGTGAATGACACTACTCATGAACGAATCATACAGTTTGACAACCCCTGACTTTTACTATGGGTTTCATAATCGGGGTAAGTTCGAAAAGAAAATATTGCCGTCTTGCCCCTGGGTTTTACAAGCGGTGTAAGATTGAAAAATATAAAAACTTCTAAAATATAAAAGATATGCAAAATCGGATTTTATGTATCAACTAAAAAAAAATTATCAATAACACGTATAAAAAAAACATATTTTTAACTTGCGTGTAGAAGAAACTACGGAACGTGGGGGAAGATTAAAAAACGCATTTATCGCTCAAAAACATACCTTGTCGAAAAATTGCAAAAAAAACATATGCACTCACAACTGACGATTATCGCTGACTGAGATAAGGAGCGCAATGAAATTACCTACAAAACTCTGTAGTCAGTGTTAAAAAATATGCACGGAATAGGCAGCTATGAGGGGTTTTTCATCTTGCTCTGTTTTTCATGTTACCCCGACGCACCCTAGTTAAAGTTGTGTTATTCCAATGTATAATAACCGCGAAGGCATCAGAAATTACTTATAACATAATAAATGTTTGGAACTAAAACTTATCGGTAATAGATCAATTAGGTAAATGAAAAAATTAAAAGACAAAACACATTTTTACTAAGGTAAATTTAAAATATAACATCTACAATTAAAGTATGTATATTGGTTGGAACTACTTTAAATTGAATTGCATATCGACATGCAGTGTCAACTGCAGTAGCCATCAGGCGCTGTCAATTTGTCAGACTTGTCCACAACAAGTAAGCCATTAACAACCGGGCAAATGTTTAATTACATTTTACTGAAATAGTTTCAGCTCAATTTATACGGTCGTTGTCGGACAATGACAAGATATCAATTAAGTTTTTTAATTGTTTCTACTTATTTAATCAAACGATTTATTAAAAATCAATACGTATTATACGGAATGTATAGCAATTATTTTAATAAAACAAAGTTAGCGAGGGTTTTTCCCTGCGTCTTTCTTAGTGAAGTAATAATACCTACATTATTTATTTCCTACATACTTTTACCTCCTACATTTTTAGTGCTCACTTATAACATTACTTACTTCAACATAGTTATCCTATATTATATAGGTACCTAATATAGGACCGTACGGTGCGCACTATCATATTATATTATCTGCATCACTCTGCATGTATATCATGTTCTGTCTCAAAAGCTGAACGATTTTAAAAACGCATGACATGAATTGTGTTCGTGTGTTCGAGTGTATGGTTCAAATTACTATTTATTTAACTATAATGTAAAAGTATTACTAAAATCTTAATTGAACAGATTTTTGACATTAAAATAAAATAGTAGGTACCTATATGTTTCGATATCTGGGCAAAACGCCTCACAAATCGAAACATCTAAACTTTTGCCCCACAAAATTAGTTTCGATTTAATGAGTCACGTTGCCAAATTCCATTTAGCGGTTCACTCGCGTGTATGACGTAGTTACGTGTTAATAACATGGTTATTTTGATGCGCGCCCAAGCCGACACGTATTGCAACAGTTTAATCCGATAATTCCTAGGTTCTTAACCTGGGGTAATTACCCCCGCGTGGCTAAAACTTGTATTTAACGAGGGAAACAACCAGCTGGTAGTTGTCTCGAATGCGGAATTACAAAGTGACAAGTCTGAACGTCGTTAGGAGGAGCAAAATCAGTGACCCTAGTTAGGTCCTAAGGGTAACGGATCTAATAAGGTTAAGAACCACTGCGTTTAGATTAACGCGTTCTGTAATATTTAGGACAGCAGCAAAAGTAGACAAATGACAAAGATGTGTTGTTAAATAGAGATTTCATTTTTTGTAGCTTTCTGTATATTTAATGCTTATTGTATGTACACCTGTGGGCTCGAGGGGTAGGGACGAATCGAGCGACGCGACGTCCCGTGATTGATCGACGATGCCAAACCCAGATGTTGTTCAAAGTTGCCATATAAAGTTATAAATTACCTACTAGGGTTCTCCACGATTTTATCAACGTAGGATGACTTGTTTTTTACATCACCTACCTTAGTATTTTTGTACAAAGACCTAACATTTTCACTAATAAAGTAATTGCGTTGAGAAAATAGGAAGAATAAAAATTAACTACCTAATCACTCTAGTATGAATATTAGGTATATGTAGGTAAGTATATTTGAAGTAAAACGATAATAATTAAATCACGGTCTTTGTATTTCATTAAGAAATCTCGTCTTAAGCTTTCTGTTTACTTCGTTGAATATTTATGCTATGATAGACTTAGGGTAATTAAAGTCAACGTTTTTGCATGATCCAATTAGAAAGTTAATTTAATTTTAGTGAATATGTTATTATATTTTAGCGTCCAAGTAACATTCTTTTTTTTAAGAAACCTACCTTAGTGTTTAAAATAAAAAAGGCATCCTTAAATCTGTTCCACCCGTCAAGATATCACATCTTAAAATGCAACGAAACAAACTAAGAAAGTCCAACAGACATCCATTGTTTTAATATAAAATATCCCATAAAAAAATATTTCGAACGAGATCGAAGATTATTCTCATTTTATATTGAAATAGTTGCTCTGATTCACAAAAGCTAGTTTAATATATGTATGCGAATGGTAATAAAAACGTGAAATCTCAAGAGATCCGACCCTCATTTGGTCAGTTTATTTTCCTGTTTTCCTAGAGGTCGAAATCGTGATATACAACATGAGTAGGTACCTACCTAATCTATTCGCGGTCAAGTATATTATTATGTACAGTAGTTACATAGTACATATACTTACAAGTCTCTATATCAATGCTGTTTGTCGGCAGTGATGGATGTGACACATTATTTTTTTGGCAAAGGCATTACGCAAATTGATGAGAGCTATAAAACACCGTATATATATTATTTCAAATGTAGGTAGCTACTGTTACTTTATAAAATAATAAATACTTACCTACTTATACAAAAAAACGCAAAACTTGTTTGTTTATTTTATAATGTAAAATTTTGACGATCTCACTATGAGTGCATATAATATGACATAATGTGCAATTATAATGTATGTAATAATGAGAAATAAATAAATCTTATCTAGTCTAATCTTTAAAAATGCTTCATAATATTCAAATATATTATTAACTTCATAATATTCATTATTTCTTTAAAAGCGACGAAGCTTTTAAAACTTTTATGTATTTTAAACTGTTTTAGTTGAGTCAAAATAAAACAGCTTAGGTTACGATGCTTTTACGTCACACTTTAGCGACATACAAATGTAAATAAAACCAAAGGAGAGATTCCACCTCCGCACCTAAAACAGCGAAGCATATTTTCACAAAGAAAAGAGAATCAGGAAACCAAATAATTTAACTCAAATAGCATTACTTCGTGCCAATTTCCATATCTCTGTTAACATATTTTTACCATCGAGGTAGGAATTATTTCGGTGAGTTTTGTATTTTGCCTTTTTATTATGCTTTTGGCTTATACCAACGACTGATATATATGCCAATAATTAAAATCTGTTTACGAATCGGAAAAGTACCTATATTTTTTGAGCATGTTTACCTTGCAGGAAAACAGGGCCGTAATTACTTAGGTAAATACAAAAAAGCTTTAATGTCGTCTTCGATTTTTCTATTGGGTAGGTATATATAAAGTTACCTATCTTGGTTTCCAGGAAAGTTGTAATAAAGAGAATATAAAAAAATCCACTGATTCTTATTAATAATACTTAAAAAAACGCCCACCTCTTAATTTGAGAAACGTTATATTATTTTAATGACCAAGTCATAGATCAAGTATATTTTTGGCATTGATTAGGTTTTTGTTACAAAGTTATTAAAACCTTATAGGTATACGTACCTACTACGCAGATAACGTCAACGTTACGCACTTAGTATCATATTTTAATCGGCCATTACAAGATTCAAATTCAAATATCAGAGGATCATAGTAAACCGTTAAGGACTATACCAAATTGAAATCAATTTAAACGTAATAGGGATTCAATAGAGTTATTTAGTTGGGAATACAAAAGGTCCTAAATTTAAATAACTCTCGTAACGGGTGTGTTGTATTATTATTTCGTTGCTTCCATTCTTGAATCGTCCTGAACAAGGCTTAGCGTTCAAATTGCTGTAAAGATTCTGTCCAGAGTAAGTCGTCTGTAAAAGATAAAATGATTCTTAGGAGACCTGAAATGGGCGTAGGCGCCCTTTAAGTACATATAAAAACACAAATGGACCCAAAGTACTTTAGATTCGTATCTGTAACGATAGAAGAGTTTGAATGAATGTTTACAAAAGCGATATAGTTTATTGCCCAAGTAATGATTATGTGATAAGGGTATCCACGCCTTACGTGTTGGAAATGTTAGAAAATAATTCTTACTTGATGATTTCCGTTATTTCATTTCTATTGTCATAACAATATTGTAGTAAATCAAAACTTTAAGCGTTTTTAGGCAGAATATACCGTGTGCAAAACAGAGTCTTGCCGTAGCTCGTAGAAACATTTACATATTGTAAAAAATAAAAGTGATTAGCTATATATGCATTCTCAAATAATATGTAGAAAGGACCTACCTAAAATACTGTCTTAAAATCCTATAGAGATGAATTAATAATATCTGGGTAGTAAGTTACCTTTTGGTACGCATTAGAACTGACAAATATTAGGATGGGATTGCGGCCGCAATCATTTTACACACCTTCTAATGGATTTGAGGAGGGTTGGGTTTGTGACAGGCCTTATCCGGTAACGGCCCACAATTCACACTAACACATATCATAGATATACCGAAACTACTGGAAAGGTAGCGATTTCGAGATTGCGTAGGTATCTTCAAGCGCCACGAGCGTACCTTTGTAAACTTTGACATTATCATAGAACCTATATAATTATATATTATACCTAGACGATATTGTATATCATGACTGCTACCCTAATAATTAAATTTCACATCATGTCTTTATTATTCTAGAGTAATGAAACATGAGACACGACTTTGCTGAACAACTTTTAAATGTACAGCGACTGTCAGCGTAAAAGTAAAACACAATTCGTTGTCACAGATTTACACAGACTGCTTGTACACGGTTGCTTTCATTTACTCGTTTCGTTCCAACGAGACTAATTCACAATTTCTATGCAATCATAAAACACGATGCCATGATCTGCTTGTATTTCGCAGGGGAGTAGTTACTTGCTCTCTTGTATTCATATCTATCAACAGAGATAATGAAACCCTGTATATCTCTGTATATGTATAGGTATGTGTATGTATACATACTAAAAGATATACGTCTTATTATCTTGTCTGCTAAACTCTGCTGTATGTAAGTAGTTAACTTGTTAACCAAAGGACAAAGGAGTAGGGTAATATTATACCAAAAGTCGCGGAGACGTGAGAAAAGAAAACTCGTAATTAGGTAGGTAGGGTGAGTACCAAAAAAAACTAAAAAAACTCAATAAGGACAACATTTCATTTCTATAAATTCATTATCACTATATAGGTAGGTACATTATATTATAACATCATAAGTTATTACGTCATCAAAACTACCTATATCTATATCTGCCTAATTTAACTAGAAGTTGGTCTAAATCAGGTCCTAGGAATCTAAAAGTGTGTGAAGTAGAATAATAAAGTACCAAAAGTAAAGTACCTACCTATACAAATAACTCTTACCTTAATGATAGTTTGAAATTAAACAACTATACCTAACGGATTTAACTTGCGTATTTAATTTGCTGATGTTTGGAATACTTTACAGTTCCCATATTCGTAGCACGACTGAACTAATGATAGATCTAATGCTTAAGTGTGATAACCACGAGGACATCAGAAATAACTAAGAAATAGGTAGTGTTAGTAAACACGTAATATTGTCACTCTATCTAAGTAGGTATATATAGTAATTTAACAAGCGAGGCGGTGTCATGCTCGCCTAGCCCGATGATTTCCCAGCGCAATATTAATTACTCCACCTACGCTCAATAACTAAATCGCCTACCTGTTACAACAGTGCAAGTACTGATCAGAAATGTTATTTTGTAATAAAGTACGGTATAAAAAAAAACACCTTTGCTGTATGGGAGCCCCCTTAAATAGGTAGGTACTTATTTTTTTGAAAGTATTTGTTCTCATAGGGGCAACAGAAATACATCATCTGTGAAAATTTTAACCTGCTGGTGACGGACGGACGGGCTGGGAGTCATAGTAATAGTGATCCATTTTACCCTTTACATACGGAACCCTAAAAAGGTGAGATGAGATTCTACACTTAAAACTACGTACAAGGATTTACGTTATTTACATTTATACCTACATATAATAATATAAACAAGGAACTATTGGACGGATTCCAATAAAATTTTCGCTTTATGAGTAGGTACCTATGAGAATGTAAGTAATAGGAAAAGAAACAGCTACCTTTCTCGGGAAAAACAATTGCGTATTTTAATTGAAGTAAAGAAACTAGGATCACAGTATTTTTTTGTGTAGTACCAACCTATGTACAAATTACTAATATTTACCAATTAAGGATTGTATTACAATTGTACCCATTTAGTTTTACTGCTTCCGATCTTGCACTGTGATAGTACTCTATCTAAGTAATTACATTGATCAAGAAGTTAAAATTATACCTCGTCTAAAGGAGTTATTTTTTTATTATAAGTACCTATGTGTAGTAGTAAGTATCGGAAAGTAATTCTGTTATTAGTTAAAAATCATTTTATTTCACCACACTTTAATCGCTGTATATTTATATTTTTAAATTCCAATTTTGAAAGCCAAAATGAACCATAATTACTTAGGTAGGTAAGTACCTACTGGTACGGCGTGATCAATAATTCCGAATTGTTTGTTAAAGCATTTGTTCCGATACTTGTGCGATTTCAACCATTAACTGAATACCTAATGATGGCACCATTTATTCACGCGAATAAATTATTGATTTGTAAAGGATCTATTGATTGAGTCAAATCGAAATTGTGCTGTACGAAAATACTTCATAATACAAAACCAAAAGGAGGCCAAAAGCTGATTTCGAAAATTAAGTGTCAATCCATTCGTAATTATGAGGCCTCAGTTTACTTACCGTTTGCAATAAGTAGTGTTCCCTGTTAAATGTATTGCATTCATCGTGATCGGTATTACGTTTAGGAACGCAAACTGGATATAAAATCGCTTGCGGCTTCGCTAACGCCATCTAGTGGCGGGTATAACAAAGCAAACCACAGATAAAACACTTTTTTTTTAATAGCTGACTATAATAATAAAGTAAATTAAATATGAAGAATGTACACAGTGTATCGTGTATGTAGTATTGATTTATTCAAAAAGATATACACGTTTAATTTTATATAATACTAGCTTCTGCCCGCGACTTCGTCCGCGTGGAACTCCTCCTCCTCCTTTTGCAGTCGGTTAAAAAGTAGCCTATGTCCTTTCTCAGGCTCCAGACTTTGTTTGTACCTACCAAATTTCATTTAAATCGGTCCAGTAGTTTAGCGTGAAAGCGTAATACACAGACAGACAGAGTTACTTTCGTATTTATAATATTAGTAGGGATGATGATAGATAGAATACAAAAACCACAGCACTAGTTCGTCTGAGATAAGTGCGATCGGAGATATTTGTCCACCAGATTAATCGCTCTCTTTATGTGTATACTGCCTTGCTCGGTCATAAACTTAACGAATACACACGACCCTACTGAAGGCAACATAGTTACAGACCTATTTACTTAGTTGGTACCTACCTTGCTACTATAGAATATACAAATCTTAAAAAAAAACATAAATTACTGTCCTACTCGTAGTCAGTGAGATTATCACCTATTCTGTTAGTGGACATCAATTTCGTATCTTTATTTGTATTTATACCAAAAATACTAAAAATACTGGGCCTCAAAAAAAGTACTTAGCAATATTAGTGAGTTTTGGACTCTAGCCAACAATATCACCGCACCACCACTTTGTATAGTAGCCCAGTTAGCCACAACTTTATTAACCAATAAGCAAACGAAAATCTCACGAAACTAGGTCATAACATTATAAAGGATAAAACCTAATACTTAGTTCAAGATTCCAGGGCCGCCAGACCTTACTTATTTTATATTTTATTACGAATGATAGGTACGTATGGGGCAAAGTAATGCTAGTATTTGCTTAAAGTGTGTGCAAACCCGCTAACATGGATAGACGGCCAATCCATAGATATCAGGTGCTATCCTAATTATCACGCTCATGCTCATACGAATTGAGACATTATGTAATATCTGGGAATGTTCGGCCCCACCAATATTCCTGCATGCTGAGAAAACGTATTGTCATAGTCCTCTGAAGTACATTAAAATGGAGACTAAGATTATACCTAAGTAAAGTAGGTACATATTTTATTTTTTGCGCGACTTTACGCCACACCTACATATTATTCTTGAAAAAATAAGTAGGGTCTGGCGGCCCTGGGATTTTAGACCATAAATTGGATAGGACGTAATTTTGAAAAGAGCTATTTATCCGACGGTACTTGGCACATCTCTGGCTTTTTGGTGCAGCACCGGCGCCATAATGTCTATGGTTTTATTTTTTTATTGAATTTGCGCATTGATAAGAAATTTAAAATCTTTTATTTACCTTTTATTCAGTGTAAAGTCCATGAATGATTGTAAGTGTCATTATTACTCCCTTAACAGGAAATTGTATTATTACTATGATAGGTATTATAATATTATGTAGGTATAATGTAATATTCAACAGAATACTACAAGTGATGTCGCACCTAATAAAGTTAGGTAACTAGGTAACCAAGCATTACATGCATACTACACATACGTACCTGTAGCTAGTAATAATAATATAAAAGTAGCCAGTTACCATATAAATCCAGGTACCAAAATACCTACATAATTAATTCATAGGTATACACTATTGTAACACTCCTCCCTATCGTATGTAACCTAAGTAAGCTATGTAATAAACTATCCTACCTACCTATATCTACCTACTCATTTTTACTTACTTCTACTTAATTCTAATGGCCAGCCGAATCGTCTAGTAGTAATATTTAGAACCCGTTTCCGTTGTGTACCGCAGATAACCCAGACTCTTTTAGTGGAAGACATTAGGGTCATATTCTAAATAATAACTAACCTAACCTAACTAAGAATACTGATAATGAAATAATGGATATGAAATACTTTTATTGCGTAAAGGTAGAGCCCCAGCCTCCGCTCTGAGAGATTGCTATCTCCCTGCCCAACATTTCGCAAGGCAACCTGTAGTCTTCGTCCAGAGACAGGTCAGACTCCCACGCTAGCATCCACGAGGACAACTAAATTGAAGGTCTTAGTTAGTCAATATAAGTATCCTAACCGTCCTGGCAAATGGACAAGAGGAGCACCGATTGAATACGTATGAAAATATGAAGATGTTCAGCAAATAAAAGTATCCAATCAAACTACTTCATTCAGTTAATAATTAGGATAGCTATCGCAGATGCTCATGATTGCAAAACAAGTAATGGTAAGATGTGATGATGTTCTGCCTAAAACATTTAGAGCCCTGCCTAGCTTCTATTACCCTAAAGTATTCGTTTCTCTCAACGAATGCTAAACACCTCTAAAACTAGAAATCAAACTTAGATCTTAAGTTGATTACATTGTTGAATAAAGGAACGATCTCACCGCTTTCGTAAAAAACGTATGAATGATCCTCCAACGATAAATTAGCCCCCAACGGGCTGATATCAAACAGTCTCGGCTTGCTCCTGCTTTTGCCTGATCCTTGTTTGTATCCTTGTTAGTAAATCCAGCTATTTCCTATAAGTATCTGTAATAAAATATCGCGCACACGACTTCCGTGGACTAAGCGAACACTTCTTTGAAAAATCTTTAAAGTTAAAAGATCTAATAATTCAGCTATTATCTAAACTATGAGTAAATCCAGAATGACCCCGATTTTGACATAACATGCCTATTTATGTCCTCGCGACGTTTCTAAACAAAAGTCTAATCTATTCGAAACGCGAACTTTAAAAAGAAATTATCGAATATTTTCTTCTTTTATAAAGAAGGTAATAAATATACGTAATCTAGACTAAAAATAGAAGAATTTGTGAATCTGTACGAGACGCGAAACCTGGCTCGTCACACTATACATAGCTACCTATACCCAGTTCTTTGGGTATGGATTTGGTACCAAGAAGCAGCTGTATGTTGACTGAATTCAAATTCTTGTAACCCTGTCTAAGCGGAAAAAACATACTTACGGCAATGTATTATGATACAACCATCTACAATTCTACACTTTACGGAGAACAGGCAAGGTAAGTTCTACCTAACAATGACATAATAAGTAGAGAAAAACCTTTATACATACTTACTTAGTTTCTAAAATTGCAATAAGCTTGAAAAATAAAGTTTATTTGTGGTTTGGCTTTCCTGCAAGCGTAGAGTACCTACTATTTGAAATGACTGTGCCCTGACAAACAACAAATAAACTTAGGTACTCTTATACTTACTTATATCTGCAATATTTTTTAAAAACAAGACTCAATTAACTAATGATCATACTCATCACTTTACTTTGTGCAGTTCCAAATCTGAAAAATGTTGAATCAGTTTATCTGGAGCGGTTATCTATCTAACTTTTAACCATATTTAAAATATATCAACCATGCGACAATCTCCTTTAACGAAAGAAGATAGCTTGCGTAAAAGTAAGTAATAACATAGGTAAGTACAACTTATTCTTTACTTGAATAACAAAGTTACATAAATTTCGATTCAAGTATGTAAGTGGTAAAAACAAATTGAAATCGTAATGACTTGTTTGATAAGAAGCTGTATATACAAATCGTTATACACCCAAGTACTCAGATTACTCATACAAACCTCGCCGAGTAACACAGAACATAAAATCATTTACATTTCAACTTCGCGCGTTGGAAGAATAACGTGTGTTCTCAAGTCTCACAAGTTTCCAATGAAAAAGTAGCAAACATACGAAAACGTCAGAAACGTCAAAGTTACATGACAATAAAGTTCATAATGGGTTATCAGCAGTGATAAAATAAGTTATATTTACGTAAAACAACACACAACCCACAGTAATTGGACTAGTCTCGTGTATTTTTTATTTCATAATCATGAATAATAAGATTTTACAAACATGTTTCTATGATGTGACGCGGCGGTTTCGTCGATTTTCTTTACAATCCCTGAACAGTTCATCATCTGTGCTACAGACCAAATTGGGCCTTAAAGTAAGTTTTATAAATTGTAATAACCGTAACATACTTACCGGTCAGTACAACTTATTCTTTACTTGAATAACAAAGTTACATAAATTTCGATTCAAGTATGTAAGTGGTAAAAACAAATTGAAATCGTAATGACTTGTTTGATAAGAAGCTGTATATACAAATCGTTATACACCCAAGTACTCAGATTACTCATACAAACCTCGCCGAGTAACACAGAACATAAAATCATTTACATTTCAACTTCGCGCGTTGGAAGAATAACGTGTGTTCTCAAGTCTCACAAGTTTCCAATGAAAAAGTAGCAAACATACGAAAACGTCAGAAACGTCAAAGTTACATGACAATAAAGTTCATAATGGGTTATCAGCAGTGATAAAATAAGTTATATTTACGTAAAACAACACACAACCCACAGTAATTGGACTAGTCTCGTGTATTTTTTATTTCATAATCATGAATAATAAGATTTTACAAACATGTTTCTATGATGTGACGCGGCGGTTTCGTCGATTTTCTTTACAATCCCTGAACAGTTCATCATCTGTGCTACAGACCAAATTGGGCCTTAAAGTAAGTTTTATAAATTGTAATAACCGTAACATACCTACCGGTCAGTCCGGCCTAAGCTAATTGTTTGTTTGTCCGTCATCTCATGTTCAGCACGTTTAGTGTGCAGGTTAGGTTTCATATTCATTTATTTAAGCGCATGTAAGTACTTTTCGCCAAGTAATAGCCATGTAATGATACTCTTTTAATGTACAATAACGTCACTGACCCGCGTATGATATTTACCGCGAGACTGATGTAACAAATAACAATCAACTTATGTTTGTGATTGCGTTATCGAGATATCAATTTGAGGTCAATGAATAAAAGTTCAGTCTTCGTTCGAACGTGCAATCCTCCAGACGTTTGAACCTGTTTAATATAATAGCCTATTTATTTCAGATTAGTTCATTCAGACATTTAAATACTACCGCAACCATGAACAACAAACTTTTAAATGGCAACCTCTGGGACACGGATCCTGAGCTGTTTGAGATCATCAGCAAGGAGAAGAAAAGGCAGGAGGCTGGACTTGAAATGATTGCTTCAGAGAACTTCACATCGGTTCCAGTCCTGCAATGTTTAAGTTCATGCCTGCACAATAAATATTCTGAGGGAATGCCACATCAGAGGTATGTGTACATTAAGTATATATACATTTACTTTTTGATACATTTATATTATGTACCTAACTAAATGGTTTATTGCACCACTACCAATTAAGCCATTAGTCATTAAATTATGCAATTATGCATAGTTTCACGCTGAAGGAAAATCTCAAATCAGTGATATTTTCCTTATTTCATTCTAACTGCATCCTTATATGAAACCTATTCTTTATTTATGCAGGTACTATGGAGGAAATGAATTCATTGATGAAGTTGAAATTATGGCACAACAGCGGTCTCTACAGGCTTACCGACTGAACCCAGAAGAGTGGGGAGTTAATGTACAACCCTACTCAGGTATATTATAAAGATTCAGATTTCTATACAACTCCCGCAGACTATTCTAGATACTTTTATCACATGATAATAGCCAATAAACCGCAAGTAAAATGCATGCAAAAGTTGTATTGACATAAGTAAACAAAAATTACCATGTAACTTTTTTAACTTATGTAAGTAATTAACTTATGTATTAAATGCCATACAATTTTGCATTCATTTTGTTTGTTCACTATTATCGATTGACACTAGTCTATAGGCCATGATGTAAGTAAATAATTGTCCAATCAAATCTGATGTCAATGCAATATATTATTATTTTTTTTATTTATACCAGGCTCTCCGGCAAACTTTGCTGTGTACACTGGTGTAGTGGAGCCCCATGGACGTATCATGGGTCTTGATCTGCCAGACGGTGGACATCTTACCCATGGCTTCTTCACAGCTAATAAGAAGATCTCAGCCACCTCCATCTTCTTCGAAAGCATGCCATACAAAGTAAGTAGTAAATTACAATAAATATTGTTTGTTTCTATAATGACATCCTTACAACTAATATGAGTACCTAATTAGAATCATTAGTAGTTTATAAACAAATGAACACAGCTTATCAAGAAAATGCAATTACATACTTACTACTATTTAGAAATACATTACCTAACACAATGTTATGTTCTACAAAGAACTATATATCATAGAACTCCTTTCAAGTTAATAGCATAGATTTTATTAAAGTTCTAGCTTACTCTGAATCAGATAACTGGCGCTAAGCAACAATAATGTTATCTGTAATAATAAAATACCTACTTGATCTGATGTAATTGACTATAATAACGTTTTGACTCTTGTTTACATAGCTTTGACCTTGATTACATTTAAGATATTTATATCTAAGGTCACACTATCAATATTTTGTTTCCACATAGGAAAGTTTATAATTTTACAAACATGCAATGATCCCAACTATAAGTTTACAAATAAAATGGTACCTTCTATTGTTTGCTTTTGTTTAAACTTATTTTGTTTTAAACTAGGTGGATTCCAAAACTGGCCTGATAGACTATGACAAGTTGGCAGAGACTGCGAAGCTGTTCAAACCGCGTCTTATTATAGCAGGCATGAGCTGCTACTCGCGCTGTCTCGACTATAAGCGATTCAGGCAGATCGCAGACGAAAACGGCGCTTATTTGATGGCCGATATGGCTCATATTTCTGGATTAGTGGCTGCAGGTATGTATTACATTTTGAAAAGCGTGCAATTTTTATCAAATGTTCAATATAATAATGTTTTATCATAAAAAAAATAATGTATTTTTATAATTCTCTGTTATTTTTTTCTGTCATTATTCAAGTACAACACACAACCCATTTAGTGTTAAGTTAAAGTATGGTACGTAAATAATTTTGTTGACTGATAATTATAATATAATTTACTATATTTTCAGGCATAATCCCCAGCCCCTTCGAATACTGTGATATTGTGACAACCACCACGCACAAAACACTTCGCGGACCGCGCGCCGGCGTTATTTTCTACCGTAAAGGCTTGCGTTCAGTGAAACCCAATGGTGACAAAGTTATGTACGACTTTGAGAACAAGATTAACCAGGCTGTGTTCCCGGGACTGCAGGGAGGCCCGCACAACCACGCCATTGCCGCTATCGCCACGGCTATGAAACAAGCTCAGTCACCCGAATTCGTCCAATACCAACAGCAGGTAACAGCTAATTTCAAGTCAATCAGTTTCAATGATCAAGTACACTGTGTCACTTTTTGTATAGTATCTATTATCCACATCTTTCACCACCATAAGAATAGAAGAACGTAGTGATACCTACACCTAACAAACTAATTCTGATACCATAAACTGGCTATATAGGTACTCCTGTAGTATCCGAAATACTAACTTATAATTTATCACCAGGTGATTAAGAATGCTCAGCGTTTATGTGAAGGTCTGAAATCGCGTGGCTACGACATCGCAACTGGTGGCACTGACGTGCATCTAGCGCTGGTCGACATGAGGAGCAAGAATCTAACCGGTGCAAGGGCAGAACGCATCCTAGAGCTGTGCAGTATCGCTTGTAATAAGAACACCGTGCCTGGAGACAAGAGTGCATTGAATCCGAGTGGTATTAGATTGGGTAAGTTGTTACATAAAAGTTTTTGTTCTATAATTATTGTTGCTGCAAATATCTTCAGAATTAAATATAGAACCATCAGCAATGTTAAACAACTCAATACATAAATACATTTGAGTACATTTATATTTATCTACGTATTATATTTTGCTACAGGCACCCCAGCTCTTACGACCAGAGGTATGAAGGAAGCAGATATTGACAAGGTCGTTGACTTCATTGACAAAGCACTCAATCTAGCTCAAGAGATTACAAAGGTGTCAGGACCCAAAATTGTTGACTTCAATAAGGTTGCTGACGAAAATAATGACTTCAAAACCAAAATTCACAATATCAGGGAGCAAGTTGAAAACTACAGCAAGGCCTTCCCTCTGCCTGGTTATGAAACATATTGATTTAATTGTGTGTATTAAATACCATAAGAGGCCATTCCAGCAAAGTTCCTTTACCATTGTTATGTTTTATTAAGAAATTATTATTTGTAAGAATAAAGTGCCTTTACTTCATACTTCATTAGGTATGTACTGTATTTACAGAATCTCTATTTGTTTCTTCTGAATCATGTTTCACAAAGTAACAATAACGACGTCTGTTATAATCATTATATTTTTGTGATATAAATGTTCGCTTTGTTTTATTTATTATTTATTAACTGATTTGCTCTTTCCTCCCTTACCTCAAGACAAAAGAATATATACATCCCACTAGAGTTCGATTTAATAAATAAAATCTGTATTCAAAGGAAAATAATGAAATGTGAGGAATAAAAATAAAATAACAGTACTTAAAAGTATCGAAGTGATATTTTTATAAAAAAGGAGGGTAGTACTCGTTTGTGCCTTTTTGGTGTAGGTTAAAGAGATTTAACATAATTATACCTACCTATTTTGTTTCTCTATTTGCAAACTCGTACACAAATTTGTACGCACGCGCTTAAGTTTAAATATATGAAAAACGCCTTATGACTGCAATAGTGATGTCCCGAACCGATATCTATCGTTAATTCATAATATCAATTTATCACTTATAATAAATAACTAAAACACTAAATGAAAAAAACGAATAAATGAACTAATATAATAAAAAATAGTTTTTAGCAACATTCAAGGTTTTGCTATGTTTTTGACCGAAATTTCTATTTTCTATCTTATCTGTAACTAGCCAATTTTCTTTCATTCATTCATCGTCATATTTTTCTTGAAAATTGGGTTGTTTTTGTGTCGCTAATCTCAATTAAACATAATTGGAAAGGCAATTATGATGTTAACTAGGCCCTGTTATTAAATTCTCTGGAAACAACTGTTACATTAACTATGTGAAAACGTTAACTTTATTGGTACGACCTTGTATACATGAACTTACGTATTTTGGTTGGCATGTAAAACAAAAAGTGAATTCCTGTGGTGTATTTGGAGTATAGTGCTTGCATTTTTATATTATTGGTGTAGATCTTCATGGATTTGGAAGAGAAGTAAGAGTCGTCAGTATTATGTATACATTTGCGTGTGGTAAAGACCACCTGGCTATCAGGCGAGTATGTTCACCACAACGGGGATGGTAGCAGCTCCTCAACAAGCGACCAATACGGTCGCACAGAATGGGAGCACAACATTGCCTCGATCTCATCATCAGAGAACAGGTACCTAAGCTTTATTTACATGACTCTCCCAACTCATAATGAAAGTGATATCAAGTATTATGTCAGAGTGTATTACTTTTTCACATTGATTTTGGTTTGCTTTAGGACGACCTCCAGCAGCTCCCAAATCGTATGACTATCTCCTAAAAGTTTTGCTTGTTGGAGATTCTGATGTTGGTAAACAAGAAATTCTGCAAGATCTGGAAGATGGATCTGCAGATTCCCCATTTTGTAGTGGCAGTGGTGAGGAATATTTACAAATATGTTTCTATCCCTAATTTACCTAACTAACTACTTTAAAACACAACTTTTGCAGTGTTAGAATTAGATAGATAGTGCAAAAAATACCTCAGTTGTTACTAATCAACTATGATTATCTATTTATGACTAATACATATCATCACAATGTTCTAACATATTGTATGGGCTGATAAGTTTTTCTGATATGAAATATTGGATATCAAATTAAAAAGATCATTCAATAACAGTGAGTTTTTTTTGTGTAAACACTGTTGGTTTCAATCATTTAATTTGTGTTGTAGCCTACAAAACAACAACAATTCTGCTTGATGGAAAGCGAGTAAAACTGCAGCTATGGGATACATCAGGGCAGGGAAGGTTTTGCACCATCATAAGATCTTATTCCAGAGGCGCTCAGGGCATCCTGCTAGTCTATGACATCACAAATAAATGGTCTTTTGACAGCATTGACAGATGGCTTGAAGAAGTGGAAAGGGTAAGAATTGTGATTGATTTTTGTACCTACATTTGCATGCATTTTATTAACATTTTAATGTAAAAAATAATCTAATATATAAAATTCTCCAAATTCCTCCGCAATGGCTTGACCAATTTTTATAAAATTTTATGCCTAGTGGCTAGCATTTCTACCATTTGTTCTAGTTTGAAACTAAGCATGTTTTTTTATTATGGGTAATAGATAAACGTAATAAGTGATCTAAGATGCAGGTAAATTAGGTTTTTTCTATATGAAATAAAAATAGTGGATACTATTTTAAATATGCTAGTCTGAAAGCATATTTATTTTGGTTTGTCACGTATATCCTCATTCTAACAATATTATCAGAAAATATAACAAGTTTATGTGGTTTCTCAGATAACAGGTGATACAGGTACTATTGTCATATTAGTATCTAATTTGACACAATCATGTTATCTTTAATGTTTTTATAGTATTGTTTTATTTCTTTATGTGAGTGAACGAGAGTAGTGGTGACATAAAATAAATAATTTATAAGTACCTAGGTAACCTTTAGATATATTATTAGCAGTCAATGTAGGTAAAAAAGGTATTGAGCTAACATCTATTGGATATAGTTGTAGCAAATTTGGTAAACATTGATTCTTTTTTGTTTGTAAGTAAGCTATGTTCATAGCTGTAAACAATTAATTTCTAGTTCAGTTTTTAATTTAATTACATGAGTATTAAATTTTTTATTATCCATTAGTTTTGCAATCATTCAGTGTAATTAACCCAGGTTATGGGAAGTGATAAAATTAATATATAAATATTTTATATTTACCTCTAATGGACATTTTTATATGTTTTAATTAATTATAAAATATTAAATTAAGCAATCAGTAATTTGCATTCTGTAAATCTTTATTAAAGTTAGTTTGTACATTTGTTTTTATTAGCCTCCACTAACAAATTAAAAACTACAGAGAATTTCACAATATTCTTACATAAGAATTGAGATATTCGAAATGAGCACTGATATATTATTTGATCATGTTTGTCTCTAAAATTTATTTAGGGCTGTAAAATGTCTAAATAAAACTTATAAAGGTTGGTAAGAACTAACAGAATGCTTCTATTTGTTTTAGCACGCACCGGGAGTGCCAAAGGTTCTAGTCGGTAACCGTCTCCATCTAGCGTTTAAACGGCAAGTGCAGGAGCGCGACGCCGAAATGTATGCAGCTAAAAACCACATGGCGTTCTTTGAAGTGAGCCCGTTGTGTGACTTCAATATTCGGGAGAGCTTCTGTGAGCTGTCACGGATGGCCCTACATCGGAATGGCATGGAGCGGCTTTGGAGGAGCAATAAAGGTAATCTCATTAAAAATAAGGAATTAATTTGGATCACATCAGTTGTCTAAGAAAAGTTGCTATGGATAGTGTCTACCATATGACAATGTATAAACGTAAATAATGTCACAGATTCAGGTACAGATAGTCATGTTTATCATAATAATATAAACATTTGCTCCTCTGAGATTTAATTTTTTTATAATTAAAACCTTTAACATGCAAAAAATAAGTCTCTGATTCTTCAGTTTATACCATATTTTAAGCATGTGTAAATTTAGAAAACTATTAATTATTGTAAATTGTAAATTATAAATACTTCTAACTAAACATTAATGTTTCTAGAGCCAGGGATTTAGTATATATTATATATTTATCAGCCAGTTTCATCAGCATTTTTGTAATTGTTTATGATTAAAGTAAAACAAATCTTATTGTCAACAGTACTAAGCCTCCAAGAGCTCTGTTGTCGTGCGATAGTTGCCCGCACGTCGGTGTACGGCCTGGAGAGGCTCCCGCTACCCACGGCGCTCAAGTCACACCTGAAGTCCTACGCGATATCCGCAGCGCCGAGCCGGCACCGCGCCCGCGCCTCCAAACACCCCCATCACACCAGACTAAATTGCACTGGACGGAATTCATGCACCATCGCTTGAGGTTCTATTTTGTTTATATTATGATAATGGATTATACTGCAATATTGTATTTGTTAAGACACACTTATCATGCGCCTACATAATGCTAACTTCTACGATGTGGATAGACTAATTATGAAAAAAAGATTTAAGTCACAATAGGGATGACGACTGGGTAAAACGAAACTTCATTTAGTGCATCAAGAAGATTATTAATAAATATTGAATACGTATTTTTACTTTTTTCAATCAAACAATACATGGCAAAGATAATCGCTTCAAAAGTTCGGGAGTGGGGGAGTGGTTCTTGACGTCATGTTATGTTATAAATTAACATGATGACAATATCACAAGCCCCCATTCCCTAACTTTAGAAGCATTTATCAATGTCATATTTTGTTTGTTCGATGAAAGAAAAAATATATGTCCAATATTTTTTGGTAATCTACTTAAAGGCACAGGTAAAAGGTAAAGGTAAGGTAAAAGAGCAGTCATCATTACTATTATGTTCTTTAATCTATGGTACTCTATCTGCCCCTTTATAGGTAATATTCACAGTAAAGATAATTAAAACAGATAGTAGGCGCAACGTCGCTATAGTGTGTATCTTCTGTGATGTCTTGTATGTATATAGAGCCATATTGACAATGGCTTGACGTTTAAGTGATTGGGCACTTTGCAGCTAACTTCATTTTTATCGCCCAATTTTCTGATTATTTCATCCACAGCACACGGTAGTCAGTGTAGTGCATTACAGATTGAATCTCGATTACTTATGTGAATACATCAATGAGCACTGACTAAATATATCGTTTTGTTACAACACTGTCTCATTTCATGCTAAAAATATCATTAGCCCCGACTATTCCATGTTCAAATTTGGAGGGTATTTTTTATAAAACTATATGGAGACCGCACTTTTTTACAATTGTCAAATTAAGATTCTTACAATCCAAAATATCATATATTTTAACGAAATTTTCCTGACTGCCAAAAAGTTTACATAAATTTTAGCAATGGTACTAATTGTACGTTTACGGTAATTAATAATTATCCTTCCGATTTGTATTTCTAAAGTATTATAATAATTAACCGACCCTCAGATAGAAATAGTTCAAATACTGAATGATCCTAACACAAACTACAGGCTGTTACTGACAACGGATTTGTGACTAGATTTAGTATAATAAGGTATCGTTACTTAAAACGTAATTATGTGAATATAGGAATTATAAATGTAATTATGTATAACTGTATGTGAATATCTTAGTATGGCAACTGTTTGATTTGTCCCACTGAATTGAGTAAACAATAATGTTTTAGTGTTACTGTTAGGTGTATCCAGGTGATAGTATATGTGTGTATCATACCAGTGCCATGAACTTGTATTTCTGGCGCCCTCTAGTTACTTCACCTAGTTGAGCATTATTAATTGTACAAATAACCTTATACGATGGTCTACTTACAATGTGAATACAAAGAAAAAGGCTAAATATCCATTTATCGTGGTCGTGTCATTTTTAACTGCAGTGAACCGAACTTTATAAAAAACTATTAGCGTAAAAATTATGTTTACGTCATGCTCACATTTCAAGATCGTTCCAGATTTGTAATAATGGAGAAAACACCAAAAGTTACTAATGAAAAATCTAGGTATTCATTAGTAACAATTATTTGATTAATAAAAAAATGTAGTCTGGGTTTCACTTTAAATCTCACAAAATTGCTGAAATGCTGTCCAGTAATTTGTAATGTTATATTACGACGGTATATGCACTATATGCTATATCTCAAAGCTGTAAATTTCTTATAAAAAATAATTCAGTTAACTTTTGTATTACATTTTTAAACCTAGTACAATTTCTTATATGACACGGGATATTAGCCATTAATTATTCAAGTCATTTATTGTCCACTATAATAAGAACTAGCTTATAAGGTCACACTCGTATGTAACTTATAGAACACGTGTAAATATAATGTTTCGGTAAATCGTAAATTAAAACATCAGTTTAAATGTCAACTTTGAATTACACATATCGCACCTTCGGTGGCACAAGGGCACAATTACGCTTTTTGTAATTTTACAGGAGAGACATTTTAAGATTTTTTTTGCGTTCAATCTTGTATTGTGCAGCTCATATTGCTTTGAAGTAATTTATCTTCGCATGGAAGAAGCATAATACTATTGGGAATTGAGAAATATAGCTCATAGGAATTAAGAACCCTACATTGATTTAATATATATTTTTTTTTAAGCAAAGGTGTACAAATATGCCCTTTTTCTACCAAAATGTAATTCATTTTGTAATTGTGACTTAATTGATACTGGTACCTACGACTTTTAAAACCCTTCTTTCATTAATAAAACACGAGGATTGTCGTTAAATATTTATTTATTATTACTTATATTTAGTTCAGGGACCTTTTGTTAACCATTATAGTATAGAGATCAATAGAAAGTCTTTTTAATCAACAATATTAGGTAATCATTGTTATTGAGCAACACTACGTAATAGACTTTTATTTTTATCACAATAAACTTTCTTCTAAATCAAATAAAAATACTTAATCTATAAACAAAACAATAATCAGCTGTCGAATGTCTTCCTTTTTTCGAAATGGGATTGATAACTTTTCTTTATTCAACACCTTTAATACTAAATGTTAAAGACGTCGTATTAAAGGTGTTATTAATCAGCATCAATTTTTTTCTACTCCGGGACTCCATTGTCTTCTGAAAATATATCTTTTTTTATAGCTTATTCACTTATTATTAGATGATGATTAGTTACTGTAATAATGTAAATAATAATTAAGAAATATTAAATACATAGGTGCCTATAAAATTACATTTATCATTGGAATGAAACAACTATTAACGGATTTAACTGGCGTATTTTTATTTAATTTTATTTGCTGACGTTTCGGATTCTTTACAGTTTCCATAATCGTAGCACGACTGAGCTGGCAATAGTCTAACGCTAAAGACTTGTTAATTGTGTTTATTGAAATAAAAAAAATTGGAACTACAAAGTCACATTTTAAGCAGTTCGGCCCAATTAAAAAGTAATAATTGTTAACATGTTCTTTTTTTTCAAAAAGAAATGGAATAAAAAGGCCGGATTTCAATTTAAGACTCAAATGAAGTTCTAAGGTAGGTACCATTATTTTCATTATTGGAAATACAAAACCACAATTGTTTGAATGACTTTGTTTCTCAAACTTCGTAATTATTAAATGGGCCAAACTGCTTAAAATGTGACTTTGTAGTTCCAAAAATGTAAATGAAAAAGGACATATTTACCTGAACGCCTTTGTAGCGCCATCAAACAACCACTTCACTCGCGGGCGGTCGCGCAAATGACCAATGAGATCTTGTCGCGCCAAATTACACCAAAAAACGCACCAATACGACAAAGTCACTGTCGCCATCTAGCGATTTAACGCGGAATTTAACGGGTGTCTTCGTCACTCCAAGTGAAGGCATAGTTTTGGAACATTTCTGTATACTTAACTCATTTTTGGATTTTTTGACAATTGTGCCCTTGTGCCACCGAAGGTGCGATATATCGGCTATTTTCTGAGAAACTTATTTACCGTTATAGGTATTATAATTTAGGATTTATCGGTTTAGTGTCCCGTAATGATTCAAATTTATTGTAAATTGTCAAATATATGGTTGTGTACGTTTTAGCATGTGACAATACTTAGTTACTTTGCATTTAACATGTCATGTAGGATCACATACAGAGACCTATTGATTTTATTGAGTAGTGAATATTAGACAGGAAATGCGTCAATCGATATATTATGTTTGGTTCGATCCGTCCCTAGCTGGTGAACCATTAATGATGCAAGTCCACAATCTAATAGCTAGCATATTATCTGTAACCACACTCTGTCATCTGTGTCTTGCTGTATCGACTTCATTACCCTTTTTTTTAATAATCACCTACCCCAATAAGTCTGTATTCATCTGTAATTTTCTTGAATTTAATTGATTTGTACCATGATTAAATATGTAGATATTTAACGGTTTAAATTAAGGCGACATTGTAAAGTTATTATTAATTTACTAATTTATACATTTCGACGAAAATAACACAGTTTTGTAAATATTGTTTCATTAAAATTATGAGTTATTTTCATTTTTCACTTGTGATAGATTTTAGTTGATAAAAGTAATCCAAATATACTAATGCCAGCTAAAAGTTTGGGTTAGATTGATACAGTCATTATCACTACTATTGTAAGTTGTGAAATAAATTTAATTTATAATAATTATTTTATGTGTATTCTTTTCATTAGGTAAACCATTAAAACAAAGTTAACAATCTTCTACGTATATTTTTATATCTTCTAGTTTGCTATATTCTAAGAAAATGCCTGTCTATATTTATTTGTCTAAGAATAATAAATAGAATAACATTAGTAGTCTAGTAATTAAAATACAGAAACAATAAACAAAAAATAATATCACGTAGTTAGGTACCTAAGGAACTCTTTTTTTTTAAACTTCCAAAATATAGTACAGTTCATCGAACTTGAACGATTGGTATAGAATCATCGTTCAATCCTAGCAAATTTCTGTTATGGCGACTCGACAAAATACTAAGTTAATGCATATACAGTGCTAAGAATGCATCGAAGCCACGAATATTTCTGCAACTACAGCTGCAGCGTCACTGGACCTGCGTGAAATTACGCACGAACTAAAAATAAATCAATAACCGCGACATGCGCCCTGTAGCTTAGGAGACGTAACATGACAGTAGTATTAGCCAAACAATGTTAATTATTCGTAGCGGTAATGCTTTAGTATAAAACACACAAATGTTTGATAGAACCAAGCAATGTAAACTTTCGCACAAAATGATGATTCGCCTCAACAATTTTTTGTATGTTTTTAATTTGCGTCAAGGCACAATACTTATTGCCGTCCATCAAATTGTAAGTAGTTTCACCATTACCTACTTCACAACAATTAAATTTAAAAAAATATTTTAAAGAAAGGAATCATAATTGCTATTTTTTAATTTCAGGCGTTATCATCTTTCATATTGATAATTTTATTAGTTGGTATCTCTCACGTTGGGGATATGCTTTCGATGCTTCATAATGACATGGAGGACGATGCGGAGAGGCGAGGATTCTATGAGGTCACCTACGGAGATCAACTGTCCTTCCACGAGGGAGACGTCGTCAGCACCAACAACCAACGGAGGTTCGCAAAGGCACAGCATCTTGCATCAGGTATTTTGGACTAATATTTACCTTATTGCCAATATGATTGTGAACTTTATGTGACTAGAACAGTGGTCGACAAGTTCAACCTGCAGCTCGGGAGTCACTTGCGGCTTTTTGGATGTGAAGCTGCTAGCAAGAAAATAAATATGGCTCTCTTAAAAAATTTAAAATGTATTTTTGACTTTTCCGTCTTGAAAGGTTGCCGACCCGTACGTAGTCTAGAATTATAGTATTTAGTATTATCTCTTTGATTTGTATTAAAAATTCACCTTCATCGTTTTCTGAGATATAAGAAAAAATACTTTAGAGAGCTATCCCAACAAATAAACTTACTATCATCATCGAAATCATGAGAGACATTTTAAAAAATCTATCGTAGGTTAGAGTAGGTAAATGTCGAAAATAGGGTAGTTGACAGTTTTACTGGTCTGTTCTCTTTTAATTATTTTTTCATTCACTTCCAGTGACGGTGATATTCCTATACACCAGTACAATCCTCACCTCCATATACCTGATGTGCTGCATTTCGCTCCTGCACGGCGCCGTCAAGTACAAGAGGGAATATGTGCTGCCGTGGATAATGGCTGCGTGTGTCGGAGTTGTTCTGCTGATAGTGGCTATTGTTATCGGCGATGGATACCCCTGTGTTGTTAACTTGTTCGGCGGTCATAATCTTTATCGTGAGTAATTCATACATTTTAATAATTATTAAAAGCTTTTATTTAACTTGCAATGTAAGTATGTGCGGCTTAAATCTTGTAACTCAGTTTTGAAACATAACTTTAACCGAATGAACTGAACTTGTGTACTAAAGTAGGTACACACGTTCAGTTTGGATGACAATGCAGGTTAACTGTGTAACGACATTCTATAGACTATAACAAAATTAAGGTGGGTACCTACAACGGGGGGGTGGATGAACCAAAAGTCTACAAATTATCCAAGTGGGGTATAAAATAATATAGGCTAACATGTAGGTAGGTGGATAACATTATAAAAGCTTGATTTTTGTAATTTTTTTTCAAAAATCAAGTTTTAAAATTAATATCAGGAATTTCATTATAAAAAACGGAAGATGCAAATTTTATAATTATATATTTTTCTATCTTTCAGATTTCTGCTGTGCCCTGTTCGTGTTAACATTCATCTACGCTATTTGCGCCGTCAGTAGCTTCGCCTTAGAAACCGGCGGCGGGCGTTGTGCGCGAGCGGTGCGGGCTGCCAGCGACGAACGCGGCGAGAGGCTCTTGCTACTCGACCACGCAGCTCACTCCAGTTTGCTTTCTGCCGCACAACTAAATAAACTCACACATGGTACCAGAACGCAGTTTGTTTAAGCCACCATTTTACACGTTCGTGTAAATTTCGAATGCGCTTGTCAATTTTGAGATTACGTACCTAATCTAATCTAAGCTCGATGAAAGTTACGCAGATTTTCAGGCGATGGATTGCTAATTTTGTTATGTGCTGGTGTAACTTGCGAACAATAGTGCCTAAACACTTTACTCAATATTACATTTTTTAAATAACTTTCATTCAAAAATAACCAATAGCACGGTGGCCTACTTATATGTCAGTCTAAGTTGTGTTTACAAGTTCTAATTTTTATAATGACTCTAATTTTAGTTTACTAACATAGACAATAAACCATAACAAGGTTGCACCAGTTTACAATCAATGGCAAATATTTTACATGCAAGCTGGTTTTAATTTAAAAACCAAATGAAATTATTTCTTTAGCAAAAAACACTATGATACAGGACATAAAAATAATCATACCTATGTTTACGTCCATAACATTAGTGCAGTAAGTAGAGCATGCTTAGTTAGCTTTTAGATATTAGAAACAAACTATGTTGTACTTATTGATTGTGATATTTTAATTATAACTACCAGAATGAGAATTATACCATATATAAGTTAACACCATGATAATGGTATGGTACAAAAATTTGTTGTAAGATTTAAATTTTTATTTAGCAAAAAATGATGTTAAAATTTGCTTATAATATTATATAACTTATTATTAACCTTTTGGATGCCTGAATATATTGTACATTCGAATTTCGAACCTAGGCAGATTCTGATAAAGCTAATAAAATTATTATCAAAAATATTATAAGTGAAGCATATAGTTGGAGACTGATCTGGCCATAGGCACACAAAAGGTTAATAACAAAAAGTAACTCTGGCTAGTGGATATTTACCTAAAGCATGATAAAATATGATTAAAAAAGGCTTCAGAATTTATGCTATATTACGAAAATAAAGAAAGTTTTTATAAAGTCTGATTTTTATTATTAATTATTTCCATTCACATTTTATCTTGACTATAACAACTCTTTTAGGAATAAACTCGTAAGTATGTATCAGACTATTATGAACTACAAAATGATTTAACAATTATTCTTAGATTGTACTATAATTTTATTATGGAAGACATGTTTTAAGTATATTCAGGTACATTTTATCCCCATCGTCCACTCTCTAGAGGTCTTTGGATTCCTCTGAAACCCTTTGCTAGTATAAACTTTTCTGAAGAATCGGACCTGCTAGCTTTAGGTTTTAAAATCTTTATACTCTTGTAGAACCTTTCCAGATCCATCTCTAACATTGGCACTTCCTTACCATCCCACACTTTAAATAATAAATTGCCATCAACCTTGGTCACCAGGGCTGCAAATCTAATGGCCATGTAGCACAGTCCTATTATCCTATCTTTGTCCAGTTCTCGCACACCAGTAGCACTGGGTGCCATATCAGACAGAACTATGTCCACTTTCCTGTCACCAAGAGCTTTTACCACCTTGTCATGTGCCTCTATTGTATTAAAATCCATGTTGCTTATTATTGTTGCTCCCTAAAACAATATTGTTATGGTTTAAAAGGTATTTTACGTATAGCACAGGTAATTAAATACTCATTATGATTAATGACATACCTCGATAGGGAATATTTGTAATTTGTCTATGGCCAAAACAGATCCTATTGGTTTCTTTGGATCAGCACCGTCTGCGTTTGTCTTTTGGACAGCTACCTGGGTCCAGGAACCAGGTGATGCTCCAAGGTCAATAACTGTAAGGCCTGGCGTCAAAATATTAGTTTTTTCGTTCATTTCTAATAATTTAAAAGCACTCCGACATCTGTAATAACCAAAAAAATACGTTATAGATATATGATTGATTTGAGTATTTTACAAGGTAAACAAACAGTCTGCAGGATGCAAGTAGCACATACCTATAGTTACATATCTTGGCTTTTTCCACATAAGGATCAGATTTTTGACGACTTAACCACTGCTGCGAACTTTTTAGTCTTTTGAGGCAATTCACAAGGAAACACATTTTTGTATAGCTTAAGGACTCATGCGCCACTGAGCGCAAAGTCCACATTGTTTTCACCTTATTAATAGCTCAATAGCGAAAATATTTATATGCCTTTGTGCAGTAAAATACAAAATCAATTGAAGTGCTTATAGTACTGTCAGTTATCACTTCTCATTCAAGTTGCTAGTAGTTGCTACCCCAAGTAGGTAGGTACTTCTTCATATTGACATAATATTCTGTCAAAGTGTTAGCTACAGAGCTATTTAACAGAGCAGCTGGGAATGTAACTGTTTTAGACATTACAAAAAACACAGTAAATGTACAATATATTCATATTTTCAGACCTTTCCATCTTGTTGTTATAATTTATTTATTGTCAGAAATAGTTTTCCTCAGACAGAAAGTTATAAAATGTGTACCAGATACTAATAATATACTTAGGGTAAATTCCTTTTTTTCGATCGTATCTTGAGTAAAATGAAACGTGAGTGTCAAGAAAGTTGAACAAACTTCAAAAGTGCCGAAGCGCGCTATCTTGCCGTCCCGTTTGTTTGTTGTTATTGATATAAGTGTAAATGTTTTTACTAATTCTGTTTACATAAAACTGAGTAATAAATGAGTTTTAGCTTATATAGTATGAATTTCAACGCCATGTATGAATTATACCTCTAATATAATAATATGAGAGTACTCTATAATGGATGTTATAACCTCCAGAGACGATTCGGTCTAAACTTACATACGATATCAATAAGTAAATTTTACCGTTGTTTATCTACCGTTCCCTCAGAGAAAATGAAATATTTAAATGTGGCTGAAAAAAATGATGCAGCTAAAAATATTGCGTTTCACTTATCGAGGGGCACATCTAGACGGGTGAGCAGAAGTTGTTTTAGTTACTATATTTTTAGGAGTTTTTAGATTTTAATTAAATATTATAATCATTTCAGAGAGAAGGACTATCGCAATATAATAAAATTTATGAGTTTGAGGCGGAAGTGGCGGGCCAGAAAGCTCAAATGGTAATGACATCTGTATCAGGACATCTCTTAGGACTAGAGTTTGTGGGATCTTACAAACATTGGCAATCTTGTAACCCATTAGTCCTCTTTGATGCGCCAGTTTTCAAATATTGCCCTGACAATTATGAGAAAATTAAGGTAAGTACTCTATTCAAATAGGAAGGAAATAATATTTTAACATAATCAATATATAAATTTGAATATGCTTCAACACACTTGATAATATCATTTAGCACTCTGACTGTGACTGACTTCTACAATATATTATCTCATTGATTCTATTTCTATCAGAAAACTTTAGAAAGAGAAATCAGAGGCTGCCAGGGCTTAATAATATGGACAGATTGTGATAGAGAAGGAGAGAACATTGGTTTTGAGATCATCCAAGTATGTACTGCTGTGAAGGACAATCTCCGAATATTTAGAGCAAAGTTTTCTGAGATTACAGCTGTCTCTGTGAGGCGAGCTTTGCATAACTTGGAGCAACCAGATAAGAATATAAGTGATGCTGTTGATGTGAGGCAAGAACTGGATTTGAGGATTGGTAAAATCATGATTGTTATTTTTCTTATTTATACTTCAGTGCAAAAAAGTTAGTTATTTAATGCCACACACAAGTGAAATTTACGTAATTCATGGCCAATATTGCCAAAGACAAAGTTACTCCGATTTAAAAATAGTAAACTTATTTAGGAACACGACATATGACTCCATCTATTAATTATCTATCGAATGTTTGAAACTTTTTATTTAGATACCCACAACACTCGATTTAAACAGTTTTATTTATGGAGTAATTTATTAGAATTTTGAACATTAGTTTAACAACAAAGTTTAGTTTTTATTTAGTTGATATTAGGTGTAAAACGTAATGTAGTCTATACCTTAAGGTAAGTATGTTATTTCTGTATAATTAAAACGCTTATAAAACTTACGATTTCAAAGTTAAATAGTTTTGAATAGAAGGCTATACTTTAAGAGTTTAGTTTTTTTTTACATAGTGAAATAGTTCATACTCAATCGCACTCAATCAGTTTATTTTACATATTTCGAAAGAACATATCTATAGCTTTCATATGACAATAAAATTAGCTGCTACTACCTGCTTCACCTTAACAAAGTAGAATAAAAGTCAACAAGGTTTTTGAATAAAAAAAATGCTCTTGACAATTTTTCAGGCAGTTCCAGGCGTAGCATTCCAATTAGTCGAAAAGAACTATTGAATTAAGATAAAGAAGTATAATAATTTCTTTATCTTAATTGTATTTTTTTAACTTTATCATTTTTAATACTAGTAAGATTGAATATATCAATTAAACATGGTATCAATAAAGTTTAATTTTCTAAAGCACCTTCAAACTATTATTTTAGACAAACTACAGCAATGTACACACTTAACGTAATATTGGCCAGCTTTTGAGTAAATCTCACCTGTGTGTGCCATAGGGCTTTCTCTATCAGTCAACCATTGAATCAGAATAAAAGAAAAGTGCAGCTGATAAATATTCTAAATACACTCATAATATATATTTTCACCTAATGGAAAAATATACAAATAGATTTACTCTATAGGTCTATTGCAGACAAGGGTTAATTCCATATATGCATCATGTAACAAATGTATAGATTGCCTACCCCGGTGTGGTATATGTGTATCTGCCAGGCCAGCAGCCACTGCAGGTGCCTAATTGCAAAATAAATATCAGAGCCTCTCTTTCTATAATTTGAATAGAATACAGTTTATTTTTAGGATAAGATTAATTGTTTATTTCAGGTGCAGCATTTACAAGATTTCAAACTTTAAGACTTCAAAAGGTGTTTCCGAGCAAGCTAGCGGACAGCCTAGTAAGCTATGGATCTTGCCAATTCCCCACATTGGGTTTTGTGGTTGAAAGATACAGAGCAGTGGAAAACTTTGTGTCTGAACCATTTTGGAAAATCAAAGGTACAATAAATAATTATAAACATTTTCTTTATTGTAATGAAACAACTGTAAAGGGATTTATCTTGCATATTTAATTTTATTGGCTGATGTTTCGTTTAAAACTTTACAGTTCCCATATTCATAGCAAGACTAAGCTGACGATAGTCTTCTAATGCTAAAGTCAGATGTCAGACAATAAAATAAAATACTAAATTGTTAAATTTTCCTTAGTTTAGAGTCATAAGTTAGAGCCTATAATTATTATAAATTTTCTATAGTGAACCACACAATGAATAATTTAAGTGTGGATTTCAACTGGGAGCGAATTAGACTATTCGACCAGGAAGCTTGTCAAGTCCTACATGACATCTGTCTGGAAGATCCAACGGCTAAGGTTTGCGAGGTCAAGACCAAACCGAAATCCAAGTGGAGACCTCTGCCTTTGGATACTGTGGTATGTAAGATAATTCCTTTAAAAGTAAAGTAACACAGCTTTAAAGATTAAGTGAACTCATATTTAAATGTGACAACTTAAAATAATAAAATAAGGTTTTATAAAAAAAAATGGTTTTTACCCAGAGAGATTCTAGGACTTCCTTGCTACCAGAGAGGTACGTGCAAGGGAAATATTATACATAATTTTATTCACTGGTCCTGATTTCAAAATTTATTAATCTTTATTTATGTAGATTTTAAACTAACATGAACTTACGGAACTCTGTACAGTTTTATCATAATATTTTTATTAACCCTGGCAGGAATTAGAGAAATCAGCGTCAAGAAAATTAAAAATAAATGCAAAGGAAACCATGCGGTTGGCTGAAAAACTGTATACCCAAGGTTTAATCAGTTACCCTCGTACTGAAACCAACGAGTTCCCGAAAGAGATGAATTTGGGGCAATTGGTGGGGCAGCAAACTGGAGATCCTAACTGGGGGGCGTTTGCGCAGGGCATCCTCGACGGTGGGGGGCCTACTCCGAGGCAAGGAAATAAGAGCGACAAGGCCCATCCTCCCATTCATCCTACTAAGTATATTAATAGTAAGTTAATATTCACTATATTCCATTGTTGTAGAAAAAAACATGATTACGTTTTTAGAGTTAGGAATTTTTAAATAAAAGATAAAGATGGTCGTAATTTCCAGTGTTAAGAACGTGTCTGTCAATATTGTCTATGGAGTATTATTTTCATTCGAGATCGTTAATTTAAAATATACAAAAGGCGTGTTGAAGACTGTATACATTGAATATAATATAATGTAAATATTTCTACGTAATAATATACGATATCGATATAGTGACGCTTTTAACACTCTAGATTTGCAATAGTCTTTTGTTTTGTCATGAAAATTCTAACATCTCTCTATAATCAAAGCGTGTTGGTAATTTGTATGTCAGCTATATTTTTTTCGTAGATTTATTTTTTACTAGCTTCTGCCCGCGACTTCGTCCGCGTGGAACTCCTCCTTTTTTGCAGTCGGTTAAAAAGTAGCCTATGTTCTTTCTCAGGCTTCAGACTTTCTTTGTACCAAATTTCATTTAAATCGGTCCAGTAGTTTTAGCGTGAAAGCGTAACAGACAGACAGACAGACAGAGTTACTTTCGCATTTATAATATTAGTAAGGAAGTAAGGATTAGTAAGGATTAAGTAGTAAGGATTAATTGTTTACTTGATTTTTTAGCTTTGTCGGGTAACGAGCAGCGATTATATGAATTCATAGTACGTTCGTTTCTCGCGTGCTGCTCTAAAGACGCTCAGGGGCAGGAAACCACTGTCGCCATAGAAGTGGCCGGGGAGAAGTTCACCGCAAGCGGGCTAATGATCACAGCGAGGAACTATCTAGAAGTTTATCCTTACGATAAGTGGTCATCTAAAGAAATTCACCTTTATGAGGTAAGTAGTAGAGTCTAAATTAGGACGAAGATTAAATACAATTATTTGGATAATTCACAACAATTGATCTAGTCACAAACTAAGCATTGAAGGTACTATGGGTACAAGGTAACGGATAAATATGCATAAATACATGTACATATTTATAATCTAAGACATCCAAAACTCAAGTACTCAAGTACACTGACATCTGCCCATAGCAGGATTCGAACCCGCAACCTCCGTTTTCATAGTCAGGGTCTCTGACCACTGGACCAACAGGTCTTCAAAGATTATCTGCTGATCTAAATTTAAACTGTATTATTAAATAATTTTGGTCCTTATCACTTAGGTAACTAAGTCTCAATTTCAATGTTAAAATAAGACTGATCACATTGTCACATTACTTTTTTAGATGGGCCAAACGTTTAATCCTACCAGTATAGACATGCTAGACGGTAGTACACAACCACCGCATCTGCTTACCGAAGCTGATCTTATTGGCCTCATGGAGAAACATGGAATAGGTATGCTATTATAATGGGGATTGCCACGTGTCAAAAATCCGCTGGATGCTCGACCTGTAGAATGATGAATCAAAATGACCAATCACAGGCCAGTAGCTTGTCTCTCATTGGTGGAATACTATTATACCAACACTAGAATATCTGGAGATTTTTGACATGCGGCGGTATTGGACATCTATTAGTCCCATTTGATTGTAACTAGTTAACAACAAATTTATGAATATATTTTTTGAAAATAATATAATAAGCCTTAGTAGATTCATGTGACGTGTAAGATTATTTTTTTAAAGTCTATTTACTAGTAAATTATTTGATTGATTGATTGAGTAAATATTTCTTATTGATTCGTATAATTTACAGGGACGGACGCGACCCACGCCGAGCATATAGAGACTATAAAAAGCCGTTCTTACGTGGCTTTGGCGGATGCCATACATTTTGTACCAGGCCTATTAGGCATGGGGTTGGTCGAAGGATATGATGCTATGGGTTTGACCATCTCTAAACCACACCTGCGAGCACAATTAGAAGCTGATCTTAAAGCCATCAGCGAGGGCAGAAAGAACCCTCAAGTTGTTTTAGCTGAACAGGTGAATATCAATATCGCACGTTTACTAATATGTGACATCTCGACATGTTTTGTTGCTCCATTTAAGACTCTAAGCCTACACATTTAAATTTCAATTTACGTGGTGACACATTTCCAGATGTCACACTATTCTAGTAAAGGTGTGATATAACAAATGGAAGTGTATAATAAAATGTGTAGAGAAGTAAATTTACTGATTACAAGAAAAATTAAGATATGATTCTTTCGTTGATTTTATATAGTTTTCGCTGGAGGCAATTTTCCCAATTTTTTTTTTATTATACAATATAATTACGAGATTGTCAAAAATATAAATCAAAGAACACCTGAAATTATAACGATTGATAAAAAAAATAACGAAAAGTTTTCTCTTAGTTGTGAATTAATTATTATAATGTAAATTAAATTTGAGTAATGATTCTTTTTATCAAATAAAATATAATTAAATAGTATTGATTTTTCGTTCTACAGATCTTATAAATGTTTGTTTATGATCTCAGATAGCAAAGTATAAAGAGGTGTATGTGACAGTGACGCAAGAGGCGAACAAGATAGACAGCGCGCTCGCCGAGCGGTTCAGCGAGCGGCCCGCCGAGTACCGCCCCGGCCCTGATGCGATGCCCACTGAAATCATATCGGGTAATCATTTCTTGCCTTCACGGTTATTACACACTAGCTGTGCCCGCGACTTCGTCCCCGTGGAATAGTAATACTTCATAAGGCTTCATATTTTCCCCGTTTTTTACACATTTTCCACTGTCTCTTCGCTCCTATTGGTCGCAGCGTGATGTTATATAGCCTAAAGCCTTCCCCGATAAATGGTTTATCCAACAAAAAAAGAATTTTTGAATTCGAACCAGTAGTTCCTGAGATTAGCGCGTTCAAACAAACAAACAAACAAACTCTTCAGCTTTATAATATTAGTATAGATTGGAATTAAGCAATTATAACAGTGTCAGGTAATCATTACTGATGCCTTCGTGGTTATTACACACTAGCTTCTGCCCGCGACTTCGCCTGCGCACGATGAGTACTTTACACAATATCTTTGCATGATGTGACCCTTACGTAATATAGTTATAAAATATAGCCT
The DNA here is from genome assembly GCA_038024825.1 of Polylopha cassiicola. Lineage (NCBI taxonomy): Eukaryota > Metazoa > Arthropoda > Insecta > Lepidoptera > Tortricidae > Polylopha > Polylopha cassiicola. The sequence continues at coordinate 4,777,889 of CP149054.1, read as the reverse complement.
ACATGTTAGTCCGATGTATAAGCTACTAGCTTCTGCCCGCGACTTCGTCTGCGGACGATGAGTACTTCACACAATATCGTTATAAAATATAGCTGACATGTTATGCTGATGTATATTTAAGCTGTAAAGTTTCATCAAAGCTATGGGATGCACGCCCATGCAATAAGTTATAGAAGATAGTTGAAATTGATCCAGCAATTTTTTTCAGCTTTAAAATGTCCCAAATGCGGCTCGGATATGGTTGTGCGTCAAAAGAAGAGCAACGCCGACGAGTTTTACATCGGGTGCCTCTCGTACCCGAATTGCAAGAACGCCGTCTGGTTCCCTACTATTGTGAAAACCTTGCAGGTTTTGAACGACACCTGCCCGACTGTGAGTAGCAACAATATAATTCTACAAAGCATAGAACACAATAAGAATAGAACAACTTACTAATCACTCATAATGTTTCTTTTATTTACCTATACACTTTCATGTACAATACACACACACATGCACACGCACACGCACGTAGGTGGACATATGTAATTGACTTTATGTTATGTACCTTTTTTGCTTTATTACCGTTTATGCTGTTGATGTTGCGAATGAATTCCTTTTTAAAGTCCCTAGTTAAGAAAATAGGTATTGTTAATAATAAATATTACGATTTTTATTTGATACCTGCATTAATTCAACAGAAGATTCGTACATAGTTGAAAATCTTATTATCTAGGCGATAAATGTAACATGAGTAAAGCTTAAATAATGCATTTTTTACAGTGTGGCCCTAATTACAAGAAAATAAAATTCGAATGGAGAAACAATTCAATAAACCATCTATACCCGCCGCCGTACACTTGTTGTATCGGGGGTTGCGACACCACATTCCTAGAGCTCCTAAAAATAAACATATCCAGCGTAAAAGCAATGCCAGAAAATAGAAATCAAAATACTAATAGGCAAAATACTAGTCCTAGAACTAACACGGTAGCAGTAATGCCGGCGAGACAAACTTGGGGCAGCCAGACGAATCAGCAGCAAAATCGTAACACGAACCAGCCAAGGCAATTTGTACCTCCGCCCGTTAATAATAGGAGTCAAAATAGCGCTGGACGTATGCCGACTCCCAACACGGGCAGGTTGCCGACGCCGAGCACGGGCCAGGGCGATGATAATAATGTCCACTGCGCGTGCAACAAAGATGCTATATTGCTTACAGTTAGAAAACAAAATGCTAATTATGGTAAGTGATGTTTAGGTATTGTTTTGGAGTAGGTATGTTTGAAGATTGGAATGAAACAACTATAACTGACATAACTCGAGTATTATTTTATTTGTTAAAGTTCCGAATTTTAAAGTTCTCAGATTCGTAGTACGACTGAGCTGACAAATTATTGTTTGAAGAGTTTGGGGAGGTTTCAAGTACTTCACTTTGCTGGGGTTGAAAATAGATTTAGTTGCAAAAAGGGAAAATGTGGTGCTTATTGTCTGATGTTTCGTCGATTGTTTGAAACGCCGTCATCCATTTTTTAATACTTGTTTTCAGGTAAAAAATTCTACAAATGCGCAGTTGGCAAGGAGAACGGTGGGTGCGACTTTTTCCTCTGGGCGCCAGAATCGGCCGAAGTCGGTCAAAACCAGAATAACTTCGAGACGCCGCCTACGACGAATTCTTGGAGTAACTCGGAACCAACTTCAAGCAATAACAGTAGAGGCTGGGGAATTACTCCTAGCTTCTCAAGGGACAGCTTCCCTCCAAACGAAGACGATGTCATGTGTAATTGTGGGTTGCCGTGTAAAAAGTAAGTTTTTCTAATGTCACAGTAATTTTAAAAGATTGTTTGCATAAATAGCGACCATTATGACGAAGTAATAAAGTGGAATTTAAATTTAACAGACACCTTTGTGTGTCATAAGAGTTCGAATTACTGCTGTCTTCCTCTATCGCGTATTGCTATCTCATCTTTTGGGTTGCGCAAGAGTGTTCGTGGTGCGATTGGTGCAAAAGAAAATCTGTCTCTAAATTCTTATGTAATAAGCAATGTATATTTTTCACATTAAAACGATTAAAGTTCTTTATTTAACATATTATTATTATACTCGCTATTATTATTGGTTTGTAAATATGTATAACTATAATATACATAAAAAGGGACTTAATTATGTATATAAATATTACTAAATACCTCAAAGTTGGAAATTTGTATGCATATTGTTATTAAACTCTTATATGACTGCAGGGTTTCAATGTCATGCTTAAAAAATATTTTTTTTAGGATAACAGTGCACAAGGAAGGTCCCAACAAGGGTCGCCCGTTCTACGGGTGCGCGAAAGAGTTCAACCAACGATGCAACTTCTTTCAATGGGCGGATACAGGCGGCGGCGGCGGTGGAGGCGGTGGCGGAGGCGGCGGCGGTGGTACGTTGCAGCTGAGTTTATTATAAGGACTAAAGATTCTGATTTCTCTATCGTATATCGATTTCAAGAGATCCAATACCAAACAAAGTTGTCTATAAGGCACCTACCATAACCTATCTAACCATGTTTAGAGTAAGGATACCTAGAAATCGTGACCTTTTAATAAGCATATTGACTGATTATCATGTTATACAGATAAAACGTCTTCCGAATGCTGTAGTGCTTAATTGATCTTACATATTATCTGCTCAAAGAACATGTTATATACTTGTTGCAATAATATAATTCTTACAGGGGAATGGCCATCGACTAATCAACGGGGGCGTGGTCGCGGGCGCGGCGGCGCTAGAGGCTCCGGTACAGGGCGCGGAGGCGGAGGCCGGGGCTCCGATGACGGCCCGCGGACTCGCAGGTGCGGCCTCTGCCGGCAAGAAGGCCATGTCAGAAGCCGCTGCCCGAATAACAACCCTGACTAATATACCTATTATCTGGCCAACCCCAAATAAGTCACTGGTGTGAATTAAAAACTTAAAAATACCATCTTCAGTCTATTAAGGTGCCTTGAAATTGAGTCATGTAATAGGTATATAACCTTTTAACATGAAAGTGAAATGCTGCATATAAGTGATATGTAAATGATACGTAAAACTAATGTACGTATGTGTTTAAAATGTGTATAGCTTAAATTATAATAATAGTTATATAAGTCAAAATATTTCTTGTTTTATTGAATGGGGGGATTTTTATGTACTTTGTATATAGTTCCCACGAGCAAAGAAACAAAAAAACTGAAAATAACAAAACTTTATTCTTAAAATAATACAAGCGTCATATTACCATTTCTGTTTTTTGTTTTTTAATTTTAAGGAGGTAAGACTTTGAGCACGCTGCGATTCGGCTTGTTGCTCCGCCTCTACGGTTTTGTCAGTCATCATGTCGAGAAGAATCTCAAATTTTAGGCGGAGCATGTTATTCTCCTCTTCAAGTTGTTCCAAATCCTGTCTTAACCGAATTATTTCTTTGTGCGCTGCTCCCGCTTTGCCTGATGCTGAAAAATATATGAACGTAACACAAATTACTTAAAAAAACAATAAAATACTACTGTGAGCTTCAATTTCAATCTAAGTACTTCAATAATATTTACTTACCAGGAATCCACTGACCATCTTCAAAACACACCTCAAAGTCGCCAAGTTTTATCTTCGGTACTCCCAAATCCAAAGATAATTCTTTTGATGCATATTCACTACCAAATTCTTTCTTTATTACTGAAGTATCCTGGCGTCTAACTGGAATTGTTTTTGGTGAGAATTTGTTGCTGAATAACGGCATGGTTTAATAATTGGTAAATCTGTTTGTATTGTTAATTCTAACCTGATAAAGCTAAATCATAACAAACCGTTGCCATGGCAACAGCGATATCACAAAAATGTTAATCTAGTACGCCTACTACAGTACTTACATTAAATTGTTTTGATTAATGTATTATTAATTATTATAAATTAATTAGGTATTTGATTATACGTAATAAAAATATAAATCAAATATCTTTCAATAACATATTTAGGTATTTCTTTTTAAAAATATAAATGTCAAATGCATTTAATACTGTATCTCAAACAGCATGACGTTTTATTTGAAAACTTTTAATGGTACATTACGCACCGAGGCCAGTAAAATAAAAAATGTCTCAGATCAAATTTTTTATTTTACTGGCCTTGGTGCGTAATGTACTTTTACTACACTAGAATATAAAATACCTAGTATTAAAATAATTACATCCCGTCGATGCAAATCTACTCTGCATACACCATATGCAATTGGTATAGTACTTACAGCGTCAGTTGCAAATCGCTTCTCACAAATTAATCTAATACTTTAATAGGTATAAGACCTAGAAGAAATAAAATACAGCGGGTTAAATATGCTATTTTTATGACGTCTATCTGGGCGGCCACATTCTTGCGATTAGGCGAGGAAAGTGCAGGGCATGCTACGTACTCGCAAGTATGTGGACACCCAGTATGATTTTATAATTTTAAAATGTGAAAACAGGTATTAAGTAATTGTCAAACCGACCCCATCAGTGGCGTTGTAGTTGCTATACTAGGCGGCATTCGAAATAAAGTTTTAAAAAGAAACAACTGTTTAGAATAATACACTTTTAATACTGTTATTTGTTCGAGATAAATCTCAAATTTTTATACAAAGATATAAGAAGGTTCATTAAAGTAAAATAAATACAAAAACGTGAAAATACAGTATAACAATAAATAGTGGAATTCAAAAACTTAAAAGTAGTTTATTGCTTTTAATTATTATTCAATAAGTGGCAGTGTAAAGTCTGCGGAATTATGATTTCAGTCTAAATAACATCACAGCTGGTAATATTAGAATGATTGATCCGATAGTGTATGTGATCGCCGCCCCAGAGTACCAGTAAACTGTAAAGAGAGATAAAGATGTTTGTTGCTCATATAGGTTCAAGTAGGTACTTAAATTACAAAAATAAAAAGAAAAAAGAATTTTAACAAGTAGGTAATTAAGAATTTTCAGCATCGGTTACAGAACCGGGATACATATTTTTCTATTTTATATTTTAAAAGTAAGTAGTAAACTAATATAAACAATTTTTTAAGATAACAAACTCTCAAGTTATTTAACAGTGTTGTCTTACCCATAGTCAATGTTTGAGTACATGTTAAAAATGGATAGGCAACAAAATAAACATAGACTAAGTACGTAGGTTTTGTTTTTACGAAAACATGGCCATTTTTTGGATATCATACAGATATTATTTCAATTTAAGGAGTCATTAATTGAGAACAGAATATAAAAATATAGAATACTAGCGGCCCGTCCCGGCTTCGCACGGGGGGACTTAAGATTTTTTTCATAGTTTTACGTTTTAATGACATTACTTTTGAGCAAACATCTAAATCATTAAAACGATTGTTATGGGTAAACTATAAAAGATAGACATATGCTCTCGCGGACTTTTTTAAAGATAATGTTAAGATGAACAATTCACCCATAAAGCATTTTTGTATAACTTTAACTATATGCTCAGCGCACGCCACGGAAGGCCTCAGAAACGATACTTTTCCCCCGTTTTTGAAACATTTTCGGTTACTGCTCCGCAACTATAAGACCTAGCGTGATATTATATAGCCTATGTTACTCGGGGATAATGTAGCTTTCCAAAGGTGAAAGAATTTTTGAAATCGGTCCAGTAGTTTCGGAGCCTATTCATTACAAACATACAAAAATACAAAAATACAAAAATACAAATCTTTCCTCTTTATAATATTAGTATAGATATTATTTTATTTACCTGAAGAAGCGAGCAGCGGTCCCGCGGCTCTGGCAAGCGCTCCGAGAGACCTCAGCGTGCCGAGCACCGCGCCGCGAGCCTCCCCCGGCGCCTGCCCCGCCGCCAGCGACGTCATGCACGACACCGCAAATGCCGTCGCTAAATGTATAATAAATAAATTATTTTAAACACTTTCGCGGTTACATTAAAAAAAAATACAACAGAAAACTTATTTGCATATTGATTTGCGCTTTTATTAAACAACTAGCGGCCCCGGCAGACGTCGTCCTGCCCGTCCGATTGTTTCGTCACAGATCTGTCACTTCTTCATAAGGCTTCATATTTTCCCCGTTTTTTACACATTTTCCACTGTTTCTTCGCTCCTATTGGTCGCAGCGTGATGTTATATAGCCTTAAGCCTTCCTCGATAAATGGTCTATCCAACAAAAAAAGAATTTTTGAATTCGAACCTGTAGTTCCTGAGATTAGCGCGTTCAAACAAACAAACAAACAAACTCTTCAGCTTTATAATATTAGTATAGATTATAATGAATTTAGCTTGCGTATTTATTTTGTGGTGTGCATAATGTAAAATCACTTTATTGTTACGCTGTCGTCAGCTCAGCTACGAATATGGGAACTGTAAAGTTTTCTAAACGTCACCAAATAAAATAAAATACTTAACACGCGTACTTTATCCTTGTTTCATTCCAATAATATACTCACACAGTGCGAACAGTATAAGCCCCAGCCAGAGCCAGAAGAGCGGCGGCGCCACGGGCGGGTCTCCGACCGCCGCGAGCGCCACGCACAGGAACGACAGCGGCGTGAGCGCGAGCGCGCCGCGCGCCGCCCGCTCCGCGCCCTTCACGCCGAGACGCCGCGCCGCGCCGCCTTGCAGGATAGCCATTATTAAACCTGCAATTTTCAATATTTTTAGGTCATAAACAGTGACAATCTATAAAGGGTTTGAGATATTTGACTACTGTAACGTAGTAACGAGAGTCATTCGATCGTTCCTCAACAGTATGTATGTATGCTTTTTACCGCACTCGGCCTTATAACAAATCTGATATCTGTCGAGTATCTTAACACAGTCGCACTGCTGCCATAGGAATATTCACTTGGCGATTTTTTTTAAATATAATATCTATTTTACAATTGAGACTTAAACAAAAATAGTCATCAGGCTGTCTCACTATTAAGATATGTATGTAGTAAATACCGGTATAGGTATTTAAAGAAACCAGCTAGCAACGAAGGCGAATATCCACCTACAATAAAAAGTGTGAAACATATACATACATATATTGTAGATACAATACATAGTGTGAGACTATGAAGTGATTGATATATATATTACTTATACCACATTAATAAAAATATTACTAAATCTTACCAATGACCAGGAACATTTTCCCTTGCTGCATAGCGGTATACTTGAACGTGTGATGCGTCAAAAACGTTATCGTAAATTCGAGGCCCGAATAAATAAATAAATACAAGAAATATATTAATCCCAATTTGGACAACACTTTGTTCTGATGCCGGGATAAATTTTTAACAGCTGTAAACTTTAACAAGTGCCATGGAGACACATAGTCGACTGTTTTAGAGAGAGTGAAAGCTAGCGGCGCTCTTTTCTCCTGAAAACAAAAAATATAGGTATAGTAATAAGTTCACATGTTTTCGCGATTATTACTATTTATTACTTAACTATCATATAAGTCTTATCGCTTAAAATATAAGAAATTTAAATTATAATTCAATGCATTTAAAGTCTAAATTACCTTAGGCAATGATTCCGGCAAACAGAAAGTGACTAGAGCTATATTGGCAAGCGACAAAGACAGTGCATAGAATGCAGGTCTCTCGCCCCAAAGACCGAACGCGGAGTCATTGTTCTTCGCAAACCAAGCTCCTGCTAGAGGGCCCACGATGAAACCCACTGAGAACGCCAGACCTACCAGTGCCTGTGAAAAAGTGCACTTTGTTAAAAGGAAGTTAGGTAAATCATATACCTATTTGGGAGTATGTAGGTACTTTGCAAAACAAAACGAAGAGTTTCCCCATACAATCTAGATAATAGCGAGACATTCAATTCTTTTTCTGCCAGAACAGTAAAAGTTTTACATTTTCCAATGATTTTTCTTTACAGAAAAAAAATAATAGAAAAATAGTTGCGATTGTTTTGCAATCGCGTGAATTCTTTGTGGCAAAAAAGAAGCCAAAAAGTATAACTTAAGTTTAAGTCAAAACCAGCAGTTTTGACAGTGTTTTCGCATTTATGTAAATGAATTACAGAAGGATGCATTATTAATAAACTTCAGTAAAATAGTATTATTAAAATTTGATCCGTATTACTAAGGTAAAGACAGCTTATTTTAAACGGAAAAGTAAATTGGATTAATTATTAGCAAATAGCATTAAATTAGCATTATAATGTTGTATGACCTCATTGGAGCTGTGCAATGTTATCGTAAGTCAATTCAATTGCAAACGGAGACTTATTCAGCTGATTAAATAAAACTATGTACAGAAATAAAACCCACCATTTCAATGCGATTCTTTGAATTTTTCAAACCGTAAATAATTTCTTATATTACGGTTACTATCGCAGGTTACATTTTTTAAATTACCTATCGATTGATATTAAAAATTTCACGCCAATAACGAATGTTATAGATACAAATTATTTTTGAACTAACATACTGATTAGTATTACAAAAGAGACTATGAAATTAGCAATTGCTTTTATGTGAAAAATACTAAGTAGGTACTTAAACCATTTTCAAATTAAATAAAAGTAGGTAAGTACTTATTCAATATTTAGTGAATAAATAAGCTCGAGTAAAATCTTTTTAAAAGTGCATAAGTCGTCTGACAAACTTTATTGTGTATTGTTCTGAAATTAAAATAATTTTATTATTAGATGTATTATGTTGGTATTTTTACCATTCCCCTAGCTCTCGTTTTTTCATTGGACGCGTCGGTAACGACCGCCATACTGAGGCTGACGTTGGCTTTGCTCAGCCCTCCGATGAATCGCGCCAGCACGAACACACTAAACGTACTTGCATAGCCCCATAGAGCATGGGATACTGCTATTCCGACCTATTGACAAAAACATAAAAATATTAATATTATAAAAATCAGTACTTACTAAGTACTTAGAGTTAGTCAAAAATTTGCAATTCCTTTTTATAAAATAAAACATGCAGTAGGTAAATATTAAAAATATTACACAGCTATACACAATAAACCTTTTCTTGTTGTCCTGAACATCATAGCAAAATTTTATGTTATTAAATTTCAAGTGAATTTCAAAATCATTTTCATATTTAACACTGTAGACCAGTGTAATTGTTATATGTATAAAAAATAATATTTATGTTAGGTATATGTATAGAAACAGTTGTTATAATATTGTTATAAGAACTAAATTACCTTTTCCTGCTCTTAAAATGATGGATGTTATTGCAATAATAGGAAACAGATTTCCTCAATTTCTTATTCAGTTGCATTTAATAATAATTATGTATTATTAAATTCAAATGTACTTAATTATCTTTAGGAAATGGAAAAGGATATAACCATTAAATATCATTTTACACAACAAATAAAAATATGTTTTATTTTATTAATACCAAAATTAATCATGTTAATATCTGCTGTCAATATCTTGAATGATCATTATTTTAATATATAAGTAATGTATATACATATGATGAAGTATTAGGACAAAGAACATTTCATGAAGTTTTGTTGAAAGGCAATAGATAACCTTGACTAATCTCAACCCATCAAGATTTGAGATAATCCTGACTAGACAATTATAGGTATAAAGATATGGTGACACAGTTGATATAGAATTCAAGATAATATTTGATCTGATACTGGTTCTGTTAGTATGTGTTTTATATCATTATATTAGAACAATCACTAAAACTTTATTATTAAATTTGTTTTAAAATAGGTATTACTCTGTACAAAACTATTAATTTAACAGAACTTTTCCATTAAACACTTTCCATTTTACTTATTTATAAGCTGCATAATAATAAATGTTGAAGTTTACAAAAGTTTTCAAAAATAAGAATAACAGAGACTTACCAGACATATCAACAACATGGGTTTTCTTCCATATGCATCAGACAGACTGCCAACTATTGGGCTAGTCATAAACTGCAGGAAGCTGTACATTGATCCCAGAGCGCCTCCGAATAACACGGACGCGAATTGCTCTGGAGCCCCAGTCAGTTTTTGGAACTTTTGGACAGCCCCTAACAATGTAGCATATATGCCAGTGCCCTGGCCCTCTTCTTTATTATAATAATCCATAAGCGACGGTAAAAGCGGCAGGATCATTGTAAATGCTAGCAAGTCTAACAGGAGCGAAATAAAAATTAGGCCAATTGTTCTTGAATTTTCAGATGATTTTTTGAAAAATAATTCCTTTTCTTTATCATCATTTGCGTGTGTTAAACTATTATTGGAATGATCAGCTCTTCGTCTTAACTCTCCATTACCTTTTAAGTTATCCTATAATTAAAGAAAAAAATAATTACATACGAATAAGAAACGAAACCAATAAGATAATTAAAGTTTAAGCTAAAACATTAATTAAAATCGCACCATTATTTCAAATTTATATGTGATACTGTAGGTACGGTTTCTTGACGAGCACCATATGGAGCCATCGATCGAAGGTATCAACAATTTATATTATAACTTAAGAAAACTAGTACTTTCACTTTTCGAGTCGATCTAAGCGAAACCGTATGAAAACAATTACTACAGAGAAGGCAACTGTCATGTCATGCCAAAGACAACAACACTTTTAGAAAACTTCGACCTTCAAGAACTCAGGATTAATTAATAACAATTTTGAATTAAATTGAATTGAAAATTTGTCATGTTGGGTACTAGGAGTAATTGCATGTTTTTATGCTTTTTGCTCACAAGCAATGGCTACCCGCTACAATTTATTAATTATTAGTGTAATCTGTGTTGTTGTGCCATCTGTGGTGCCAAATACGATGCGACGCCATTTTGCGTCTTGCATGTATATTGGGTTGTGTTCTAACTTCTGTGTTTAATTAATTGGAATCCTACTGTTAAATATTGATTAAAATGGGCGAAGACAAAGGTAAAATATTGTTGTATTGATTTTTTACGTTATTAGCCTTAGAATAACCTCTACAATTCAATCATCACACTAATAATTGATCCTTGACAGATCGCCGTCGCAGATCGCGTTCTAGGGAAAGACGTCGTTCTAGGTCTCGATCAAGGGACCGTCGCGAGAGACCAAAAGCGCCAAAGAGCAAGTCTAAATCCCCGACTGCAACAAAACGTTCCCGTCGCCGCAAGCCCTCATTGTACTGGGATGTGCCGCCACCCGGTTTTGAACACATCACTCCCCTACAGTATAAGGCCATGCAGGCCGCGGGTCAGATACCGGCTAACATCGTAGCGGACACGCCTCAAGCGGCCGTCCCCGTAGTCGGTTCTACTATAACAAGACAAGCGAGAAGATTGTACGTCGGAAATATACCGTTCGGTGTGACTGAGGAGGAGACTATGGAGTTTTTCAACCAACAGATGCACTTGTCTGGACTCGCCCAAGCTGCTGGCAACCCAGTCCTCGCCTGCCAGATCAATTTGGACAAAAATTTTGCATTCCTTGAATTTAGGTCTATTGATGAGACTACACAAGCTATGGCTTTTGACGGAATCAACTTCAAAGGACAGAGTTTAAAGATTCGACGGCCACACGATTATCAACCCATGCCCGGCACTGAGAATCCTTCCATTAATGTGCCAGGTGAGTCCAAATAATTAATGTAAATTCACAAACTACTTTTTATGTGATATTTATTATAATTCTATAGATTGGTTTACTTTATGGAACAAATTATCAAAATATGTATTACACATGTGCCTATACATATTATAGGTTATTGTGTATAACTTCTACATTTTTTTTTCCAGCTGGAGTAATCAGCACAGTGGTTCCCGATTCCCCACACAAAATATTTATAGGTGGTCTGCCTAACTACCTTAATGAGGATCAGGTAATTTTGCTTCTTTTACATTTTATGCTCATAAAAAATATTGATTCATTTTTATTTGAATATACATAATAATATATTTTGGTATAAGTTGATTGTTCAAACCATTTCATTTTAAATTGCTAAAATTGTAGACTGTCATGTTTCCCAAAGATAAATAATATTTTGCATTATAATTAAAATAAACAAAAAAATCATACAGATACAATAGAGCTTAATAATACTGTGATAAATACACATTATCACATGTAACATTTAAAACTTTTCTACTCAATTTATGCTTGACATGCAGGATAGGTTACTTCATAAATATTTATTTCATTTCATACATAAAAAGATATTTTTGGATATACATATATGTACTTATATACCCATTATCCAGTTATGTTTGCAGGTCAGTCCTGGCCTCAACATTGGGTCATACTTATTTGAGTATTTATTCAACAGCCTAATTATAACCCGATTCTTTATTTGACAAACAGAATAATTCCATTTATACATTTTGAGAAGTTTCCATTACAACACATAGCATACAGTAAACAGTCCCGATAGTTTAGGCAGCCGCAACATTTCAGGGCGAGATTCAACAGTTGACAGGGCTTCGGTGGCGGCAGCAGTGAGCCGCGATATATTTTGGTCAATTTCAGGTATTTTCAGGTACCCTATCTGGACGAGCGTGCCATCACGCTCGACGGTTTCTTTAACACCTCACTGATAGTTTGCTTTCTGCCCCTCCCTAGCTTAGATTTGGCACATTCGCGGCCCGCGTGTCACTGTTGTCTCTCATTCTCACCTATACGTCTTGTACTTGAACGAGACGTCGGCACTTCAAGGCAAGTCTCCTCAGTTAACATCTGATTCTAATATGCGGCTAGACACAGGTCAGATTACATTCATTTGTATGTTTGCTGCATTTTGTCAAGCAAATGATAATGGGAACACTCAAACTTATTAGCAATTCTTCTGTTTATATAATATTATCATTTACATTTTACGTATCATTATAGTGAGGGCGCGTGACTTGTTTTGCACTTATGCAACGTTTTATAAAACAGGTAAAAGAACTGCTGATGTCCTTTGGGCAGCTGCGAGCTTTCAATTTAGTGAAAGACTCCTCGACTGGACTTAGCAAGGGCTATGCATTTGCTGAATATGTGGACATTTCCATGACAGATCAGGTAATTTAGATATTTTGGTTTTTATGAATAGGCTGTTTGCTTTAGAATGTACTTTCACATCACAACCATAAAATCGTTTAACATTCTTAAAATTGAAGAATCATGTTTATACATACATGTATTTCTCTTATTAAATATGGATATATTTATTAAGATTTTAACAAATATATTAAAAAAATGTGTTTATAGGCTATTGCAGGTCTAAATGGCATGCAGCTGGGCGACAAGAAACTGATTGTTCAACGAGCCAGTATTGGAGCAAAGAATTCTACATTAGGTAAGAAAACTTGTCGTTTTCATTCTATCACTACAACATTATTATCATGGTCTGACACAATCTTCATAACAGCTTTTTTTCTTAAGTTTGACACGTCTTAGGACAGTGGTTCTTAACCTTTTTAGCCCCGTTAACCTTATGACCTAACTAGCGTAACTGATTTTTCTCCTTCTAACGACGAACTTGCGCGTTAGTTGGCGCTACACTGTGTAAATTCGGCGTTCGAGACTGTTATCCCCGCGAAATACTAGTTTGATCCCCGCGGGGTTAGGAACCCCCAGGTTAAGAACCCGGTCTTAGGATGTAGTCGGGTGTTATATGTTGTGTATGTTGCAGCTATGACTGGCGCGGCGCCGGTGCAGCTGCAGGTGGCGGGGCTGACGCTGGCGGGCGCTGGGCCGGCCACCGAGGTGCTCTGTCTGCTCAACATGGTCACGCCGGACGAGCTGCGCGACGAGGAGGAGTATGAGGACATACTCGAGGATATCAAGTTAGTAATGACACTTATTTACTAGTCTCATAAAGGCTATCCATTCTTTTAAACGTGTTGAGGTCATATGCCGATTTCAATGAAACTAGAATCAAGTAAATTGAAATAGCTGGACCGAAAAAATGTGCTCTCTAAAAATCGCTACCCCTTGTCTTAGGTTTCGGTTTATCTCTATTATTTTAGAATTTTGCATTGTTTAAGTCCATTTTTATATATCTAAAATTATTATTTCATAATTTTAGGGAGGAATGCAACAAGTATGGTTGCGTGCGCAGCATAGAGATCCCTCGACCCATTGAAGGCGTTGAAGTTCCAGGTTGTGGAAAGGTAAAAAAATAAATCTTTTGTATATTTAAGAGGATTGTGAACCTGTTAATTTTCATACAAAAGGCGATAACGTTTTACACCCAGTAAATATAGTTCGATTTTTATAATTTTTGGATATGTTGTAGATATAATGAGAAACTACGTCTGTACGTTTTGATTTTTAAGAAATATTGCTTACGCTAGACCTAAATATAGATTTTTAGATCTATATATAGATTTTTAGATGCTAATAAATTTTAGCGTAAGCAATATTTCTTAAAAATCAAAAAATACAGACGTAGTTTCTCATTATATCTACAACATATCCAAAAATTATAAAAATCTAACTATATTTACTGGGTGTAAAACGTTATCGCCTTTTGTATGAAAACTAACAGGTTCACAATCCTCTTAAAGTATATTTTTTAACATGATATAAATACATGTGAAATGTAACTGTTTGTCTCTCAATCAAATTCTATTATATAGTACTGATTTATTGATCTATTGTTTTTTTCGTCAGGTATTCGTGGAGTTCAACAGCATCGCAGATTGCCAGAAAGCGCAGCAAACACTAACTGGGCGCAAATTCAGCAACCGCGTGGTGGTTACGTCATACTTCGATCCAGACAAATACCATCGCAGAGAGTTCTAACTCCCAACGAATTTTACGACTATGAAATCATTTTTCTCATTTGTTCATTAGTACAATCTCTTAAGTGACGTTTTCCGGGTCTACTCGGTTTAAGATTTTCATATACCTTACCATTATAATTATATGTATTTAAACTAAAATAAATTTAATTTTATCGAAACTTTTCGTTTTATTTGGCGATAATCTCCAGAATTACAGCAAAAAATACTCTTAACTTTTATCGTTAATAATTAGTAACTTAGTTAACTATTAAATACAAATTATTTTTTATATTTGTTCAAACTTCTTCATTCTGTAAAGCTGGTTGGTAGGTGTTTAGGGAGCCAGTTTCTGAAGACAGGACGAGTTTTCTCATGACACCATACAAGACTCCGCCGATGAGTAACATTCCTATGCCTGCCATCAAACTTATTGCCCACGCTGGTACGGCATTCCCACCTGAAATAAGAGAGGTTGACACTTAATTAACTGTATAAACCTTAAACCTCGTAAAAGATGATACAAGTTTTAGGAAAAAGAACAGTTTTCTGTGCACACTATTTTTTGTCTGAAATACACCTTTAAAGTATTATTTATAGATAGTAGGCACTTACGGTAGTAAGTCCGTGTCATAACACGCCTTCCCCTTAGGATCTTTCTTCGGGCCTCCGCTTCCTGTGTCAAGGTGCTAATAATCACTGAAATCAATATTATTTTACGCTTAATATCACTTGAATAATGTTTGTTATTATATTTTGTTTTAGGTGTATTTATCATGTTGGCGTAGCCCATACACTTATTCACATGATGGTTAACAAAAACTAGATCAAAATAGGACGATTTTTCGGAAAATCATCGAAAGAAAAATACAATGGTCTCATGAGTCATGAGTACCAAATAGCTCGTTATTCAATACAAAGAAAATAACCACTTCATAGAATACTTTGTTGTTGACAAGAGAAATTTACCTACCTAGCTATAAAAATATTAATCATTATTTCATTTACAATAATAAGTGTCAATAATTACTAATACTAAAATAATTAGGCCATTTTTATAAGAATGCGTTGTGTAGATAGGTAGATACATTACCAAGGTGGTATTTAGGTCAGATCAACCCAAAATCCATACAGTAGGTAACTTATATTCGTTTTTCACACACATCCACATATTCAAAAACATACCTAATATCACCGCGAGGTAGAACAAAAAGGACTTTCGTTGTGCCATTTTAACACACAATATTTCACAGTAATTAAATATAATCAACTGAAATAATGCAAAACGGCTGACAAATTACAGTGCAATACAAGGTGTGTTCGTTTGCGGGGCCGGTTATCTTATCGGACTGATAAGATGATTACTAACAGTTACCTACGAGGTACCTTCGAGTACGGTCAGTCATAGACATACTTCATGTACTGTCTGTACTGATGACTCAATGTTTGTCTAATCTTATTCGGAGAAAAAGGTACTTCCGTTTGCAAAATAACTTCCGATTTTGTGGTGTTATATTACTTACTTACATACACTCCTTGTTGTCAAACAAGCATGGTTTATGAATGAAATACAATACAGACAGACGGACAACAAAGTGATCCTATAACGGTTTTTACATTTCGAGGTACGGAATCTAAAAAGATTAAGGTTTTATTAGAATAGGTACTGAATTAGGTCAGTTTACGATAAATTAATAAGGAGATTGAAATCATTGATTGGCATGATATTTTAGACAATATGGGCGCAGAAGAAGCAGTTAATATTTTTTATGAAAATATATATACACTAATAAAATTGCACATTCCCTGTAAAAAAATAGGTGCTCATGATTTTCCTCCCTGGTTTACTACTGCCCTCATACATATATTTAAAAATAAAAACAAGGCATGGATAAGATGGAAAACCTATAAAAACCTCGCGGATTACGAGATATTTTCTAAACTACGAGTTAGCTTTAAGACTGAATCTGCTAAATGTTATAAAAATTACATAGAACGAGTAGAGTCCAGCTTAAAAAATAATATAAAATATTTTTTTACATACATTTCTAATCGCAATCATTCGTCTGACATACCCGTAAATATTTATTATCAAAATACAACCTCCAAAGGCCCAGATGATACTTGCAACTTATTTGCTCAGTTCTTTCAATCTGTTTACCAGCCTACATCAGTCCCTTACGATTTTAACTGTAATAATATAACATCGAACAGTAGTGCACACATCACTAACTTATATATCCGAAAAAACTCAATTGAACGAGAACTAAATGCACTCGACTTATCTAAAGGTTCTGGACCAGACACAATCTCACCAATTTTTTTTAAACAAACGGCATCAACTATCAGTACCCCTTTGTACATATTGTACAATAAATGTTTAACAGAAGGGTGTTTTCCTACAATCTGGAAAACTGCCAATATAGTACCAGTTCATAAAGGGGGATCTAAAAACGATGTCGAAAATTATAGGCCAATCTCAATTTTATCAGTTTTATCTAAGCTATATGAAAAATTAATACATCAGATACTGTATCCTTTGCTGCGAAATAATATTATACCAGAACAGCACGGTTTTGTCCAAGGCCGTTCCACTGCTACAAATTTACTAATTTATACAACGTATTTATTTGAATGTATGGACAGTAATGTACAAGTTGATAGTATATATACTGACTTTAAAAAAGCTTTTGACAGAGTAGACCATCAAATACTATTAGAAAAGCTAGCTTTCAATGGAATTAGAGGCAACCTATGGCGCTGGTTTAAGTCTTATATAATAAACCGTACACAGAAAGTTGTAGTGAGTGGATTTGAATCAGAAGCGTTTACTGTTGGCTCTGGAGTTCCGCAGGGCTCAATTTTAGGTCCTTTATTATTTACACTATTTATTAATGACATTGACGAATGCTTTCATTTTTGTGACATACTGCTTTATGCTGATGATTTAAAAATATATCATACAATACAAAACGAGAAAGACTGCATTGAATTTCAACATGATCTAGATCGTTTCTCTAGTTACTGCTTTAAAAATAAACTACAGCTAAATTTAAATAAATGTAAATTAATAACATTTTCTAAAAAGAAAAATAAAATTTGTCATAATTATCTCTTATGTAACACTTCAGTCGACAAAGTAATCTCAATAAGAGACCTAGGAGTCATTTTAGATTCTCAACTACACCTCGATAAGCATATTGAAACGATTACCAGTAAAGCCTATAAAATGTATGGCTTCGTTATGAGATCTAGCATTGAATTTAAAAACCCAATCACATATTTATATTTATACAAGACTTTAATTCGTTCACAACTTGAGTATGCTACCCTGATATGGAATCCGTACTATGCCAAGTATGGCGATGCTCTTGAGTCCGTTCAGAAAAAGTTCGTAAGTGCAATGCATTATAGATGCTTTAAAAATCGTTTACCATACTCACAGCTTAAAACTAGATATAAGCTTATGGATCTTGATAAAAGACGTACATTATTGGAGGCAATGGTTCTATTTAACTTATGTAACTATAAATTTGATTGCACAGCGCTTGTAAACAATTTATCGTACAGAGTACCTACTGTAAGACAGCGAGAGGCGCGACCTCATCGGCTGTTTGTCACCGGCCGTTGCCGCACAAACGCCGGTGAGCGCGCGCCACTTCGCAGAATGGTAAACCTATATAATAAGTTGTTTCACAAAATTGATATTTTCTCTTGTAATGAAACTACCTACAGGAATTTAATCTATATAACACTCACAAAAAGTGTTTAGTTTAGTTTAGTTATTATAATACCTTATATTATTTAGTAAACTTATTTACAGCCATAAGAAACTAGGCAGTAATAATCGTACTTTTATATACCTAATTAATTAGTGGTTAACGGTGTGGGTCACACATAGAATAATTTATCTAGCATAATTGCCATATTTTTGTTAATACAAGTGTAGTGACTGTTTGTTTACCCAAATAAATGAAAAAAAAAAAAAAAAAAATTAAATTTTCTAATCTTTGATATCAACTTATCAAATTTAACTTTATTATATCTCAAATATCGCCCAATTTGCACCGACCATAAAAACATATCCTTCTGAAACAAACTTTTATATAACAATAGAATATTCAAATAAGTACACATAGTTGTCATAAGAAATCTTTATTATTATATCTTTTAGTTAAAAATCACAAGTCAAACTCATTTCTCAAGGCATTCTTCACCTAAATTATTCATCATTTATCAATTGCTTAAAATATCTCTTTACACTATATACAAATTAACCTAATGTTACTACAACTCTGTCATACATTGCTATAACAGATACGTTATGCAGCTACCTAGACCAATTTGCTTGAATAAGTCAAACCGCTCATTATGACGACAATTATGCATTATTCCTCCAAAATCTTCCATAGATCCAAGTAATTATTTTATTTTCAAAACAGAATAGCATCTATATTAATTTTAATAAATACTCTTCACTCTGTTTTCCGAATTAATACTACAAATCTATGACTACGATTGAGACCTATGTTTTCTAAAACTTCTTTTATCAGCTTGTCGCGTCAGGATGTCGGATACAAAATTCCTGTGTGTGAATACTCGCAGGATGTCCTCGCGCGCCTCTTGGATGCCCTCGCAAACAATCTTGCTCCTTTGAATGTTACCCTGAACAAAAAAAATAATAATAATGTCAATGCTAACAGTATCTATGGCATAAAATAATCACACAACTTATAAAATACTTAATTGTAAGAAAAATTTAGTTCAAACACTAAATTGAAGAAATGACCAATATTTAACTAGAATTCTTGTCCAGTAAAAAGCTGAAAACAATAAATTTCAAGCTTTATACTATTGCCTGTTACCTTAAGCAGTTCTAGTAGGGTGTGTGAATGTGGCTGGAGTGCGGCGTTAGCACGCCCTGACGCCGTCTCCAGGGCTCGCAGCACGCCGGCCAACTGATCGCTGACGTCGGCTTCCAACGACACCTAAACAGTGGGGACGTTTATAATATTATTTTAATTGTATACAATATTATTTTGTGTTTGGCGATAAATAATAAGTATTGGATAACTATTACAGTTATCAACAATCGTCAAGAGATGTCGTTTTTGAGAAGTTTAATTAAAAAAAAGTAGGGGTTGATGCCGTTGATGGTACAAGGGTGAAAATTTAGGGTTGTGTGGATTTTTCAATGTTTTCAATATTATATCGATTCGACAGTTCATCATAGGCTCGTAGAGATATCGTGAGCGCATACCAGATCGTCCATCTGCGCGGTGAGGTGGTGCACCTTCCAGCCCTCGGCGGTGCTGAGCACGTGCTTCTGGTTGGCGATGGCGAGGATGTCCCGCGCGCGGGGCTCGCGGCGACGCACGTCGGCGGGCCGCGCGAAGTGCAGCGCCGTCGCGCGCCACCCGCACACGTAGCTCGAGCTGAGCAGCGGACCTGCGGGGAAATATAACACTTTATACGCATTCTATAAAGTGTCGACTAGTTTCCGACCGAAGAATAATATGACCAACCGAAGTTTCGGCCTACAAATCAGCCGAATCTTTCGGTCGCGCCGAATCTAACCATATCGTACTTTCGGGTCGCTTTCGGCTAACTTCGGGTACGTTCGGCACGGCAATATGGCGTTGTCGCTCGTTCGAGTACGCCGGTCGGCAGTGTATCACTTTGCTCGGTGAAGTGACGTGTAAAAGTGTTCCCGAATGATGGTATAAATTTAGACCCAGTGACACTATGACAACGTGAAATGTTAAACCAGCGAGATATTTCGTTATTCTGGAAAGAACGCCTCATTGTTACCTTCGAAACTATAATCAAACAGAACCTTAGGTTTTGGTTTCTGTTTCGGTAAAAAAAATCGGTCGGACATTAGTGTGTGTGCATTTAAGGTACATTTCTAATATGAACTTACGTTTTGGCGGTGGATTGACGGTAGCGGGGGGCGGAGTAGGGGGCGCTTCGTCAGCAGGAAACTCGCATTGCCTCACTTCACTGCTCAACCTGTGAATAATGCTATTTGGAAAACTGATCGATGTTCAAAAATAAACAAATTAAATAAAATTAAAGCCGTGTAATATTTAGACGAATTCACATAAGTATATAGCTGTCTGTTTAGTTTTTTTGATGAGACTCCGTCCGTCTGTCACCAGGCTGTATCTATCTCATGAACCGTGATAAATTATCACAGATGAAGTGTTTCAGTCGCCGCTATAAAAAATACTTACTTCTAATTATTCTTAACTAGCTGTCCGCCCCGGCTTCGCACGGATCATCTTTTTTTTTATAGCGTATGTCACTAGGGAATAGTGTAGCTTCCCAACAGTAAAAGAATATTTGAAATCGGTACACGGCCGTTCTGGAGCCTATTCAATCCAAACAAACAAAGCTTTCCTCTTTATAATTTTATTCGTTGTTCCATATATATGATTGTACTCACATCTGTTTCCTCGGCTTCTTGCGGGGGCTGAGGTCGGTCTCCGGCGGCGGCTCGTCGTCGTGGTCGGGCGGCGCGGGCGAGGAGGAGGCCGAGATGGTGGTGGAGCCCCCGGAGCCGCCGCCCTGCTCGCCGCCCGCCGGCACGCCCTCCCAGCCCGCGCGGTACGACACCGGCTGCTTCGTCGGTGAACTATACCATAAATTAATATAGTTAATTAGCATTACCAACATACTTAAATATAAACAGGAAAATATCAAGAAATAAAGCATTTTTTTTTCAATTGGACTTAATTACAGTTGAGGGTGGGGAGCTAAAATAAGATATTATCAGTATTATTAGGTACAGATATCTTATTTATTTACAAGCTTCGAATAAAGAGCCGTCCATAGAGATATTTAGTCAGTTAAAATTTTAATTCGTCGGTTTAAAAATTATTGGCCATGTATTTTTATCTACAATAACTTTTGGTAATCTATTTGAAGGACAAAGAAAACAAAACAATCATCATGCCTATTGTTTGGTACATGTGTATCAATTTCGTGGTAGAACATTGTCTCACATTTCTATGTCCCGTTTCCTGAGTATGGAGGGTCGCGGCAGCCCGGCGGCCGCGGTAGTCACGGACACAGGCGCGGTGCGGATCTCGGACAGAGCCTGCGCCGCATTCACCACGTTCACTGCAGGAAAAAATATATATATTAATAATCTTTCGCTCACATACTTTTAATTCCTATTTTGCTCTGATTTAGAGATTTTGCCATACAAACATTTGCCCTATTGTATTCTCTTAGGGTTTTATTTTTTAAAATTCCTTCTTAGTGTGTGCGTCCATCATTTCATATAGTGGACTACGATAGGCTGCTGATGGTGTTTGCATTAGCTCCTTTTATATCTAGGTGTGCGATGTAAAAGATTAAGTAGTTACCCTGCAGCGTGGCGGCGGAGTACTGCGCGGGGGGCGCGGGCGCGAGCCGCACGTGCGCGTGCTGCGCCGAGTGCGCGCTGTGTGCCGTGTGCGCCGTGTGTGCAGTGTGCGCGGTGTGCGCCGTGTGCGCCGTGAGCTGCGCGGCGGCCGGCGCGGGCGCGTGTGTCGCGTGTGGCGCGTGTGTCGCGGGCGCGGCGGCGGCGGGCACGGCGGCTGCGGGCGCGGCGCGCGGCACCTCGTAGTACAGCTGCGGCGGAGCGCTGTTGCCCACCGGCGGCCGCACACCCGCCCCCGCCACACCCGTCACACCCGCCACACCCGCCGGTACACCCACCACCTACACGTGAATAACACTTGTAATGAATGTTGCCAGTTCAAACTTAAATCATTCGTTTATCTAAAGTACTAATATTATAAAGAGGAAAGATTTGTATTTTTGTATGTAATGAATAGGCTCCGAAACTACTGGACCGATTTCAAAAATTCTTTCACCTTTGGAAAGCTACATTATTCCCGAGTAACATAGGCTATATAATATCACGCTAGGTCTTATAGTTGCGGAGCAGTAACCGAAAATGTTTCAAAAACGGGGGAAAAGTATCGTTTCTGAGGCCTTAAAAAAATCTTAAGTCCCCCCGTGCGAAGCCGGGACTGGCCGCTAGTATTATTATATTCTAAAAGTGCTATTCCTTATAATTTTACATTTATTTTAAATTAAACGCATACCTTAGCGGGCTGGTAGTTTCTCTGCAATAGCGGCAGCGGACGCGGCGCGGGGGCGGAGGCCGCGGGCGGCGCGGCGCGCGGCGGCACGGCCCGCACGGCGCCCGCGATCACGCCGCTGCCCAGGCTAGCTGGAATAAATAGTTAAACTGAGTACCGTTCCTCTAGAATATATGTCTGAAAGAAATATTTAAAGTACGATTTTTTTATGATTATTTGTGTCTCAAATTCAATTAGCACTGCAGTATTCTTCAAAATCTCGATGGTTATGAGTATTTATCTTTGTTTTAGAAAATACTTTTGATCTGAGCCGAAAGAACAAAATAACTTATTTACAGTAATAAAACCAACATCATTTAAAGTATCTATAGGTAGGTACATTTTGCAAAATTTTACTCACAATACAGAATCATGCCAATAATGTTTAATATCATTATTGTTTTTTTGGTGGGTAGACAACAGAACAATACGGTTCACCTGAATTTTATTTTATTTTTGGATATCCCCCAATAATTGTGACCAATGTAAAATTATGTCGCATAATATTATACAATGAACAATTTCTTATTACGACTTCTAGAAAGTCGTACGTACAAGTGAGTACAGTAGTAGAGGGCAGCGTGACGACAGCGGCGGCGGGCTGCGCGGCGGAGGCGGCGGAGGCGGCGGAGGCGGCGGCGGCGGAGGAGGCTCGCGGCGCCGCGCCCCGCGTGTTGTACACGAGCGCGCCGCGCACTCCGCGCGTAGCCGACCAGCCTGCAGACAAGTATCCTCTTTATTAACACTTCAAAACACATAGCAAACATCACCTTTACTAGACAACTGTGACGACTTGAAATGTGTCACCACTTGATTTCAAATTTAAATGTGTAGACAAATGGGGTAACATATTTTTTTTCAGTAAAGCTGAACAAAAAATTTATTCAATAAAGAATACAATATTTATATTATGATTTATAGAATTTAAAGAGGTTTCTGTTGTAAACTGCAAGTATAATTAGAATGTTTGCTGTCTACTGAGTATATACTGGGTATGATCAAAATCAATAGGCTTCTATATGTACCTTGTGCTGGCTGCGAAGAGGGAGTGGCAGGGCGCAATGCCAGGGAAGCCCCGGCGGCGAGGCCCCGCGGCACATGGCTCGACACGCCTTTGCTCACCAGCACACCAGCAGGGTTGCTTACATTTACATTGGATAGCACTGTAAGAAACAAATAAATAAATATGGACAAAGACATACTTTTTTAATTATCATTTTTACATCTATTTACGAATAGATGTTAAAAATAATAAGCTAAATTAATCGCTTAATTATATTAACAAGATTATTATTGTACATATATATTGTTGACTCTAATAAGAACTATAGTAAGATAATATTCCTAAGTGATTCTTTTACCTGGTCTAGGATTATGATGTGGCAGCGGAGGCAGCACCCTGACATTTGATGGCAAAGTACGCACTGAGGAGCTGACCACGAGATTGCCTGAACCACCCATTAACTGGCCACCTAGACCTCCAACATTTAGCACCTGTTAAAACAATGTTAAAAAGACATCTAAAGCAAGATCTATACATAAGTAGATAATAAATAAAGTACTTAATTAACATTTGCTTGCTTTTGTTATAATAGTAAGCAAGAAATGTTTACTTCCACACTCTACAACAAAAAATATGAATTATTTTTGTAATGTAGTTTTAACCAATAACAATTTAAAAAAAAACACTTTTGTATTGTAAGTATATTTATGTGTATTTAGTAAATGTTTTCTTGCATATATTTTTTACCTGAGTTCCACTAACCGGGGAAGCAACACTGACTTGAACACTAGGACTGGAACTGGACACCTGCACAGAGAGCTGTGTGCCCTGGCTTATGATCTGAGTTGCAGGGCTTATGATCTGCCCGGCTCCCAGCAACTGCGATGGAGTTATAATCTGAGAACTCTGAC
The DNA here is from genome assembly GCA_038024825.1 of Polylopha cassiicola. Taxonomy (NCBI): domain Eukaryota; kingdom Metazoa; phylum Arthropoda; class Insecta; order Lepidoptera; family Tortricidae; genus Polylopha; species Polylopha cassiicola. The sequence continues at coordinate 4,753,168 of CP149054.1, read as the reverse complement.
CCAGCAGCTGTGACCCCTGGCTAACTATCTGTGTTCCCTGCAGTATAGGTGATCCACTTACAATCATTTGTGGCTAAAATATGATGCAAAAATTGATTATCTTTTCAATCACCATAATGCAATATGACCATAATTTTATTGATCGAAAAAAATATTCTTTTTCTAATAAAAGATCTACAATAACTTTCTGATTAGCAAATGAATTAAAATTGTTCTTAGTTACCTTATGGTGCCATAAGGTACTAATCAGAAAAAAGTATGCAAATATTCTGACTAAATACAAGAAAAATAGATACAATTATTTAGGTAAATAGTAGTAGCCAACAAGATAAAGTGGATGAATTTTTCACGATTGGCTTACTATGTTCTCACCTGAGAAGCGACGCCAGGCGCAAGGATTTGAGTGGCTGGCCTAATCAATCCCATAGACCCTGTATGTGTTATAATCTGCCCAGCGCCTGTAGTCTTCGGTTGGCTTGTGATTAGGTGAGTCATTTTCACGTCCGAGTTGGATACGCTCTTAACTATTGTAATTTTCTGTGCCAGATCAATGGGGTACATTTTGCCAGTTGTGATTGTCCTCTCATTCTCTAAATTATTACTCATTGTGTGAAACAGCACTGAACACGTCAAATGAACATGACACAAGCAGCCTCTTAAGATACTTTTTAGAGCAAATTCAGTATTCAGTGGTAATTACTTCAGAATTATTGTAACTTTTAGTACTTTTACTACAAAATGTAAACGGAGACGAATGAAAAGAACGCCAATGTAAACGTCAAACAAAATGACTTTTAATGACCAAAGACAATTCAAGCTATTTTACACGCAGCGAACGATCCATTAAGTTCATTCGTTTGCCTCTACTAAAAACTAAGATAATAAATTATAGCAAACAAAAGCATTATGCAGTGAATTTAGCATCTACCACTTTGAATAATCTAATGGCTTTCACCGAGCAAAAAATTAAAATGTAGTCAAATCATATGGTGTACCAGGCTCTTAAGCATGATGTCAATTTTTAAAAATAATTAATACTGTTGTTTATGGTATTCGGAACGCCATGGCGGAGCGAGTTGGTGACGGGGATTTTTCAAAAGAAAATATAAAGAAATTTAACAATGAAAGGCGGAGTAGTAAGCAATGGGTTAAACTTAATGTCGGAGGAACATATTTTTTAACTACGAAAACAACTTTATCCAGAGATCCTAACTCATTTTTGTATCGATTAGTACAAGAGGACAGTGACTTGATCTCGGACAGGGTATGATAAATTATGTTTTTATTTTCCTGTTTCTTGTTCTTAAACCGACGCGCTCACTGACATTTATATCAACTTTTTGCAGGACGAAACCGGCGCTTATTTGATAGACAGAGACCCCACGTATTTTTCACCGGTGTTGAATTATCTTCGACACGGTAAATTGGTTATCAACAATGACATCGCCGAGGAGGGAGTGCTAGAGGAGGCGGAGTTTTATAACATTACAGAACTCATAAGACTAGTTAAGGAAAGAATATGCCTAAGAGAAAGAAGGCCACTAAAGGATTCGAAAAAACACGTGTACAGGGTTTTACAGTTCCACGAAGAAGAGCTGACACAAATGGTATCAACCATGTCTGATGGCTGGAAATTTGAACAGCTCATTAACATTGGCTCCCAGTATAATTATGGTAATGAGGAACATGCAGAGTTCCTTTGTGTTGTTAGTCGAGAGTGTGGTAGTTCCCTTAATAGTAATGATGTGGAACCCACTGACCGTGCCAAGGTACTTCAGCAAAAAGGATCGAGGATGTGAGCTCTACAAATCGTTTCCGAGACTGTTGTTAGTCCTGTGTGAAATGTGTATATAAATATTTGTAGTGTGAACAGTCCATTACTTTATTTTAACTTCATGGAATAAAACCTGTATTAATTATAATCCAATCAAATCAGTTTATGGAATGATAATTGCATGAATAAGTCAATTAGATGGCAACTGGTATAGTCTTGTCTAATAGATGAAGGCTAGATAAATACTCAGTTTTGATATACAAGAAAAGTTCTGAGAAATTTACAATATAATGATAATGTAATGTTTATCAATAATTTGAATCTAGTGAAATTAGTTTTTAAGTTAAAACTTATGTGTGATATGAAGTAATTTTTTGTATAAAATAATTCGAATTATACACTGGATAAAAGTAACTGCCGACATTCCTGAAGCCAGTATAAAGGCTCTATTTCTTTAATTCATTCTATAGGAATTAAATATAACAATATACAAGTCAGTAGTACTGCTAGATGTGCACTTAGATTGTGGAACATTTAGATATTTGAAAGTAACAAATACATGGTGTTTGGTTGTCGGTAGTGATGAGTATAATAGTAATTTGTTTTTTAATAATGTATTTGATACTGCATGAGGCCTTTATTGTTCATACAGGACTGTAAATATAATGTCATTAATCCCAAATCAGTAACCAATTCCAGATAATATGCTCATTTGCAAAATATAAATTTTATGTTTCCAAAACTTTTGTTTCATTAGCTATATTTCGTTAGTTCCTTCCTCTTTTTATGAAGTTAAAGAATCTTAGTTAGGCAGTGTTTTCATTTTATTATAATTGAAGCTTGAGGTATATAATTCCTGCCCAATTTTTAAACGTGGCTTGTGAAATAAGTAGGATTCACAGTATCTACTTCATGAATAAACTTTTGGAAATCATGAGGTCTATTGTCTTGAGGTGCTACTTATAGTCTTAGCCTTTTTTGGTTCAAGGAAAAACCGCCATGACCACTTTCGGGTATGTATGTAATCTGTAAGATGCCTATTGTTAATCATTCATCATTTGGTTTTCCATCGATATTGGGAAATGGCCAGGATGAGTTTGGTATTTATATACTTACCCATTTTCTATTGTTACAATTAATAAAGGTAACTAAAACATGTTTGTTTATTGATGATACCTTTATTTCACTGATGTAAGTAAACAAGTGACTGAAACGTAATAATGATTTGACACGCCTTCCCTTAAATTATTGTTATTCTAAGTTAATCAACTTCATAAACTACATTTATAATAATATAAATCTATTACACGATGTTTTAAAAAAATAAACATTATCGCATTTTAAACTTATGATATTAAATTACATATTTCATTATAAAATATTGCATTTTAACTGCACTAAATACAAGTTAACAAGACAATCTACACACTTTTCTGTAGAGATAACAGATATCAAAATACAGAAATGTTACACACTTTTTTAAGGCAATGGGGGTTTATTGTTTTGAAATTATAACTAATTTCTTTATGAATCAGAAAATATTGCTGCCTAGCACCAATCTGCCATGTAAGTGAAATCATGAAACAGCTTATGGTCTGTAGAGCTGAGAGGCCGCGGTTCTTTGGGCGGTGTGAGTACCGCCGCTTCGGAAGTGAACTCGCTGTCGAAATTGCTCACATCTTCAAGATTATTAATAGTTGGCACAAACGGTGGCTTCACCTTACGGAGAAGTAATTGCTCCCAGTTTACGTTGCGGAAGAATGCCTGCTTCTTCACGTCTTCAGCGTCTCTTTCCGACGATCCTAAACGTCGTTCGGGGTTTTTCCTTAAGAGACGTCGCATTAATGCTATTGCTTCTAAAGATAACGTCCGCGGATAACGAACTTCATCATTTACAATGGAATCAAATACCTCGCCTTCATCTTCCCCGGGGAAGGGCGACTCGCCCACTAACATTTCAAATATCAAAACGCCGAGACCCCACCAGTCTACCGCCCGTGTGTACGACGTCTCGGTCAACACTTCGGGTGCAAGAAATTCTGGGGTCCCGCAAAATGTGCCAGTACGGTCTCCCCATCCCATGCCTTCTTTACAGAGTCCAAAATCAGCAATCTTAACGTAACCATCAGTATCAAGAAGCAAGTTATCTAACTTTAAATCTCTATATATAATGTTATTTTCATGTAAATACTGTAGGCCTAGAACTACACAAGCTGCATAAAATACTGCCCTAGGTTCTGTGAACACATCTGCATGGATATGCATCATGAGGTCTCCACCAGCTGCATACTCCATCACAAAACAAACATGTTGGTCCGTTTGGAAACATGCAAACAGGTTCACTAAAAATGGATGCCTGATTGCATTAGCTACCTCAAAAATTCTCTTTTCTGACAAAAGTGAATCAACTTCATCTCTGGCTATAATATCACCCTTCTTTAAAGCTTTTATTGCAAAATATTCATTTGTAGGTTTGTACTGAGATAGAATTACTTTGCCAAAGTGTCCGCGTCCAAGGACACTCAACAGTCTAAAGCAGTCCATTGACATTTCTCCAGATGGTTTACGAGGATCAAACTCTTTGCCCATTGATTCAATAACCGACGAAGAACGCGAAGATGATATCCTCATGTTACTTGTCACTTCGACAATTTGGTCTTCATTACTCGGGAAATCAAGAACAAGTTTTGGTGATGGTGATGGTGGATATTCTACTAATGGTGTGTCACATGACGGTGTTTGTGGTTCTCTCGGTGCAAAGTTGTCTCGAGCATAAGAATCCTCTAAAAATGCAAAGGCTTCTTGAAGTTCTTTTTCCATTCTGAGAGTAGACACATTAGGAGGGGGGTGAAGTGGAAGGGTAGGTTTAGGAGGAGGAGTTGCGGGTATTTGCGGTGCTGCCACAGCAGCTGGCAAACCCAGCGGCCGCACACCTGCCATTCCACCAAGAGTAGCATTGGGATTTTCTACCTCCTTATTGTCAGTTGAACCATATTGATAATTCTGTTGAGGTTGGGTGATGTGAGCTGTTTGTATGTTATTTTGGATGGAAGGAGAAGAGCGTTTAAGGAGGCGGCCGAGGACAACAGCAGGTATATGCATATCGCCATATGAAGGTCTTGGAATATTTTTGCCTTGTTGTTTGAATATTTTTCTTTGACGTTGAAGTTTTGGTTTTCTTGATATGATAGGGTTCAAAAATTTAATTTCAGCAAACAAGAGACCTTGGGGTTCTAGCTCCAAGGCCATGCCATGTCGAATATCATCAATAAATTCTTCTAATCTCAAAAACTTCACAGCGCATAGACCACGCCAATCTTTCCAGTGGATACCAATTTCAAGTTCTCTTGATTTGTCCAATTTAATGGTGAATCTGAAAACATCCAAGTTATTCTATTATTTACTTAAACAAAATTATTTCATTTGAGACTCAATTGTGCAGAATTAGTCATGCTGTATATGCTTAGACATTATGTGAACTGATAAGATATGACTAATAAGAAAGGCATCATAAAGATAATATTTCAAGGAAGCACAGGTACAGTAAGAAATAGGGACACATTTTGATTTCAACATCTTATGAATTTTGAACAATTCAATAGCATTCTATTTTTGTCACTAATAACTATTTAACATGACACTTAACAGGTAAGGTAGGTTAGAACATGGATATTAATTATCAAAGTGATTACAAAAGTGGAATTTATAATAAGCCTTGCTGTGGCTGAGGTTGTGGTTTCTCCTGGAAGTCAATTATATACAAGCTCACTTTAATCTCTATTCCAGAAGTCACCAAAATCAATTTGGTATTCAAGTATGAAAGAGAAACTAATAATTTACAATAAATAAAATTAGTAGGTTTAAGGTAACAATTAGGTAAACAAAATGAGTACCTTTGATCCCAAGCCTGCTGGGAGCAGACTCTCCAGCTCGTCTGGGCCACTGTGTGGTTGTCAAGTTTTAAAACAGCCATAATCTCATTGCTAGTGTCCTCCTTAATACTGTATGTGTATTTCATAGAGTTACGTATAGTCACCCCCTTCACAAAAGACTTCAGGTCAGATGGGCTTGCCAGAGGATCGCGGCGGCTGCGACCAGGGACATCATCCAACAAATCTTGACATCCCATCAGTCGTACTTCTAGTGTCCCGGTTACTTGAACACAGGGACTTATCATGGGAGCTGGTGATAGAAATTGAGCCCTTGAACCGCTGCCAGAAGACAAACTAACATACCCTGGACTTGAACCAGTACTACGCAACTCATGTCCTAATTCTATAAATGCAGCACTCTCCGTAGGTAGTTCCTGTCGGCGCATATCTAAGGATCTGCGAAGTAAATCCAACTTTTGGGTAGATTCAACTAGATTAGTCTGAGCCTCATGCAAGGCTTTCTTGTCAGTAACCTTTTTGTCACTCTGTAGAAGTCTTATAGCATTCTTAGAACCTTCAACTACAGCTGCCTCAATTCTCAGTCTGTTCCTCAGCTCTGCAATTCTCTCATCTAGTAGCTGGTCTATGCCACTCATGTCTAAATTTCTACCATCACCATTAGCTGCAGCATTGTCTCCTTTCTGTTGCTTACTGAGTTTCGAAATGCGTAATTTTAGATATTCAATCTTGTCCTTGGAGTCTGCCAGCATCTGGTGAGCCTCGGCGAGGAGCTTCTTGTCCCGAGATTGGTTGCTACTGCTGATACTTTGTATCATATTCTCAGCACCTTGCTTCACTTTAAGTTCAATGTTCAGTTGCTTCTCCAAAGAGGCAAGCTTGCGGTCTGTAGTGGCTTCACCCAATTGTCGCTGCTGTTGGGCTGCCTCCGACGCCAGAATGATTTCTTCATCGTATGACAGATCCTCTGGTGAAGTCGGGGTCGATTGCCCACGAGACAAAAGGAGCTGCGACTCCAACTCTTGTAGGTCAGATTTAAGTTCATTAAGCTTTAAATTAGCTTTTTTCACAATATTAGCGACATCTGAGAGCGATCTACGATCCGTGGCCACTTCGCGTAATTTCTCGGCACCCTCCTTGATTTTGAGTTCTTTACGTATTTCTCTGCGTATAACATCCTTGAGCTCCTCCAGTTTAGAGGGCAATGCTATTTCTGGAATACATTCCGTCTTAATTCCATACTTGGCGCCCAGATCGTTGAGAACAGGGTGCCGAATATGATCACTGTGGTAATAACCTGGGTCTGCCATAATTGAGGATGCACAGACTAACGTCAGTTAACCATAATTATGTGGGAAAATATCACTACTATTGCTTATAGATCACAAAGCGTTCGTGAACACATTAAGAATGTCAACACAGATGCGTTTTAACTTTAAATAAGAAATCATTGTGTCAAAACGGTAAATTTAAACATAAATAATAGTTAAAAATGCAAAATCACAAAACGAAACACATCTACGACGAACTACGAAACGAAATCCTCTGACTGAATGAATGAATGAATGATAAATAAGCAATAGACAATAAGTACCTTGTGCTTGAGTGAGCGAATGCTTGTTGCTTGCACAGCATTGCCAGGTAATAAAAAATGTTTAATTGTAAATTGACGATTTATATTTTTGATTTTATATTTTTTAGAAAATAATATATAATTGTTTAAAATTATTTTTGTTGGATAAAAAATATTATATTTATTGCAATAATTTCTTATGTAAATTTTGCCACCGACACTAAATGTCAAAAATCCTTTTTGCCACTTTCTCGAACCGTACCGCGCGGCGCCGCGCTGTGATACCAACTTAAACTTTCACTTCCTCCTTTCTTCTCAGTAATTTTTAGGTAAAGAAAAAAACGATCGCGCCATCGGGATTAACATCCAAATAACAAGTATTCGATAGTAGAAGTGCAGAAAATTTCGTAATTACAGTAAAAAATAGTCTGTTTCTGTAGAAGTTACGGGAACAGGCAAACTGTCAGGTGTCAGGTGCTGTTTTTGGATGTTTCATTCTTCTGCTGCGTAAAATATTTGTATTGCTGTGAACGGTGCTGTTCAACATTGCCTCTAAGTCCAGTTATCTCTCTCGTCGGAGCAACAGCAAGCCCTTGTCTTTGATGGAAAATTGATGGAGCCATAATGCCAGTTAAAGTTGACATCACTCCTCCACCGCCAGCGAACTCGAAGCAGCCTGGTGTGACAAAATCTTTGCTCTACAATGGTTCTAAATTCCAAGGGCATCAGAAATCAAAAGGGAACTCTTATGAGGTCGAAGTTGTATTACAGGTTAGTTAGTACCTACAATACATGGAATATATTTTGTAAAACTGGTGCCTTGTTTGGGTCACCTATAGGCTATAATTCACAAGCAAGTGTTAAAACATATTATGCATCAAGTAGAGTAAGATTTTTTTATTTGTGTTGTAACAATCCAAAAAACAAGAAGTATTCTTTTCAGCATGTCGACGAAGAGAACTCTTATTTGTGTGGTTACTTAAAAATTAAAGGTTTAACAGAGGAATTTCCGACACTAACTACATTTTTCGATGGTGAAATAATATCAGCTAAATATCCATTCCTCACACGAAAATGGGATGCAGATGAAGATGTAGACAGAAAGCACTGGGTAAGTATCAACACACAATATTTTCAATAAGAATTTGGTTTCGTTTAATACTGCCAAATCTAACTAGATTATCCTTAAATTGACTAATAAGTAACTTATATCCTATACTACATAATATTAAGGTACATAGTATAATTTAAAACCCTTTGTATGATGTCATATTTTAAAATAAGTATGTTTTAGCTCTAGTATGTTACCTACAAAAATTTATGTTAATACATTGTTTTATATATTTACTTATAAGTGTAGGTCATTGCCCTTAACAATGTCAAACCTTTTACAATGTCAGTTGCTAATTACTTTCTTTTTTGATTGATTTTGGTACTTTTTATGATAAGCTTATAGATGCCAATGGTCTCACGATATTTACTATACTGTAATTTGAGTTTTGTAATACAGAAATATTTTTTTATATTCCAGAGTAAATTCGACTTATTTGTTCCGTATTTGAAGACATTTAATTCGGATTCATTTGACTATGACTCTCTTGCAAAGGCTGATTATGTATTTATGAGGTGGAAAGAACACTTTTTAGTGCCCGACCATACAATTAAGGATATAAACGGTGCTTCGTTTGCTGGCTTTTACTACATATGCTTCCATAAGTCGGCTGCCACAATAGAAGGATATTACTATCATCGGAGTTCTGAATGGTAAGCATTATTTTCTGTATTTAATATTGTTTCTTAAGTGTGTAAAATAATGTTATTGTGTTGGATAAGATGGTAATTGAACTTTATAATGAAGTTTTCAAGATTAGTTCATTATTTATGTAGTCAATGAGGTCAATGCTCTTTATGATAGTTAGATATCGCAGTAGTTATCTATATAGTTAGTACCTATACATTTTGTAATGAAATAATTATAACTAATTAAACTCCTGATTTATTATTTGCACCATGACTGTGCTGACGATAATCTGAGTGACTATTGTCAACATGGAAACTACAAAGTTCTCAAATCATCAACAAATGAATTAAAATAAGCTAGTTAAATCCATTATAATTATTTCATTACAATGTGTAATAATTTTATTAATGTTAAGGGCATCAGAAATTTTTATCTATATATTTTTCATGACACTATTTTAATTGTACAGTAAATCATATATTTTATATTGATTTCCAGGTTTCAATCTTTGACTCTAAGTCATGTCCCGGAACACAGCATCCAAATCTACGAGTTCAGATGAAATTACGGAGTGACGACTTTAAAGTTTGGATGGTTATTTGTGTCCGCTAGTACTTACATGTTCCTTAAGTCTTTCTTCAATTGAAATCTTTGAAAAAGATAAATATACCAGTTTGAATAAGTTTCTTCAGTAATGTAAGTGAAAGATAGGGCCAATGACAAAGTATCATTTAGAAAATGATCCGTAAACAGTGGTAATTTAATGTTTGGTATTAATTATGGTCTATGAACAACAGTAGATATCTGTGCTTGCATATACTTCTGGTCAGCCTTAATCGAGTACCTATGTAATATATACTACAAGTTATGTAGCCAGGATTATATCATTACCTATAGAATGTGTAGTAATAGTATTTATATAGTAAATATGTAATACTCTTTTTTTTTTATTATTGGAACATGATCGGCCAAAAAATATGGTAGTTAATGTATAAGTTTCTCAATAATACATAGTAAGTATTTTATTATTGTGATATTTTGTACAAATTACTTGCGTGTAAGTCATCATGTTTGTGTAATTATTTGTTTGAAATCATTCATGAATGTATTGTAGTGTGACGTGTGAATATTTCATCATTAAATTTAAGTTATTCATTTCATAGAAATCAATAGGAGTATGTGCAAGTGCTGAACTAATTGTTTCGAACAAGTTAATATTTTGACTTGATCATAAATAATTGAATATTTTCAATAAAATGTCTTTACAGTAATCTTCATTTTATTTCATACTAGCTTCTGCCCGCGACTTCGTCTGCGTGGAACCTCTTTGCAGTCGGTTAAAAAGTAGCCTATGTCCTTACTCCAGACTTTCTTAGTACCAAATTTCATTTAAATCGGTCCAGTAGTTTTAGCGTGAAAGCGTAACAGACAGACAAACAGACAGACAGAGTTACATTTATAATATTAGTTAGGATATGTACAACTAAAAATAAAAATCGTGGTATTCAGGTTTGATTCAATTTTAATATAACACATTCAATATTTACATGTATTATTAATAAAATACTGGCAGATAATTCATCGAAATGCACAGATACGCATACTTTAGAGATATAATTGTAAACAGCATGCATAACGGAACTAATAATAAACATCTCATTCATTTAAACACGCACTTCACCTTCGTACGTGAATCATTACAGTATGAACCCGAAACACGTTCAACGACTTGTTTCAATTTTAGAATCCTAAGTCGTAGATTATCTGTTAATATTAAATTTATATTATGCCAGTTACGTAACACTTAAGATTTGAATAAAGATCTTTTAGACACCACGATAATCTTAGTACATTTTCAAGCTTATTTCTTAGTTCCGTTTCATGTGATATATAGATAATTCATTACTATTATTAATATTCTTATTCTATTTGTACAATAAACAGTTATATTTGCACGGGCGTTTGCTGCGTATGCAATATACTAACCTACGCAAGATGTTTTCAGCGCAAGATTCTGTCTCAAAATTGAAGACTTGCCAAATGTCACTAACTTACGTTTCGACTTGCAGATGTTGATCTGCAGTCTTATTAAAACATATTTTCAGTATGGAAAAATCTCGGCTAGTCCAATACGTTAAATCGATAAGTATTCGACCGTTACACGGACTCAAGTCAGTTTTTGTACTTTTGTATTTCTCTTAAGTGATGCACTGGTTTCAAATTTAACTGTTGTCAAAATTGTAGGGTACCTATGTCTTTTAAATGTATGGGAATAGCAAACGTCATCCCCACTGTTCTAACTAAAGAATAACAGTGGGTAGGTACAGAGTGCGTAGTAACTATTAAAAAATATATATTTTCTTCGATAGCTATTATAGGCAATTTCACGTTTAGTTTAGAAAAATACATTTACTTTTCTACATCTATATAAGTCAAGTTGTATTAATAAATGTATTAGTGAGATAAAATGCACCAATGCGTTAATAATTAGATTCTAAACACTTAAACTAAGCTTTGGTGGGATCGTTATATGTATTTGTAATAGTTCGGTAGTAGTATGAGTTTAGGTACGTAACATTAACATCTAATCGAATGTTCAATGCGATGTGAACTTAATAACATACCTATTGACTGACATTTATAGAAGTCACGATACAATACATAATAATATACATTTGAAACTTAAAATAACTACTCAGGAACGGGTGTCCTTCAATCTCATAATATTCCTAAAAATATGAGGCAAGTCTGCTTAGGCTCTGATGAACCATTTAAATTAAATCTAAAATCCCTTTCAAGGATCTCTAAAGACTGCAAGGGAATATAAAAATAAAAAAGTGTAAGTACTTAGGACAATTCTGTAGGTATGTATTATCTTCCAGAAACTATGTATCAAGTTATCTATCCGTATTTAGTTTTTGATTTCCTTGAAAGGGTAAGTCGGGCAAGCCAGCGCCAATGTACATAGAGGACCTAGTTTATTAAGTAAACTAAAACAACTTCACTAGACACCAAACACATAGCTACTATTATTTCACAACGAAAATAACATCAAAATAATTACACCGAATAAATATAAATAAAATTAGTTATTGATTATAATTAATAAAACAATTTACATTTAAATTAAATAACGATAATACTCAGCAAGACGAAACACTTAAATTACATAAGTAGGCGTATTTACAAGAACTTAAAAAGCTAATAAAAAATAATAACTTAACTATCCATGACTGTAATATTTGGCTTTAAAATAAATATGCTAATATATTGAAAGCTATTGATAGAAATGTTAGGTATTAGTTTTGGGTACTCAAAAGTTCCAAGTGAATAAGTACGTAGAAGTAGACAAGTACGGTTTGCCGTAGAGAATAGCTACTTTCTATCTAGGTTTTCCATTAACTCGTAAATTGAATGTAATCTTAGTTGATAGGGTACATTTCTTCCATAGCTTCCATTATAAGTCGTCGGGTAACATCGAATTGTCTAGCGTTGGGGGAAATAAGCTATCTTTTTGATGTACTCTCGCTGCTGAACCAGTGTCTTAGACCGAGCAGGGTATACAGGTCTTGGTTATTATGAGAGCGCATGGGACTCGCATGGTGTGAGGCGGACCTGTATGGGTATCCTTGTGGCTGGCCAGGGTACGCGTCTTGCAGTTTTAGATACAAGCCTGAGTGACTTCCATCCGGATAGCCATGGGGTCGTAAATAATTGTGAGGATAATTATGGTGATGACGCCTGGGATTTTCGTGGCCAAATGCACCGTAGACTCCGCCTATTTGAGTCCGATCGGGCCAGTAATCTTGTAAATGACGGAATGGGTAATCCGGAGGCGGTGTAACCGAATGCTGACCGGACCAGGGATATCTGTAGTAACCTTCGTTCTTAGGAAAGAGACCGAGCGGTTCGGGCTTCTTTTGCTCTGGTAGTATGTGAACGGGTGAAGGCGTTTTTAAGGGTTCTTGTGGTTTATTACGCCGATGTTGAAGTTTAGTGCGAGTGCCGAGTATGTCGTCGTCTTTCCCTACAGATTTCCTTTGGTCTTTGGTAAAGCTGTCGTCTGTGGTTACTTCAGCGTAACGACTTATAAGTTTAATTGCTTCTCCTATATCAGAATATTCGCTTTCGGGGTTTAATTTAATTTGCTGTCCATTTTTAGGTAATAATTGCGTATTTTGATTATTTTTAATGTCATTAGGTTTCTCGGTGGTGGTCTCAACCTTTGTTAAATTGTACGGTGCAGAAACCATAACAGAACTATTTCTTTCGGCCGTGATGTTATGAACAATTGTTGCATTAACTTGAATTGTTGGTGATTCAGTTGTTTGTTCAGTTGTAGTTTCTATTTCTGTAGGTATATCATCGTATTGTGGATTTTGATATACCGTGCCGTAAACAACGGGATCGACATTAACTTGTCCATATACCTGCTCTTTCTGCCCTACATCAATAATCTCTTTGACGGGTTCTTTTTCAGTTCCATTGACCACGGGACTGTCGCGCTTGGGTTTATCCTGGAACGGTAGGAAATTGTTCAAAACATTCTGGTTTAAGATACCAGACTCTCCCGCTGAAGTGGTATTGATATTTGGATTATTTGAATGCTGTAATTTTAACAGTTCTAACTCTGCTTCTATGCTGGCGTCATTGTTAGGTTTTTCATCTTTTTTGTCAAATTTAACGAAACTTGGCTGTTGATCTTGAGCCTGGAATTAAAAAGAGATATTTGAATTATTATGGAGTTACCTACGGGAGGGAAGACAGTGTGTCTGTATTCTGGAATAGATAGGTACATCCAATGTATACCCAATATAATAATCGAATAAGAATAAGGGCATACGTTTTGATTAACAAGTATTTACCTCTGCGTTTGGCTCTTGCCCCTGTAGTGGTGCTGCCTGAGGGTCCAAACCAATGGGTATGGATAGTTGCAAAGGTCCAGGGTCCTCGTCTCCGTAGTCGTAGACGACGTCTCCGCTGGGAGCCGAGGTGAACAGGGCGTTCAATTTCTCCAACAGAATGCGTTCGTGTTCATCCTTATCCACTGTCAGTATCTGAAATTGTATTTAAATTGATTAGGTATAAATAATAAAAATCAAATTTTATGTGCGTACCTTATCATTTTGTTGGCATCTTTCATTTTTGTGATTAGATGTTAATCTCGATAATTTTGTTCCCAAATGGTTAATTTAAGTACTAAGTAGGTAATTTAACGGTAGAATGATCTGTAATTAGGTACCTAATTTTGTTTATGGCGTTAGTGAAAGAAAAATTACCTGAACACATCCGTTCCGATCCAGTCGTTGTCCCTTCGGACACACCAGGGGCGTGATGAAGAGCGATTTTGTGGTTATTCTTCTCGGTGGGGCATTCTGGTTCCCACTTTCAGGGCTCTGCAGCCAGGACCTCCAGGCTAGCTCAGCAGCTTGCCGGTCGAGGGTTCGTGGCGGCGACCGAGTAGTGGCCACAGGTATTGGGGCTTCAGTTCTCTCCTCTAACTTAGCTTCTGCCACCTCTGCCGCCTCGGTTGCGACCAGCGCACACGACAGCAGTAGCAGACACCACATGTACCACATCGCAAACACCTGGAATTGAAGTGTGAGTTTTAATGCTCGGTTCGTTTGTTGATATAGGTGTATTCGAACTTTGTCAACACATTGAAATTACAGATGTCGTCACTTGGTTAAGGACACTTATGTAGGTATATGTAGGTACCTATAGAATAGATTATTTATTGATGTACCTAGGTACTTATGTACTTTTCAGTTAAACGCATCCTAGGCATATCAAGTAAGGGTATCATAGGTTTGTTTGGTAGTTTTCGATATCATATTTTGCGTTAGGTACCTACGTTTTTGTTCTGTTTGATTTTAATACAAAATTGAAACCTTAAGTGTTCGGCAAGTCATAAGTTAAAATTTATACAAAAAAAATAAACGGATTTCGTAGTAGAATTTATATCTTTTAGTAGGTAGGTAAATATTTCTATTTGTCACGCGGTATTAAGATAAACTCACTGACCATTTAAGTGATGATCATTAATACTTATTATAATTACGTAATAGACTTAGCGGCCTTCCATATAATGCACTTTAGAACGCAGTTATTAATTGCCGTTAATTATTTTCAACATTAAATAGAAACGAGAAACTAAAACAATTAAAGGAATATATGTTAAATGATTAGGTAGGATATAAAATTGTTTTATTTACGAGATAGATTGCGTGATTGCAGAACCAGTGACTGCAGCAAGGCTCGACCTTCTATTAGTTCAATAGCAGCGTAACTGAATTGCATATACCTATATAATAATATATACTGGACCTACTTCCATTGACGGTCGGTCATCCAATTCTGTCATTAAGTCACTTTCGATTTCTGTGCTAGGTCTTTATCCATGGTTCAAATTGCATAAAAAATATAGGAGTGGTGTTTTAAGCAATTACTTAATAATAATATTTGTTCTGCTTTCTAGACTATTTCTTGCTCTGATCTCGTACATTAAGCAAACGGCTTAAAACAGTGTTAGTTTAGTTTATCCCTTATTTATACGTGTAGAACCCTGCAAATTATTATAAATTGCATTCCAGATTATTAATATTGCCGACCTTGAGACTCGAGTCCCTTCATCATTCAGTGAAAGTGAAAGTCAGTAATACCCTAAGCATCGCCTTCACTTTTAAAGCACTTTAAATTATGCACTTATACTCAGATCCCACTATTAAGACGTTCAAAGGTAATGGATGTCAAATTATACTGGCGTATCATCTATCACGGCCGATACGATCACGTTCGTTGACTCTAAAGGCAGTCACAAACTGAAAGCGCGACCGTCGCGCGACTCTTGCGCATCCACAGCTGCACAGTAGCTCGTTCTGTCACGCGTTGCTGCTAAACTAATTTTGGAAAAAAATTAATTGTGGAAGTCTCAAATATTTTTGACAGATGTTCACTGCACTTGTTGTATCGAAGTCTCGAATTTAATAAATTATATATGATCACATAATTTATTCAATTCGAGACTTTTAGGTAAGTAGGTAACTTTTTTAAACTTAATCTCTACTTACTTTATCTACTGAACCTTGGTATCGAAATTAGACATTAGAATGCCATTTTTAAATAAGAGCCTCTATCATTACAAACTAAGTAAGTGTCGTATTGTAAACATCAGTTTCACAATATGTCACGTCTCAGAAGGGACCTACTTACTTAAAAAGAATACAGTGTATTTAATATCGCTAACATTTTGTCTGTTAGCGGGTAGGTAGAAAATTATTGAGTTCAAAAATTTCGAATTCTCAACTTAAAATGTGCTTTGCTTACATACCTACATAAAGTGGCAACACTGAGTTAGTCTTGTTTCTACCTACCAAGGATGCGATGAGGCGACTCATCCGCAATCCAAATTAAAATAATAATATACAGTCCACAAATTAATGTAGGTGTTTAATTTATAACCAGCGACCTCGAACCCTACACTAACTGTGGCGTTAATGTAAGACACCATGTCTCACCACGCCGCAGCAAAAGGCGCCATGCCATCTGTTGGATTATCTGTGGTTTTGACTTTTGACATTAAGATGGAGGTTGGAATATAAACTACGCTTGATTATGTTTAAATGTGTTTTAATAATTATATAATACCCCATCTTAACATGGTGGCAGCGGTAAAATAAAGCTAAGTCAGTAAAATAACTAATAATCGAAATATTCAGTATAAGTGCATTAAGATGGCAAAAACACCGGAATCGGCAGTGGCCGCGGCGTCGATTAAATCAGAATCAGTAACGGTTGGAAAGGAAACAGTTAAAGTAGTTCCACCAGGACCATTCAGCTTTGTACCAGAGGAATGGACGAGGTACAGGGCCAGATTTATCAGATATATGAGCATATCGGGAGCAGACAGATCATCAGATAGGGATAAGATCAACTGCTTATTGTACTGCATGGGAGAGAAGGCGGAGGATATTGTCTTACAATTCGAAGAAAATTACAGTTATGACTCATTGTTACAAAAATTTGATAATTTCTTTGCACCAAAACGCAATGTCATTTTTGAGAGATACAAATTTAATAGTTGTGTGCAAAAAGAGGGAGAAAAAGTGGATGACTTCATTACACAGCTGCATAAACTGGCTATTAACTGTGACTTTGGGACTTTGAAGGATGATCTAATTAGAGATAGGCTGGTGATAGGTATTAGAAACAAGCATGCTAGTGAAAGGATGCTGTTGAAGACTGATCTAACTCTGAAGGATGCTACGCTACTGAGCAGGCAGGCGGAAATGCAAAGAAGAGGAAAGGAGTTACTAGATGGAAAGGAAGATTTATCACTAAATAGAATACAACAATTTAAAAGAAGACAAGAGACAATAAATGTTGGTTCTGCGGTCAGGCAAGACATCAAAGAAACCTGTGTCCGGCTTCAAAGGCAACTTGTCATAATTGCAAGCGAGTTGGGCATTTTGCAACAATGTGTCGTTCTAAAACCGTTAATAAAATAGAAGAAACAAGAAATGAAACTGACGATTTTAAGGTTAGTTTTTGTGAACTAAAACAAGATTATATAATTGATGTAAATGTGAGTAGGTACAATAAGTATATAGATACTGTAAAATTTTTAATTGATACAGGAGCAGATATAAGTGCGGTGCCAGAGATTTGGGCACAAAAGTTTAAGCTGCCTTTGGTGAAGTGTGACAGTACAATAAGAGGTCCGGATGGAGTCAAGCTCGAGGTAATTGGTACCATAAGTTTAAAGTTAACATATAAAGAAAGAATTTATGAGGGAAATATTTATGTCATTAAAGGCCTGAAAATGCCTATATTAGGTAGATGCTCTATCGAACCAATGAAAATAGTAAGCATCTGTGCCATCTCAGTTACTCCAGTAGAAACAAATTCAAGTAATATAGGAGTGATAGAAAAAGAATTTCCGAATATTTTTAATGAGCTAGGTGTATTCCGGGAAGAATTTAAAATAAAATTAATTGATAATCCTAAGCCTTATATACAAACCTCACCCCGGAATGTATCTATTCCATTGTTACCAAAAGTAAAAGAAGAATTAGAAAGATTAGAAAAGCTTGGCATAGTCAGTCCCATAGAAGAGCCTACTGATTTTGTTTCACCTATTGTAGTAGTATATAAAAATAATAAAGTTAGAATATGCGGTGATTATTCTCAGGTCAACAAAAATATATTGCGCCCTGTATATCCTATACCTAAAGTTGAAAATACTCTAGCAAAATTAAAAGGAGCAAAATATTTTTCGAAAATAGATGCAACTTGGGTTCAATCAAATTAAATTAGATGATGCTTCTAAGAAACTTACAACTATTATCACACCTTTTGGTAGGTATGTCTATAACAGATTACCTTTTGGTCTTAATTGTGCACCTGAATATTTCAGTATGAAATTTACAAATTTATTTAAAGATTTGAAAATAGCCATTCATATGGATGATATATTAATATATGAAGCTACTAAGACAGAACATGACAGAGTACTTAGGAAGTATTAAAAGATTGAGTAATGAAGGCATAACTATTAATAGGAGCAAATGTATATTCGGAGTGACAGAAATTTGTTATCTTGGTCATGTTATTAATGCTGAGGGCATTAAAATTGATCCAGAACGAATTAGGGCAATAACAGACCTAAAGGCACCTAATAATAAAAAGGAACTCCTTCAATTTTTAGGAATGGTTAATTTTGTAGGAAGATTTATACCAAACAAATCTAATATTCTAGAACCACTTCACAGTCTTTTAAAAGAAAATCATATGTATGTATGGGGACTAGAACAAAAGAAAGCATTTAATGAGATCAAGGGAAAATTGCAGACAGCACCAACTTTGGCACACTACGACCCAGGAGCAAAAATTATAGTATCAGCAGATAGCAGCTCGTTTGGGTTAGGAGCAGCACTCATGCAAGAAGATAAATTAGGTAATAGAGAGATAGTAATGTATGCTAGTAGGACATTAACTGAAACAGAAAAACACTATGCACAAATTGAAAAAGAGTGTTTAGCTTTAGTATGGGCGGTAAAAAAAATTTCAAGATTATGTAGTGGGCATAAAATACAATTAGAAACAGATCATAAGCCTTTATTGCAAATATTAGAAACTAAACCCTTAGATGATCTGAGTCCTCGACTTTTGAGATTAAGATTAAAACTGACTAGATTTGATTATGTAGTAAGATTTATTCCAGGAAAGATCAGACAGTTGCTGACGCTCTGTCACGTCAGCCATTGTCTGATCAAGGGGCATGAAACAGATGAGGATTTGGATATAAATGCGTTTACTAATGAAACATTGCAGGATGATATGTTGTCAAAAATACAAGATGAACAGAATAAATGTGATGTATGCACAGGAATTAAAGAATTTACAGTGAATGGTTGGCCAAATAAAAATAAATTGGGAATATTTAGAGAGTACTTTCAATATAAAAACAATTTTTCAATTGAGTCAGGTCTTCTTTTGTATAACTCCAGAATAGTGATACCAGAAAAAATGCAAAAAGTATACTAGATAAGATACATGAGGGCCATTTAGGTATATCTAAATGTAGAAATAGGGCAAAACAAGCAGTTTGGTGGTTAGGTTTATCTAAACAAATAATAGAACAAAAAATAAAAACATGTTCTAAATGTATTGAATTATATAAAAATCACAAAGAAGAAATGATAATTGATCCAGTTCCAGATAGACCATGGCAGAAAATTGGTATGGACTTATTTAAATATGACAATAATTGGTATTTAGTAATGATAGACTATTATTCTAGATATCTTGAAATCTTTAGATTAGCAAACTTAACAGAGGACTCGGTTATACTAGCATGTAAAAATGTGTTTTCTAGATATGGGATCCCAGAAGTGGTTAGGTCAGATTGCGGCACACAATTTAAAACAAAATTCAATTCATTTGCAAGGGAGTATGGATTCAAAACTATCACCAGTAGTCCATATTTTCCTCAAAGTAATGGAATGGCAGAATCTGGAGTTAAAATTGCAAAGTCTCTACTTGCTAAAAATGATGATATACACATGGCACTTTTAATTTACAGAAATACCCCTACAGAAATAGGATACAGTCCGGCAGAAATGATGTTCAACCGTAAACTTAGAGACAATTTACCTATAGTATCTAGTAAATTAAATAATTCTGTTGAATTTAAAAAAAATATAAAAGAATGCAAAATGGAAAAGAAATACAAAGATGCTTACTATTACAATAGGAGACATAGAGTTTCGAAGTTAAATGAATTAAAACAAAAGATAGGGTTTGGATTGTTGATTTAAAAACTTATGGTACCATAGAACGCAGATGCGACGAGCCTCGGTCGTACATCATAAACACCGAAAGGGGTAGGTTTAGAAGAAATAGATGGCATTTGATACCTACACCAGATCAGACTTCACCAGAGCAGCAGGTAGAATCCTCTCAATGTTATGATTATAATTCGCCTTCAAGTCTGTTTAGATAGTAAAGTAGAAGAACAAATTATAGAAAGTGATAGTGAAAACAGTATAGAAGAGACCAATTCTAATAATAATGAGATTAATGAGGAATATTCGCAAGAGTTAGAAGATAATACGAGACAATCTAGAAGGCTTGTTCGGCGACCTAGGTACTTAGATGATTATGAGACTGATTTATAAAAAATATAATAATATATAAAAAATAATAAAACATATAATTATGTAAACCTAATTTACGCAAAATAATTTTGGAAATTTAATTGTTTTTCTTGTATCGGATTATTATAGTTAGTAAGTACTTAATAAATGCTTAATTTTGTACTTAAATGAAAAGGAGAGAGATGTTGGATTATCTGTGGTTTTGACTTTTGACATTAAGATGGAGGTTGGAATATAAACTACGCTTGATTATGTTTAAATGTGTTTTAATAATTATATAATACCCCATCTTAACACCATCAAACATGACCATTCTAAACAAAAATATGTCGTAATTCGATGATTGGTGACGGAATTTTATGTAGTCGACACAGCAGGTGGAATGCTCTTAAAATTATAACTTAGTAAGTGGGTATAGGTAATGAGAAAGTGAAAGCCGAAATTACAAGTTACATGTGGAAGATCAACATAATGACATCCTCGGTTGACGGACTCGCATGTTTCTATTTGCAAAAAGTTTTATGCTTCTTAAATTAATAAGCAAGCATTTCTCTTTGCTCAGATTGAAGTGATGACAAACAGTGTTTTGTTTATAGACTGGTTTGCTATTTGTTTACCTATTGTTTGCAGGTTTTGTATATATGCAACGTGCATATTCGCAATGAATATGTACATGTATTTTTTAAACGCTGTAATTTTGTATACGTAATTTCTATTTTCAATAAATGTAGCACGTGTTAAGTAATTTGCATTAGCGTTGTTAGATTACATAAGCATTGTGAAATATGTAAATTTTCAGTTACCCGATTACACGTGTCACAATGCTTTTAACAGGAACACGGTGCGGTGCAACGTTCTAAAGTAAATTAATCGCTTACTTACCTACGCTAAAATTGTCTAAAGCATAAACTTCGCCGACACGTGTTCGTGCACTTGTAAGATGCAAACTAGACTTCTAAGTAGTTGTAAACCATCAAGTCGCCACCTGACGCTTTATGGTGTTTGTGTCGTAAATTAATTCGGTGCGCAAAACAAGGGCAGTGGCTGTTGACCCCGTGCGATCTATCGCATCTGGCAATGATCTCGCGCCGGCGCACGCGGAAGCGGCTCGGCAGTCGACCGCGTTTCATGGAGTCCTTCAATCAAACCCCGTTTGTGTTATAACACCGTCACGCGAAATTCGATGCTATAATAAGCAAAGATCTACAAATGTGAACTTGCGGTTACGCATCGCAACAGAGACGTTTTTTGTGTGTATTCTTTTTTACGATACGACTGGCATTTGTTTTCAAAGTCTAGAAGAAAGAAATATCGTAAAGATTACTGCCAGACTAGACTGACCTAATGCTCATTGTTTACACAAAGCAGACGGGTAAGTATTCCATTCGGTTGTATTTAATGTCGGCGCGTACCGAATCCTCGAATGTTGAACCCTACCTTGACATGTATGCGAGAGCGAGAAGCTCGCAGACCTGAGGTGCGCCCGCGCAGGGTTGCACACAAATAGCTTTCCAGTCAGAAGAACTTGAGTCGAGTGTTTCTCAGAATACTTACTCGGTACGAGTATGAACTACTTAAAGTTTTAAGCTCTGTAGATAATATTAATAATGACCACGGTTGTTGTATCCTACAACCGCTCATTAAAAAGCTTGATATCCTGTGAGTTACATGGCTGTGTTTGTACACGTTCGTTTAATTAATACGAGTGCGTGAATCAACAACATTTAGTGGGTCTGATAGTTAAGGGATCGTGCGTTTGTAACTTTCTATAGTCACGCTCTGTATACATCGTGGCACCCCCAGTCTAAGGATCGGCAGGTGCACACGAACCGACATACAAAATATATCAAGGAGACACGATCAAAAGATTCGACGAAGGGAACCTTTTTATAATTAACATTGTAGAAATTGTAAAGAAAATCCTTGTAACGACGCACCTGTCATAAATAGCGATTCGTTCAATCTACTCTAGAAAACTGGTTTCTACTTTTATAAATAATACTAAATTATTTCTTTGTACTTACTTCTTCTTACATATAATAAAACAGTAGAAACCGCGTGTCTGTACAATTGAAATTTTTAACAAAAAATGGGTGTGGGCAATAATAAAAGAGTAACAGAACACAAAAATGATTTTTTAGATTTTCTTTTCTGTCTGTCTGTCTGTCTGTCTGTCTGTCTGTCTGTATGTATTCGCTAATCTTGAAAACTACTGAACAGATTTTGACGCGGCTTTCACTAATAGATTAAGCTCTTCCCTGAGCAACATATAGGCTTTGTTTCATCGAAATCGGATGTCAAATAAAAAAGCTATCGTCTTTTAAAGTTTAAAGGTAATTTTTCTATAGGAGATTTTATAGTTACATAATATAGTACTAGATGGCGCCTCAAGGCAATTAAAACGCGCTATAGCTTTTTTTCTGAAAAGTATAAATACAAACTGGTTGTTTCTCTACGTTTAAAACTATTTAATTTTGTTTGTCTTGCGATTCGGTTAGTTGATGATTTTGATGTTATAGGTACTTGGATATGAAAATACGGACTCTGAACTTGCTTTGTGAATTGGTTGAAAAATATCGGATATGATCTAAAAAAATATTGCCTACGTAGATTTATTGAAATAAATATATGTATTATTGTATGTATTTGCTTTGATTTTAAAAATGCCCAGACGAAACGCTTACAACGCATCGCTATTGAGAAATCTTACTCCGCCTAAATTGTGCAATGGAACCCGACTTAGAGTAACTTCTTTACAAAGAAACTTAATCGAAGCTGAGATTCTTACTGGATGTAGTGCAGGTGAAACTGTATGCATACCACGAATACCAATCATCCCCAACAATTTCCCATTCCAATTCAAACGGACACAATTTCCAGTGTCCGTTTGCTTTGCTATGACAATTAACAAGTCTCAGGGGCAGACGCTAAAGGCTGTTGGAGTTGATCTCAGGTCGAATTGTTTTTCACACGGCCAACTATACGTGGCTTGCTCGCGGGTTAGTAATGCGGATAACCTTTTCATATTAGCCCCAGAAGGAAAAACTGTCAATGTGGTAAACCATTATATATAGACATTTTATAATTTACATTTGAAATATTAAATACATACCTATATTATATTTTTTATATTATTTGTCTGTCTATCTGTGTGTTCCGGCTAATCTATGGAACAGCTGGACTGATTTGGACGGGACTTTCACTGGCAGATAGCTTATGTAATAAAGAGTAACTCATTTTAGAAAAAAATCTTTAATTATCCATACTTATGTCCCGGTACTTAAATTCCACGCGGACGAAGTCGCGGGCACAGCTAGTCTTACATATAATAAAACAGTAGAAACCGCGTGTCTGTACAATTGAAATTTTTAACAAAAAATGGGTGTGGGCAATAATAAAAGAGTAACAGAACACAAAAATGATTTTTTAGATTTTCTTTTCTGTCTGTCTGTCTGTCTGTCTGTCTGTCTGTCTGTATGTATTCGCTAATCTTGAAAACTACTGAACAGATTTTGACGCGGCTTTCACTAATAGATTAAGCTCTTCCCTGAGCAACATATAGGCTTTGTTTCATCGAAATCGGATGTCAAATAAAAAAGCTATCGTCTTTTAAAGTTTAAAGGTAATTTTTCTATAGGAGATTTTATAGTTACATAATATAGTACTAGATGGCGCCTCAAGGCAATTAAAAAGCTATAGCTCTTTTTCTGAAAAGTATAAATACAAACTGGTTGTTTCTCTACGTTTAAAACTATTTAATTTTGTTTGTCTTGCGATTCGGTTAGTTGATGATTTTGATGTTATAGGTACTTGGATATGAAAATACGGACTCTGAACTTGCTTTGTGAATTGGTTGAAAAATATCGGATATGATCTAAAAAAATATTGCCTACGTAGATTTATTGAAATAAATATATGTATTATTGTATGTATTTGCTTTGATTTTAAAAATGCCCAGACAGAAACGCTTACAACGCATCGCTATTGAGAAATCTTACTCCGCCTAAATTGTGCAATGGAACCCGACTTAGAGTAACTTCTTTACAAAGAAACTTAATCGAAGCTGAGATTCTTACTGGATGTAGTGCAGGTGAAACTGTATGCATACCACGAATACCAATCATCCCCAACAATTTCCCATTCCAATTCAAACGGACACAATTTCCAGTGTCCGTTTGCTTTGCTATGACAATTAACAAGTCTCAGGGGCAGACGCTAAAGGCTGTTGGAGTTGATCTCAGGTCGAATTGTTTTTCACACGGCCAACTATACGTGGCTTGCTCGCGGGTTAGTAATGCGGATAACCTTTTCATATTAGCCCCAGAAGGAAAAACTGTCAATGTGGTAAACCATTATATATAGACATTTTATAATTTACATTTGAAATATTAAATACATACCTATATTATATTTTTTATATTATTTGTCTGTCTATCTGTGTGTTCCGGCTAATCTATGGAACAGCTGGACTGATTTGGACGGGACTTTCACTGGCAGATAGCTTATGTAATAAAGAGTAACTCATTTTAGAAAAAAATCTTTAATTATCCATACTTATGTCCCGGTACTTAAATTCCACGCGGACGAAGTCGCGGGCACAGCTAGTTAAATAATATTTTTCCAATTCCGACATTACTTTTTCCTCATGCCCATCGAATGCGGACTTGTTCCTTTTTTAAATTATCTTACATTTTATTCGACTAAAATAACGTCAAACAGCCATAAAGTTTAATTTCAACTTGACAGATATTAATTATTTCATAAAATCTTACATTTTAAAAATGCTAACACTACTAAGCTGAATAAAAGTTACCCTATTTAGGGTAAGAATATTTATCAAGAAGGTCTTGGTACTTTTAGATTTTTGATACTTGGCGTAGTTTGCTAGCCATTAATGTGCATTGTATGGTAATGGTCATCGATGGCGTCGAGAAAGTGCTGCTAACTGGTTGGACACGATGTCGGCCATATTTGCATATTAGGTAACTGAACTGTCACCTGATCAGGATGTCGATAATTGACACGAGGATTAGATACTGCAAGTGTCTCTTTGTTTTTTTTGAGTCAGGGTAACTAGACTAACTGACGATTGAACTTTTTTAGAGACCATTTCTGATGTACCTACATTCGTTGTATTAGGTAGGTATAATAAATAACGTGAGTTAAATCTGTTTGTTGTTTTAAAAAGATGTTTATATGGAGGCAAGTAGGTATAGGTATAATAGTTAGTAATTCTATTAAATGCTTCATATTAGGTACATATTTACGCGCCCTTATGATACCAACAAGATTTAATTTTAAAAGACGTATTATTAATTAGAATCTTAAATAGTACGTATGTTTATTGTTTATAATTTAATTTAAACTATAAAATCAATAAAAGTGTATTTATTAGCTAGTTGGGAAACCGAATCATGCTCGAAAATAATCAATTAAATTATTAAAAAAGGTGGCTTAATTAAAAATGAGAAAAAAAAATGCTGGCCGGTTATAATTTATCAAAAAAAGTTATGGTACGCCGCCATGTTGAATTATACCGCGCGATATTTTAAATTTGGAATAAGTGCAACACTGCTATTTATTATTATTATTGGAAACGACATTTTTTGAATTGTAATCTTGATGTCATAATAATAATATCTACTTCGTTAAAAATTTGTTGTGTGGTTCTTAATATTGAAACCTTTAACTATATTATTATCAGGGGGTAATGCCGTGGATTATAGATATTAGGTATATAGGTGAAGTACCTACCTACTTATACTTTATGTAGGAAGAACTATAAAACTCTGCGACGGGTTAAAAGGCACGGGACCTTTGCTAGTCATAAAACCTAATAGGTACCTACCCAGTTAATTTACAACTGACAATAACTTAATGAAATGGTCACCTCAATGAGTTACCGTTAAAACTACATGTGGACTATGCTTTTTACCAGATTATGACGAAGATGACCGATATTGCGAAAAATAAGCAACAGTAAAGTTGCGACTCGAGCCAGGCCAAGAAAATAATGCTACCTACTTACTATTTTTAGTGGCTTATATATTTAGGGTTCTTATAACATAATTAATCAATTTGGTCACTCGTAAATTCGCGACACCATTGCTATGTAGTTTTCATGAGTTGAATGTAAGTCAGTGTTTTGTTCCTCTTTGTATTTGAAATCTCTGTATAAACTAAGTAGTGAGGTACCTATATAACATGGATATTTTTATTCTATGAGGTATCTAACTGCTGACATATCTACGTAGGTTACAGACGATAAGGTATCCTATGTTTTAATAGCATTTAAGTCTGATTATTAACTGAAATTTCATTAAAAATAACCCTTAGGTCAGTGTCACTGGTATCTTTTTCAATCAATGAGGACAAACAATTTGCTTGTTTAACCTTTCTAATCAATAAATGGACACCTGTTAGTATATTTCGCTTTATAGTTCTTGTAAACGTTTTGACCTTAGAATTAGCTAACAACTTTCAAAAGTTGAATTTAGGTAGGTACTGCTCAAAGGATTGGTAAGTATACAATGTCGGTAAGTAATAAAAAGTACATTACTCGTATCGTATTGAATATTTATGATTCCACAGGGGAAATACGCATCATCTAAATGCGTTTCATATCGTTCGAGGTTTTAATTATTTACTCATTATATTCTGTGAGCAAGCTTTTAAAGATAGATCATTATCCGATGCCTCGTCTGCGATTGTAAGTATAATTGAATGCGGTACAATATCACAGCTAGTTATAATAGATTCCGATACATGTTCTCACGGCAGATAATAAAAGAACTCGGGCGTGTTTGAAAGTTACGCTTTGGCTCTCATTAATAGTGATTGCAATTCGGTTTTTGCAGCTGTGTCGGCGTTTTGTCACTCGTGGGCAAGTGTGTCGGCGGTTGCCGACCTACTGACTGAGTACGCCGAACATGCGCCGCGACAATTTACTATCGTTACTACATCTCCGTTTCGGGACTAGATCTCGACTGATAATGGGCTTCACGTTCGTTACAAGGTACGCATAAATTATCTATTCTACATAATTGAAGCTTTTGTAGAGTTCAAGGCGTCGGCGATTGTGCAGCCTCACGATTATAAATTTCAACTGCCCGATGGACGTTTAGATAGCGAGTGCGTACATTTTAGTCAATCATCGGGCTGCGGCGTAATACGCAGTAATGATTTAATGTTTGTGTTTCCAGCAGATGTGGCCCGTCAATGTCCAAAAACAATTTAAAGCAAATGGACCTAATCAGAGACGCGTGAGTGCGCCGCGACCTCCGACACGCGCGAGCTCCAAACACAGGCGGCGGCGACTGACGTTTATTTATAAACAGCCCATTCAAGTCCCTTTTAATTTTAAAGTCCCTCGTTCATCTTTTAATGTTCCTTATTTTTTGTATAACGTAGACGAACATAAAAGACGTCAAAGCTAATTGCTTAATGCCCTCTGATAATTTATTAACATTTGAATCGTTTCGTAATGTTTATCCTATGATTTCGAGGAATGCTCATTTCTGTCTCCTCGGTGCATAAGAACGTCTCTAAAGAGTCGCGTCGGGCGCTGATGAGTGTGCGAATACGAAATCGGTTGCATCGCGTCGAGACGGATGCGTTCAGAATACCTCCGTATTTTAGGAAGGGAAGTCTGCTTTGACGGAATCGCGTGGCTGCTTTCCTCGGTGAATAACAAACATCTCGCACTTATCAAGATTTACGTCTGGTCTCACGGCCGCGCCGTCGCCTCCTATACTTTCAATATGCACGCACATCGACCTTTAAAGGTTACCTGAATGCATTGCCATAGGACACGGTTATAAATAATCTCATAGTAAATGTTAACTATTTGATTCTCAATTTGAGTGTATTGAAAATTTATTAGTTAGGTAACTAGTACCTATGTACAAAAATTTTAAATTGCCTATTACAGAAAAAATATTTCAGAAGTGACAAACAATTATCAAATCTCGATACAGTTATGGAATAGACAAAAAAAATATCTAAGCCCGGAAGACCTCCATGACAGACTTGCGCAATGCTCCATTAAATAATAAAACAAAATGCTTAAAAGTACTATAAGCGTTATTGCATTAATCCAACAGGTTTATAAATAAGCTATTAGATGTTGAAATAGCTGCTTTATCGGTTACCCCATACTCCATAGCTGGTAGTAGTTTGCAATTACCTAGCTCGCAACAAGCTATAACATATGCAAAGGGCCTAGAAAGAGGCGAGGAAAACGAGTGAAGGAGGCTTACCTTGAGGGGAGACGCGCACAGTGCGCCGCTCACATTATAACGGGCGCCCGTGATCGCCCGGCGCCGGCGCAGCCCTGCAACAAAAATCATATTGATTAACACTTGTACACTTAATTGAAATGGGAAAGGAACATTTAAAAGATATTCTAATTTACGTTCAAAAATCAAGACGCGAATGCTATCACACATATATTCTTACGAGATAAGATAAACCTCAGAGTTCCCCAATTGTTACTTAATTAGCTTCCGGAGTTCACTTTCTCTTGAACTGTCACTAAGATAACAACCCTGTGCCTGATGATCCTGACACCACTTTCGATTCCAGTCAATCCATCACTTGCCAGCGTGACCCATTTACGTCGGTTCATTTGTATCCTACAACCCAATCAGCTTCATTTAAGATTCATCCATCACTGTAAACTTTGTCTGGCAGTTCTTTGAACTTTTCCGGCTTCGTTTCGAGTGGCGGTATAAATAGGAGTTCCCTTTGAACGTTGTGTCCTAGAGACATGATTTGTCTGGGACGCTTTCTAGTAACGTCCAAGTGACGTAATAAGACGACTCGGTGCAACGTTGTCGGCGCACGCGCCGCTCCGCGCCGATGGCACACAAACAGCACGAAAGTGGACCGGCCGAGCCCACAGCATGGCAGTCGCAGCCCTTTACGAGCTTTTACTTTATAAACATATGTTTATAACGCATATTATATGCATATATTGATATATTACTTAAAATGTGTCTCAAAGATTTATGTAGAAACATATTTAATTAGTCGCTTTGAAAAATATGCGGTTGCGGGGTCTTTGAGTCCGAGATTTACTTATAGCGATTATTTATATAAGCTATTAAGCGGAGATTAAAATCGAACAGAAGCACATCAACGTCGAAAGGCACAAAGAGTGTCCCCTACAAAGAGATTAACTGTCATTTAGTAGACAAAGCGAACGCCAATATTGGTTTGTATGGCGGTAAACACAGGCCGGCTCGGGCGACCGACTCCCGAGAATCCGACTATATTCCATTTGATACCCGCCTGTGGACTCGATTGTTTCAGGAACAAAGCTATATATACGTTTATTGCGACGCTACGAGTCTGTAATATCCACTTTTTTCGATTAGGCTCTTGTGTATTAAAATAGTTCTAAATAAGAGTGTATTTTTATTGTGACTGACCTATATCTATTATTTGCATTGTAAATGAAACAAAAACAAAACTGGTCGGTGCATTATTTATAGAACTAGGTAGGTACAGTTAAGGGATAAATGTTAAGGTGAAACATTTGATTGAAATTTAATTACACAGTTAAGTTAGTTGTCATCATAAGGCATTTTTATTTTTATTACTCCACATTGATTACAAAATATATCTTAAAAGTTTGAGTTACAAACCAACCTAATTTTGATAATAATATGTAGTTACATTGGTTTTTGTCCACGCAGCGTACAATCTCCACAACTGAAATCGCAGCTGTCGATTTTAACGTGGAATTCACTGTCAATTCCTGATATGGATGCCCCAATTTCATATAGGTAACCTAATTCCATTTTGATACCTAGTTTCACTCGGCACTCAAAACAATAGGCATACGGAGAATCCGTAACTATTTGACGTGCTAGGAATTTCACAATCACGAGCCTTTTGTTTAGAGATGCTATAGAGAGTTTTATGTTTGAAAATCCTGGCGTTAATTCAGGAATGAGAATTCTTTGTCTTAGTAAAGTAAAAAAAGCTGTATTCACATTTGCAATAACAGTACAAACGTTCCCAGCGAGCTATGAGCCGTGAAAGCAAAACATCGTGGCTCTTTGTTTCTAAACATTGTGTGCAAATTTATGTCGATAAAAGCAAATACGCGTACACACATGACCGCTTGTTTATGCGTTTTGTATACTGTTTACGCATTTCTTACCTGATGCCGGATTTATAAAAATAACATGAGATTGTGTCACTTGAAAGAACGAACGTCAACATTTCAGGTAGGGTAAACGACCCTATTGTTGGCACCTATCCAATTTAAGTTAAATGTTACATAAAAGTTCCTAAGTAGATTATTAAGAATTGGAATTATTTATTTTGGGCACAGTGTAATGAGTTATTATAAAATATTTTTTTTTATATTTACTTCGATTTTCTAATTTTTGTCTTTTTCATTCACCATATAAATTTTATATTGGTCTTATTACTTATAATATTTTGCTCAATCAAATCAACGTATTGCATACATATAAAAATGGTGTGCAAGTTTTAAAGCGCAAGATAAATAAAAGTAGCAATTAATGTTTATGGTCAAAGTAGGTACTTTTGAATGTTGTGTGAATTAGTCACGTACATCTGTAATAACCTAGCAGAGTATAATATTGTACTATTTTATTACATGGAAACTAGCACGCGTCTCACTTCCGAGTTTATCAAAAGAACTTTCGTGTTGTACGAAACTTGCGAGTATCAGGGCACTTCTTGTTAACGTGTTAACTGTTTTTTTTATTATTTAATAGTAGAATTCTATAAATAAGACTCGATTACTGACTATCTGATACTATGATTTTTATGAATCTACTTGGCTCTATTGATGTTTAAAGAAATTTGAATAAATAATTGAATAGGTATACTCATATATCTATGACACTAGACTAAATGAAGTAACTCTTGAAATCAGAATTACGAAACAAAACACCACCGACTTACCAGAAAATATGAACATTCTGTAATATACTTATCGCCTTAATAAAGTGAAGGTGTCAATAATTGGAGGATTGCCAACAATAGGGTCGTTTACCCTTGAACCGTTGTGTATTTGAGGCTAAATCACCTTAACTTGAGTTGTAATTATCTCATATGCATACTTAAACATTTTTCCTATTGATATCATAATACATATTGCTTATTATAAGTTAGCTTTTACGTTAAAATTTACCTTGTCTTAAATTTTGACGCATCGTTGGGCATGTAGTAAGTATATATCGCACCTTCGGTGGCACAAGGGCACAATTGTCAAAAAATCCAAAAATGAGCCAAGTATACAGAAATGTTCCAAAAAAAATTTGATGATGATGATGATGATGATGATTTTTTATTAAAAAAAAGTATCAATTATCTTTGTTAATCCAATTGCTCACACAATCGGTAATAACAATAAGTGCCATTCGATAAGAGCGAGTATAAGAAATATTAAAAATTGAAATTAAGCGAACGAAAATTATTATATTATTCATTTGCAATTGCGATGGTTGAATGTGACTAGTCAATATTTTGAGTAGTACCTATCTTAGTTTAATTATGTAGGTAACTAATATTAAACTACGTACCTATTAGCTATTTGGGTGGTATTGCTTATACACACAATCTCAAGAAAATAATTAATTTAATGTTATTCTTAAGGGGGCAAAAGGTCAAGCGATAACTAAGAAGCATGTGACTACAGAAATATTGAAAGCTGTTAGTTCAATACTTTAATATTAATTGAAAAATTTCCACCTTATTTCTTAGATCAATAAAGGTATTTTACAACACATTAATTCTTCTTTATAACTTCTTAACTATTTATATCGACAAAATTGATTGATCTTAGATTATTTTTTGTTTGGTAATAAAAAAATACTAGCAGATATGATAATATTAGCTTGGTAGTTGGTATAAGCAAATTTTAGTGTCAGTGACTTAGGTATTAGTTCCAACATTTTCGTGCATTGTAATATTCGATAACGATGTCAACATAAAGGTTACAATTATAAATATTAATCAAACAACAATTAACCTCCATTAATTACGTACTTAAGAAATTATTCCAGCGGAGTTCTAGATAGTTGTACTTTATGAGATGTCCTCAAAACATTAGCGATACTAACCGCCTTTACAACTGCTTCTCGTACCTACTTGAGCCTTCCTACTTTCATAACACTATTTCGCGAATATACATTCATCAACATTTTCTTAATAAATAGCTTATCATTCAGTTGGTTGTAGGTGATATATCAATTGACCCGTTACTGGTTATTTTCCTACTTGGCCATTGTATTCGATATTTCACGAATTTTCCAAACAATAAAGTATGCTAAACAATAGAGATGAGATAAACAAAAGATGTGCGCATGATCTTGAGACGGGTTGACTAATTAAAAACGATGATTGATTTAAATAACATTAGTTCTTTTTAGACACACATCTATATAATGTTATTATACGCATTGAATGTTGTTTATAAACGGATATTGCGTGATAGCTATAAACTAGGTATACATATTTATATTGTGGAAAGGGTAGAGTTGTTGGGTGTCATATAAATGTAGGTAGGTATACCTATTTGGGGTTTTTAGGACATACCAATTATTGATCTAAGCCAAAAGTAACATATTATGGATGTATAAGTAAAAGAGAAATGTCCACACATAAATATTTACATATTAGACATCCCTGATCCCGTGGTATTTACACAACTAGTGTTTGCTCTCAACGGTATTCGAACCCCCAGTTGGTTGCAGGTATACCTATAAACTGAACGATTCTTAGCGTTTGAAGTACTTGCTAATTACTAAAGAACACGTTCTAGTAGTAGTTTAGCCTATTTATACAAATAACTTTATTGAATACCACACAGGACATAATTAAATCCCTACTAATCCCTACTAATATTATATATGCGAAAGTAACTCTGTCTGTCTGTCTGTTACGCTTTCACGCTAAAACTACTGGGCCGATTTTAATGAAATTTGATACAAAGAAAGTCTGGAACCTGAGAAAGAACATAGACTACTTTTTAACCGACTCCAAAAAAGGAGGAGTTCTCTGCGGACGAAGTCGCGGGCAGAAGCTAGTAATAAATAAAATAGGTGCTTGAACACAAGTACGATATCAAAATGAAGCGATGCAAATCTAAGGCACACGGCTGCGTAGATCGATAAGACTATCAATGCATTATCGCGACTACCTCGCGACTGTAAGTACTTATCTACAATTGCATAACCAAGCGACTGCATGGATGCAGCATCGCTACTATTTGACAGTACTCCGACCATGCAGTCGATATATACGCGACTGTATCGCTTCAAAAACCGACCAAGTGCGTGTCGGACTAACGCACGAAGAGTGTCGTAAAAACGAAAAAAAATTTTTAATCACATTCGACCCTTAAATATTTATTTTATTCTGTTTTTTGTTTGTATCGACAATTAAATACCTACATCACCTGTGAAAATTTCAACTGGCTAACTATTACTGTATATGAGATAAGGCCTGGTGATAGACGGGCGGACGGAATGACAGTAATAGGGTCTCGTCTTAAGCTTTGGGTATGGAACCCTAAAAAACCACCAGACACCACGGTCGTACTAGTTTTAACTTAGACACCCACTATAGGTATATTAACTTATAGGAAACAAGAAAATCTGGCGTGTTTATAATTGGTCGTCCGGTATATCGAATCAATTTGAAGTCAATGAATAAATATTTAACTCTGGCAACTTGCTCGGCTTGCAAATAAGGTTAAACTATAATTATTTATAGAGCAATTTGATCATTTCGAAACCACTAACCGGGATTAGCTTCCTAACCACCAAATATTCCTGTTACTCTTTTATGTCATTGGAATTTGAAATCTAACACGCTGATAAAAGGAAAACAGGTCGGCACTACTGCTGATGATACTACTCCATTAATTACTTTTACCTTCGCTCTTATTTCAAATGCATGTTACAGGAAGAGTGTGCGCTAATTGGGGTCTTTTATTAATAAATACCTATTGTAAAATACAGTTTGAAATCTGATTGCTACCGACTTGAATTTGCCATTTATTTAACCAAACGAGTTAAAATACGAATACTTAAAACATTTTGTTTAATAGTCAACACATAAATAGGTATGTAACGTTAAGTTCAATGGATGAATAATCATATGATCAATAATAATCGTTCATTGACTGTAAGATGTTTGAATTTAATTTTAATTTGGAATAATAATTGTGTTCGCAGTTCAGTTGTTAAATTTTTAACGAGTGAACCAAATGAAAAAACAGCTATGACGTATCCATTTATATTATCACTTGTGGACTTTATCTCATTGCAGTGTAGGGATAGGTACCTACAAATGGTTACCTAATGGACTCTTGCGACATACATATATACATATATATAATAAAAGATCACTGACAGTATATGAACAGTTCTAACGCTCATTGTCCAAATACACAGTGCTGTCAACTCTATGTATCAGTATTTGATGAAACACTTTTGTGCGTCTCTGATTGTTTTATAATCAGTCTATGGGTTGATCGAACGAGCACACGGCGTGACGAGCGTGGTCCTAGCTTAAACTAAAACTAGTCAGTTAACTATTCATGAAAGTTGCTCCTGAGCCTAGTCTGGAATGCCAACTGGCGCCATGTCGTGTCGCCACAATTTACTGCCTACTTGCTTCGTCTGTGTACATTGGACACTGTTTTTGAGCTATCCGGCGATCTTAGAACCGAAGCCTATTCTTAGAATGTCGCTTGGTTTTTGTGCACGTTGGTGATATTTTCTAGACCGGTGTTTACAGCGAACTGGAGCCTATTGCCTACCGCCTTAAAGATTACTTATAAATATTAATCATTTAACAATGAGGTTAAGGCGACTAGGTATACTTACTAATTAGGGCCATAGTGGGAATTGTATATTAGACCCATTAGGTTCTCATTAGAAATTTAATTTAACGTTTATAAAAAAAGAAACAATCCTTATTTGTTGTGTTGTTGCTTAAATTGTATATCTACCCTTAAATATTCAGAACTATTGCTTCCAAAAATAGAGGTATAATAGAGGTCTAGTTACCCATCAGGCCCAAGCGACTTACTTTATAAAAAAATATCAATACCCATTATTTATCTACGTAATTAGGTACACAGAAGCAAGTGGCAGATAAATGTTTACGCAATATTAATTATTAGTAATTATGATTTTAACAAACAAGTTCAAGGGACAGCGATAAAACCGCGCGTAAATCGGTGTGGAGCACGCCACGCACGTGGGCGCGTTGTCAACAATGCTAGTTAATTGCAAAAGACTTACTTTATACAGGAAATTTTAACGTTAATACCTAAGTAAGTCAGTTGTGCTACGATTATGGGAACTGTAAAGGTTCCGAAACGCGAGTTAAATCCGTTTAGAGTGGTTTCATTACAATGTGTAGTAACCGCGAAGGCATCAGGAATTATTCAATTAGTAAGTAGGTACCTAAACATCATATTGGTACATACAATAAGGTATACCTACATGGTTAAAAATAACTCCAAAACTGCTTATTGTTATCTTCAAGGGCTATAAAACTATAATGTTCCACGTGCTACAGTACCATTTTACTATGATCTATTGTTACCTTTTCTTTCATATTCTGCAACAAAGGAGGTTGTAAAATTGCTTTTTTTATTTAACTAAGTATAAGGACTACTACAACCACTACTACTTTGTTTATTAAAGTTTGTTGTCATCGTAAAAAATACTTAACATAATTAGTTCGTCGGTTATACATTTCTTATATCAATAAAATACAAAAATAAAAAAATATATTGTAGCATACTAGCGTGTCAAAGTTAGGGAGTGGGGCAAGTGACGTAACTTTCATTTACTATATTATCTTATTAAAATATTTTGTTTATAGAAAAAATACGTATCCAATGTTTTTCGACAGATGTTTATTTTTTTTAAGTTGTAGGTATGTACGAACCAAGTTCGGAATGACCTATAAACCTTCCTAATTTGTTTTGGATGTAATAATATTTTTTAATTACATAATACCTATTCAATTTAGAGTTGTATACTTCCTAGACTTCCTACCTAAAGTTAATGATGTCTGGGCCATTAGGTCTCCTTATTGACCTAGATGATCTAGATCATCTGTTACGTTGTAGCGAGGTCGATTACAGAACATCCGTAACGCACGTCTTTTACTACAGCCTCATTGCGACACAATACTCGGGACAATGCGGTCTTTCATCGGTTGAATAAATTATAATAATTATTAGTTACAAACTATCATGCAAAAAATATGATAGAACTATAATATACGTAAAGGAATATACTTATGTGGGATCTGTGATATAAAATTCTTTATAGTTTCTTCGCGTTCTTTAACTTATAATATTAGTAAGATAGGCTAATAGTAACGACGAATGTTTATAAAAAATAAAGCAACAACTTGATGATAAAATGATGATGTGGCAAATATTTCGCACATATCAATAAAGATTTGTAAATAAAGTTTTGTTCAGAAGAGACTGGGGACAAAGGTACTACCTATCTACCTAGCTATAAATTATAGTAGTAGTAGTATATATATGTAGTCTACTACAAAAGTACTTTGTAGTGGTGACTACTTATTAGTATTCTACTACAAAGTAGGTAGGTACTTTTGCTCTCAATGTTATTTTACAGTAGGTACATACCGCTAAGATTTTTTTAATGTCTGGCAGTCACATTTCTCATTCACAAATTACATACCTACCTATATTTAAAAGATTACAAGTCGAAGTGATTAAAAACTATCACAGTCTATTACAATCCGCTTAGCTCACATTAAAACATTCCTTTCTTAAATAACCTAAGCGATTAAGATACAAATTCCGCGAAGCATTAAGACTTTTTGTCAAAAAAGTAAAGCGCCATTCACAATGAATTATGTCGTTACAAAGTTGTTTTCACTTTCGTTTGAATTGATAAATGACAGCATTAGCTATTCCGCCCGGAGGCAGGACGTCGTATTGACTGACGTTAGTTTCCGCGCATCCGTCCCTTGGAGACACAATGCATCTTTACTTTCTATTCTTTGCACAATTATTACACTTATTGCTTAATACACTCATTATAATTCATAGTAGGTACATCGCGTAGGTGGATAATAACTTAACGACTTTCTAGGGTGTGATTTTAACAATTGTGTAGCTTCCTTGTGATGTTAAACAAATTTTGTAAGTGTAAGTCAATTTTGTATTGCAAATTGCAATCTACATACTGATGATATTAACGATCATGTTTATAATCAATTAAACTTTGCATCTAGATTGTTAAAAAGTAATATCTGTCAGAATAAATCAGAGCAGTCGTAAACTGAACCCATTTAGTTTTTAATCTCCGTTAATAAGGAAACAATTAAATCGACTATTTCTGTACATTAAATCTTCTGCCCGGACCGGATCACGATTAACGGCGATAAGATTAAAAGCTACCGAACCCGTATGCGAGTACGATCTATCATTCATTGGAAAATCGTTAAAATGTTTACATTTAGCTGTCGAATGTTACTGATATTCCCCAGACCGCTTCCCATCAACACATTACTTAAATAACTACGTGAAAATTGTTTGCAGCTGTCACCTTGACACTTGACAATGAAGCGTAATAATTTACGCTTTTACGCAACGCCGTGTTGACCCCGCCCTTACCTCAAAATCTACCTAAAGATATTAACTGTTAACCTTAGCTTACTAATGTTCACAATTATGTACCTATCTGTTTTAATCGATAGTTAATCGATTAAATCGATAATCGTTACTTATAGTGTCGATGTAAAAATCATTAAGAATCAATATCAACAATCGAATGTATTTTGTAACGATGATCATCATTAATATTTGATAGACAATATAACTATTTGATACAAAGTAAATAGCTATACCATCTTAAATCAGTTTCGATGTAAATCCAGGAAATATGAATAATGTTAATTTAAATTTCATTAACTTATGTATTTAAGAAATGTACCAGTATTGCGATTTTGTGTATTTCGGATATTGTTATCATATTAAACTACGTATGAAGTTGCCGTTGTAATAATATACTACATACATACAATATATAACTACTCTAGGATATAGTATTTATGTTGGCGCGAATAACATAACCCAGACTATCGGTTGCGCACTTGAATAAAAATATAAATAATATATTGAAAGGGATATATTGCCGAAAGGATATTTCTAGAAATCATTACAGATAACAACATAAATTTGTAGCCAATTGTGTATTATAATAGCCTGTAGCTCATTAAGGATTCCGTCGATTTGATATAATAGAAGTTGCGACTTAATACCTTATGGTAACGTTGTTTAATATTGCAAGTAATGCTATTGATGTTTCTTAGTAACTGAAAGAAATGGGTCAATGGTCGTATTAGTAATGAAGGGGCAGTGTCGCGGTCATTAGACAGAAACGATTCTCGGAAGAGTAAATGACTGACGCATAAACACAGGTGTTAAACATTAATTAATAGTTCTAAAACTTAAAACACGGTTAGGACTCTCCAGCTTCACCATAGATCAGGTCAAGAGATTATTATATTGCATTGTTATCAACAACCCTAAACAAATGCCAATCGATAATAGGTAGTGAACGAACGAATGCAAAATTGAATGAAATTGATAAGCGAAATAGAACTGACCACGTGACTTTTCGTACTTTACCTTACGCTAATTTCAATTTTACATTCATTTCATTCATTCGCTATTATTAATAGGCACTTGTCTAGGGGCCTAGAAGTACTAAAAATAATTATTAATAAACTTTTTTACAGACTTGTTTGGAAATTAGTAAACCAACTAAGTATTTGTGATTATGACAATTTATTACACAATACATAGTTCCTTGTTAGAGCTTATCGCATGATTCGTTCTTAGACTAATCCATTTGCATGGCTTGTGTCAGAATTATTTTTAAAACGCGTTGTAGATATACATACACTTGCAAGAAAATAGTTATATTGGGTTCTATACTTTTAGATTAACATGTTAAAAGATAATTTACTTCGACACACCCAAAGTTCAGGTAGGTCATAAAAACCACGAAGCACGTGATACTTCGAACAGATCAGTCATGTTTGTAAAAAATCTGGTAAATCCTACTGTGGTTGTTATTTCACGTGTTCCGTATACCTAACATTAAAGTCAGTGATTCATTTTATTTGGATAAGGTTAAAAATCTGCTTGCAGTAAACAACCCTTGAAAGAATATCGGACCGATACGACAATAATCATAATTCGTTACCTATGAAGATTATGAATAATTATCATTGTTCTATTGAATCAAGGAATCCTAAAATTAAAGCATCACCAGGAAACAATTGACGAGCGATGATTAACATTGTGAGTGGTAATTACCTATTCATCGACACGACCAAGTATTCAAATTATCCGATTTGTGTATATTTATTTAGATGCTATACAGCGGAATATGCGCTGGAAAATGAAGCAATTCAAAACCACTATCATAGAACTTATAATGGTTGGAAAAGTGGAGAACTTTTGGTGTGGAGAAGAAATGGCTGCACATTGAAGTGGATAGAGATCACCTGCATCGAGCAATAGTTCCTGCGCCATCGACAAACTCGAGTTCAAAAACCTATCGACCAAACTTTGGTAGTCAATAGAGGCACGCGAAGAAGAATGTGACTTTAAAATCATTTCAACACACTTCACTTTAAACTCTATCTTTATGGTGGATGATGAAAGACTCCATTTTATGAACCTTGATTAAATATTTCGAGTTCCAATCTGAGATGTTTTCAATTGAGTCATTCAAGTTTTAAAGAATTTCACTTTCAATTGAATCACAAAATGTTATATTAATTGATTAAACCACTTACACTAAAATATGTATTTAATACGGCTCGGCTCTAAACATTCAGTTTGATATTTAAACTTAAACACAGATTAGATTGTGGTCTCTCATTATGTCCGGTACGAAGTAAATATTTGGATTGTTCTAAATAAGTGTTGCTTAGGATTATTATAGGAATATCAAGTTAGCAACAAAACTTATACATTTATTTTGAGCAATTGTAGGTATTTTTTCTATATTTTTTTTATATATCCACTTAACGCTAACAATAGCATAGCTTATATAGATATTAAATACCTACCTTGAAATAGAACGTAGGTATATTATGTTACATTTGTATACTAGGTCTAGCTTGCATAAATTGTTTTGCAATGTTATTAACTCATAATATAATATCAAATATGGGTTGTTGTTTGCGATATTTCGTTTCATTTATGAACTAATAATGTTACGAGCATTGTTTGGTAACACAATACGTTCCAATAAAAGGCTATGTTAGAATAGTCACATATGGCTAGAACTCTCAATGGCGTCTATATAGAGGAATTCCATTATTGTTTCCAATAGTGAGACATTGGTTGAGTTCAGAACGTTTCCGAGACTGTCCACAAATGATAACACTCCCGTTAATCATCAAAAATATTGGCTACCCTTTTGACGCTTGAATTAGCTGGCAGAATGGGAAAGCACGGAATCGGATGGCCATGGAGTGTATTGTTCGTCTACTTTTACCGCGTGAAACACGTCTACAGCGCCATTATTATTGCCGTCTGGCTCTGCTGAGCTCTTCTGTTCATTCGGACAATGGATACGATTGTTTACTTCCATACCTTTCAAACAATTAGTCCGAACTTGATCACGACATCATAGCGCCATTGCGAAATAATCGCTCTAATAATTTACGGATATTCACGGAATACTGAGGCCCTTATTGGAATTCTTCCTGGTGACACTAACAATGGTGCGGATGACTTGGGCCATTGTTTCAGTGCCAACGGATGATGATTAATTGGTCATCCTAAGTCAAGATGGGATAGATATCTCGTCACGAACAACCTAGTTTGATCAGTAAAACTTTAATATTTGGCTGAGTGACCGAACGTGTTGGAAATTCGGTTACAGTCTCGCGGGCATTGTACGTCCGGACCTAATCAAAACTTTAAAATGTAAATGTCCAGGGAAATGAAACTACTAACTACCTTGTGTTTCCTCGTGTGATCGATGGCAATTGTCGAATCCTTACGGAAGTGGAACCATGCGGTGTGGAATATTGATTGGTTGACGTGACAAGGGTACCTATACCTTGACAATGGTACGCAGAAATCTATCCCTACTGTAGACTATTGAAATATCACAATTGACTATTGAGTTCTGATACATTATACAAGTTATACGCGTGGCAGTTATAGTGTATTTGCTTATGAAGTTTGTTTAGTCTAGTTAATATGTTAGATATTGTGCCTATTATGATGTCCTCGGTTATTGATTATGAGGTTGATCACATAAACACGTTGTGTATTCAGTATTCACATTAACAAATGCGAAAGTTTTTGTCTGTCTGTTACCGATTTAGATGGAACTTAGCTTGAAGTTAGTTTCAGATATAGGATAAAACATAGCATAGTATTTATTAACAAAATCTTTCTTCAGATAGACGAATGGAAATTTACTATGAAAGTGCGATAATTGATGCATCACCGGTTCAATAAATACTTGTATGTGTTGTAATTTAATAATTTGTCATTCAATTTTACTTAGGCCGGATTAAAAATAAGCGACATGCAGAGGTTATAGCACTGTATAAAGTTAACTTAAATTAATTGTACTTATACAACTTTACTGCCTTTGTATTTAATTGTAAATTCCAGCTATATTTCGAAATACCAGGAACGTGTCTCGCCTGGATTTTCTCAAATGTTGCTCTTGTTAAGCAATGTCGCTAACGATGCACATGCACAAAATTATTCAAATGAAGGTATAAATAAATCTTACAGACACGCCAATTACTGTAGTTTGCGTTTGAGATAGCAATTACCGTGTATTCACCTGGTGTTTTGTGGGTTGCAATATCGCTAGGGCAGATAGGGGATGTTGTTCCCCAAGGAGATGGGGATGTTGCAATTTGTATCGTTACTTCCCGGTTCGGTTTATGGGTTTTTGTTTAGGGTCGCACGTGAAGACGTGCGTCTGTTGCATAAGTTCCTACGGTTATTTTCCGTTTTCATTTGTAGGAGAACCCAAACTGTGCATAACTCTTTGTAACCTGCATGGCGTAGGTACGTGCTTCATATCCATTGTCATTTTCAAAGATAATAAATCGCAAAATAACTAGGTACTTATTTGTGTCGGTTTTCCCAATAGTTGATTTGTTGCAATGGCATAGTTTCGGACTTTGGTTTACATATTATGTAAGTAGTTGATGATTGTGTTTAGGTATTAGAGTCTGCACTTTATTTATTTATACCTACTTTGAAATAATTTTGAATTCCTCAATGAAATAAATAATATTGAAACGTTTATATCTATACAATGCAACGAAGCAATAACCGTTATCTGTCCCTCCCTAATCTAATACGGTTTAAGAAAATAATAGAATATACTACCTATTCTAAGAAAAAAATCTGCTGATAGTATAGAATCTATTAAAGAGAACCACTTATTTTCATACGCCGTTTCACTTAAAAATCCATTCCATAGTAAACATATTCGAAATGAATCCAAAATTGTATGAAACTGACCACGTGACGTTTCGCTCTCATGTGGCCTCCATGCAATTTATATTCACTGTCTAAATATACAGTCGTCAATTATAAATGCTATCTGTCTTATTTATCGTCATTGGTTAAAACTCTTGGATAGGAGACCCTAGTTTGTAGGTACGGGTGATTCCACGGGCGTTTCAACCGCCGTCAGTCCCTTGCCATAAATATTGAAGAATTAAGCTACAATAAGATTTAAACTCTATTAATTTTGACGACAAGTGCGAGCGCAGTATGTCGTCGCATCAAAACGTAATTCTTGTTGTAGCTTATTTCTTCAATATTCAGGACAACGGACTGACGGCGGTTGAAACGCCCGTGGAATCACCCGTACCTATCTACTACGGGCATGAGTATAAATATAGTCTGTCTGAGAGGGTGGTCGTGGTCGTTACGATAGGTGTCCAACGTCCCATACTGCTGTAATGTCCGTATTCAGAATTAAACGAGTAGTTTGCGAGAAAAAGCTTTTGTTGTCTCATTCACGCTGCACACGGATACTGAACGGCGATAGTTATGTCGAAAAGTTTCAGTTACGTTCTCATCAGAATTGGTATTCGTCTACCCTCTTAGAAAGGCACCGGAAAAAAGGGACCCATTAAAAATTCAGTAGTGTGCAATACGAATGCAAAATTAATGTGCGGAAGTAAAGTCGGTAGTAAAATTTTATTCTACGATGCATTAAAATTGCTTTAGCGATCGCAGTGCAGTGTCACTATTATTTAATTACTCAGTTAATGTTTTTGTCTGATAACGATTGTGTGGCAACGTAAAGAGCGTTATATATTTTTTTATATCAGACAGAATCCACTTATGATATCCGCGAACTAATTGAATTTTAATTGGTCTGAAGATGCAAAAACATCAATAAACATATTCGTCACGTACTCTGTGAAGTGTGTAACAAATTGATATCGCAATAAAATTAAATTTAATGTGGTGTTTCTATGTTCGCGGTCTGTCAATTATTAGTAACCCGGTCTTACGTCTATTATTGGCCAACAGGTTCCCGGTAAGCTGCGCCAGCTCGTTAACATGCCTACGATATCTAACTATCGGAATAAACTTACTTTCTATAAAAGGAAATCGAAATTATCTCACTGCATGAAGCATTCCATTTCTCTCTCGGTAGTTTCGATGTTTGACCCTCGCATGGTT
The DNA here is from genome assembly GCA_038024825.1 of Polylopha cassiicola. Classification (NCBI taxonomy): domain Eukaryota; kingdom Metazoa; phylum Arthropoda; class Insecta; order Lepidoptera; family Tortricidae; genus Polylopha; species Polylopha cassiicola. The sequence continues at coordinate 4,708,781 of CP149054.1, read as the reverse complement.
TTACTTTTATCGTATGCCCATTTATGATGCACGGGGCGAACGGCATTCTTCACATATCTGGAATCACTCCCACATTTTTATGTTTAACTATCTTCCTTGTAGCACAGCGTGATACTAACTTTCGTTTTTTCGATAGATCCGTGTCGCCCTAATCGGACAGTGAGTGCGACATCCGATGGGTATTATCCAATTGTCCCGTAGTCACCCACAGCCAATCATCAGAATATCACCCGCTGCTCCATTTACGAGCTTATCGTTTTGAGGCTAACTTGATGCATTCATACATCCCGGTTTATTGAATTGGCCCTTGTGGGTCACACTCGCGAAATTTGATTTCCTGCTACCAAGCTGCGTGCTAAGTGTACACGGAAGCCGTTTGAAATTCGTAGTAAACTAATAGTGGTGACAGAAAATTGGTCCACAAACATACATCGGTGTCGTCAAATATAGCATTGTTTACCAACAAACAAGGGGCTTTTAAACGGAGTTCGACAACCTTAGTAAAAAGTATGTTATTACTGAGTGGACAAAAAGGGAGTCAATTCATTTAAGACGAATGGAATCGAGGAAAAAATGGATTAATGCACAAAACGGAGTTAATAACATTGGTGTCGAGCTCATTCTAGTTTGCCGTAGATGGAGGCAGATCTTCGCTCGTAGCGTTATTAATAGCGAGGCAGGCGGCGGCGGCGGTGCGCTCGCGGGCCGCAGATGTAAAGTGGACACCAGTTTAGGTGTGCTCGCGTCTATTTCAAACAAGTGTAAATAAATCTAGCGACTCACTTTCGACTACGCTTGTCACTTTCGATGCGCGTCGCCGCCTCGTTGTGTCCTGCAGTTCATCGCAAACAGTTCTTGTCGCAATCTTACGCATAACTTTTGACACCCGACGATGAACGCGATTGCTTAACATGTTATTGTTAAAACTGTAGGTTGTACAACCGGGTACCAAAATATTGTAATGCAGAATATAAATATATTGTAGTGATTTTTATTATTTTAATGACTTCTAGTTTCATTTGTATAAATTAATACCAATTTCAATCTATTATCTATACATTCTGACCTGCCTAGTTATATTAATTACCAAAAATTAAATCGTTGACAAACGTGAATTTTATTATGGCAATTAAGATGTTTTTATTTATTGACATTAAGAAAAGAGTACACCATGTAGTTACAATATTATTAAAAAGAATTGCACGGGCTGTGCGCAGTAATGTCCCCCGGTTAAAAGAAGCACCTGGCATAACAATTTCACAAGAGTTTTTACTGACCCGAGCCGTCAACCGAAAATAAAATAAATAATCGGAGCATAATCTCGGCCCCGATGAAAGAAAAAGTAAAAATGTCCTTTAACATTTAACTAATCCGAGCATTCAAATTGAAATTCCTATGGAAATTAATACATATCAAAGAAACTAACCTAAGTTTAAAGGATAAAGTGATTGTTAAGTTATCATCAAATGCGGATGTGCAACTAACGAAATGCGAAAACTTACTATTCATATAAATAATTTCAATGGATACAAAAGTAACCTATAAAGATAAACTAACAAATAGTAACTCAGAGTCTTACGATCACGGTCATGATAAAAACATAAACGGTCATAACACAGTCGTAAAATAAAACTGTTGGAAACAAAATATATTTATGAACATTCTTTGGAAGAAAACTAAAATTAATGACGATAGATTTCACGTATTCGGTACCTACCTACTAACTCCGTGGTGACACCGTACGTAAGTAGGTACCCAATGCAGGTGCATTAAAGTCATAATCAATTTATGTTCCTCGTTGATATGCATTAACTATTATGACGTGCGGTAAATTAAATTTGTTTCAAATACGATTGCGGGCACATTTCATTTGTTGATTACTTCGTTGTTTGTGTAAACTCTATGAAATTAATCACCCTTGAATAGACGGCCTCCGGGTGTAAATTAATGACGATTGTTATATACTTTGTGACTTAATCATTACATATGTTAAAGATGTATTGACAGCTGTATTGATCATTGGAGCTAATGATATATTGCAACAGGCAGGCAGGTATTTATTGGACAGGTAAGGTTCAATTATGAAATCTACGAAATTGTCGATGGCATAGAAAATTAAAAACAGGTAAGTAGGTGTTTTATTTACTTAAGAATATTATTAACATGACGCGTAAAAAGCACCGCCTCGGTCAAATTTCGGTCCCTCAGCGAATTCCGCACGCACTGGATAGTAGTTTCCCACGCGATTGCAAATTGTTTACTCTTATAGGTATCATTAACATTTCGGCGACAAAGTCTCACGACATAATTAATTGTTCGGAATGCCAAATGTATCTCGTATAATGACATAACAATATAAAGACTATGTAATGCAGCTCCGAGCGGCTCGTAACCAAAACAAATGGACGCGACACCGTTACAGCGCTTCGCGGAATTAAAGAAAGAAAAAATGACAGCAAGCAACGGTAATCTTTGTTCGCTACATAAGGTCGAAACCACGACTCCACAGTACGGCACCGACTCAATTGTGAGATTATATCTAAAAATGGTCCGTAATTAAAATCAACACGATGCCAGTACGAGCTCTTAACGCCATTATCCATTTGTAAGCAGTTCTCGACTAAGTAACGCTACATCTAAATGTACGTTACTTTTATCTGTTTTAGCGATCTCGCATAACAGCGGTTTGCTTTTACAGCGAGACATAATAGTTGGCACTATGAACTCCTCACGCAGGGACGGATGTTTATAAAAGCGTTTAAATAAATTAATTTAAGTCGGTCGGTTGTCACCTTTAGTGCACCCAGATGGCACAGTTCCCAGTGAAAACAGTTTTGGCTTCTCTATGCACGCGATGAGAGCCGCGAGCGAAGCGAGGCGCCGCGCGGGCGTGGCGGCGCTGTCACCAGCCGCGCGCTAATGTGGTCGTCGGGTCGAATGAAGTGGCATCTAACAACGCGAAACTAACATCAAGTAAGAACTTCAACCGATCTATAAAAATAATCAAGTAACGAGGAAGCCGACCACGAAAAGAAAGTAACATCGAACAATTTATCAACCTGTTACGACGTCGATAGTGGATACTAGTTTGTTTTATGGCGAATCAAACGTCGCGTTCCAGTTCAAAAACGGATCAGGTCGTCACCTGCCCCGAAGGACTGGTATCGATGGCGAGAAAAAATGTATACAGATACCTACGCGGAAACCGTCTCCATTCTATACAGCATCAGAAAAAGACAAGTTTCACTTCCAGGAACTGTTGATGAACGTTAGCGATTAATGCAAACACAAAGATATAAAAAAATAAGCAGTAACATGAAGCCATTGTGCCCGTGAGGTGAAGTCGGAAGGCGCCGTGGGAGTGAGCACGGGAGCCGACCTGCCCCGCCGCGGGAAAATCTCACTCCGAGCGAGTTCCCATGATCGAATACAGACTTACATAAAAATCACATTGGCAGAATAAATGGCTTTTCCCGCTCCTATGTATAAAACTAGATTCCGATCCGTAACTCAATTCGCAACGATCTGCTAAGCCGATACGGAACTGAATAAAAGAGGAGTTGGCTGGATAATGTTGTGAAGCCGTTTTTACTGGATGCCATTAAAATGTGTGTAAATTAATTGGCGCCGGAGGGAGTATAAATAATGTGCACAGCGCGCGCTTGCTTCCGATCTGGAAATCGCTTTGAAGTTGTATCCATTTACGGCCTTTCCGAACTTCATTAATCTTTTTGAAACTGAAGAATAATTAAACATGTTCTCATTTGTAGTGTATTTTGGATATTCTTACGAAATTAGCGCAAGTTTACCGAATTATCTTTAACATAGTCTAAAGTTAGGCACATACAAAGTCTGTTAATTTGAGGGAAGTTTTGTAACATCTAGAGATGTTCGGGGATCATATTACTGTGTTAAGTTGGTATATAGAAACACAATATAATAGGTATTTAGATGATAGGTATAATACTTTATTAAATTGCTTATACTGATTTAATTAAGTATTAATGAGGTGCAACGATCCAATTTAAATAGCAATTATATGCAAATGAAGTACGTAAAATGACTAAATTAAACGACGGTAGTGTTCGTCATACGCTGACTACCTTTGATGGCTGTTTTTTATTCGTAATCTAACTAAAACAGCGTTCTAGTGTACAGTAAAAAATATTTTAAACGTACTTACTGGTGTTTACTGCAAGAACCTACGACTACTTGTAGACCAAATATTTTTAACACAATAAAAATATCGTTGGTGGCATAACATAATTCATTTTGAAAAAAGAACATAGATTTGGAAGCAATAAATAAATCTACAGTTCAATATTTTTACCGTAGTTTAATAACGCAATCTTTGTATTCTGAGACGACTTAAAGTCATTCTTCTAAATTGGACAATGTTATTTTAAATTCCGAGCTGCCAGTGTTGCCAATTCATGAACAATATTTTGTCATAGGCCAACAATGGCTGTATACTAGTTGTAACCCAAGCCTCAGAAATGCGACGGCGGCACGGACGAAAGTTTACATTGAGTGCAGACACCATTGTTAAGATCCCGCGTAAATGTACATAACTACACTGTTGAACAGTTTACAGCATCTTAAAACTTTATGCAACTGTTTAAGTTATACGACTTGATCCTTTTATGACCTTGAATGGGCTGAGCAGATTAAAAGTCCATTATATCTTAGAAGTTTGACTATACGTGTACTCAAATAGAAAAATAAAGGTTTTTTCTCTATTCAGTATATAAAATTATGTACTTATTCCCATAAAGGTAGGCAGAGACCATCTCATTGTTCTACCATTCTAAGTCATAAAATTTAATCTAAAAAGAAACAGTTTTATCAAACCTTGTCAATTTTAACTATAACCAAATAAAAATATCTAGGTACTGCATTACTACGATGCAATCCAATTTGTAGACAATCTGTTCAGAAAAAAATTAACATTGAACTCGCGATGTTTTTTTTATTTGTTTAGAAAGTTTTTAAACATTGATTAACCTTAGACAAAATAATATTTGCGTTAGAAATAATACTTAAAAAACGATCTTTTATTAAAATAGTAACCTAACTCGCAACGTGACATAACACGAATTAAAATTAAACGTGACAAACTATTTGGATTCCTTAACGGAGTAACGACATAATATTATCTGTGTACTAAAAATTTTATTTTTCAATATTTCTATTCAGTGATCATTGATCAGTGTATTGTATTGTATTTCTACGCTAAAAGAGCGACGAGACTGTTCTAACGGTGATGGGTAACTTAACTCCAGTGATGTGTCTAACATAATAATATCTGTTTAGCTCGTACTTACTCGCTTACAATACACAAATGAGGTGAATTGACTCATACATTACGTTTACGCCTTTTAGGTCTTGAAGCACACATTTTGTATTTGCTTATCGATTTACGGAAAGAGGTTTGGGTCAGTAATCGTTAACAGGATTTTTAAAACGTGTCAACTACCTACCTACTAATTTTGTCTCTTATGTAATACTAGCGGCCCGCTCCGGGTTTGCACGGATCCCTATTTTTTTATTGTATACTATAGCTTATGTCACTCGGGAATAGTGTAGCTTTCCAACAATGAAATGTTTTTTACATATTTAGTGCCTACCCACTCATTAGTAGGTATAATGTATAATGATAGTATAGTGGCTACATTTCAAGAGCCCACATTTTTTTTGTATGCAGATGTCCAGCTAGTAACTGGCCAACATTATTTGGCTAATGAATAAGTTTGAAGTTGTCAAAATTTTATGCAACCTTTTTCGAGCATACCATCCCAGCCATTTGTTTATTATCACAGTGAATTTGTTGTCTATGGAAAAAAAACAAATGGGTATACCATATTTTTGACATGCTTTGTTAGTATTCTTAACGATAACAGCACAGCATATGGCAAACACGTTCATCTGTTTTAATTATCTACGTTATCATACAAATAGATTACTCTGCCATGACACTAGTTGACCCATAATATTATAGCGTATTCGTGTACTATATATGTATCGCAATTGGTATGTTGTGACGTTTGTATGCGACACTGTCAAATATAAAGTATGTACTTCGTACGATTATGGTTTTTGCCGCTGAATGTCATGCTGTTTCTGTCATACTTTTGCAGTAAGTAAGATGCTCTCTCTTTCGTTGTCGCACGACAAATATCTTACGTGCTAACCCTACAGGGAAGCTAGCAAAGTTTTTGTCGCGGCGACAAAAACCTTACGAGCTAGTCCAGAAGCCAGTCGAAGTTCCAATTGCACATAATTAGGGCAGTAATAGGTACATGGGTACCTAATACATTTACAAGAATAAGGTTGATAATAATATTATGTTTTTAAAAATCAATTCATTTATTGATCAGCGAAAGTTCAACAGGTAGGTAACCTGAATTATATTCTGATGAATATTTCGATGACGATTTGGCTGTTAATCATTTAAAAACTAATCAAGTTTATATAAAAGAAAGACTGACTTATCGATTAACGCATAGCCGAATCCATTGGATCGAGAAACTTGAAATATACCTATAGGTATAGTTCTATTTTGTAGTAAGTAGGTACCTATAAAATATCCCTATAGGTTTAGGTCTATTTTGTAGTAAGTACCTAACTATATGAACATTAAGAAGAGTTTTGTTATAATTTCAAGGGGTTAAAGGGTTGAAAATGCGAGTGAAAATATGAGCGCAACGTTAAATTTTTCTTGTTTTTTAAATACTACCTCTTTTAATATTTTAGAACAAATTTACTTAATGAAAATGATTAGATATTTTTGGAAGTTCTTCCTAAAAGGAGAAATAGTGGTTGAAAATCATCATAAGAAAAAGCTCGATGATAAATCTTTTTAGCGATAAGCGACTTTATAGATGATTTTCATATTATAGGTATTGTGCAATAAACAATACAGATTTTATGTGCATTAAATATGTATGGCGTAATCTCGAAGTGCACTTACCACGTATCGCTGCAATTATTTATTCATGGATACAAATGGATATCCTAACTAGGTTTAAGGATTTAAAACTGTTCTAATTAGGATCCGAAGTCCAATGTTGATTATGTGAAGTAGGCGGGTATCACAACATCCAGTGCATGCTGATATGTAAGTAGGTACGTGACAGTACGTGTTATGTAAACAGTCTCAAATAAAAATATTTGCTAACTGAACGATAACATTGATTTCGCTTTTACGGACACCCTTTAGATATCACCATTTTCCAAATTGGATGTCGTTTTTTATTTTGTTTTTCAATTGGTATTTTCTACTCAAATAGGTACCTATGAAAGACTTCAACGCGCTGCGACGGTTGTAGAGGTAAATCGCAACAAAATATTAGATTTTCACTATGTAATGCAAAAAATTCATTTTCATTAATAATCCTTATAGGTACCTGCTTAATAGTGCTTCAAACGTGGTTTTATTTTGGAGTAGGTACCTCCGTAATTATATTTTAAACCAGTATTATTTATTGTCATATACCTAGGTTTATTTATATATCTATATGTAGGTACTTATTCAAAAAAATGATTTGTGCTTTTGTATGTTGTTTATATACGTTAATTAAAATATTGATATTACACTCGTATTGCGGTCTGCAGTTTGTGGTTGACAGGTTAATTTGGTGCTGTCCCAAATGTTAAATTCATTGGTTTTTAATAATTATTTAGCTACCTACCGGAATAACGACGTAATGTCACACGGCTAGTAATTTAAGTAATTGATAGAAATGTATTAATTAGCGACTTAATTAACTGTGACATCTAGGCCATTAACAATAGATAGATAACAAAACCTGTGCGACCGCGCACTGCATTGCAAGTAAACAGTGCAGTGGCATAGAAACCAATGCGATTGCACGAGACGCCGACCTTCCTCGAGTAAAATAAGAAAATCGCGGAATACAAAAGCAGCTGAGGGCGTGATCCCGTGCGCCGCATAAATCACCTGGAAGACGTATCACATTAAAATTAAAATCCGAATACTCACCAGAAACCGACGGCGGTATCGAAAATAAATAAAACTCCACTCTGCACTGCAGTCACAAAACAAAAACAACACAAAAATAAACTGTCACTCGAAGATAAATAAAATAAATCGTCGAACTGAAAACTGTTCAAAAACTGCACTTCATTCACGATTCGTCGGACGATGCGAGTAAAGTTTCGGCTGGCGGCGAGCGGGGACGCGTGCGGCGCGCTCGACTGACTGCGGTCGAATGACTCGAACTCCGTTGGTTCGGGTTGGTTTAGTTCGCCGCTTCGTGTTTGTCATTTTGCTGGAGTCTTCCGTCCGGGAATCATCGAATAAGAAAATTGACTGCACTTTGCATTAATACGCACATAATCTCCCGACGTCCTACCATATCCGGACTCGAAAACGAATGTTAGCATTTCGGGCGGCCACATACATTCGGAATTCCGTTTCGGAAAAATTCCGAAACGGAATTCCGAACGCATTAAATCCATACAAATCTACGAATCTGTCACACACTTCAGTTTTTTTCCGTTCGGAATTTTGATCTAAATTCCGAACGGAAGTGTGTGACAGATTCGTAGATTTGTATGGATTTCATGCGTTCGGAATTCCGTTTCGGAATTTTTCCGAAACGGAATTCCGAATGTATGTGGCCGCCCTTCGCCTGAGGTTATTTTATAGCCCTGTCATGAGATGTGATGCTTGGTTGATTTTTATCCGCTGTACAGTTACACTTCCTTAGCATTATGCGTATCGTAACAACGATGATTTTTAGGAGATAAATGAATTTCCTACTTAGTATCCCTCCAATGTTTTCATTAAAGCGCGTCATGCATGCCCATAATATTAAAGCAATTGCGCTAAAATAATGATATACATATTTAGTAAGTACCTATGTAGATACCCGCGAAATATCTAACTTTACACAATAAATGTCTCCGTGATGTTTTTATACAAAATATAATTATGGTCACATTCAGAAACAATTACCAACACACTGCACAACTACCACGTTCCTACATTTAAATCGGGTAAGTAAGTACCTAATTAAGTTGAATGCTTTCATGTCACATGCTTGCAACTTGTTAAAAAAATAACAAATACTTTCAACCCCGGTTTAAAATACCACATGCTAGACTAGCTGATCTACATATTGATATTATTTGGAAGTTCTAATGCATCTAGTCGAGGGTCGAATTTTGGGTGTGTAATGATCGATATAAAAATATTTAATATATTTTCTATTGATATATCAACATTTGATATAATTTCAAATAATTTCATTTGATATAATTTAATATAATCACTCATTGTGTATAATAAACGTTTGGTATAATTTTAAAATATATAAATTTATTTCGTATACTTATCATTCGGTATAACGCTTTTTTCTTATAAAGATTATATGGTATAACACTCATTTTATATACAAATCATAATGAATTATTAGCTGAATCTAACATTATTCTTGGAAATATAACATCATATATGAATGGGCAACCGCCAGAAAAAAAAAGAAAATACATATGGAGCAACAAAAAAGAATTGATAATATATTTAATCGAAAAGAAGAATACAACGAAGGTGAATTTTTACGAGCAATTGCTTCAAATTTTAATCTAAAGTAATGTGTCTGGTACATAGTACATATACTTAACAATATATTTAGTTTACTTTTGCACATTGTATTTTATTTACCTAACCTAACCTCCCTTTGGTAGCCATTCGTTTTGGTAGGGGGACGCAGTTCAAACCTAACCTAACCTACTTTTTGATAGCAGTTAGTTTTGTGATTATGTCTCTAATACATTATATCAAGAATGGTTATGCCAATTGTATTTTATATGAAAATAACGTTATACCATAAGTTCATTATAGGAAATAAGAATTATACTAAAAGAATGTTATATTAAATTATATTATATCAAATGATCATTATAAGAAATGATAATTATGTCATATGTAAATATATTAAGTGTTGTTATATGATTTAATAATTATATCAAATGAGCGTTATTGCTACTAATATTATACCAAAAATTTTTATAGCCATCGTTACGCACCCTCGAATTTTACATCCGCGATAGTGAAAACACCATTATCGGGTTAATTTTATTTCCTGTTTACTTTTTTACTATCGGTAATAAAATTCGATCCCTTGTATGTCTTCATAATGTACCGGCAAATTTTCAATCGATCGCGAGTAGGTATATTGTTGTCGTCGTCATTACATTTTGTATGCAACCTTACGCTTACGGGCAACTGATAAAACTTCTACATTAAAAACTTCAGATCCATAAGTGTAGATACTTTAGCAGCCAGTTAACTGTTTAGAGTATCTGCATGAATTCTTAAGCTCCCGATCCAAGTTTTCGAAAACGGGGAAAACATAAATTATAAAGAAAAGTTCCCTTAAGTGCAATTTTCCCCTCTATGCTGAAAATTTAAAACTTTTACGTTATAAACGGTCTCAAAGGAACTTACGCGTAACTAAGAGTGTCATAAAAAACGATAATGTAAAATTTAAATGTAAAACGTGGGTTCCGTAATTGCATTACCGCAATTTTCTCCCCTAATCTACTAAGAAATCTAAAATGAAAATATATCGTTGTGGCCGAAAGCACGAGCAATAAAAAAATGCATGCAAATTTTGGTCTTCCTCGTAATGAGCGTTTGTAAAAAATGCAAACCGTACCAAGCAGAAAATTATATTATTTATGATGTAAGTAGTACTTTAAGTATTCAATTTACATACAAAACAAATTATAGACAAGTCCGCTCATTCAGATTTTGGATTGAAAGAAAAAAACTTAATTTGTATTGATAATTTTAACAAGATAACGGCAAACACGAAATATACGAATGAGGATGGTGTTTTTTTGTTTCAATTGGTCATAAGAAACCCTAAAATTTTACCTCTGTTTGAAGGTTGATTCCAGGATAAACCGAGAGAAAAGCGTAACATTTATGAGTAGCATCATAAAAATGTAATCAATATGAAAGTGGTTTCATAATTTAGAATAATAAAATTTTGATGAATAACACCTCGTATTATTTTTATGCGTGCTTTTATATGACAGAATCGCTGCTGCAGTCGAAGATTTTGAAAGAGGCCAGGATTTCCGCTTTTCACTTTTCTTTAGGACTAAAATGAATGACAGGTTTTCCAATAAATACCTAAGTGTGTAATTGTCATACTAGGTGCAAATATTAAACTGTTTTATATTTATTTTAATCCATTATGTAATTATGAAATAAGCAACCTACGGTCGAATTTGAAAGTGAGAGTGCTTCATGTTATCTTTCAATACTAAGTCTATAAATAGACTATTTTTTACAAGTGACAGATGACATGTGAGACATGTAATTAAATTAATTACGTAACGATTTCGTGTTCCAAGTTCGTATTAAATTATTAATATATTTCCTATGAGCAACTTATTGGAAACCAAGTATCCTTGAATGGGATTACAAATTAACATGAAGTAATATAAAAAAGTGATTCACCAGATAAATTTTAGAGGTCCGACACAGATACTGCATATGAGTCACGTTAATAGATTCATAAGTTACCTTGCTTGTTAAAATAAAAATATAGGTAAGGAAGAGACTCCTAAGACAGGTTTTTTAAACCTTATATCTTTTTATTTTTACACTGGCGGCCCGCCCTGTCTTCGCCCGGATCGAATAGTGTATTTTTCCAACAGTGAAATAATTTTTCAAATCGGTCCAGTCGTTTAGGAGCCTATTCAATTCAAACAAACAAATAAACTTTTCCTCTTTATTACATTAGTATATAGATATAAACTAGGGGTCCGTCCCGGCTTAGCTTGGATCCCTATTTTTTTTTTCGAAATATTCTATAGCCTATGTCACTCGAGAATAGTGTAGCTTCCTAACAGTAAAAGAATTTTTGAAATCGGTCATTTTGTAGCACAGTTGGTACCTACACTTTATATGCAACTACTATCATTTGAATCTAATTTATTTACCTATTTAAATGAAAAAAAGAAAGGAGTCTTTAATCGTTCATTATATTACAATTCGTGGAGTTATTTCGCTCCATTATGGCGCAATAAAGTCAATAACCAACACTTTGTAAATAAGGTGTCGGTTTGTTGTTAATTCTGATTTCTCTTTAGAATTAAAATGACGTTTACCTTTCCAATGTAGTTAAGTAATATTTTAATTGAATTTTATAAGGTTTGTAATCTATAGGTCACGATTTTTTATTCTTTAGCCAAGAGCAAATATTTATAGTTAAGTAATACTTCCAAATTAGTAAAAAACTGATTTATAATAACTGATGACAATCTTAACTAATATTAGATAAATGCGAAAGTAACTGTCAGTCTGTCTGTCTCGCTTTCACGCTAAAACTACTGAACCAATTTAAATTAACTTGGTACACAGACAGTCTAGAGCCTGAGAAAGGACATAGGCTATTTTTATAAGTGAAAAAAGGGTTGTAAGGGGTTAAAGTAATGAAATGTTCTGATTACTAATTCCAAATAGACGGAGTCACAAGCAAAGCTAGTGTCTAATAAGGTCGTTAAATTAATGATATATCTATGTAATAGGAGAAAACGTTATAAATCATAATCATTAGGTATTTTTATATGAATAGGTACTCAATCTGTGACAATTGCTAAACTAGGTTGACTTAAATTTGTACTTTTAAAATGAACACACATAAAATGAACCATGATTATTGAGTACCGACATTTCAAAGGCATTAATTGGTCTTCAGTTTACGCTTTAATTAATTCCAATTAGGTGTATGTAAAACACACATCACTGAGATTTACCTGACTGGCTTGTATCCAGTTAAAGTATATTGTTTTCTTTACAGATATCTACTCTTTGGGTATCTATACCTAACCTCATAAATCGGTATAAATAGGGTTAGAAATAGTTTAGGTATAGGTATGTGTGGACGAAGCGTATTGTGGGTTTCCTTATGTGTATATGGGTTTTATTTTACCTATTTTGACGAAAAAACCTCAAAAATTAATTACTTACATAAAAAATTCTGATGCCTTCGCAGTTATTACACATTGAAATGAAACAACTATTAACGGATTTAACTCGCGTATTTTTATTTTATTTTATTTGCTGACGTTTCGGATTTGACAATAGTCTAACGCTAAAGTGCTACGATCAGTCGTGCTACGATTATGGAAACTGTAAATAATCCGAAACGTCAGCAAATAAAACAAAATAAAATTACGCGAGTTAAATCCGTTAATAATTGTTTCATTCCAATAATTACATAAAATATTCTTTGAGATGCAGTTTCAACCGTTGTATGAAGGTATCAAGACCCTTGAAATTGAATCGTGTACCTAACAATCGTGGCCTTTTGTCCAGGCAAATGAACCTTTTTTTAAAATCTGTTTCATAATTCATATAATGGGGAGGCGTAGGATGCGTACCTAACATGTTATCAAATAGGCGGGATTAAGTCAAAACACGTAAAACGAACCCAATTAAAATGGGATTTCAAAATGAAATGTAGTAACAATTGTTTATTATATATTTTTAATGAAAGCTGAATATCTCTTTCATAACGGTAGATCTCGTATACCTATTTATGAATGACAAACCTAAATTAATGATTTCTGATGCCTTCGCGGTTATTACTCATTGGAATGAAACAACATATAACGGATTTAACTCGCGTATTTATTCCCCTATTCGTAGCACGACTGAGCTAACGACAGGCTAAGGCTAAAGCGACTTTAGATTAAAATACGCGGTTAAATCCGTTATAGTTGTTTCATCCCAAAACCCAAATATAATTGGTGCTAGAGCTGAACTCAAAAGTCCAATAAGTAGGATCATTTGCCATAGATACTAAGTAGGTAGAATATATAGAAATACGCGAGTTAAATCCGTTAATAGTTGTTTCATTCCAATGTGTAATAACCGCGAAGGCATCAGAAATTATTAGAATATATAGTTCAATATCTATAACTACATAACTCGATTCTGTTATCCTTATTAAGAAGTATCTACTTACTTACATTGTAGGCAAAAATTACTGTATCTACCTATTTCAGAGACTTATAGGGATGTGTTTGTTAAGATCCACGATATAGTATTCTAAATGAGACCCACGGGGGTCTCAGTATGAAATTAAGTTGGCTAAAGTATTTCAACGTAAAATTTAAGCATAAAAGAAAATAGACCCTTGACCCAGTTATTCCCTTAAGTAAGATAATAACAGACCCCGTGAATTGCTTTAGTCAATCACGCTGATTAACATTTGCTTATAATTGTTTCTTATTGTAAATATTGCCATGTAAAGTTCAACTCAAACAATAGCTGATAAATTGAGACAGACGAGATTGAAAACTGAGCTATAAGAAGTAGTTTGCATTTAGGAGTTTAGGTGCAAATAGTAAAATGGCGGATTTGTTCCGAGGTATGGCAGGCTCATACGTAAGGATAGTTTTCTTGTTGATTCTGATTTCTGAGTCTGAGACGACAATAACGGCGTTTTTAACGCTCGAAAATCAACGTAATTAATAAGAAGTTTTCCCCCGTTTGTCTATTGACCATTAACTCCACTGTTTGTGCTTGGCAAGACTGCTGAGTAATATAATTGCATAATATTATTGTACTGCTGTTTATTGAACTCAGAACTATTTACTCAAGAGTTATTGAGTGGAGTGAATGGCCACTGCGAAGACATTTAGTTTACTTTAAAGGTTACTATTAAACAGGAATGTTTATTTACATTGCAGTAAGAGGCAGAAGAGGAGTAACAAAACAAATCCTTGCTTGACGTACATATAAGACTCAAATTACAAAGATTTCAGATGAAAGGGTTAAGTCCTTTCTCTTTACGATCTCACAATGTATTAATTATAAAGGGCGGCAAGTCATTGGTTAATAAAATTAGAACGTAATTAAAATTGTTAAGTAAAACAATAAGTTGGATACAATAATTCGGCGGTAGAAAGGCGGTTTCTCCGAGAGCCGAGAGTGGCGACAAATGTCACGATTCCGCTTTCTTCAATCACGCATAATTTTATGTATTTTGTGGAGTAACAATGTCGAAAATAACTGGTAAATGGGGTGACAGGAATTACGACCTACGACTTGTTATATAATTAGTTGTAGGTATTATATGAAAATAGCTCCTGCCCGCGGTAGGCCGTTGGCGTTTTTGCCGTGATAAATTAAAATCTAGATAGCTAGATCAAGATAGTTTAAGTATCAATAAAGTTCTTCCCCGGAACTAAAACTAAGTACCTATCTCCATATAAAAAAAAATATAAATCGATTCAGTGATCTTAAAGTGAAGAGAAAAAATAGGTAGACAAATAGCGATTTCCGCATTAACATTATTTGTAACTGTTTCCTACAAGTTTCAATTTAGCACATATAGGTCACTTGTATTATTCTATTTAAGAATCTCCAAAATACGTGTGACCAGTACTTGCGTATAGTAAAACTTAACTTATAAAAAAATAACGTAAGTTAATGCTTACTCAGCTAACCCATTGTGCTTGTCAGACGTTAAATAAAATAATAAATATTAGTGAAATGGTTATCTCGACTTGCTGATAATGCTGTAAAAGACAAGCGAAAGAAAGCTTGTAACAATTTATTCTTCAGCCAAGAAATAAAACCTGCGACACGTGAATTGAAACGGACTTATTTATTTATAGGACTTTACCCCAGAGCCAAGTAAACCTAAAGAGGGAATTTCAGTTTATTTATTTAAAATAACAACATTGTATGCGCGTAGTGCTGTTTTAAAAGTTATCTATATGAAAGAAAACACGTATTGTTGACTGAAAAATACGAGTCTAAAACATGTGTAAGTAAGTATAATATTATTATATGGGCCGCACAAATTGATAATGTAAACTTTACCACATATTTCCTTTAAAATATGTATATAATTAGGTATATAAATAAAACACAATTATGTTTTTATGACATAATCTCATGTCATTAAAAAAAATACGTTTGGTACATTATGAATTTTAGGAAACACCGTTTGTTATACCTACCTACCTAATAAATATACAAAACCGTAAGTGATTATATTATGACAATAAAAGATAAAAATACCTACGTAAACATAATTTTGAGCAGATCGAGATACACTATATTGCAATAGGTATAGTGTACTTATATCGATCGGTAAGATTCCGTAATTTAGGCGTAAAAATAATTAACCTTTTTTAAGTAACATTGTTGCCAATATATTAATTGTTCACGTAATCTTTTGCAAGCATCAAAATTGTACATTATGAAGGCAAAGTGAGAGCGTAACTGTATCCCATAATTAAATTTAACAAAAAACCTGTATACACAAAAGGTTTAAAAAGCTCGGCTTTCTGTAATTTGTTATTAACATGAATGTTTATTTTGTGAAATTTATCATAAAACACCTGCGTTATCTTATCGCGGAGCTTTTAGTATTAAGCTTCGGCATTTTTTAATACGGCCGTGTAACATTCGAGAAATCAAATTGTGGAACAAAAATGTGTATTTAAATCCTAACTAATATTATAAATGCGAAAGTAACTCTGTCTGTCTGTCTGTCTGTTACGCTTTCACGCTAAAAGTACTGGACCGATTTAAATGAAATTTGGTACAAAGAAAGTCTGGAGCCTGAGAAAGGACATAGCCTACTTTTTAACCGACTGCAAAAAAGGAGGAGGTCCACGCGGACGAAGTCGCGGGCAGAAGCTAGTGTATAATAAATGTCGTGACGTTGGACCTCCTTTGTTGACGCGGCCGACTGACAACGGACTGGCCACTAGTACCTTAGAATCTAGACTTGACGTAACTACTTAACAATTGAGATCGACGACACGACGCGACAAGACGCCTTTCTTATATTTAATAAAAATGATTAGTTAATGAAAAGTGCGTCTTAATTCACAACAATAGTAATAATACTAATATATACTAATTATAAATAAACTATTATATTTAATACTGAGCAGGCAGATTTCAGTATGTTCTAGCCCCTAAGAATTTTTGGAACAACATTTACTAACGACTTATCGAGTAGTTCGATTAAAATTCAAAATAAAGACCAATCCATTGTATGTATTTAGTACTTAGGTTTACTTATAATCCTTGACATACCCAAGTTTACAAAATGTCGTGTAAATGGTTGTCATTGCCAAAAAACAGTTGAGTAAGTACATTACAATGATGCAAACCGGTTAATTTATTTCGGCGCCATATTTATTTTATTTTTCACAATTCCACGTCTGAGAAATATTTATAGGATAATATAATTTAACCAATTTTATTGCGGAATGAGTAGGTACTAGTTAGGTATAATTGTTGCCTTACCTAATTTAAAAATTGTAATAAGATAATAGTAAAATAATATTCTATAAAAAGTGAGAAAGTTTTAGCACGTAGAAAAAAACGTTTCTATCATTAAATTAATTGTATAAAAACTACTACGGCATTTCTAAAGCATTTTCAATGACATAATACTGGTACTAAATATTTATTTATTCTTTTTTTGAATATTTCTACGGTGTAAAGGGCGCCCTAAATGCAGGGTTGCCAAGGGCACGTGAACCTGCCAATTTGTCAATGTCGTTCTGACTTGTTTGCACATTGATAAAGACTCCAAAGCCGCTAAACCACGCTTATCTATGTCTGTGGCAACACTCGATGACGTTTATAAAATGCATTTGGGTAGATTTAGATTTTTTATCTGTGACCGATATAGGCTAGGTTAGGGTTGCCATAAGTGTAAGGACTCGGACCGGGACATTTCAAGAAAAAACTAGTAAACCTAAAAAAAAAAAAAAAAACTGAACTTGACTAATCACGTTAATTTAGATACAAAAAATTCAACCTTAAGGGTAGGAAAATGGGGGATAATTAATTTTTCACGCACTGATTGTATCGTATGACCAGACGTAACTTTTTACAGAGTAGTCCGATTTTGATAATACTTTTTTTATTGGATTATACCTCAAACTTGATCCCATAACAATTTGGAAAAAAGGAACCTACCGTAAGGGTGGAAAAATAGGGGTAATTTATTGTTCACTAAAAGTTAATAGCAAAAACAAGGTAGGTAGCTATTTCAAAAGTAAGTAATTAAAAATGAAGCATGTAATAATTTGTAGAAATTATGTCCAAAGACAATCATAAAATAATAACTTTTCAATAAAACAATTTTACTGTCGAAAAAAACTAAAAGGCAACAAAGAACAATACTTACCTACTTAACGCACTGAAAAGAAAAAAAAAATATACATTTTTCTATGTAGTGCGCTATTGTTTTTTGTTGCCTTTAAGTTTTTTTTTCGGCTGTAATTTTTTTTTATTTACATAATAATATTCGATTTTTTTTTTATTTTAACGCTTCTTAGGTCGAGTTTTCTCAAGAAGTCAGGTATCAACTGAATGTATACAATCGATATAAAATATCAATGCATTAGAAAAATCGATCTTGTATCAAACATCTCTAAGTCACATAGTGGGCTTGATAGCATGCCATTGATGCGCTCTTGTTCTGTCAACGCTGAGAGTCTGCGATCTCGAAATGCGTTGACACTGTTAACGTAAATTCGTGAAACGTGAACGGACAAGTGTTAGCGCTTACGTCGTTCTATCCGCGTACGGCTAATCGTACGCTAGTTAGAGCGCGTTTATTAGAGGTATATTACTGTTTACCAACTCCAGCCCTCTATTAAATAACTATGATTTTTAAACCGGGACAATTTGCTTATCGGCCGGGACGCCGGGACATCATGCTTCAAACCGGGACATGTCCCGGCGTACCGGGACGTATGGCAACCCTAGGCTAGGTTGGTATAGTGAAGGGCAAACTTTTGTACCTATTTATTTTCAACATAATTTTATTTTGAAATCTTTTATTCATTTTTATCATTCTAGGTAGGTACATTAGATACCTATTAAGAAAACTAAGCTGACGATAGACTTACACTGTGTTAGATTAATAAGACGGCTACGAATAGGGACCTGCAAAGTTTTCGACTCTTTAGTATAAGTATTACTACGAGCGAGTTAAATCCGTAATAGTATCAGAATTGATTACTTAGGTAGTTTTACCGAATTGTAAAAATTCTAGAAAAGATTAAGTAATTTAAAGGTCAATTGTTGATGCTTTTGCGTTATTACAACAGCCTATATTGACTTAAGGATATTCTTCAGTGTTATAATAATATGAAAAGCTGCAGTGACGTGGAATAAAAAAGGTTTTGCAATAAAACAACTATAGAACGGATTTAACTCGCGTATTTTATTTTATTGGCTGACGTTTCGGAGCCATTACAGATACCATAAACGACACGTCTGCGCTGACAATAGTCTTATGCTAAAGTGCTCGAGTAAAATCCGTTCTATACTTGTTTCATTCCAATGTAACCGCGAAGGCATCAGAAATTAAAAAAAGGCTCTGTTCCGAGAAACGTGTACCTAATTTAAGTGATAACGAGCTATCTATTACACGTGGCGGCTTTCATGGGAATTAGTATTTGCTAATAGCTTTTTGCCGAGTCATTCATTCCAGAGCTTTCACGCGTGATAAGTAGCACTTTTAGCGATAACGGCATCAATGTTAACATTTTGTTGACATGAAAATAATAGGTGTCGTAGACACAGTTATCAGTCAATATTATAGTAGGCAATGCTAAAGTAAACAATCGTTTGTCTTGTGATATATTATTATACTTAAAAAAGCCTTTGACTATTTGTCAGCTTTGTCGGTTACAAATACATAGGTATATATAAAACTAGCGGCCCCGGCAGACGTCGTTCTGCCCGTCCAATTGTTTCGTCAAAGATCTGTCAAAGTCTTCTGTCACTTCTTCATAAGGCTTCATATTTTCCCCGTTTTTTACACATTTTCCACTGTTTCTTCGCTCCTATTGGTCGCAGCGTGATGTTATATAGCCTTAAGCCTTCCTCGATAAATGGTCTATCCAACAAAAAAAGAATTTTTGAATTCGAACCAGTAGTTCCTGAGATTAGCGCGTTCAAACAAACAAACTCTTCAGCTTTATAATATTAGTAAAGATGTAATGTTTTCGAAACGTCAACAAATTAAATATATTAACGCAAGTTAAATTAATTTTAGTTGTTTTATTTCAATGTGTAATAACCGCGAAATTATTATGTCGGTCATCGTTTTAAAACATCTTGACCTTTATTACATAGTATAGGACAGTCCCGCAGTATCTACAAAATGAGTAAATCACAAATTAGTGTTAAATTGTTGCTGTAATTAAGTTACAAACTGTAAAGGTTCTGTGTATGTCGCGAATCGATTTAAACGACCGGCGGGTTCTTTTAATTGTCGGTGCGCCGCCGGCCCCGTCTTGTGGCCGCTCATAGTCCAACCAAAGAGGAAATTAATTCAGCATATTTATTTATTTATAGTTTACTAGCTTCTGCCCGCGACTTCGTCCGCGTGGAACTCCTCCATTTTTGCAGTCGGTTAAAAAGTAGCCTATGTCCTTACTCAGGATCCAGACTTTCTTTGTACCAATTTTCATTTCAATCGGTCCAGTAGTTTTAGCGTGAAAGCGTAACAGACAGACAGACAGACAGACAGACAGAGTTACTTTCGCATTTATAATATAAGTAGGGATTACACAAAAATAACAGAAGATAGAGAACAAAATGCGAACTTCACGTCAACAGCCTCAAGGGAGAGGATAAACAAACAAAATTTAACAGATTTTGTTATCCTACTTTAATATTATAAACGCCAAAGTTTATATGAATGTATAGATGCATGGATGTATGTTTCACGCAAAATCTACTGAATAAAATTTGATGAAACTTTACGATAATATAGCTTACACAACAGAATAACATAAAGGCTATATTTTACAACGATATTGTGCAAGGTACAGACGAAATCCTGGACAGAAGCTAGTTTTATATTGACGGCCTGTTGGTCTAGTGGTCAGAGCCCCTGACTACGAAACCGGAGGTTGCGGGTTCGAATCCTGCTAGGGGCAGATGTCAGTGTGATGAACACTGGCATCTGTACCTGAGTCTTGGATGTCTTATATGTATTTATGTATGTTTATCCGTTGTTTAGTACCCATAGTACAAGCTTTGCTTAGTTTGGGACTAGATCAATTGGTGTGAATTGTCCAAAGATATTATTATTATTATTATATAAATCGGTTTTTAATCCACAAAATACAAATCGGACTTTCGTATTTTTATCTACTATATAAAAATAAGTCGGGTTTTCCTTTCTGACGCTATAAGTCTAGAACGCACGAACTGATATGGCTAATTTTGGTCTTGAATTATTCGTGGTAGACCAGCGAAGGTTTGTAAGTAAAAAATATCTTAAAAAAGTGTAAAATAAACATCTTTCTATACTCCCATATATAAAATGAGTGACGGAAAGTGACAGAAGACTTTGGCAGATCTTTGACGAAACAATCGGACGGGCAGGACGACGTCTGCCGGGGCCGCTAGTTACTCATATAAATGTATTGTATATTTTAAATAGGAACATTTTATGAACGAAATATTGCAGTCTGCTACTGGACTACTGCGCGCTGCACCGACGTGAGTTCTACAATTCAATTAGAGAAATGTCAGCGGTTCCAACTTTTTATCTCAATTTTAACGAACAAGTAGTTATGTTGAAAAATAATGTCATTTTAATCTAGAAGTTTCTACCGGCAGTTACATAGGTACAAGAAATCGAATTTCTGGATTTTGACACTAGAAGACAATAAGCTTTTGCAATCCCAACTTGTAATAAGTTTGCTAGTCATTTCTTTATTTAATACTAGCGGCCCGCCTCGGCTTCGCCCGGATTCCTTTTTTTATAGCCTTTGTCACACGGGAATAGTGTAGCTTTCCAACTGTGAAAGAATTTTTCAAATCGGTCTAGTCGTTTAGGAGCCTATTAAATCCAAACAAACAAACAAACTTTACCTCTTTATAATATTAGTATAGATATAAAATCGTGTCAGAATGGAAAGCCTCGCAGTACAGAAAGGCGGCTTCACTTCAAGTTTTTGAAGTCTCTTAAAATAACGATTGCATATTTTATCGATTCGACCACTTGATTTGCATTTAAACTTTTAATGGTCAGTTTCGTTCCGGATGCATCTTGCACTATGCACTCCGTCTGCATCGGGAATCAATATGAACTACTTTTAAAATATGAACTTCATGAACACAGATTAAATTGGAACTGATTTGAAATTGGGAGTCCTGATAGGACTAAAATAAATGAAAATGTTTTTTAAGAAACTAGTGTTACCTACCTATCCCTACTAATATTATAAATGCGAAAGTAACTCTGTCTGTCTGTCTGTCTGTTACGCTTTCACGCTAAAACTACTGGAAACTAAAACTACTAGAAAGAACATAGGCTACTTTTTAACCGACTGCAAAAAAGGAGAAGTTCCACGCGGACGAAGTCGCGAGCAGAAGCTAGTATTTCATAATTGCTATGTATTGTTGATGTCTTTTGGTATTTATAAATAACGTAGGTACGCTTGTTATTTTTGTTTTCTTGTTTTATTTTTGTTTACAATCGAAAAGTTAGCTACGGTACAACCGCACATATTCTAAATCATTTATAGTACGGTTTGATACACAGTTTAAATATACTTATCTTAGATCTATAGGTGGTATGACATGACTAATGATCTAGGCTCCTAAACTACACGTGGTCAGTTTTACTATTTCCCACCTAGATCAAAAGGGAGCTAACTTAAAACCTGAGGTTTTGAATTATGCACACCATAAAATTCCTTACAGTAGATAACAGATTTAAGCTAACTCTTCTAGCTTCATATAAAAACCTTAAATCTATACAGAAAACTCTCAGTGTATATGGACATTGGACATATTAAGTTTTCGCCTTTCCTAAAATATAACTTTTTTGAGTTATCTACTTTTCGATCCAGGTGTACGATATGTCATCATAATATAATATGTAAAACTGACCATACTTTGGTTCGTGTATGTCAATTCCATACAATTTTGCATTCGTTTAATTCGTTTGCTATTGTTAACTGTTACTTGTCTATGAAAGCTTAGTCGCTATTGCATGGCTCTTGCTTTCCGAATGACCGAGTGTCAATCAATATTGTACATATACTTACATTTTAAATCTACTTAGTATGTTTTACATATAAGTGAGTAACCTTCTTTAGAGAGTTTCGAAATTTCTCTCCTACAGATTTATTATGATTATGAGTCACGTGAGCTAAATTAATATTGGCATAGTTTATTAACACAACACACATTGTTCTGCTTCGTATCAATGCACTGTATCCGGCATGAGGTTAAAACTACGTGGTTTACTATTTCCCGTTTTATTTATAAAATACGGAATTGCAACACTAGTTTTGTGAATCAAAATGTTGGCTGCTTCGAATCGCGCGCAGTATGATGAACTGTCGAGTCGCCATTTTGTCGAAATAATATTGAAAAAGTTGTCGACAAGGAGGTTTGTTTTGGAAAACTATAATTAATATAACATACGAATAAGAAGAATAAAAGAGGAGTGACATCAAGTACTGACATAAGCTATTATAAAATAATCGAGATGGCCAGCGTTACATTTCAACAGTTTGTCGTGTCGATATTATTTCGTTGTTGACATAAAGACATAAGAGACGACATCCATGTCAAGATTTGTCGTTGTCGACAACGTTACCAATTTCCACAATTTTGACAGATCACCGCGAGAATAATACGATATCGACTCGACAATTCATCATAGACTCGCTGAGTCATTTTAAAATTCGACCAAAGTATTTTATGTGTATTGAGTACATATGATTGAAGCATGTGTAAGTAAGTATATACAGACAAACGTTTTAATCCTCTACGCTAATCACCTAGTAACATGAAATATGCTTTTCTCAAACATGCAATGAAATATCGTCCTTACGTGCGTCAAAACACGCCAGGAAATATATCATTCCTGGCCTAGGCCGGGAAGTAATTTCTTTATAATTTGAATATCAACATGGCGTTGATCTTCATAAACAGTTTAAGCAACCGTTTTTTTTTTAATAAGTTAGAACTTTATTGTACCAAAAATATTCGTGTTAATTCCTATATTATACACGAACTGAGAATAAAAAAAGAATCTGTATTATTAGATTAATTTCAATTTTATACTTGTCATGATTTTTAAAAAGTATTGTTATTTGTTTAGTTTTACTGGTATATTTAAGTTACGAATGGCAACATTCGCGCTGATCTATGATTGGCTATTGTATATTTTGACCAATGACGGACGAGCGAGCGTGGCCAATCAGCGGCGAGCAGCAATCAGAGCTGTCATGGTAGAAGACGCGGGAACGAAAAAGGAGATGGCTATCTTTGGACAAATATTGTAAAATGAATTCGCAATGTTTAGAGGTTGGAGGTTAACGGCCTGTTGAAGACTTATACGCTAATACGATTGATAACTAGAAGTTGTTAAGTAAAGGGATTTACTGGTACATGTTAGAAGTTGTGATTCTCAAGAACGGAATAAAGTAATCAAGTTGTATTTGGTGTAAAAAAATTAAAAATCCTGTTATTCAAGTGTAATTTATTTTATTTGAATGTTGTATTTATTTATTTCATTGCATTACTTTGAGAAAAGCACTATACATGCCTAGCCGGGAAGGGGCTTGCAAGCCTCGTAACAATATCCGGCCTCCCTTCGGTCGGCCGTCTATACTGTATACTCGGCTCGCAAGCCGTCACTTCCCTGCGCCGTCTGTAATGTACTATTACATCCTATTATTATACCTAAAAACATAATAAAAATTTGACCACAAGGTCGCAACCCTCCGTGGAACGATATTTTTAAATAAATCAGATAGTTCTACTCAAATAGTAAAGTACCTACTTAATTAAGAATTCTACATAATGTACCCATGTTGCATAGAAATATAATATAACTAATGACGTTTGTAATAATAGCTCTGACGTAAATCGATAGGAGGGTGCTTCGGTCGACCTTGTCCCTTCAAGGTATTACCTATCTGTTAAAGAAATTTTATCAATAAGTTTTTCACGTGTTTTAAAGGGTTGTCGCACGTGCGGTCCCACGGTGCGTGGGTGTACGCGGCGACAGTCGTCTCAAGACGACGTACACTGAGCCGATTTAATAAATAAAAATTCTTCACAATGTAATTTTTTGCGGTTATTGTATGTTGGAATTGTACATTTGTTACGCAGTTAAATAGCATACGTTGATTTTCTGCTGACGTTTAGAGAACTTATTAAACTACCCTTGAAATATTAACGTTTCATTCTACGCATGAATTTACTATTTTGCTAGAGTTATCGTCTGCGTCCTATTTTTCTATAAAAATATTACGGTTATTTTAATTTTAAACACAGCATAAAATAATATACCTAATACATAGTTACGGTCCTTTGTTTTATCTCGTTTTAAACAGCAAATATGAATATTATTAAAAATTTAAATTAAGATAAACTAAATATTTAAATATAATAATATATTGTTGCATGCAGGGACAAACCGATAAATATAAAACTCCATAAATTGTGTTTGTCCTCGCTTGCAATAAATTAGGTGTTTACCCATATTTAAATTTAGTCGGTTTTTTTTTTATTAGAAACATTACTTTAAACTTTTTTATTTAAATAGGTATATCTAACCTCACCCTTACAGACATACCGACTACATTTAAGTTCTAACTACTAACTACGGTTCAATCAAAATCGCAGAGGATATGCACCGAAGTGGGAAGCACTATGTTCTCGCATGAATTATTTGTGCATTCGATCTAGGTTCCTGTATGTGAAGTTAGAAATTTCATGAAGTGAATTTCCAATTCAAGTTATTCCTAACTCTCCACTTACAATAGTGCCAGGTAGTCGAATCAAAACTATGCTAACACATTTTACATTGGAAATTAGTCGTATTTCGATTTCAGATATCATTTATCCAGATTTGTAGGGGGGTCACATAGTCAAATTATATTCAAAAGATAGTAATTTGATTAAAAACGTTAAGTTTATAAAGATATCTACTGCTATCTCATACAGGGCCCGGGTGAAGGGGGGTGGGGGGTATGACCCCATGAATCCTCCCTTTGCATCATAATCATCTTTCTGGTAGTCTTACCACTTTGCACAAATCTTCCATTACATGGTCTTCCACTTCCACAATTGAAAATGCCTTCTTATGCTATCAAGACTTCATAATACACAACATGCAATTATTGCGTGAGGTCTAGCTGAGACATACCGTCTTATGATTGGTGGAACGACTAGCGACATCTAGCGGATTCCTAATTCACGATAGCTCCCATTGAATCATACTTCCTGGATACGGTCGGGCGCAGTGTACACGACTATGATAAGCTTATAAATCATAGTAAGTATAGTAATAGTAATTCTATATGGTACTTGTGCCTACTGTTTACTAACAAAGGCTCGAATTCCGAGGTGGTAAGTCAGTGGCGACGAAAGGTCGCGTTTACTGTTTTATGTAAATAATACCAATATTCTGTTATAATAAATTAACTATAGCAATATTACTTGCCGTTGCATAGAAAATCCCTACTTCCCTACTAATATTATAAATGCGTTAGTAACTCTGTCTGTCTGTCTGTCTGTCTGTCTGTCTGTTGCTCTTTCACGCCTAAACGGCTGAACGGATTTTGATGAAATTTGGTATGGTAATAGATGATAACCTAGAAATGGACATAGGCTATAAATAATCACGCCATCGTTCTTAGGGGGTAGGCAGTAGGCAGATAACTAAATTGAGATAGGTAGTGATTTTTAGTCGTTTTGGTTGGGACTTTTGCTCTATTGCTCTATCCCTACTAATATTATAAATGCGAAAGTAACTCTGTCTGTCTGTCTGTTACGCTTTCACGTTATAACTACTGGACCGATTTAGATGAAATTTGGTACAAAGAAAGTCTGGAGCCTGAGAAAGGACATAGGCTACTTTTTAACCGACTGCAAAAAAGGAGGATTTCCACGCGGACGACGTCGCGGGCAGAAGCTAGTATGTTATATGTAGGTAGTATTTGAAGTGTAGGTACTAGGTATGCAGTGTCATTAATCACAAAAAACAAAATTATGTATATCGCACACCTACATCAAAAGAGAGCTAACTCAAAAAAAAAAATCTTTTTGGCGAAAAACTAATTTATGCTTTTTGTAATAAAGTTATTAGAGTTAGCTGAAACCTGTTTTATTGGTAGGTTTTCTGTAAGGAATTCGATGGTGTGATAACTCAAATCTTCAGGTTTTTGAGTTAGCTTAACTTGGGTCCCTTTTAAACGTTTTCTAATTCAAAGTTTAAATTCTCTCCAATTTCAGAGTAAGAAAATGTAACTATCCTTACGTAATATACAATTCACTAAGCAACACTCACACGAGACTTTAAGATACTTACGTGTTATTACTATAATATAGTAATCCCTTCACGTGAGTATAGTTTGTTAAACAACCTGCAAATCAAACGCAGTTAACTCGTGGCAGGCCAATAGTTAATGAAGTGGCAGGTGACTCTACACGTGACTGTTTTATCAGTTCTGGAACGAGGAAATCTGATCTAGACTGGGTATCTGATGGCGTGGAAATCTATTTAATAGAAATAGTGATCGAATGGAAGGCATTGAAGCCTTAATGCAGCAAGCTTAGGAGGATTTGCCACGTCGACATTTTGTCTCTGTCATCAATTGGTAAAACAAGATATAGAATTTGTCGTTTACTCGACGACAATACCTTGACAAAAAGTCGTCGTGTAATCAATGTGTAGTCAATGGACATGTCATGCACTTTTGACGTTTAGTAGACGACATAATATCGATCGACGCTTGACCGAAGAGTTCATTATAAGCTTGCAGTAAGATGTATACAATGTACCTTTATTTTGAAAATCATTATCAAGTTTGCAGTAGTTCCTCGTAAAATAGACCGACGGAAGTGCATGTTTTGCAAATATTGTTTAACAACTTGTAATCTCGACAGGTAGCGCCGATAAGCTGTCGATTTGATACTTTTATTAGTTCTGGTATGTGATCGAAACCCTAACATGCATTACACGTGTTATCTTGTTATTAAATACTAGCTTCTGCTCGCGACTTCGTCCGCATGGAACTCCTCCTTTTTTGCAGTCGGTTAAAAAGTAGCCTATGTCCTTTCTCAGGTTCCAGACTTTCTTTGTACCAAATTTCATTCCAGTAGTTTTAGAGTGAAATCGTAACAGACAGACAGACAGACAGAGTTACTTTCGCATTTATAATATTAGTAGGGATTAGTAGGGATGGTTGTGACCGAAAAAATTATGTACGTATGAGTTAAAATAAATGTACGTATCGTCAGCTATCTCATTGATCGAATCAGCTATGTATTAAGATCAAACAACAGAATCATTCTTAAAATAAATAGAAAAAAATAGCTCAGACTTAATAGTTGTTGTTATTAAGTTTGATTATTTGAATGTTACGTAAGTACAACTTAAAAGTAAATTGGAAATTGTAGCTGACGACGACCGGTCGTCACCTTGTTCAGTTCCGCGTTAGTCAGGAGGGTCCTCTGATAACAGAATTGAAGTTCCTTAGATTAACGTGTCTTAGTAACTAGGTAATGCTTTTTAAATGACGTATGAGTGTTGGTCTTAGTTCTAAGAACATGTGACTCACAAGGACCGGGTAAAGAACTTGAAATCGACACAGATCAAATGACAAAGATAGATCACTTAAGTATTACTTCCTCTTTAAAGTAACATTATTGAAATATGTTAATATTGTATGTAGATGGAACCTATTCAATTGTACAAGAGCTCTAGGAGAATGTTTTTTTTGCAGATAATTAATATATATCTTTTGATACACGTCGAATTAAAATTTGTAACCTATATATGGTCGCGAGTAATTTCAACCAATGCATTTTGTAATTCATTGCGACAAAAACAACTGTGATATTTCATGATTTCACCATTCCACATGAGAATTTGTATGTATGTAACCTCTTTATTGTAAAACAGAACGTTTGCACAGTCACATAAAGATATCGAATGTACAAAGGCATATTCCTTAGGGAGTGTTACATCTTACAATGCTATGAATCGTATTCTTGCAGGCCGTTGAGGCTGATCTCAAGGAAAAGGTATAATTTTTTTATCTCCCGTGAATCACGATCGCTAACCGCAAATTGGTATTTAAAACTCGTTTCACTCGGAGATATTTATTGAAACCACCATTATGGTGGTATTATGCGACTGAGTCATGAATTAAAAGCGTGATCGCTATTAATCGCCTCAGATATGCTTGAAATGCTTAATCTTTGTTTTTGCTGTGACAAGTTAGAAAGCGTGATTTGATGGCATATTGTATAAGGTTTGGTAACGCTCTGCTATAAAGATTGTCTATGTTTAAAGACGTTTGCTGCTGAATTCTTAAACTTATGCCAATCTGCAAGTACCTGTAAAAATCTATAAGTTAACATTTACGTTGAATCTAGACTTTTGTCTTCTTCTAGGTATAAAACGCAAGTTTTAATAAACTGCATTTTATATCAGTCAATTAAAGAACCAAAGTGTGAGCTGTATTCTCAAAATGTATAGGTACCTACTCCAAATACAGATTTATCGACAATGTTGCCCCAAATTTGGATATTTGCTTTAGCAAACATTAGCATTCATAGGCAATATCCGCAGAATGTAGAGCAGTCGTGTCGGAAAATGCATTGCAACCAAAGTGCAATAATGCACGTGTACGCAAATGGACATGCCCGCTGAGCTTTAGCAAAGCTTTCATGTCTAGTAAGAGTAGCTAACCATAGCCAATCGTGTTAGCCATCTAGTTCGGCTAAAGCGAATATTCAAACATACATATCAAGCCATCAATATTTTTTTTTGTAGTATTTACGTCTTAAAAATATAATATGGTTAGAATCTATTTAATCTATATTGTCTCTACCCCGACCGATAGTGGTCTATTTTGTCTATTGCTTCACTTGCCGCCATTTTGATCTTAATTGCTATTGCGATACCAATAAACGGACGTGATGAAATTATGGTTGTTTCGATTATCAACATAATATTATGACAAAATAATATGTCAAGAAGTTTTAAGATTATAAAATCTTAAAACTTCTTAACGACCTGATAAAGTTTAAAAATAGGGAGCTTTATCAAAATTATCTTAAGTTTCTAAACTCAAAGATTGATAGCACGCTAGAGATATATTCTCAGGGTGTTTATAGCAATAGATAATTAACTTTTATGATGAGATAACATGTGATATTTTTTTTTTATTTTTCGAATGCACCAATCGAATAACTTGTCGCAACTTACACGTCAATTTAGAAATATCTTTAAGGTGTCTTCGCGAACTATTTAGGGTGCTTTTAGGGAGCACCGGTTAAGACCACCTGTTTATATCGATAGAAGCTAAATGCATAGTTTTGCGAGTTAAGCGAGATCAACAAGAATAATATATAATTTATACTTAGATACACATCACTTATACCCTTTCTGAGGTTGTAACTTGCAGCGTTAGTCAAGGGTCTGTTTATTTTGGGTACTTTATTTGATAAATTGTGGTACAGCAATTTCCAAGTTTCCTTATCCCAATAATAATAGTTGGTGTGTGGATATTCGTTATTGGGTATATCGTATTAACTATACTCTCCAAAGCCCGTTCCTGTAACATCCGCTCCCGGCTCATCCCATTTCCTGCCACTTGGAATAAGCCACGTCAAACCACAAAGCAACTTTGTCATTAAAACAACTGACAAACTTTTCTTTGATAATGTTGACATTCGATAAATTGTTTTGTTTAATTAAATCTATGACATTTTGCGACGATTGTTTTTTGTTACGTCACCCAATTTAGATTTAGCGATAACGTCTTACGATTTAGAGATAAACTTTTGGATTTCAGAATTATTTTTTTCCAAATAGGAATAGTGACGCGAATGGCAGAATCAGTAGGAAGGTTATAAGATATAGAATAATATAGATATTAGTTCCTATAGATGTCTCGATTTTTTCTATATTTATCCTTGTGTGATATTATAATGATTTTATTTGTAGTATTTAAAGCATGGATATGGATCTAGTTTTTGGGCTATAGCATAGGTATAAAATAATAATAATCAAAAATTTTAGTCAAAGATAATTAAGGATATCCAACGATTTTTCTTTCTTCATTTCGCCAAAGTTATTCAATCCAAAAATACCAACGAGAGCTTTTAACTTTATTCTATTTTTGTTGTTTGATATCTGCTTTTGAATTTATTGCTCGCGGGCTCAACAATGTAGGTTGTCTGACATTTAAGAGAGTAATGACAAGTTTTATCTTAAATTCAGACATCGCCTAATACCCGTTGGTGGCGCCAAAGACGACATGCATGGCATACCAGAGCATTGGAAATATTTACGACATGACACCTATCAATGCTCGTTGAAAATTCAAATTATACTTACCGAAATGTAGTTTGAGAAATTTCTCTACAAGGGCTTACTGCTTATCGTCACGTAGCTTAGGAATGTGGACTTCACACCATAAGTATAGTGTCTCATTTTATAATGACTTTTATTATAGTACTTAATAGGTATTTATATTTTTGATAAAATCTTTCATATAATGATTTATAATGGTCTGTCCCCTGTTAACTACCGAATACAGGACGGTTCATTCGATCCATTCTAGTTTTTATTTCTTAACGCGCGCGTAAGCGATTTTCATTAAATTTATACGGAGTTTTGCATATTATATAGCTTCGAACATGCCGATTTTAGGAACTATTTTACATACTAAATCACTGAGATCCGGTAATTTAATTCCCACGGGATACTAACGATTTTAGGTACTTGTGAGTTACAGAATTTAAATTATGTTAATCTGAACCAAGGCGATAAATGCGACTTCCGACGATTATGTTATCAAATTTTATTATTCAGGAATAACGTAAACCATAATATGCTATTATGGAGATGAATAAAACATTTATTATTTAGAGCGTTGATTTCCGATTGTTTATGAAAATCTCAACCTCGATTCGTAAAAGCTAATAGACGCTAGTTAATACCTAAATCCGTGTTAAGTGTTAACCTAATATGATATTTCTTCTATTAATATGTTATGCAGTCGTAATCAGATATATGTATAGTAGCGAACGAGGTACTCAAATATATCTGAACGGCATTCAATTTCAATAAATTTAATACTGTAAATAAGGCCAACTGAACATCCAATTTGTCATTAATATCAGAATAGCAATTACTAAGTAAAATTACGAGGCAAAAAAAAGTAAGTAAGAGGGTGACCACTAAAATTGTTTGTATAATGTACAGACAAACAATTTTAATGTAAGTAAAACTTACTTCGACAACATTGAGCCCTGAAATACCACACCGCATTCTTCTCTAGAAATTCATCAAGTTAAAAATCTCTTGCATTTACAAACAGCAAAAGCGAGTTGCATAGTAATTTCTCCAAAATAATCGAATGAAAGCGGTGCATTAGCGAGTAGGAAGTTGCGTTATCGAACGAAGATCTAGGGCAGATGCAGATAGGCCGTGTAATCGAAGTGAGCGCAGTAGGGATGCCACTGAATTACTTTAACTTATCCAGAGGCCTTAGTATGAGTTAAATTGACAGAAACGTTATAGTAAACGTTAACGTTTACGTTTTCAAAAGCTTACTTATCCAGAGGCCTTAGTACCTATGAGTTAAATTGACAGAAACATTACAATAAACGTTATCGTTTACGTTTTCAAAAGCTAACTTATCCAAAGGCCTTAGTATGAGTTAAATGTGACAAAAACGTTAACGTTTACATTTTTAAAAAGATTTTATTTAACTTGCAATGTAAGTAGGTATGTACGGGTGAAATCTGGCAACTCAATTTTGAAGCAGATAACTTTAACCTAGTGAGATGAAATTTTGTATACTTACCCTTCAGTTTGGATGACAATGCATGGTTAACTGTGTGACTTAATTCTAAAACCAAACTAAGGGGTGTACAAGGGGGGATGAAGACCAAATGTCTACAAATATATCCGAGTATGGTATCAAATGAAAAAGGATCACTTGTACATTGTGAAATTATAAAAGACTAGCTTCTGCCCGCGACTTCGTCCGCGCGGAGCTCCTCCTTTTTTGCAGTCGGTTAAAAAGTAGCCTATGTTCTTTCTCAGGCTCCAGACATTCTTTGTACCAAATTTCATTTAAATCGGTCCAGTAGTTTTAGCGTGAAAGGGTAACAGACAGACAGACAGACAGACAGAGTTACTTTCGCATTTATAATATTAGTAAGGATTGTTTTTTAAATAGTTTTTTTTTACTTTTTTAATCTTATAGCTTATTTGTTCTGGATAATGACTAGAGCCTATAGTGAGTAACTAAAATATCCCTTCTAACAATATATTATGTAACGTTTACGTAAATGTCAATCGCATCGTTTTGTGTTATTCCATTTAGAGTTAATTTAATTTTGAGTACTTAGCAAGAGATCAAAACCACCTACTCAGTAGATTTCGTACTAAATGAATAATACGTAAACCAAGTATGTGGGTTAGAATTACTTAAAGTACTTAGTTCAGTAAGCAAACCATTAGATAATAGGTACGTAGGTAGTTCATGAAGTCATATACTGACTTGCTTCTCCCTTTTCACCCCGTTTAACATAGTTTGATTCAAGTGGGAAGAGATAACGGACAGACAGTAGGTACTGCAATAAAACGTTAAGTAAGATTTTCTTATCTATTTTTTTATTAAGTATACGTACCTACCCAAATATTAAACATTTATATAGGTGTATTATTTGACATCCCTAATACCAGGAGCCGCCTTCCTGGCGCTGAGGCGGCTGATATTCCGGAATATAATGACTTTAGTATCTTGTTTAAGTACGACGTGTGTTTAGTCAATTATTTGTTTTGTTTACTGCTTTGTGATAATCAGCTTTGGGTGCCACTCACCTTTTAGCATGTCTTACCTCCTCAAATAGAATCTCCGTAACGAATGAACATAAAATGTTTTGGCAATTTTTTTAATAATAAGGACAACTGGACCAATTTTCAATAACAGTTTTCTGGTGAATATGAGACGGAGAGCCCCATGCTTAGACATTTGTGGAATGGATAATCATTGGTCCATTTTTACGAATATATAAGCTTGTTTTTAATAATTAGCTATTTTATAAACTTAACCGATAATCTTTAATCCCTTGTTCCAATTTTAAAAAATATTTGCGGGCAAGCGTTTTGTCTATGGCCTCAAAGTATTCTTTTTAAAGATTCGATAATAACAGAACTTGAATGCCGTGACGGACAATGACTAATTCGAATATTATGCCGGCTTAAGATTCTATTAACGGGACCCGCTACGGCACGATGATCTCGTAACTTATTACAATTTATGACCATAACAGATATAGTAGTTACTTACATACGTATCTGTAGTTAGCAACTACGTGTACGGCTGCTTGAAGAAATGACGTCGGTTCTTAAGATAGACACTATGTATGACAGACTATGCAACCAGTGTTGCCAACTCCTAGAAACTCGAGTCGCTAAACTCAAAGTCAAAAGTCGCCAGAAAGTCGCTAAAATAAAACCTAACCATAAAAAGTTCTGGGGACCCCCCCCCCATAATGATATACAAATGAAACTTCAATTAAATAAAGTTTGAATGTGGTGCGCTACCGCGTTTGTCATTTTCCATATTATGTATCTCTTGGCATTGAATAATTCTGTGTCGATTTGATAAAAAATGTATCTATTATTGGCTCTAGAACTGTTTTAATTTGTACTCCAAAAGTCGCCAGATAAGTCGCTAAACTATTTTTGTCGTCAAAACTTTTTTTTGGTCGCTAAGCCTTAAGCAAAAGTCGCTAGTTCTAGCGACAAAATCGCTAAATTGGCAACACTGTATGCAACGGTATTTATAAAATCATAGACAATTTATTTTTGATGACGTTCCGAAACTCGTTTATAATATTAGTATTGCCATGTCATCCTGATCGCAAAATAAATAAAGCAAGCGTGTCGCTGCACCTATGTAAAACATTCGGAACGGAAGTGTAAACTCATTAGCGAAAGTGTTTAATTCATGACGCAAACTTTTGGCGGTTTGTTGACGTAGGCGTGCCGTATGACGTTGACGTTTAGTGACAGGCAAAAAGCGAAATGTCACGTTTGATGCATTTCTCTGACGTTGTGGAGTACTACGTAGATAATGCTTGTAGCTGCTAATGAGATAATTGGAGTTTTGTAAAAAGGGTTTTAATTGCCATTAAAATCAAAATGAGTATTTTTGGAATTATATTGGAATAATAAATTCTGATGCCTTCGCGGTTATTATATTTTGGGATGAAGCTATTATAAAACTCGCCTATTTTACAGTTCCCATACTCCTACGAGAAAGTATATGACTGAGCCGTCGAAAATCTAACGCTAATATGGTTACTGTAAAGTTTTCAAAGCGTCAGCAAATAAAATCAAATACTCGAGTAAATCCGTTATAATTGTTTCATTTCATTCGTGTGGGTATATTAGAATACTCAGTTGTTATTTAAAATGGTCTAACGGCCCAAAAACATGCAATTCATAAGATATGAAAGTTGATAGATTTTTGGTGTAAGAACAAACGCTAAATATTGATTGAATGTTAATGAAAATTTTAATATAAAAACACATTCTACTATAGTTCTAAAATAAAAATAATACAAGCTTCGGTACCTATCTACAATCGCATTAATAACAGAATCGGTTTTTTCCACTTCGCGAGTACGTAAAAGTATTTCCCTTCACAACCTGTTGTTTGTTATAAATAAAGGAATAAAGGAAAAGTAATAAAATAAAGTACTGTCGGCGTAAAAGGGCAAATGTCACTATGTGGCGCAGGCGCAGGAGTGTAGGGCAATGAAACGGATTTACATGCACATTGTCAAGGTTAAACGAGTAATTAAATATATCAGTCCTTATACTAAGTTATACCCTTATATTTGTTTTCGTTTTTTGTTAAGAAATACAAGAGAGGACGACCTAGTTACAACAGCTGGTCAAAAATGAAGAGCTGCAGACATTTCATTGGAAGATGTTAGATTTCATAACCTGGTCTAGAAAATGTATAGATGTAACTTAAAATTAATTAATCTTTATATGAGTAGTAAGTAATATATTAAATAAAGTCTGCGTAGCATTAGTACCCCGCCCTCTGATTGTGTTTTAAAATATATTACATACTACCTACTCAAAATTACGATCTTCATAAGATTACAAACTCTTCTGGACTTATTGTATGTTTAAGCATATTTGTAACCCTTATTTATCAACAATGTTCTATTACAACATAGTTTATTAGGTACCTACTCAAATATACCAACATTTATCTTTTTTAAGTCAGTTTAAATTACAGTCCCCTAAAGTCCCCTTAATAATTTCTGATGTCTTCTACATTGGAATGAAACAACTTTAACGGATTTAACTCGCGTATTTTATTTTATTGCGTATTTTATTATATCACTTTAGCATACGACTATTGTCAGCTCAGTCGTGCTACGATTATGGAATCTGTAAAGGCTCCGAAACGTCAGCCAATAAAATAAAATACGCGAGTTAAATCCGTTAAAGTTGTTTCATTACAGTCCCCTTCTTTACTTTTATTTCGCAAGTTCTCCATTCGTCACATTACCAACACGATTTAACCTGGGATCCCAACGACCTTCGAAACAAAAACAAACGTGTGAAGCAACCGCGTCAAATCAGCGCATTCCGGACTGTCCGAACCGTTACACCCGGACACAGGGGGCCGGTTGCGCAAACGCATTCGACGGTTATGTAATGTTGCACCGGCGATGCACACTACTCGATTACTGATGAGCTGCAAGCAAGGACTAGACTGTCTGAATGAAGTTGACATAAGATGCATGCATGTTTGGTTTGATTTTAAGACCTGCGAGTTAATACTAACTTAACAGTCAAGGTATTTTTTTCGAAA
Organism: Polylopha cassiicola; assembly: GCA_038024825.1. Taxonomy (NCBI): domain Eukaryota; kingdom Metazoa; phylum Arthropoda; class Insecta; order Lepidoptera; family Tortricidae; genus Polylopha; species Polylopha cassiicola. Next base: position 4,671,830 of record CP149054.1, on the reverse strand, counting down.
GTTTTATATATGTAAGTTATGTCAATAAATCTACTTATATTAATATTATAAGTGTATCTGTATATCTGATTGTCATCTCTTCATGCGTAAACTGTTAAACCTATAAAATTAAATTTGGTGTGGATATAACTAGTATGTTTCCCGAGGAATAATTAGCATTACGGAGTCTGCCCACTACACCGTATCATACCATGACTGTGCTATGAAGGTGTCAGGCAAAAAAATATTCTTTGTATAGAAAAGCATGATACTATGTCCACTAGACCGTTCCGTCACCGACTCGTACCGCCTTACGTATTACCTTCCGTGCTTGATACGTTCATAGCACGGTCATGGTATGATACGGTGTAGTGGGCAGACTCCTTTAAGAGGTCAAAAGAGAGGGAGTAATAATATACTACGTAAATTTTGATAATTATTGCATCAGCTTAGCTATCCGAAGTAAAATTTTGACGCAGAAGAAGCTAGTACAATAATAATCAAAGATATAGTACTTACCTACATACAAAGCTAGCTCCAAGTTGAAAGAAAATCTACTTAAAGAATCACCTAGTGTGAATTGCATTTGGTAGTGTGCCCATGCGCAGATGAGCACGCAGCGGCCTCGAGCGGCCTTGACAATGTCATCGCCGTCGACAGCGCCTGCGGAGGCTTCGCGGCTTTCTTCATAGTAAGTTCTATATAAGCTTTACAAAGGCTGTATAAGAGTGTTACAACCTTTTTACTGCTGATGTAGAATTTGCATAGGTACTTGTGTAGGCATAGCTTAGTAATTTAGGTTCGACCTAGTTTTCTACTAGGCAACACAAGTAACAAACCAGCCAAAAATGAGACAGTTTACAAAAGGAACTTTTAACGATGCCTACGATTGGATTACTTTTAAAAGCTTAAAAATAAGTTTCTTTAACTTGTGGCTATTTAAGTATAAAACAAAAAATATCAACTGGTACTACCTTACATTACTTTCCTAACTACATACCTTAGTTAGCTGGAAATCGGATTTTGCAGACGGTCGAGATGTTACAAACAAAAGCCTTACGATTTCGTTGTCAGACTAGTTAGTTTTGTGGCTCTTATAGGTACGTGATATTGAGTATGGCCGCAATAGACGGTATCCATAGTAATAGACGCATGCGCGTGACCTTGGCAATGTCATCGGCGCGGGCGCCGGCCGCGTGGTGCTCACGCCTTTCTTTTGCTCTTGTTTTTTTGTTGCTAGCAATTTACTACGCTTGATTAGTATCGGTAGATAAGTGCGAAGTGCAATGGAATGTGCTTTTGTGCAACTTTAGTTTTTTTTGTTGAGTGTTTTTTTTACCAAATTGCGAAAGACTTTCTTGGGAAATTCTCATCGTAATCTGTCAGCTTTTAAGAATTTTGTGAAAATGTGTCTTTTGTGATAGAAATTGAAGTTGTGTTACCTATATTTGAAATAAAAATAACTGTATTGTACATGTCGTACCTATTAATATATAGACAAAATTAGCAAGAATTCACCATTTTATTTTAAAGTTAATAGTTATATAAGTAATTTACTTTAACTTAATACATGTACCTAAATACCTAGTTAACTAAAATTAATTAGGTATATAGAAAAACAAGGTTTCGCCCCCTCTCACCCCAAGCCAACCTCACCTGCACGCGGTGCACCCTGCTGTCCAACGAACGAGGCTCTGGCGACCGACTGATGGCGGTATATCCACCCTACATAGGCGTAGCTAAATTCCGCTCGATGACGGGCAGCAGCGTCATCGAAGCAAGAAGCTACGCCCTGCGATCGCCAACCCGCCTGCCCAGCGTGGCGATTATGGGCTTTTACCTCCATGCAGGCACACCAAAGACCACGGCCCCTAGTTCCCGGCGGTCCCGCTATTCCTGGTCACGGTGGCGACCATGGTAACGGTGGGACGGGGGGTGCGAAGAATCCCCGGGCTACGGGAGGCCATCACAGCAAACTGACCCTGGCGACGTACAACGGACGCACGCTACGGCTCGACTCGCATCTGGCGCAACTGGAGGTGGAACTTGAGAAGATTAGGTGGCACGTATTAGGGTTATGTGAAGTCCGAAGAGAGGGGGAGGACACCATATCTCTCGAATCAGGCCACCTAATGTACTTCCGAGAGGGAGACCAACAATCTCAAGGTGGCGTTGGGTTTCTGGTCAATAAGTCCCTGGCTGACAATGTTGTCGAAGTGTCCAGTGTGTCGAATAGGTAGCGTACCTCATCATCAAGCTCACCGAGAGGTACAGCCTCAAGGTGGTGCAAGTGTACGCACTGACCTCGACACACTCGGATGATGAGGTGGAGGTTATGTTCGATGACATATCGAGGGCCCTTCACTTCACTACTAAGACCCATTACAACGTTGTCATGGGGGACTTTAACGCTAAAGTGGGAGTACAAAATTGTAACGAATCGGTAGTAGGATCCCATGGATATGGGAGCAGAAATCATAGGGGGTAAATGCTCGTCAACTTCCTGGAACGCGAGGGGCTCTTCTTGATGAATTCCTTTCAAGAAAAAGCCCCAAAGGAAGTGGACGTGGCAAAGACCGGGCACTGTGACAAAAACGAGATCGACTTCATCATGACGGACAAAAAGCATATATTCATAGACGTCTCTGTGATCAATAGGTTCAATACCGGAAGCGATCACCGACTCGTCCGAGGCTCTCTGAATATTGACTTCAGGGCTGAACGTGTTCGCTTGATGAAGGCCAGGCTCCGACCAACTTTGCTCCAAACTATGATGGGATCTGAAACGTTCCAGTCCAATCTGGAGAACCGATTCGCTGCCGTGGAAACCACAACTGACGTTGACCAGAACCTTGAAAATGTGGTTCGATTCTCAGGGAAGAAGGTACGAGATTCTGTAAAATGCAACGTAATGGCAGGAAGTCGAAGCTTTCGGAAGAGACTTTAGGGCTAATGAAGAAACGACGTGAAAAACCCACCCGTCACTTCGTCAGAGAAACGGATTCTAAAACCGAGAGATTAGTAAACGCGTACGACACGATCTTCGGTCCTTCAATCACTCTTTTCGATCGAAAGAGCGATCGAGCAAAACCGGGGAGCAAAAGTGTTTGTACAATCTCTTGGAAGAAGCCACCTGACGAAGTTGACCACAGAAATTGGAGAAGTCGTTGCTTCGAAGCCGGCAGTCCTAACCGAAGTGGAAAAACTTCTATGGCCGGTTGTACGCTTCGCATGCATCTCGACCTGATCCCGGAAATGAGGATCCTAGAGCCACTTTAACACGCCACTACAGCGAAGACCTGCCAGAAGTCAGTATTGGCGAAATCGAGATCGCTCTTAGACAGCTCAAAAACGGAAAAGCCCCTGGAGAAGATGGCGTTACAACAGAGTTATTAAAAGCAGGAGGTAAACCTATACTTAGGGAGCTCCAAAAACTCTTTAACGCCGTCTTGTTTGAAGGGAGAACTCCAGAGATGTGGAGTAGAGGTGTGGTCGTCTTGTTCTTCAAAAAGGGAGATAAAACCCTGTTGAAGAACTATCGACCCATTTCCCTTCTAAGCCACGTCTATAAGCTGTTCTCAAGAGTAATCACGAACCGTCTTGCGCGAAGATTTGACGAATTCCAACCACCGGAGCAGGCTGGGTTTCGAGCGGATACGGCACCATAGACCACATCCACACAGTGCGGCAGATTATACAGAAGACCGAAGAGTATAATCAGCCCCTGTGTTTAGCATTTGTGGACTATGAGAAGGCCTTTGACTCGATCGAGATCTGGTCTGTTCTGGAGTCCCTGCAACGATGCCAAGTCGATTGGCGATACATCCAAGTGATGAGATGTTTATACGAAGCCGCTACCATGTCCGTCCAAGTCCAGAATCAGCAAACAATGCCTATACCATTGCATCGCGGTGTGAGACAGGGGACGTTATCTCCCCGAAATTGTTCACAAATGCAATGGAGGATATGTTCAAAACGCTGAACTGGCAAGGACGTGGCATCAAAGTAAATGGCGAGTACATCTCTCACTTGCGATTTGCTGATGATATCGTCATCGTGGCAGAAACGCTGCAGGACCTACAACAGATGCTGAATGATCTGGCTGACTCTTCTGTACGCATTGGCCTACGGATGAACTTGGACAAAACCAAGGTCATGTTCAATGAACATGTACTACCGGAACCAATTGCGGTACACGGCGCCGTTCTCGAAGTTGTTCAAAAATATGTCTACCTTGGACAGACATTACAGTTAGGTAGAAACAACTTCGAGGATGAGGTGGATAGAAGAATTCAGTTAGGTTGGGCAGCGTTTGGGAAGCTACGTCAAGTCTTCATATCGTCACTCCCACAGTGCCTGAAGACGAAAGTCTACAATCAGTGCGTCCTACCCGTCATGACATACGGAGCCGAAACGTGGACACTGACGGTACGGCTGGTTCACAAATTAAAAGTCGCTCAGCGGGCTATGGAAAGGGCTATGCTCGGCGTTTCTCTGCGGGATCGAATCAAAAATGAGGTGATTCGGCAGAGAACCAGAGTCATCGACATAGCCCACCGGATTAGCAAGCTAAAGTGGCAGTGGGCTGGCCATATTAGCCGAAGAACCGATAACCGTTGGAGTAAACGTGTTCTAGAGTGGAGACCGCGTCTCGGCAAGCGTAGTGTAGGACGTCCTCAGGCAAGGTGGAGTGACGATTTGCGTAGGATGGCTGGCAGGAGCTGGATGCGAGCAGCCGAAGATAGAGCAAAGTGGCGTGCAATTGGAGAGGCCTATGTCCAGCAGTGGACTGCGACGGGCTGATGATGATGATGATAGAAAAACAAACTTAAATTATTTAAAAATTTTAACAAAAAGAAAACATTACCTATATTATTATATTATCATAAGTCAATAAACAAAAACACAAATATTTATACAACGCAACATAAGTAAGACATTATGATGGCAGTTAGATTTTATTTGTAAAGTTTTGGAAACAAATTTACAATATTATATTTATTAATGCAAATTCGTAGATTAGATTTGGACGAGATCTGTCGAGTGACTTTAAGGGATAACGGGAACTTCTAACTCGAATATCGAGGAAATTGTAACCCTTTGACTAAAATAATTCAAATTGAATTTCATAAATTTCAAACGCAAACTCTTTATGATATTTAAATTAGAATTAGCTTGTTTCGGGTTCAGTTGAAATATCTTAATTGTTGTATCTTAAATTGCATATAACTTTAACAAAAATACAATCAATGAGTAGCTACTTATGCAGTTTTACATACCTACCTGATTAAAGACAACATGTATCTATAACAAACAAAATAATGACGTTAAAAATCACTTATGGTCTACTAATCCCTACTAATATTATAAATGCGAAAGTAACTCTGTCTGTCTGTCTGTCTGTTACGCTTTCACGCTAAAACTACTGGACCGATTTAAATGAAATTTGGTACATAGAAAGTCTGGAGCCTGAAAAAGGACATAGGCTACTTTAACCGACTGTAAAAAAGGAGGAGTTCCACGCGGACGAAGTCGCGGGCAGAAGCTAGTATATTATAAATTATTTACCTATAATAACAATTTATTCAAAAATCCTACAGTCATACTATTATATAAAATCATAAAATAAAAAGTTAAAAGACGAAAAAGTTACACAAATATGACTCTTCAAAATAATCCTTCCGATAATAAAATGTTCATCAAGTTATTCAAATACATTTTACCAGTTGCCATGCGAATGTGTAGGAAACATGACTTTCCACAAAGTTCAACCAAACACCGTTCAATTTCAAATCCTATCAATAAGAACGAACCGTAAAAAAGCATATCGATAAATTCGCTTATGTTTATATACAACCGTGAAGCGCCTGATTGTTTCTTTGGAGATGCGCCAAAAAGCTCAATACGTTACGTTAAACGCAAAGAAGCGTTAGGTTATGTGCATAATTGTTTCTCCGTTTCTTGTTGATATAATAAATTTAATACAAAACGGAACGAGCTTGTTGATATTTGATTTTACGTAGTTTGTCATTGTTTATTTTAGCGAGTACTAGATACCTACGTGTATGAGACAGAGCAAGTGCGAAATCTTCCATAACTTTTTAGGAGTGCTGACATCACGAGAATTATGATAGCTAACAGTGGTGGTTAGACCAGAGCAATATTACCTAAAAGTGTTGGAAAGTGTCGGAACCCTAAAGGAGTCTGCCCACTACACCGTATCATACCATGACTGTGCTATGAACGTGTCAAGCAAAAAAATATTCTTTGTATAGAAAAGCATGATACTATGTCCACTAGACCGTTCCGTCATCGACTCGTACCGTCTTACGTATTACCTTTCGTGCTTGATACGAAAGGTAATACGTAAGATTTTTCATAGAAGATAATTCATAGCACAGTCATGGTATGATACGGTGTAGTGGGCAGACTCCTTTAGGGTTCCGTATTCAACGGGTGAAAATCCCTATTACTAAAACTCCGCTGTCCGTCTGGCCATCAGGTGTATCTTATGAACCGTGATTATTAGCAAGTTGAAAATTTCACAGATGTATTTCTATTGGCGATATAAGCAACAAATACTAAAAAAACAAAATTTTTTTTGAGGTGACATCCGTAGAATGGACATTTTTTTTTGCCGTTTTTATTTGCATTAGATCGATTAGATTTGAAATGTTGTGTGCTGGAAGATTTAGTATAGGATCAGGAAAATACTTCATGGATCAGTAGCGTATAAAAATGGATACTTTAATATCGAAAACAATTTATGTTAGGTTAAGGGTCGATGAAAGGATGATGTGACAGGTCATCACCATTAGGTATTCTAAAACTGATGACGTGGTCTTTTTCATAGTCAAATAACAGATACCTACCTTAATCTCTAACTTAGGTTCCCTAGTGTACCTATTGTAAGTAATGAGATACAAAAAAGTAGGCAGAAATAATATAGGTACGAGTTTCTATTGACTGCTGACGTGACGAGCTTACGGATTATGATGGAAAAATCAAAAACCTTGTAAAAAGTCCAATAATAGAAAGGAAAATGTTTAAATTCAAGGATTGCTTCGGCAGTTAATAAACCAAGTCACATACAAGGAAGTTTTGCTTATACATACTTGTACTTTTTACATTAACGGCAAAGAAAATAATGTTTAGTGATGATAAAGCGACTAGCTGACTGTCGAAACTGCTGGATTTCCGAAAATTCAGCCCAAACCATGATCGTAGAGACCTGAAAATTGGAGGGTGTGTTTTTTGGTTGACGTAGACGTCCGATAAGAAAGGGTTTTTCGAAATTCTATGCCTAAGGGGTTGAAAATGAGTGCAAAGTTTGTGTGCGACAAGGTGATTCCTTGTTCCAATCTATTTCAAAATTTGCATTAATAAAATTGATGGAATTCGTCCCTTAACGGGTTAAAAAGTAAGCAGACGAAGTCGCGGGTGGAAAATTAGTTTAACATGCCTTATTGATATTATGTAGGTAGATACTACGTTATGTTAGCGAACACCTACTTGTGTTAGTTTAGTAAATCAATAAGCTTCATATCAACTTCTGCTCTGTTTACTATTTTGATAATACAGTTCTAAGGGCACGAGGGATTATTAGTAAAGTCACTTTATTATCTTGCCCTATAAACTTACTCCTACATTGTATTACTGCAAATATAATTATGTAGCTAATATTTGCATCGATAAGCTGTATAGGTAAACATTCTTAGACAAATAACTCTGACATAACATCATTTATATATCAACAATAGCTGTCCGCCCCGGCTTCGCACGGATCCCTTTTTATAAGCCTATGTCACTCGGAAATAGTGTAGCTTCCCAACAGTGAAAGAATTTTTGATATCGGTGCAGCCGTTCTGGAGCCTATTCAATTCAAACAAACAAACAAACCTCTTTATAATATTAGTATAGATTAGCAACCTAAAAAATATCTGATCTGCAGACACAGTACAGGACAAGTGAGTGGCATTCTACAAATTAGAATTAAACTTATTATTTGCGCATGCATTATTTTATAACGGAGAGATATGTGTATAAGAATGTGCATCCTTTTCACACACAACTTGAGTGAGTTCTAGTTTTCGGATTAAATTATATCGAGTGCTGTGGCCGATTGAAACAACTACAATATACTCGTATACTTACCTAAAGTATCTTTATTTTTACACACGCAGTAAAAAGTCAAAACATTCAAACAAAAATGTTTACACGAAATGTAACAAGGCCGATATGCCCTTAGGTTTACATCTGTATTAGTGATTCAGTAATGTTTTCAGTTGTACTCGAGTGCGAAATGGATTCCGAGAAGCAATTCGGGAATAGTCAGTAATGTTCGCGGGTATATGGAACGAAGGTCACCGATCGGGGAACCTGGTAAGTACTACAAAAGAAAACTTTATTCCCGTCCTTTTCTAATATTACTGAAGTGAGTGAGATAGTGCATGTAGTGAAATGCTCTTGAAGTTTGAAATCAGAACGTCTGGCTGGACAGCGTGTCGGCGCGGGCGCGGGCGGTTTGTTGTTTTTTGAGGAGTCATATCGGGTAAATATGTGGATAGAAAACAAATAAATACTTAACACAAATATATTATATTTCACACTCGCCTAGTGAACTTATAATATGTAAGGAAATTTCGCTAATACCTGTTCTGCGACCAGTTTTTTCAGACTTTTGAACATTCAATTTATGGCATGGATTTTTAAACGAAGCAGGTAGGTAGGTAATTGATTTTTATACTTATCGTCTTATATCTATCAACTTCAGGCCAGTAAGAAAAACAGCGTGTATTTCACATAAACATCTATCTAATGTCGTATTTTGTCGTTTAAAGAGACAGCTTTATTTATTTAATGTTTGATCTGATTGACTTTCCGTTGAGTTTTCATATGAGGAGTTTAGGCAAATGGACGAAAAAGTACTAACCGAAGATAAATTAATACTTAAGTAGAATTTAAGAGTGCTGATGTTAAAGGCTCAGCTCCGATCAAACTCGAGACTCGAGTAGATACGAATTTACAGCAGTGCGCGAAATGATGTCTTAGGCCTTGTAAATGTTATGTTCTCATAGACTGTTTTGATAATTGAATTCAGCACATGTTCACGTGCGTCAGACTTTATGGCGCGCCGTGGATTAAAACTTCCACACTTGCAATAGCAAACAGATAAAATGGTACCTACTTGTGACTGCTGTTTTTACCTGCAGCTCTGTGACGCAAGTCACTTTTATTACGCGATAATACGTGTTACTTACTGAATGTATCAAATACCTAGACTGTCGATAAAATTACACTTTATTTATATACTTAGATAAGTTGGTTACTGTATATGTTATCATATTATGTGATAGTAATGAAGATAGAATTAGCTTAAATAAAGGTAAAAACCACCAAAAGCCACCTCACAAGTGTTTAGTTCAATACGATTATTTTATTTCTTTGTAATACTACTCGAGGCTTCACTGTTCATAATCTACCTTTACTTTTAGTGGATCTTGTATGGACATATTATAATGTACGAAACATTACAGAAAATGTAATACCTAAGTGCTGTATATGTACCTAACTTAATAGGTAGGTACTAAATAACCGCAAAAGCATCACAAGTTATACTTTAATTATTTCGTCAGTAATAAGCAACATGAACCTTTCGAGTAGTACCTAGTTAACAAACAGTGTACTTGTTTGTACATACACACCTTAAAATACCTCATTTCGTTTGACATTTTGGTCGAATTCCTGTGTAAGTACTGAGATACTAATTATTGCGCCGGCGCAGGTAAAATCTTTATAGAAGTTTTAAGTAACTAATACTTAAAGTCGTGGTTAATAATATTGTAACCACGAATTGCACTTCATTATTAACTCGTTCCTGACTGCGACTTCGTCTGCGCATTATGAGTACTTTACACAATATCATTACAAAAATAGCCCATATATGTTATTATGATGTAAAAGCTATATTATTGTAAAGATTTATCAAAATTCATTATGTAGTTTTTACGTGAAACAAACGTTCATCCATACGTTCTAACAAACTTTCGCGTAGGTATATAATATTAGTAAGGAAATATACATTTTGAAAAACTTTCTCATTCATAGCCTCATAGGTATATAATAAATAAAGCTTCCGCAAAAACCTTACCTTCTTCGGAAGTGATACCTTTTATATATTGGAATGAAACAACTATTAACGGATTTAACTCGCGTATTTTTATTTTATTTTATTAGCTGACGTTTCGGATTCTTTTCGGTTTCCATAATCGTAGCACGACTGAGCTGACAATAGTCTAACGCTAAAGACTTTAGCGTTAGACTATTGATGATAATGAAACGTCAGCTAATAAAATAAAATAAAAATATGCGAGTTAAATCCGTTAATAGTTGTTTAATTCCAATGTGTAATAACCGCGAAGGAATTAGAAATTATTACCTTTTATATATGTTCCATCCAATACTTGTAAGGAAATATACATTTTCAAAAGCTTTCTCATTCATAGGTGGTACCTATATAATAAATAAAGCTTCCGCAAAAACTTTACCTTTTTCGGAAGTGATAAGTTTTATTAAAATATGTTCCATCCAACGCAACAGTCTGGTTAGAGTAGGTACCTGCTTACTATAATATGATAATGGTATTTGAAGGTGTGTAAATAGATAGTTTACGCCGATTTACAGTCACCTTGTGCCAGGGCGGAGCCCCGACAGGCGCCGAGGCAGCGGCGCTCTTCGGCAGGAAAATGTATCGACGCCGAGTTATAAGAGACAGCGATGTAATACTCTTATATTTTCATCTTATTAATGGGATTTCTTTTCGGATGTACCTCGACCCAGTGGGATCTTCTGTGTCATTACTCTTACATGTTTTTATACCCTGTACCGTTGTAGTAAAAACTTAAGCTATGAATTATACAGAGCACGGTTAGACCATGGTTAGTTGTAATTTGTGACTAGTATGTTACCTTTTTTTTTTGAACTGAATACTGAAGTGCAGTTGGCCAGCTAATGGGCCTTTTCTGCAAAACCGGACGGTTGACCGGCCTCCAGATGGGAGGCTTTCAAACTTTTAGGTGTGTTACCTACGAGAACTGCGAAGTTATAAAATTTACAGAATCCTGACGCAGATTAAATACTCAATACTTTTTTCTTAGTAAGTCTCAAAATTTATGAAGAAAACTTTCAAGAATAGATCGGAGAATTCGAATATTATCTATTTTTTGTGAGTGTTTTTTATCTATACTAATATTATAAAGCTGAAGAGTTTGTTTGTTTGTTTGTTTGAACGCGCTAATCTCAGAAACTACTAAATAATATGAAGTTAAGTCAGCTCAGTTGTTTTGCGAATAAAATACCAATAAAATAAAATCTGTTTATAGTGGTTAATTCTTATATACTTATCACATAATCTTTTAAAAGTTCTTGTAGCTTGCGCGTGCGACTCCTCGCATCTAACCACTTCGACAATAGCGAGCAAGGTGAGGTAACCGTCAAAAGGGCAAATCCGTCGATATAAAATGTCGAACATCCCCGGAGATTGTATTCCGAGTTCCGACGTCGACGACGAACACATACGTTTATCGATAACACAGACAACAATACATCCGCATTATGTCGAAACTGGTAAGCCATAAATTGACTTATTTGATCCTCTTACTCTTTGAGTCAAAGATATTCATCTTATTCTGTGATGTCAGTAGGTATATGGATAGGTAAATATTGCTGTCATAAAATCTCTATACGTACATTGGTAGTACCTATCGGAAAATGTATACCTATCAGTGTGTTTCATCATTTTTAGCACTATAGAAAACCATATAAAAATTATAGGAATCAGTAGAAAATTATTAAAATACGAATTGATAATAGCTTGCATACCAAAACTAGAAAAAAGTGTCGCTTTAAAAATCCATTAATTAATAATAGTTATTCTTGCATAAAAGCTCATCAGCATTTCAGCAAAAATCAGTGCACCAATTGTTGAAAATATATGTACAACCTACTTCTTCTATCTAAGATCTATATATCTTCTTACTAAGATATCTTTGGTACCAATAAGCAGAAAACATCTGCACAGCATTAGCCAGCTTTGACCCCTGTCATTTAAAAAGCAACATTACCTACGACCACAACTCTCGACACACAATAACTTATAAGCGTAAATAAGATCGTGTTAGCGTGTAATCCAGTAATCCACAGAGTTTGTAAGATTTTATCTACATATGTCTATGAGTGTCTTTTTTAAATCACAGATGCTGTTGTTGGCAGTCGTGGCGAGCGTGTCAGCCGCTCGCTTGGATCATTTGTCAGGCGGCGCCGGCGCCGGGGAGGCGACGCGCTTTGAGAACGTCAACAATGGCGACGGCACCTATCGCTTTAGGTAAACTGCTGAAACATCTACTCCTATTAAAATAATAACAGTTTTTGAAACATGGTCTAAACTCTCAATAGTACCTAATTACTATCTGAGATTCCTATGATGAATTCCTGCCACACGTCGAATGACATTACGTTCGTCTATTAGACGTCAAAAGTGAACCTTGCCACATTGACGTTTACACGATGACATTTTGTTAACATGTTGTAATTGTCAAATTCGATTCGTGACGTTTATTATACCGATATATGACAGACCACCACGACATTAAAACGATAAAGACGGGACAAAATATCGATGTGAAAAATTATCATATCCTTGCCGAGTTTCGATTTTCAATATCGAAGTTACATACGAAATGAAGTAAACAATTGCTTTTGAGGAGTAAACTTCATTATGACAACATTTTAAAACGCATGAATGTTTCACACCTTTTCTAAAATAACTTCATTGTCAATGACAGATTAGTGTTTAACAACAGTTGCTAAAATTTACACAGTTACGAAACTCCCAATGGTATCTCTGCCCACGAGAGCGGGTCGCCCCGCGCGGCGGGTCCGGAGGGCCCCGCGGTGACGGCGGAGGGCGCGTTCTCGTACCGCGCGCCGGACGGACAGCAGATCGCGCTCTCCTACACCGCCGACGAGCACGGCTTCCACCCCGTCGGCCCGCATCTGCCCACCCCGCCGCCGATCCCGGAAGCCATCCTGCGCTCTCTTGAGTTCAACAGACAGAACCCATCTTCGTAAGTTTGTGATAAAGCGTTAATTATGCATTACATATTAGCTTCTGCCCGTGACTTCGTCAATAAAAAATCGTTATTCACTTGTTTACCAACTTGCACATATCAGCAAATGTAATGATAATTATTTCTGTTTTCAGTGACACTGGCTCGTACAACGGCGCCGGCGGCCGCAACGCTTTCCGGTTCTAAGTCATTTGATTGACAAGAAAATTTTGTTGACCTCAATTGTTTGCATGGACTGTGATATCGAAAATGTTTTACGTAGTTTTGTAAGTAACTTATGTGTATTACAATAAATTGTAAGTGTGAAACTTATTCTTGTATTATTGCCTTTGATACGTTTAATTGGATGATAAACTGTTTAACTGTTCCACTAGAAACGAAAGACAATTTTATACTTTCTCCTTTTTTAAAGGGGATTTGTAGGTACTAACAGTATTTCAGAATAAAGGTTAAAATAAATAATTTATTTCCCTTATTTATTAATCTTTGCTCTACGATGACGCCATGTTAATTTATTTGATTATTATTGTTCATGGTGCATTGTTTTATTTTACGGAATTTACATATTTATATAGAAACTAGCTTTTGCTCGCGACTTCGTCCGCGTGAAACTCCTCCTTTTTTGCAGTCGGTTAAAAAGTAGCCTATGTCCTTTCCTAGTCTCCAGACTTTCTTTGTACCAAATTTCATTTAAAGCGGTCCAGTAGTTTTAGCGTGAAAGCGTAACAGACAGACAGACAGACAGACAGAGTTACTATCGCATTTATAATATTAGTAAGGTTATACCTACTTACAGTACCGTTAGGTAAAAATTAATAAGTCATTCAGAATAATACTTAGTGATAACTGACCATCATTATTTTTGTCCTGATGAAGATTCATAAATCAATCAATCCAGTTTAATAAATACTTTATTTGTAGCTAAGTAAGTCTTTACTTACCTAAATGTCTCTAGGCATGATGACTACAAATATCCTTCAAATGTAAGAATAAATAAAAGTGAGTGACAATGTAATATATTTCGCACACCTAGATCTAAAGGGAGCTAACTCAAAAATCTGAAAATTTAAATTAAACACACGCTAAAAAAAAGGATCCGATTCCTTACAACAATTTCGCCTCTCCCGATAAAGTTACTTTTTTTGAGTTAGCTCCCTTTAGATCTAGGGATGCGATTTGCCTAAAATGCACCCACCTTAAACTATACCTACTATATATTCATTAACATTTATTCATTTAATCCTTTCAACCGTGTGTCTTTGGTACTTAGGCACAAAATCCTCAATTAAAAGTTTCTTCTCCGGTCAACGGCAATTAAGAGTTGTGTAATACTATTAAATCAGAACCCAGTGTATACGTGCATGGTATAGACATCTAAGCCCTGGTTTAGGTACTACTAGGAATACCAATTCCCCACATATTGCATTGGTATTGCAAAATAGAGGTACCTATTCACGGTAGACGTAGCGGATTTATAATCTAATAATCAGATTACTGGTATTTCACTAATCCGCCTAATGAATATTTGAATAATCTGTATGAACGTTAATCTATCGAAAGTAGAACAGTTTATGCTTACATTAAAGCAATATATACTTAATAATATCTTGACAAATCTACAGCAATTGATCTAGTCACTTAGGTACCTACTAGACTACCTAACGGATAAACATGCATAAATTTATCTATACATAAGTATAATATGTATATTCAAAATCACTACACCAACAGGTCGTCGAAATAAAGACCGGGCGTAAAATATACTAATAGAAAATAGAAATACTACATTTAGTTCAATATTTACCTAAAACAGAATTGTTTGCAGGACTCTATTACTTACTTATGTTAAAATCAAGACTGTTATTTTTATTGGATACTAGTCTCGTCTCGCATAATTAAAATACAGATACTTAGGTACTTTAAACGTTTCCTAAAATAAGTATCACAAATGCAATTCAATGTTTCTTTCGTTAGTAAAATATTTGTTAAGTCCACCGACCACCAAAGTGTTTCATCACATTAAGCAAACTCCTGATTTTTTTTAAATGTTTTAGTGCAGACTAATTGCTGTGAATCTTCCGCAGGCGCTTAAGAGCTTTTTTTAAACTCGTTCCTTTCACTGACTTTAAAAAGACTACGAGTAAAATATGACCTAATTAAAAAACTTCGTGTTAGCCACAGACGTAATTTTAAATTCCTGGTTAGACGGATCGAACATTAACTTCACAGCTTATCGAGAATTCAAACACGGAATGCTTTAGTAGGTATTACATGAAAGTTGCAGAGAACTATTACACAAGTTTAACGTATACTACCTGATGCCCTAGCCTGCTGCGGCTGCATTAAACTATAATAGAGTTACCTACAGACGCTCCTCGGCTTCTATTTTGGTATCGATGTTCAGAACTCCATAACAAACTGCAAACAATAGTATGAGCAACAATTAAATGTGGCTATTCTAGTGTTCCATCAATCGACACACGAGTTTTATTTTTCGACCTGCCCCGTCTTCGTACGGGCGCAATGTTGATACTAAATATCAGTGTTTATCTACTACCTACCTATATTATTAATGTATTTTAAAGTCATGTAAGCTCGTTTATCTTGAATGGATCCATCAATTAAAAAAAAGCATATCCGTTGCGTAGTTTTGGAGATCTAGGTATGTATATATAGGGACAGACAGACAGCAGGAAATTTATATTGTTTTTAACCCCCGACGCAAAAACGACGGGGTGTTATAAGTTTGACGTGTCTGTGTGTGTGTGTGTGTGTGTGTGTGTGTGTGTGTGTGTGTGTGTCTGTTTGTGGCATCATAGCTCCCAAACGCATGAACCGATTTTGATTCTGTTTTTTTTGTTTGAAAGGTGAATATGTCGGGAGTGTTCTCAGCTATGTTTGATGAAAATCGGACCTGTAATTTAATAAATAGAGGGGGTGAAAGAGGGGATGGAAAAATAAATGTCCACAAATATACTCGAGTGGGGTATCAAATGAAAGAGGGTCACGAGTACATTACAAAACTGAAATTATAATGGAAATCGGTTGAGTCGTTCAAAAAATATAGGGAGTGAAAGTGGGGATGGAAAATCAAATATTTACAAATATAACCGAGTGGGGCATCAAATGAAAGAGGATCACGTGTACATTACAAAATTGATATTATAATGAAAATCGGTTAAGTAGTTCAAAAAATATAGGGAGTGTAAGTGTGAAGATGGTTAACCAAATGACTACAAATATAACCGAGTGAGGTATCAAATGAAAGAGGATCACATGTACATTACAGAATTCCATGTAAAATGGAAATTGGCTAAAAAAATAATAAGTTACTACCTACTTTCAAAAATTATGAAATAAAAAAAATAAATTCAAAATTTTAACAAACCCCCGACATAAAAATATAAAAGCCCTCTAAAAAGTATAATAATAATAAAAACTTGATATTAGGTACGTACCTAAGTATTAATAGGTATTTCTAGAAAGAAAACGTCATGTCGGGGGGACCTTAGGTTTCGATACATAGTAGGTAAATATAGGTAAAGTACAATTAGGTAAATGATGAGCGGTCCCCCCGACGTGACGTTTTCTTTCTAGAAATACCTATTAATACTTAGGTACGTACCTAATATCAAGTTTTTATTATTATTATACTTTTTAGAGGGCTTTTATATTTTTATGTCGGGGGTTTGTAAAAATTTTAGACTATGTGGTGACAACTTTAATTTTTTTCTTCTGTGTAACAATAGAAAACCCACTCGATATGCGTCGTCAAATATTTAAGTCCCAATGGATGTCGATTTTATTTGTTTCCTTTGTTGTTATTATATTATAAGTTTCATGTTGTACCTATTTTGAGAGCTTATCAGAAATTTAAAGACGGACGAATAGAATCTGTGTTTTTGGTTGACATTGTTAATTTAGGGTAGGTAACGTTTAGAAACTTACAGGTACGTAATAAAAAAATATTTATAAAAAAATAATTTTATTAATAATAACCAAAACAAGAAGACATGAGTATAAATAAGAATGATTGATAGTGTATGGATAAATTAAATATGATTGACAGTGTATTACATTTATCGATGGTTAGTAGTGATATCCACCACCGTTGTTTCCATTGTAGCGTCCGGGGTTATAAGAGCCATCATCCCTGAAAAAACAATAAAAAACATGACGTAAAAATGTCTGTAAAAAAATAGAAGCTCAAATAGACTAGGTACTAGAAAAATATGAGTATATTGAGATGTTTCAATTTTATTGTAGGTATCTACTCAAAACCTAGGATCATCATTGTAATTTTTGTCCTTTTAAAATATGTTGATTAAACAAGTATCCAAAAGAACCGGGAATCCTACTAATAACTGTTTATATCACAAACTTACGAAGATGGGTTCTGTCTGTTGAACTCAAGAGAGCGCAGGATAGCTTCCGGGATCGGCGGCGGGGTGGGCAGATGCGGGCCGACGGGGTGGAAGCCGTGCTCGTCGGCGGTGTAGGAGAGCGCGATCTGCTGTCCGTCCGGCGCGCGGTACGAGAACGCGCCCTCCGCCGTCACCGCGGGGCCCTCCGGACCCGCCGCGCGGGGCGACCCGCTCTCGTGGGCAGAGATACCGTTGCCGGTCTCGTAGCTAGTAAGAGGAGAAATGAATAACAATATAAATACAGAAACTTTCTAACTACTTAGCGGGTAGTTAGAGAAAATAAATAAAAATAGAACCTTACTTCATGAGTAACAAGTTAGAACAAACTTTTATTTTCAAAGGAAGATGGATGAAATAGGTAACAGATGGGTATAGAAACGATATAAGTATTTGAAATAAGGAGTTAAAGTAAGTTACATTCACTGAAAGAAATGGGTCGGGACGTAATTGTTCTCAAGGAGATTTGTAAAAGTTATGAATGTGAAATAAGCGATGAAATAACTTTGAATCCACCGCGACCTTTTTATATGCGCATACCTATTGGCAAAGTAATTTTTATCTTTTATCACTTAAGTAAAGTTTGCTCAAGGTTTCGACTGACAACTATCGATATTATTTAGCTACGCAATAAGACTATGATGCACTATTTTGTCACCTGTAGTGGCTGTAGCCATGTCGACATTATATCGTCTATTAAACGTCAAAAGTGAATGACATTTTGACTACATTATACCTATCTAGTTAAAATGACAAATAGGATAAGGTATTCAATTTTGGCAGCAAAATGTCGTCCATTAATCGTCAAAAATTGATGCCTTGTGACAAATCATGATAATCTTACAGCAAGCCTAACAATTACAAAAGAATGACTATTTCTTATTCTGATGTTAACTATCTTGTTAGCTTACCTGTATCTATAATTTCCGTCCCCGTTGTTTACATTTTCGAAGCGCAGTATTGGGATATGAGGTCCTCTGGCGAACCCATTGTCGTTGTAGTTGTAACCGCCATTTTGCTGCCCTCCGTAGTGGTGTTGTGAGTGACCTGCAAATGCTACTGATAGCATCGCAAGTGCAGTAACAACCTGTAAAATAAAAAGAAATTATAAATACCATACTACCCAGTGAATTTCAGATCGCGTTTTGATACTTTTATTAAGAAATAGGGGTTGACGATAGAAAAAAATACTTTGATACGGGCCACCCTTAAGATTTAACTACATATATGAAAAAAAAAAAAAATTAAAAATTTTAACAAACCCCCGACATAAAAACATAAAAGCCGTCTAAAAAGTACTTATAAAAATAATAAAAACTTGATATTAGGTAGGTACCTAAGTATTAATAGGTATTTCTACAAAGAAAACGTCACGTCGGGGGGACCGCTCATCATTTACCTAATTGTACCTATCTATATTTACCTACTATGTATCGAAATCTAAGGTCCCCCCGACATGACGTTTTCTTTGTAGAAATACCTATTAATACTTAGGTACCTACCTAATATCAAGTTTTTATTATTTTTATAAGTACTTTTTAGACGGCTTTTATGTTTTTATGTCGGGGGTTTGTTAAAATTTTTAATTTATTTTTTTTATTTCATACTTTTTGAAAGTAGGTAGGTAACTTATTTTTTTTTACCAATTTCCATTTTACATGGAATTCTGTAATGTACGTGAGGTCCTCTTTCATTTGATACCTCACTCGGTTATATTTGTAGTCATTTGGTTAACCATTTCCACACTTTCAGTCCCTATATTTTTTGAACTACTTAACCGATTTTCATTATAATATCAATTTTGTAATGTACACGTGATCCTCTTTCATTTGATACCCCACTTGGTTATATTTGTAGATATTTGATTTTCCATCCCCACTTTCACTCCCTATATTTTTTGAACGGCTCAACCGATTTTCATTATAACTTCAATTTTGTAATGTACTCGCGACCCTCTTTCATTTGATACCCCACTCGAGTATATTTGTGGACATTTATTTTTCTATTCCCTCTTTCACCCCCCTCTATGTATTAAACTACTGGTCCGATTTTCATCAAACATAGCTAAGAACACTCCCGACATATTCACCTTTTAAACAAAAAAAACAGAATTAAAATCGGTTCATGCGTTTAGGAGCTATGATGCCACAGACAGACACACACACACACACACACACACATACACACACACACACACAGACACGTCAAACTTATAACACCCCGTCGTTTTTGCGTCGGGGGTTAAAAATAGATGTTTGCCGATTCTCATATCACACAAAATTTAGGAGGAGTTTGACAACAAACACCGCGTAACGAGAATTTGATATATGTACTTATTACATTCAAAATAAATCGTATATTTATAAGATCGAATCTCAAAAAATTCAAGATTTAGGTATAGAAGCTGATGTTTATCACACTGAAATCTGTCCAAAGCCGGATTGCTTGCAATCCCGAGTTCCCAGTTTCGTATATAATAATAAAACCAGATATAATTTAAGATAATAACATGGATATATTTTAGTTTTTAATCCGAATACAACTAGTTACGTAATCTATTAGTGAGGTAATAATAAAACGTGCTCACCTGTAGAGAAAACATATCGGTATTTTTCTTTGATATGAATGAAACAGCTTAGTTACTCGATACTAGGGTGATGATTGAATGATGTCTTAGAAGCTCTGCAACTTTTTATATGGATCTTCGTCGGTATTGGGCGGAGGAGTCCTTGTATGCGCGTGCGCAGCGTGGTGTGGTATTAGCATTCCATAGCGACCCCCTGCTGTTGCTATTGTTCAAATTCTTTCAGATACTCGAATGTTTTTTAATATATAACTTGAGATATTACTGTAAAATGTCAATATTTTTTTAAACCTGGCTATTTGGATAGCTACATTTGTCAGTGAAATGAATGTTAATATTTTTTTTTATTTTTATTATTGAAATCTACCAAAAGCATAAAACGTTGCTGTAGTAACATAGATAAAAGTGACATTTATTATTTACCACGAACACCCAATTTGCGGTGAGTTTGTTATTAAATCAAAATTATTGTTTTTTTGCGTTATAAAATTAGAGATCGACTATATTTAAAAGTTATGGAAAATCTATCAGATATTGCATATCATTAGATAGTTTTAAATTTCCGAGGTGAAACAAACATTTTGGTCGATTTACAAAAGTAGGTATAATTAAAATATTGGTAGGTTACTTATGTATCAATTCGCTGCTCACTATAAAACCAAACCAAAATATATAATTAAGTACTTACTCCATTTAAGATTCTAAGTTATCACATTAGAATTTAACTTCGCGTAATGACACATTTCTAACTGTGTCGATATTCTATTAAAACACCGAATTAAAGGCAAATATTACTTAGGTACCTACTTTGCTACACTTTTTATACATTGTTGGAGTTTAAGATTTTTGAATTTGTAATATACGAATGTACCTACCTAATAATGTTCTTAAATTTATGTTAATTCAGCCGATAAGCACGTATTCCTTACAGTTAATACTTAGGTACCTAGTTTATGAGGTTTCTACTCGTGTCGGATTTATGCTTCTAGCTACATACCTTCGTTTGTTTCAACCAGCGCGAGAACCTTACTATAATGACCTAACAATGTCGGCACCTGAACTTTGCTTTAGTAGGCAGTGTTGCCAGGGCTCTCGGGTCATAAGTTACGTTTCGGTTCCTAAAAAGTCACATTTTGAGTGACAATGTCACAATTTTTTTTTTGTATTAAATAAAAAAAACTGCTCGTTTTTTTAAAAACAATGACATTTACACAAATTCAAAGGTACCATTCACACCGACAAGGTCGAAAAAAAAGGACAGTGAGTACGAGCTCGTGTAAGTGGCTACATAGTCGCGAGGGAAAAAGTGATACGCGAGTAATTTAAAATTCGTTATCTATCTCTAGCTTCTATCTTCTTTCTTTTATCTATATATCTTATTTTATCTTTTCTATTTTTATTTTCTTATCTTATTATATAAAAGAAAGTCGTGTTAGTTACTCCGTTTATAACTCGAGAACGGCTGAACCGATTTGGCTGAAAATTGGCGGGGAGGTAGCTCAGAACCAGGAAAAGGCCATAGAATACTTTTTATTACGTTCCAGTGAAAAAAAAATAATGACAGCTGTCAAATCGATTCTTTGCCGGGCTGGACGAAGTCTGCCGGGACCGCTAGTTATTTCTAAAATGGCTGTTTCTTGTATTATTTTGGAGATATAATTCAATTTACTTGCCCTAAAATACTTCCCGTACAGCTACAAGACCTAGTATTTGTACCTAAGAATGTGGAATGCGTGCTATGCATATTTTCATTCATATAAAAACCGAATTTATTTTATTGAAATTAAATTCTTGTAGATACTTATTTTATTTTTAAAGGAAATAAATACATGTAACATGATTTAAATCGTTATAGTTGTTTCATTTCAATGTGTAATAACCGCAGAAGCAACATACATTGTTACATTATATTATTCTCTATTATTAGCGTGTCTAACTGCACCGCCAAACCCTCACGAGGTACGCGAGGATAGTGGTGAGAGAAGTGTGCAAGGCATGCGTGTGGCCAAATCATAATCGATGTCAAAGAATGAAGAGCTGATATTTAATTATATTATAACTATCTATTACATAAATTTAATGCTTAAGATGGTGAAATCGCCATTTCATGTCGAATAGAGATAAATGTATTGATGTCGACTTAATCAAGCACTAGGTAATCATTTAGTTCGGCTACTTACACATGTAAAATTTTTGTATGGATCTGACATCAATTTTTTTTTATTTGATGGTGTGAATAAATTTCACGTATTGTTGACGGTTTGTATTAGTGTACGTATGTAACGATATTAATTATTTTGGCTACTGTAGTTTTTAGTATGTGGTGCTAAACTCTTCCCCCTCTAAAAGTGGCTACAAAATTCGTATGACAATTACGGTCGAAAGCTTCTCCAGAAATCTTAAAAAGTCACAAAAATCGGTCTAAAATCACAAGTCACGCACATGTCACAAGCGAGGGCCAAAACTCACGAAAAACGTGAGAAATGTGACCAAACGGCAACACTGTTAGTAGGGTGCTAAGGACTGACAGAAAGTGTTTCGTGGACCTAGTTTTCAAGTGAATATATTATATACCTACAATGTTATATTCAATCTCAAAGGCCTTTGACAAATTTAAGTAGGTAAGTACTTAGTAAGTATTGCGTATTTGCGTATCTAAGTACTGCATAACAGATAATGTGTAAAATTTATGTAAAAAAATACAAATACCTAACTGTAATGAAATATAATCATTATTATAATTTACTAGCGGCCCGCCCCGGCTTCGCACGTATCCATTTTTAAATACGTCATTCGGGAATAGTGTAGCTTCCCAACAGCAAAAGATATTTTTAAATCGTTTTGGAGCCTATTCAATCCAAACAAACAAACAAACTTTTCCTCATTATTATATTATTATAATTACAATTAAATTATAATTACAATTATACATAATTATATTTTATGAAACAAAGCATGTTACTATAAACAATACGTTTCTCGTATAGTACCTATCTAACTAAGGAGTATTTTTATGCACTAATTGTTTAATAACATGTTTTCTTAAGATGTGGTCGTGGTAAGAAAATAATGGAAACTAAAATCACGTTTGCCTATTTTTTCTATTTTACGGCTTAACGGGATGATATTTCAGCGTTTGAATATCCATGGTAGGTAAAAACGATGATAATGACGACTGACCAAATACTTACTTACATATTTCGTTTAATTTTTGGTAGGTACAATTGAACTGGGCCTTAAAAAGGACACGCGCCTTTATTTAACATTAATTAGGAAAACTTACGAATCTTGAGACCTCACAAAAAGTATCGAATTCCAGGAGAGAAAAATGTGGGGCAATGCAATGCTATGATCTCTACTATATTATATTGATATTTTATACTAAAGAGCACAGATGAAACGTGCTGAAATAATCAAATGCCTACTTGCCTAGCCTGTCTGCCGGCTAGGCTAATTTATTTAGCAATAGGAATAATAGGATTTAGATTTTAGAAAAATAAATTAACTTCCCTAAGTATATTAGGTTCGTATGAAACTCACTTTTAATCGTAAAATATTTGTTGCTTAAAGGTACTTACTTGTAATTATTTAGGAATGAAACTAAATGTAATATTGTGTATGTAATATGTAGGTTTATTTTTTGTTCTCTTAAAATATTCGCATTTTTTCATTGGAAATAGCAATTAGTAAATCTTTGGCTTATTTATATTTGGGAGCATGTATATTGAAAAAATACAGTATAAGTACCTACTATATATTGTATTTTCACAATATTCAATCAGGTATCTTTGAAATTATTTCTTATACCTTTTTCATAAGTAGGTAGAGGAGGTAAAAAAAAAAATGTTTTCATAAGTATTCATTAGGTATTTCTCGTTTAATAGGTATCAATAATAATAAAAGAAATAGGTATCATTTAGTAAAAGTACTTTTATACTGAAATGTATATTTAATCGCACAATATTTACATCATAAAATAAAGCTATTATGTATAGTTAAATTATTAAATAATTCCACACATCGGGATATCACAGTCCATTTTCTGAGGTCGTTTCGTTTCTGGTATCGTGTTTGAGATCAGTAATGATAGCCACCTGAGCCAGAGTGACTTCCAGAACCGCTGTTGTACGCACCCTCACTGAAAAAAAAAACCAAAAATATAACATTTAAATATATCATAACTTGTCTTGACTAAAACTGATTTATCGTTATAATTTCTGATGCATTACACATGACACGACTATAACGGATTTAACTCCGCCGGATCACTTTAGCATTAGACTATCGTCAGCTCAGTCGCGCTACGATAATGGAACTATAAGCAATAGTCTACATCATCATCATCATCATCATCAGCCCGTCGCAGTCCACTGCTGGACATAGGCCTCTCCAATTGCACGCCACTTTGCTCTATCTTCGGCTGCTCGCATCCAGCTCCTGCCAGCCATCCTACGCAAATCGTCACTCCACCTTGCCTGAGGACGTCCTACACTACGCTTGCCGAGACGCGGTCTCCACTCTAGAACACGTTTACTCCAGCGGTTATCGGTTCTTCGGCTAATATGGCCAGCCCACTGCCACTTTAGCTTGCTAATCCGGTGGGCTATGTCGATGACTCTGGTTCTCTGTCGAATCACCTCATTTTTGATTCGATCCCGCAGAGAAACGCCGAGCATAGCCCTTTCCATAGCCCGCTGAGCGACTTTAAATTTGTGAACCAGCCGTACCGTCAGTGTCCACGTTTCGGCTCCGTATGTCATGACGGGTAGGACGCACTGATTGTAGACTTTCGTCTTTAGGCACTGTGGGAGTGACGATATGAAGACTTGACGTAGCTTCCCAAACGCTGCCCAACCTAACTGAATTCTTCTATCCACCTCATCCTCGAAGTTGTTTCTACCTAACTATAATGTCTGTCCAAGGTAGACATATTTTTGAACAACTTCGAGAACGGCGCCGTGTACCGCAATTGGTTCCGGTAGTACATGTTCATTGAACATGATCTTGGTTTTGTCCAAGTTCATCCGTAGGCCAATGCGTACAGAAGAGTCAGCCAGATCATTCAGCATCTGTTGTAGGTCCTGCAGCGTTTCTGCCACGATGACGATATCGTCAGCAAATCGCAAGTGAGAGATGTACTCGCCATTTACTTTGATGCCACGTCCTTGCCAGTTCAGCGTTTTGAACATATCCTCCATTGCATTTGTGAACAATTTCGGGGAGATAACGTCCCCTTGTCTCACACCGCGATGCAATGGTATAGGCATTGTTTGCTGATTCTGGACTTGGACGGACATGGTGGCGGCTTCGTATAAACATCTCATCACTTGGATGTATCGCCAATCGACTTGGCATCGTTGCAGGGACTCCAGAACAGACCAGATCTCGATCGAGTCAAAGGCCTTCTCATAGTCCACAAATGCTAAACACAGGGGCTGATTATACTCTTCGGTCTTCTGTATAATCTGCCGCACTGTGTGGATGTGGTCTATGGTGCCGTATCCGCTCCGAAACCCAGCCTGCTCCGGTGGTTGGAATTCGTCAAATCTTCGCGCAAGACGGTTCGTGATTACTCTTGAGAACAGCTTATAGACGTGGCTTAGAAGGGAAATGGGTCGATAGTTCTTCAACAGGGTTTTATCTCCCTTTTTGAAGAACAAGACGACCACACCTCTACTCCACATCTCCATCCAATAGTCTACATAATTTTATAATATTAAGACAATACTTACGAAGAAGGATTACGCTTGTTGAACTCGATGGATTTCAAGATGGCTTCCGGGATCGGCGGCGGGGTGGGCAGATGCGGGCCGACGGGGTGGAAGCCGTTCTCGTCGGCGGTGTAGGAGAGCGCGATCTGCTGTCCGTCCGGCGCGCGGTACGAGAACGCGCCCTCCGCCGTCACCGCGGGGCCCTCCGGACCCGCCGCGCGGGGCGACCCGCTCTCGTGGGCAGAGATACCGTTGCCGGTCTCGTAGCTGGCAAAAGAAGAAATACCAACGTATAGTAACTGACAAGCTCAGTTATAAGTGAGTCCCTCTAATCCGAACTCCGAAACATCATCCGAATGGAGTTCCAATAGTTGTATATCGCTGAGATCAGTTTTTGATTGCATAATAAGTATCATTATATTTTTTAAGTAAATTACGACTTAATATTCTAAATACATATATGTATGTTATAGGTTATGTATTGATTCTCACTTGAATTTGTAGGATCCGTCGCCATTGTTTACGTTATCGTATCTGATTATCGGAATATTTTGTCCTGATCCGTGGGATCCTCCGCTGCTCCCTCCAAAACTGCCACCCGATGAGCTCCCGAAGCCCCCGCTGGAGCCCCCAAAGCCTCCCGAACCACCGCCATGGGGGGGCAGGTACTGCTGTTCCAGGCGGCCGCAGCAAACCACGGCTATCAAAGCCGCGGCTACTAGTGTAAACTGGTAAAAGATAATGCCGTCATTAAAATTTGTTCAGCTATTAAAATGGAAGCTGATAGTTTGGATATTTGCCAGAATACAAAATGAGGCTGCAAAATTAAGCTTAAATTGTCGCCAACTATATCGGTCGTGTTGACATAATCACCCACCAGAGCAGAAGTCATAACTGAAGCCAAATAAGTGGTGCAAGTGTTCCGATGTTCAGTTGTTTTCTGAATACTGTCTGAATTGATGTGCCTCGTTTTATATAGCTCGGATTTGCCCTTTCTCGGTTGCTTCACCTTGTGCGTGCTCCGGTATCGACGGAAGATCCGAACTCGCCGATCTTAAGTTTAGAAATATTGATGGAAGCCACCTTCAGAATATCGGCCTTTTTAGGCGAAACTGTTTTGATACCCTGAGGGTAATTCGTGGATTGATTGGTATTTAAATTTGCATTGCGTTATTTTATGAACGAAAATGGGATCTGTTGACGTGAACTCATAGCATTTCACACATTTTAACAGGTTATTAACCTTCATTATGTATAAGGTAAAGCTGTCCCGGCGAACTTCGTACCGCATTTATTGAGATTACTAACTGCAGCACAATCTGCCGGGCTTCACGCCAACGTATACAAATAAAAACATTCAAATAAGTAGGTCCATCTTTATAAGAGTTCAGTGACATACACATGTATAGTACAATTATATATATAAAGATAGTAAGATTAGGTACCAATGAAATAAATGACGTGTCAATCTAGCTGTCAAAACGTACTAACCGTGAGCTAATATTTAATGTATCTAAATAAATAAATAGAATTAATGCGGTTAGGTAAGCACGATAGGTAGTGTCGTAAAGTAGAAATATTGTTGGGAAATAATGATCCTTCAAAACTTTAAGTCTTTAGACTCTAAGTCGTTTTTCTGCGAAAATATCCATTGTGTTTTATCTGATAGCAATTGATATAAATTTTATGGATAACACATTATTTACATTTACCTTTATTAATATTATGCTGAAATTTCAAAAGACTATTGACATATCGCTGTTTTAGTAAAATAGAAACATAAAACTATATATTAAGTCATCATCTCATCATCATCAGCCCGTCGCAGTCCACTGCTGGACATAGGCCTCTCCAATTGCACGCCACTTTGCTCTATCTTCGGCTGCTCGCATCCAGCTCCTGCCAGCCATCCTACGCAAATCGTCACTCCACCTTGCCTGAGGACGTCCTACACTACGCTTGCCGAGACGCAAGCGTATATTAAGTACGTTGTTTTAATACCCTATTAAAGATTGTAAGTGGTTTCGTTAAAATTTAAATTTACGTAATGACATATTTCGAGTTAAGTCATTAAATAGGTCATAATTCAGCGATATTAGTAGCAGAATGAGCAAAATACGAGACATTTATGAAGAATATACATAAGGCATGGTCTCAATACACAATGTGTAAAGCGTACGTAAGATAACGTATTTATGAATCGATTTGTGTAAGTACGTTACAATAATGAGATAAAAAAGCTATATCTCAGACGTAGGCACAGTTAAAAGATGTGACGTAGGTAATTACTGTCAGTTATTTATAGATATACCTACAGTGAACTGTCAGTAGACTTAACGTGAGTAGGTACGTGAAGTAATTGTTACAGAAACCTATCTTATATCATCTTTCACTAAAAGGTAATTAAAAGCTAGAACACTCAGTAAGTAATTATTAATGGAATTTCAGAATAGATATGCCTTTTAGTTGTTCATCAAGAAAAAAAAGATACAATGACATGCTTCTAAAGTTTAAGTTAAGTATAATAACTATACAACTACCTAACAGATTTACCTCGCGGTATTTTATTTTAGTTACTAACGTTTCGAAATGTTTACAGTTCATATATTCGTAGCACCGCTGAGCTGACGATAGTCTAACAAAAAAGCTTAGCTGACGATTATTAAGCGCACACTTTAGCGTTAGACTATCAGCGTTAAACCCGTTATAGTTCATCTTTCAATGCAATAGGTATTCATTTTGATCTTTCAATCGAAAGACTTTATATTTTATGTGTGTTGGGGTCTTGTGGTGCATCCAGGAATTCCTGGAAATAGGTCTTAAAGGCTTGGGGGCCAAATGATCTTGTTATTAGTATGAGTTTTTCGTAAGTATGGTATTAATGTGTAGTTGTATAAGTAGGTATAGCTTAATAAGTAAATGATAGTTGGTAAGTAAAGCCACAGTCGAATAGTACCGAACAATCATACCAATGATCTTGTTCCGAATGTTCGCACTCGCAGCGTTTGCGAAATACTTTTATTGTTTACAAAATTGTTTCTTATATCAAGGCCGTTTCGAAGATCCGCTTTATTGCAGCGATATGATAAGATATCGAGCTATCATGACACAAATTGTGATTTTGCGAAGAGAAGGGATCGAAACATACTTTGTGTAATTTCCGATTTTCTGGCTCCCATGGAAAAAGATCCCAGTCACCAGATTTACGTGGTTTTAGGCAGGATGTTTTTTTTTTGGATTGGTAGTATAAAATAAAGTTAGAAAGGAATTTTCAACCAAATTGGTACAACTGCTGAACCAATTTGGCTGACAATTGGTGGGGAGGTAGCTTAGAACCAGGAGACGAACTTAAGATATATATTTTGTCCCATTCCCGTGGGAAAAAATAGCATGACTTTTTTCAACCTTTAATACCTACTACCTGTACAACGGCCCCGCTTTCAGCTTAGCGGTTGTCCATTCCTTTTTAAACTTATTTTATAAGAACAATCCTAAAATAATCATCATTCCTAAAATAACATATTGTCACATACCTTAGTCTGGTGTGACTGGGATCTCACTCTACCAAGTAATTCGGTTATAGAAATATTTTTTATAGGTTTGAATATAGAGTATACAAGTAAGTAAGTATATATTTAACTTGTTGGGAATCAACAAATATTAGCTAATAATAATATTAGCTAATAATAATAATAATAATAATAATAGCTAATATAATATAATATTTGTTGATTCGATCATTAAAACGAAGCTAAATTACAACGTGCCTTCTGATTGTATAACGCAATTCATGTGTACGCGATCCCATTTGGTACAATAAGTATCGTTTACCTAGTTATCTTGTCAATGATACCTCATTATAACCTTTTTTATGAATTTGATTTATCTGGATGGTCACGTGTGTTACCCTTGGAAGGTTAAGGGTACAGGACGGTCACATTGAAGTGCTATTATGCCATACATATTTGTTATCTTTTCTTTATAATTCCGGTATATGTTACGTACTAAACGGGGTTACTTACTATAGTTATTTTATTTTTATGTTTAAGTAAGTATGAAATAGTGTATGTTAGTTACTCCATTTATAACTCAAGAACGACTAGATTATTTTTTATATTTGTTTTATTAAATATATAATAAAATACATAAAGTATGCTGTAATAGCTAGTAACGATATAATAATTAATTACCTATATGTGTCTTCAAGATAGAAAATAAGATTCAAACTGATTTTTTCCCTATTTATAACATAAAAAAGTACCCAATTGTCAAAAATCATACTTTGCACAGGGCCTCCTTTTATAAAGTAAGAGCGCATTAAGAAAGGATTTTTCTAATTTCAACTCAAAGGTGGTATTTATCGTGCGTAGACAAAGGCAGAAGCTTGTGTATAATATGTACCTGTTAGACCCTTTTGGAGTTTAAAATAAATTATTATTATTATTATAATGAGATTGACCTTCCTCTCGATATTCCGTTGATCTATTTCACGAGTGCCGGGATCGTACACTCTGTCACGAAATGTCGATCGCGACACGCCCACCGCGGTGAACTTTTAACTCTATAACTCAAAGTGCAAAAGTTGAACATTTTCAAGGAATAATAACTATAATCTATCAATTGAAATTCGATCGATATTTTCGGTTCAATACGATTAATGTTTAATTATGATGCTGCAAAGTATTTCACACAGATGGCGCTAAAGCGAAAAATTTGCTTGTAAAACAAGAAAGTACAAAAAGACCGAATTGAATTGGTAGAGGTTCGATGACACATCAGTGGTCGCTATGGTGTAAAGGTCAGCACGCTTTCGCTAGAAAAGGCATGGGGTTTCAATCCCTAGGGGTCTCAATGTTTTCTATTCTTGTCTTGGTACAAATATCATTATAATTTTCAAGTCATTTCTTTGTTTTAAGCACGAACTTGTAAGTAACTTACCTATTTAGAAATGAATAGGATTATTTGGAACTTACTTACTTACTGCTAGGCAGTGTAAATAAATAAAAGCGTTGTAGTCAACTTATACCTACTATCCAGTATAAATTATTTTTTTATCAGTTGATAAGAGTTTTATATGTATGTATGTAAACTCATTAATGTACAAAAAAAAACGGGATTTAAGGGATCTCTTCCAGTTAACCTTTGGGCGATTGAGAGATTATAAAAACTAGAGATTGTGAACTTGATAATATAGAGAGATATCTAATACTTGGTGTTCGTGAAACAGGTTCTAAGTATGAACTATCTTTCACATTTCTTCATTGAAATGTGTATTGTGTGAGGCGCATTATGCGCTGCTTTCTTGTCAAGGCCGACAAACATCCGCCATGACTATGCATCAACTTCATACGAAATATGACTATGATTGATTACGGATTATATTGACTTGTAGAATACTGAATAAGAGACAATGTTATTGAATATGCTTTACATCTATACTAATACAGTGAAACCTGGTTAACTGGGTCTTCCAAGGGACCTGTAAATTAGTCTCACTTAAAGAGGTATTCCACTTACGCAGCGTCCCAGATATCTAGGTATAAAAAAATACCTGTCTCATTTACAGAGGGTTCCATTAACAGAGGTAAGAAAAGAGGTAATCTCTGTTATAAAGGTGTATTCAATAAAGCAACGTATTTATTTTGTAAGCAATTCACTATTTTCCATAAAAAATACCAAAAATGTGGTTTAAAGACAGTTCTCCTGAAACTAATAATACGTTGTTGACATTTACAAAATTATGAAAAGTTGGAGGCAGATTATTTTACTGATTCGGGCACTGACGTTAATTTTAGTTTCCTTTCGTAATAATAAAGACTTTGTCCTCGTTTCGGTCTTTTTTAAATAAATACCCGATTAATAGAGAAACCGCATTAAAACTAAGTTATATAAGGGCCGATTTAGAGTAGTTCGAGTAGGTAAAAGAGAGAGGAGACATCCGAGGTCCGAGGTAGCCTATGTGTACCTACTGATTTTATCTCAGTTACAGAGATAAATACACGCGACTTCTCAATTATAGAGGTAATTATGACAAGAAAATAGAAATAACTTATCCCAGATAAAGAGGTTGCTTTTGTCTTACTAACAGAGGTAATTCATAGCCAAGGTGCCGGGACCTCAGCATGTGTTCCAGATATGGAGGTTTTTCACTTATCCAGGTCCCTCTTAAACAAGTTTCACTGTATTATAAAGCTGAAGAGTTTGTTTGTTTGTTTGTTCGAACGCGCTAATCTCAGGAACTAGTGGTTCGAATTCAAAAATTCTTGTTTTGTTGGATAGACCATATTT
This sequence comes from Polylopha cassiicola, assembly GCA_038024825.1. NCBI lineage: Eukaryota > Metazoa > Arthropoda > Insecta > Lepidoptera > Tortricidae > Polylopha > Polylopha cassiicola. Next base: position 4,639,720 of record CP149054.1, on the reverse strand, counting down.
ATCGAGGAAGGCTTCAGGCTATATAACATCACGCTGCGACCAATAGGAGCGAAGAAACAGTGGAAAATGTGTAAAAAACGGGTAAAATATGAAGCCTTATGAAGAAGTGACAGAAAACTTTGACAGATCTTTGACGAAACAATCGGACGGGCAGGACGACGTCTGCCGGGGCCGCTAGTTGAATATAAAAGAAGTCATAAAATATAACAAAAAAATATTGACATGAGAAACGATTGTTTATCTTTTTTTTTTCATGTTAGGCTTTGTTTAGAGGTAAATAAAGAACAAATGACACTTTCTAGTTTTATAAGTGACTACCTACTAGAACCGTAGGTACATACTACTAACTCTGTAAAACTGAATACGTTTGAGTCCAAATAGAGATGAACCACTACCCAGGTAAATACCTGAAGTCGGGTAAATATTACCGAATCTACCAGGTCGATTATAAAAGGTATTGACCCAAAAGCCATCTTTACCTCCAAAACATTGGAATTGAAATTGCTGGTGAATGAAGTAATTAAATTTATGCAATACCTAATCACTACAGTCCCCAAACCATAAATCTATAAAAAATTAAGCAAAGCAGGAGCATATTTTGGACAGGAGCAATTCTGCAACTGTATTAGTGGTAAACGCTTTGCAATTGCCAATTTATTGCATCATTATAATACTTATTTGAACATGACGATCAATCAGAGCATATACTTTGTACACTCCTCTTTTTTTAAACGGGTTATGTAATAGTACGCTTATGTTTTATCTTTTGGTAATGTACTTGATGAACAAATAAAAAAAAAACAGTCGTCTTGGAGAGAAACAACTTTACACGTAATAAAGTGAAGTGATTAATCACTTTAGCATAAGATTATTGTCAGCTCAGTCGTGTTACGATCATGGAATCTATAAAGGCGTCAGCAAATAAAACAAAATACGCGAGTTAAACCCGTTTAAAATTGTTTAATTCCAATGTATAATAAGCGCGAAGGCATCAGAAATTAACAGTCGCAGTCGTCTTGCTTATATGAAGTTCGTTTTCATACAAAATTGCAGTTACAGCGGTTAAAAAAGCCTCCAAGGATTCGTGAAGTCGTAAAATTTAGAGTAAATTTGATTGTTTTGGGAGGTCGTCCTTCGCTCAGCAGTGGGACTGGGGGCTGTCTCACGGAATGGCATTCCATCTGTTCTTCCCACATTTGCATGACGATTCGACCTTTTGGGAATTTACTTTTACAACTGAAATGGATTTGAACTATTCAGTGCGTCCCTAATTCAGGCTTTGTTTATTTTATTCCTTGAGGGAATTATTTATAAGGAACCTTTTACTGAACGGAACGCTATGTGAAGAGAGCTGAGAACTATTAAAATCATTATCAATGTTTTGAGGACTTTAAATTTAAATATATATAAATATGAACATATTTATATTTATTGATAACTTAAGTGAGCATTCTATATTTTAGTTACCTATGTTAAATAGGTATATTTATTTTGTACAAAAGTAGTCTTCATTCCATTTTTAATTCATCGTCATATTTTATTTGTTTATATTCTTAAAGAAAACTTTTTTAGAGTATCTACTCTACTTTGCTTTATTATTTTAAGATATTTTTTGCTTCTATTTTTGCCATTCACGAAATTAACTTACCCCAATAAAAATGCTAAAAACATCATCCCATCAAGTAAATTTCATTGGCGCTGAATTCTCTTGGCACCTTTTTGCTTCAAAATTAATCTAGCGGTAGAATGAAAAATTAAAAATGTAATATCTCATCTCGTGCCATCGGATGTAGTTGCAGTTAAATTATAAATAAAAACAATTGAGTAGGTTTTATTTTTAGATTTTTTTCTACGTTTTACCAGAATTTGTTATTATACATATTTGTTGTAGTCTTATATTTCTAAATTGGGTAAAGGCGCACTCATCTCGATAATAAACCAATCTCGAGAATGAGTCTTTGAAACAAAAAAATAGCCTAAGACAATCGTCAGCTCAGTCGTGCTACGAATATGGGAACTGTAAAGTCAGACAATAAAATAAAATACGCACGTCAAATCCGTCTTCCAATGTGAATTAACCGCGAAGGAATCACAGCATTTTTAAAAAAAAAGTTAAATAAAATAACAATAATTATATTGTAGTAGGTATCAAAACTTTGTTTTTTATTTAAAGTACTTTTGAAATTCATTGTAGTTCATTTCATTCACAGAAGTGGAAATGTATTTTTTTACGTTTATTTTCTTGTGAACATGACAGTGTGATTAAAATTTTCCGCCAGAGAATTAATAATTCGCTGGAACGACCCGGCGAGCACTTGATATTAAAACAATGGACTGAAAAATGTAGATTAAAGCTTTTTTTGTACCCTGCAAAAATATTGCAGTACTCAACTTTGCCATAGTTATCGTTGCTTCTGGTGTTATAGTACATTACGCACCTAGGCCAGTAAAATAAAAAATGGCTCAGATCACATGTAATTGTCGTCCGAGGTGAAGCCGAGGTTGACAAAAATATGATCTGAGGCTTTTTTATTTTACTGGCCGAGGTCAGTATACTATTTTTCTGTTCGACTAAGCCAGAAAGCGGCAATTTCATTTAGCGCAGCGGCCACAAAGTAGGCGCTTTCCGGCCGGAGGACAGAAAAATATTTTTGTCAATAATTTGGAAAAAACTTTGTATCCTAGCTAATGTGTAAAATCTCCATAATTTACATTTATTGAATCCAACGAATTAATCAGTAGACAAAGTGTCTATTGCAATGGAAAGTATTAAATGTACATACACTGTAATTTTTGATGACAATGCAATATGCATGGTTAACTGTGTGACGTCACTGTGACTCCTAATTAAGGGTGGTTAAAGGTGGGAGGGAAAACGAAAGAGGATCGTACCTAATGTACCTAAGTACATTAAAAAAATAACGTATATTAAAATTTTAAATCGGTTAAGTCGTTCTAAAATTATATCCCATTAAGATTAAAGATCTAATTATCTGATTCAAAATATAAACAACGTTTCATGACAGTATTAATTTTGCCGCCAAAATATGCTATTTCTCCTGTAGGTACTAATTTTATTTATAATGGAAATGATATCGAATCATTTCGGAACAGATGGGAACTAACATAAAATTACAATTACCTTACATAATAAAAATAATGAGTATAAACGGTGCGTAATTTAATTTGCAATAAAAATAATAGTAACGGTAAATTGAATCCTTATTTCATTGAACCTTGAACTTTAAAGTCATGGACGAGTTTAATATTTAGGTAGGTCACCGGTACTCTCACTTAATTCTTTCCCTTACTACTACGTAACTAATTCTTCTATTATACCGACAATAAACCTACGTTATCCTGTTTTTAAAAGATTTTATTTAAATTGCAATGTAAGAACGTTCGGGTGAAAACTTAATTTTGAAGCAGATAACTGTAACCGATTGAGCTGAAATTTTGTACACACGTTGAGTTTGGATGAGAATATGTGACGTCAGTCTAAAACCAAATTAAAAATGGTGGAGGGGTGGGGGTGGAAAACCAAATGTCTACAAATATACTTACCCCAGTAGATTATCAAATGAAGGAGGATCACATGTAATAGGTATAAGTACGAGTACAGAATCATAAAATCTTGTTTTTTACTTTTAAACTTATTTGGTTTATTGGCCTATTGAATATTGTGGTTTCGGTACCTATATTTTGATTGTAAGCGTTTTCTTTTATGAGGACAAATTCAAGCTGTTTCCCTTCCGACAAATGTTCTATTAATCGTATTTTTAAAATAATATATTAGAGTTGCCTTTTTCAGCGGAGACCACATTCCGGTTTACTTTTACTTAATTATTATGTATAAACGTTTGAGTACCTGTTGAAAATGGTCCTTATAACAAAATGCCAAGATCTAGAAAACCCGGGTATCAACTCGTAACAATTTGCGGAATTCAATTTGTCTTGGATTGCAACGTGTTGCGGCCGCGTGGCTCCATCACATGCTCGGTTGGACCACGTTTTATAGGCTTTGGTCAATTTGGATAACAATTCACAAAGCACACCATTGGTGTGTTGATAACATGATTGCGAAACTGAATCTTATTAACTGGATAATAATTTATGATGCCTTCGCGGTACGATTTTATCATTTTGATATTATTAAATCACTTTAGCGTTAAGACTATTGTTAGTTCAGTCGTGCTACGATTATGGGAACTGTAAAGAATTTGAAACGTCAGTCATAAAATATGCGAGTTAAATTCGTTCATAGTTTAATAAATAATTATTAACTGGATGTTTTTAAGAGTTGTACAGGAAAAATAGCATATTTGTTATATTGTATTTATTCATGACGTCACAAAGTTTACCATGCATTGTTATCCAACTGAACGTATATACAAAATTTTAGCTCAACCGGTTAAAGATATCTGCTATAAAATTAAGAATTCATTTCTAAACACAATAAATAAATTACAGTAGTTTTATATCATCGTGTAATCGCGACATCAGAAGTTAAAATAAAAAATAATAGTTTTGTAGTATCGACATACCACTATACTTTTCAAATAGGTAAGAGGTCTGCTAAAGTAATGTTATTTAAACGTAAATATATGTTGTAAAATAAGTCGGATTTTTTAAATATTATGTTGAAGTTTAAATCAAGTTCTAACTTTTTCCATTAAACTTATATAACTATGAATAATATAAATATTGTCAATGTCACCGTATTGTTTGCTGTCAAATTTGGATGTCATTTAAATTAATATAACTTATTTACAAAATATAATAATATAATAATATATTCTCTGAAGTCATATACACAAAGAACAATATAAATCATGTTAATACCGACTTGTCTTATTAAATTCATTGAACTGGTAAGTATCTTGAATTCCTAGACTGTTCATCAAAAGCTTTCTGGTTGTTTGTCTGCAAAAGTGCAAAACCACAAAATTTTTATACAAATAACATTTACCTACTTGTTTTATTCATCTATACTAATATAATAAAGAGGAAAAATTTGTTTGTTTGGATTGAATAAGTTTCTAAACGACTGGACCGAATTGGAAAATTCTTTCACTTTTGGAAAGCTACACTATTCCCGAGTGACATAGGGAAAAAAAGGGATCCGGGCAAAGCCTGGGCGGGTCGCTATAATTCATAAGTTAAGCTTTCTTAACATTCTCAATTCCAGTTGCTCACAATAGCCTGCCTGACCATGCTCCACTACAGCTACGACCTGACAGACGTACCCACACTCATACTGTGTGCTGGTACCTTCGTTGGGTACGTTGTTGTGCTTTCTGGAGAAATTATTGGTGAGACTTGAACTTGATTATGATGCGGGTCATCTATACTATAATATTATAAAGAGGATGGACCGATTTGAAAAAAATCTTTCACTGTTGAAAGCTACACTATTCCTGAATGACATAGGCTATAAAAAAAGGGATCCGTGCGAAGCCGGGGCGGACCGTTAGTCTAATTCAAAGGGAAACATCCCCTCTAAATAAGAGACTTTTGAAATTATCTATGGAATCGAATGAAAAATATAGGAACTTATGCATTTGATATAAGCAAACGATGTTCCAAAAGACGTCGTCTAATGCTCTCGACAATATAGCCGTATTACAATATATTTCAAAATCTTATATTCCTCGGTATATTTGAAAAACTGCACCAATAAATCATATTTGAGTATCAAGTTTTATATTGGCTGCTGTCTTTACCTGCACTGCCTTGTTTTTATACGAGTTCTAAAATAAGAAGACAAATTATAAGGAAGTGAAGTCACATTACTTTAAACAATCATATTAAACATAAACATTTATAGTGTTTTATATTACCCGCATTGTATTCTTAGTTCAAATATAGATATGTGTTACCTCTATAGACCTCACCATCGGAAGGTAAGGTTTTGCAAGAGCACAGGTAGGTTTATGTGGATGACTGCGGGCGGTGACGGATAACTCACCTCTGGGGGGAAGGGGAATGGGGTGAAATGGTCCTATACCAGTGGACTGGTCACCCGACCGTCGCTACACGGTCGTCGGTAGACATAATAATGAAGTAATGACGATCAAAACATTTTAGGGGAGATGTTATTCGCGCCCCTGGATCTCGTACAGGACATGTACTTCGGGATTTTGGGTGTCTGCCTGTTTTCCATCTGCGGTGGGCTGTCGTTGTCTGCGCGGCTCCAGAAGCCTATGTACCCTCGGACAGGGGACCGAGTGGCTGGGCTCTGCAGCGGAGGCTTGGCGGTGTTCAACGCTGTCGTCATGCTCCTAGACCTCACCCTGGCGTATTTAGACTCTGAAGAGTTTGACGATGACGATATTTGAGGTGATTGGGCTTGTTTTTTTAAAGTCTGGTTATTAAATAATATTGGACGTATTCTCTATTTGATCACGAAACAATTGAAGGTAGAGCCTGTTAAAGATCCACGTGATGTCATATCCTGCCACCTCTTTTACCATTTTAAAAGTGATGTCACTAGCTCCTACTTCTAAGTTTTGAAACGCTTTAAATCTTGAGGGAAAATAAATACTTTGTTATTATAATAATTTCTGATGCCTTCGCGGTTATTACACATTGGAATGAAACAACTATTAACGGATTTAACTCGCGTATTTTTATTTTATTTTATTAGCTGACGTTTCGGACTCTTTACAGTTTCCATAATCGTAGCACGACTGAGCTGACAATAGTCTAACGCTAAAGTGATTATGTTAAATCCGTTAATAGTTGTTTCATTCCAATACTTTGTTATTGTGATCCATTAACTAAGTACTATCAACTGTGCTGGCGATGTTACACCTTTAAGGCAATAATCGCTTGAACGACCCTGGTACCTGGCGGCTGTGTGTGAAGCAACAAGTGCAAGCAATTTTTTTCTAAAATGGCATACCCCGAAAGCATCCGATAGTACATACAAAAACTAAAATGTGACTTTACTTCCAACAAACCAATCCTCCTAATCATAGACCCGAGAGAGAGGCTATATAGGTACTTACCACTTGTATTATTAATTATCTAACTACGGATGTGTAATCACTACATAGTATAAAACAAAGTCGTTTTTTCTGTCCCTATATCCCTATGTACGCTTAAATCTTTAAAACTACGCAACGGATTTTGATGCGGTTTTTTTAATAGATAGTGATTCAAGAGGAAGGTTTATAGCACCCTTGTAAAGCCCGGACGGGTCGCTAGTTCTAAATAAATAAGTATAATAAGCATGAGTATTATATTTAAAAGGTGAAGCGGTGTCAGCAGCGCCGGATGCGTACGTGGATGCGTGGTGGTCGGCCGTCGGCGGGGCTCTCTTCGGCGCCTGCGCAGGGATGATACTTAGGTTAGATTCAGTATCTAGACGGTTAGGACTCTTCTTTCCAAGATCTTCCTCTAGACTCTTCTTTCTTAGAAGTACTACTGCCCATGGGCGTAGCTAGGATTTTGTTGAGGCGGGGTCTAAACTAAGAATATATCCAAGGTAATTTACGACAATCACAAGGAATACTTCTGGGGATACGTCCAATCTACTGCCTATCGTGAACTCAGTCTGCTAAGTATATATTATATGGAAATTGTAAAGTTCTACAAACATTGAACCGCATAAAAACATTGCGAGTCTGCTAAATCTGTTAGGTACCTAGTTGTATCATTCCAACCCAGTTAATACAAAGTCAAAGAAGCGAGGTTGTTGTCTAAATGCCGCACGTTTACTAGAATAGTGTGATATGTCGAAATGTGTGACCATGTGAATTTAAATTCAAATATGCAGACTTAGAGTCTTAAATGGTCAACACAATAGGTATTTCGATATGTCACATGTATGAATCTAATCTTGACAGATCATGGCGCGACGTTCCCGAATGTCCACGCAAGTCTCAAGCCCACATCACCGCAGCGTGTGCTATCGCCGCCGCTGTCCTCTTTCTAATCGACGCTTTGCTAGCGCTGTGTTCGGCGCATAAAGATGATACCAGCATCCGAACTAAATCTCCGAAGCCGTGTAACGCTTGCTGATGTAAATATAAGTCTTATTTATGTACATATTTGTTTAACTTCGGCATGTCAATTTGATTCAGACTTCAAAGCTGGAATAAGATAAAAAGTAAAATACTTTTTAAAAACAAGCTTTTGTAATTTACTATGTACATACATGTGGATCACATGTATCTATCATTTGATACCCCACTCGGGAATTTTAGTAGATATTTAGTTTTTTACCCCCCTTATTTTGGGTTTAGAATGACCTCACATAGTTAACCATGTAAGTATTGTAATTCAATCTTATTTATTATTCTTATTTATTTACTTATATTTTAACTTAGTCATCGAGAAGTAAAGCTAAAGACGATAGAGTAACAGTTATTAAAATTCCACAGTTGGTTGTTATAACCGCCATCTACCTCTTAGTAGGAGAACTTTATAAAGCGCGAGTAAGCAATCGTGACTTTAGTCTTACTGTTGCCTTAAAAGTTCACAATGTGCCTCACAGATGGCAATATTGTATAAAAGGTTTGGTCATAATTTTTAACACAACATAATTATACAGCTATAATATGTTGTATTTAAAAGTTTTTTAAGATTTTAAATATCGATTTTAGTAGTTATCAAGTGTAATCTCAGTTTTTGAATATAAATAAGTTGGAATGATATACAACTAGAACGCACTTATCTTGCGTTGGAGGTTTCCAAAACTTACAGTTCCCATATTAAGATAGTCTTCCTTTAGCGTTAGACCATTATTAACTAAGTCGTGCTACGAATATAGAAACTGTAAAGTTATCGAAACATCAGCCAATTAAATGCGCGAGTTAAATCCGTTATAAATGTTTCATTCCAATGATGAACATGAGGTAAATCTGAAATAATCAAGAATAAGAGATTACTATCTGGGGTTAACTTGTTTAATTTCGCGCATACATTCACGATAATTAGGTACGCCAACTTCATTGCACGTTAATCTTAACGCTATTTGAAGGACATTTTATCGCAAATATAGTAGTAAATGAAGGATGGTTTGCTTAATTACTTAACTGGTACACATTAATTAGACAACTAGCACCAACATCATAAAATTGAGCTTTGAAGGCTATTGTTCAAAGTATTACGTAAACCTTTTGAGGTAATGTTAAATTTCGTTCACTTTGATTGAAACTATTTGAAACACGTGGGTTTTAATGGATGTTTGCGTAGGATTCCTAATGGGAACAAAACAAAAGGTTTTTTACGATTATGGGCGTGATCAAAAGTCTTTATTTACTCTGATTTGTAAAATTCGTTTAAGTACCTAATCCCATTTGGGAAATGTGGAACACTTCCGATGTTTAGATTAATGTGTAAGAAAAAAAAACAGGTTAACTTTTTTTTAAATGTTCCTGTATGTATTAAGAAGAAAAAACAAACAAATTGGTTTAGCATTAGTCCCATTCCTTTAATTTTGAAATATAGGTACTTTATTCGAAAGTTTAGTTTGCTTCAAAACGCTAAAATAGGCAGCAACTTCAAATAACTTGGTTAAAATGCGATAGAGAGGGATACGTGAACCAATTGCTGTGTACTAAATACTAAACTAAACTATACTAAAGAAGCAAGTAGACTTGATAAACGTGTGTTAAAAAGATAACTACGGCAATAAAAACTTCGCGGAATTTATTCGGGGAACTTGAATGAAAATGGAAGCAGGTGTACCAATAACTTGTTTTGCCTTGTGTATAGGTACCAACCTACACAAGTTAAGGTAAGTAATTACATTAAGGTATTCGTGATCATTAATGATCCATCGTACGACAGTGTTTACTAGCTATAGTGATGTCATCTCCACATTGACTACAAACTGGTCGCATGCGATAACCTTTTATACCGTAATTATAAAAACTGTGTTTTAATAAAGAACTTTACAAGCTTGGTGTTAAATGAAATTTATGTAAACAAATAGGTACTAGGCCTACACCCATAGCTACATTTGCTACTACCTATTGTACAGTCTCATAATTGCCAAAGTTATGAATGTTTGAATGTTTGTTTATAACTCTTTCATGCGAAAACAACTAGGTACCTAATATAGCTCATACATCAGAATAGAAAGTTCTATAGGTAATTTATAAAGACACTCGCTGACCGAGCAGACTACGTACCACGTTTTATATTTTTTTGAGATTTATCATTAAAAAAGTAGTAGAAGAAATTACGGTTAAGTAAAGCACCTACTAATTAGAAGCAAGTTACAAAATAACAAGGAATATGGCACATAGTTTGTAAATTTTATTATAATTATGATGAACCATATTTTTACGAAAAAGTAACCTCGTTTACTTCTTCAGGTAGGTAGGTAAAATAGTATTACAAGTGAAGTCACTTCTCTTCTGGTCTCATTTAGTATTACAATTAGATAATTGTCACTAGTCAAGACCCTATTAATTGCATTTATTACTCTAATATACCGTGCAAAGGTCTGCACTATAAAGGTAAGAAGGACCTTGACTGATGACATCACATCAATTTGTATCAATACACAATAATTAAAATATTTTTGGTCAAGCAAATGATGTCATGAGTAGTATAAACAATTTGATATTCCGTTTCTAACTATGTTCTGGACAACTAATTGTCTTTACCAATAAACGTGTGCTTATTTTTAACTATTACGTTTTCTATTTGGATGAGTAACCGCGAAATTGCTCAGTGAGGTCCTCTGAGGTACGCGTTTAATAATTAAACTCAGGATGTTTATTGTAAAACCGACTTGTATAACTCTTTAAGTCATACCTACCCACATTTTAAGGAGGAGTTTCTACTTATTTTTTTCGTGTTATTTTTGTTTTTTACTTACCATTTGAATTTTTCAAGTAGGTACGTTATCCGGTATCTTAGGTAATTCTTAACCAATCCCTACTAATATTATAAATGCGAAAGTAACTCTGTCTGTCTGTCTGTTACGCTTTCACGCTAAAACTACTGGACCGATTTAAATGAAATTTGGTACAAAGAAAGTCTGGAGCCTGAGAAAGGACATAGGCTACTTTTTAACCGACTGCTAAAAAGTACCACGCTGACGAAGTCGCGGGCAGAAGCTAGTTTATAATATGTTTTTAATATATTTTTTAATATGATTAACAATCAGCGCGAAAGGTTATGTTGCTTCGACATCCGTGTTGTCATTCTTATCACGTCGGTCAACTGTGATTCAAATTGTTCGTCACTGACTGATAACACAGTAGAACTGCACTTGAAATTACATGTAATTTGGTTTTGCTTTCTGAAGAGCCGTGAGACTTTAAATGACGAGTTTAGAAATTATTGATAAACTAATTTCATTCTTTTTTTCTGTATTTGTTATATTTTTACCAGCGGTCATTTTCTTCCACATGTTAATTAAATGTTACATATATTTTGAAAATGCGTTTTGAAATCTATTCTTTACAATTTTTTTATGTGCATCATTTTTATAAGTGTAATAAAATAATTTCAGATGCCTTCTTGGTAATTACACATTGGAATGAAACAGTTACCTATAATGAATTTATATCGCGTATTTTATTTTATTTTCTGACGTTTAGGAAACTTTACAGCTTCCATATTCGTAAGACAACTGAGCAGACAATAGTCTAACGCTAATGTTAAATCCGTTATAATTGTGTTATTCCAAGTGTAATAAAGTGAATGTAGTAAAAGATAGGTAAAATATTTACTAAGTACCTATGTGGACTAGCCAATTTTACTTTTTGCTAATACTAAAATTAGAAAAATACTATTGGATGACAAAACTATTTAACGTAGCCTTCGCGTTTTTCATTGATTTTGCCGCTGATGACGTCACGTCGGATGTCCTAAACGAAGCGATTCTCTAGTAGCCTTCCTGATTGCGTGCTAACACCCCAATTTCATTTCTATTTCAGGACTAGTGAGTATATTCTTAAGTTTTTTTCTGGAAATTAATGCGTCGGTCTGTGATGTAGTGACCATAGTTTGTGGGGACTAGGGACATGATGAGCTTTAATATAAATTTAGGTGTTAAGTAAACATTTATATATAAAAAAATATTTTTATAAAATTAACTTTGACACTTTTGTTGAACTTTTGCTGACGTTAAACCTTGTTATTTTAAATACCTTGAAGACTGGGTTCAATAAAACTAGGTTAAACTTTATTCGTGGTTAAATTTATATTACTTACTCAGGTAATTTGAGTCACGTTAATCTCAGTTTGAAGCTGGTTCGATTTTAATAAGTATAATACATTAATCATTAATTTGTCTTGGAATAAAGTTTTTTAATAATTTCGGATTTCTTCGCGGTTATTACTTATTACACATTGAAATGAAACAACAATAACCGGATTTAACTCGCGTAGCTTATTTTAATGGCTGACGTTTCGAAAACTACAGTTCCTATATTCGTAGCATGACTGTTATTATAGTCACTCACTCACTTTAGCGTTAGACTATCGTCAGTTTTAATACGTTTAAGTATAGTTGTTTCATTCCAAAATATTTTTCTCCAATTGAGTTAAATCCAACCAACTCAAATCGACCACAAAATATGAATCGCTCTAAGTCACGTACATCTTTGAAGTTTCCGCTGTTATCAAGAATCGTGGTTACATTAACTATGACTTCATTCTTTCGTCATTCACCAAGCCACGCTGCCTGTCCTCCCCCGCCAGTCACTCGAGAGTCCTTACTCGAAACGCGCGCATCACAACGAAAACAAAACACTGTGCATTTAATTCATTCAAAATGGCCATCAGCAGACTATCTATTGTCAAGTTTTTGGAGTTGGTAAGTTTAATAGACAATGTTTATTTTTATAAGTGAAAAACAAACTACCGGCGTATTTGTTGTTTTTACAAGTAAACAAACAGTAGCGTGCATGACCTAATAATTGTTTTTTATGTTAGCGCGTCGGTTTGTTATTGTTGCACCTTCACTGAGATCGACATATAAACATTAACGTTAATTAACGTATTTTTTTTTAATTGTTCTTACAGTAAACATGGTTTGGTTTACTAGTTATTAGGTTGTATTTTGGTTATAAGCCCAAGATTTTTAAGCATGAGCTTTTGATAGTACCTAAGTTTGTAAATAATTTGACAGATAACTATGTCGTAAATCGTTGTAAAAGAAGATAGTTAAATTCTTATATTATCTATAGATATCTTCGGGATTAGTGAACCATAAACAGCGATAATGTTGAAATGAGGTCACGCCTATCAGTTTTAAGGGATTCCTGAATGTTTGTGTCAACAACAGATATAAATAATATAGTCAATGTTCGGAGTAAAGTTATTTTTGGACGGCGGATCGTTAACTGGGTGCATTCAAGGTTTTTTGGGTTTATTGCTTTCCTGCTCCGGAGGTTAGCGAGATTGTACGATAATGTTTTAACAATATTAATGTAAACAATGAAAGCAAGAACAGTTTAGGATTTTAAAAATACCTAAATTATGTTGTACTAGCTTCTGCCCGCGATTTTGTCGGCGCACTTTGAGTACTTTAACGCAACATCGATATAAAGATATAACTTGTATGTTATTCTGGTGTACCTCTAAGTTATATTATTATAAAGTTTCATTAAGATCCGTACAGTTTTTGCGTGAAATAGTAACAAATACATCGATACATTCTTACAAACTTTCGCGTTTGATATTTGTACGATATTGTTTCCTTAATTTACTATATCTTGTAGTTTAATAAGGAATAGGTAGGGTGAGTGCTCCGGTCCCAAACCAGTTAAGGAGAAATTTTGACTTTAAAATGTTGTTACGCAAAATAGTATCAACCTATATTATCAGATTATTTTTTATCTGTTACATTATGTAATTAAAAGTAATGGTTCAAAAGGAAATCACTTAATTCTTGATAGTTTTTTTTAATTATTTTTTTAAAGTTTAAATTCTGGAATGTACCCTAGATTGACCAACCGGCCCCAGTTGTTGTTAGGGTTTGTACCAAAAGTTGACCAATTGAAAAACGATAGATAAATATAAGAAATAAGACAATAAAAGGTTTTTCTTTTTTATAATCATCTTTATTAATAACTAAGAAAACTTCTGCTTGTCGCTGTGCAATTTCGGGGTTTCTCTTTATGAAATTGTCGAACCATTTCCTTCCCGGTATATCATCTTTGAACGGCGTCGGCCGATTGTCTGTTGTAATTATTTTTGTTTCTGTATCTACTAACTGCTCTTCTTTAACAGGGATTACTTTTTTCGCCATTGCATTTATCCATCTGCAAAGCAAATTAAAGCAATTGTTCCTCCTCAGGTGTTAAAATAGTTGGCGGTCCCATTCATTTTTCGTTGTACTGGATATTTACGATATGATTCTCTAATTTTGCATCCCGACTGTACCTATTTCATCAAGTGCTTTTTATACATCTTCTTTATATTTGAAAAATACTTTTTTTTGCGGCGTAGTTAATCTACAGCAAATGGAACAAAAATTATTTTTAACCTGTTTGGTCAAACTTAGGAAAATCTTTTTTGTATGCAGTACCAATGTCAAACCACTGGTCAACTACTGAAAACTAGGCAATATCAACCATAAAATAGTGAGTGGGGTATCAAGTATGCCATAGCTATGAAAAAAAACAACTAAAAAAGACAGAAAATAAAGTTGTACAAGGAGCCAATAGTTGACCAACTGGTCAACCTTAGGAAATCCATACAAAATGTTTACCTATAGTTAACCAGCCTTGAAAAACATTAAATATAATAATATACACTTGAAATTACATTGAAATCGTTAAATACAACCATTAAATAACTTGGAAAACAAACAATTACAACTAAATTTATACAAAAAACACATAAATTCAATTAAAATAGTCTTACCTGTCGAAGCACGTTCCTTACTACAATGGCGGTTGAAGCACAACTAACAGCGACAAGTAAAAGTAAAACGAAGTTATTGGCTAATCTGTGGATATTTTTCTAGCGGTTGATGTGATTGGTTGATTCGATATAGTTGTCAAAACCTATAGCCAACATTAAAAATAGCGGCTAACGGCGGTAAATCTTATTATTGAGAATCAAAGTCACAAGTGGTCAACAACCGGTGCATGGTCAACTATAGGGTCAACCATCCTACTTATATATATAGCAGGACCATAGCGAGAGTTTAGCTCTGTTTAAAAGAAATGTATTATAGATTAGACCTGACCAGATAGATTCGTCGTCATTACGTTATTAATCGTTAAAATGTTTTTCAATGCAATCTGTTGTCAAGTGTACCTACCTATCCTTTACTCGACTTTGGCATAATCCGTCTTCAATCAAATTTGAATGCTAATATTGTTCCATAAAGTTATATAGTCCAATAAATGAACATTATCAAGGAGTAGGTATCATGTCAGTATAATAGTCACAATGCGATGACGTCACGTCTCTTGCGTAGTCCTTATTCTTGGAGTATGATGCATTGAGTCACGGGTACTGACACTGACACCTACGGTTTGCTCGACGGCCGTGATAACACATTACTTTTTAGTAATGAAATAAATTTATAATAACGTACACTTTAAAATTTTACAAGATAACTTAACGCACCAAATAGGTATATGTTTCTTTACTTCTATATACCTATATGACTAGCGGCCCGCTCCGGTCACTCGGGAAAAATGTAGCTTTCCAACAGTGAAAGAATTTTTCAAATCGGTCCAGTCGTTTGGGAGCCTATTCAATCCAAACAAACAAACATTTCCTCTTTATTATTAATATAATAGTATAGAAAGGCTCATTTAATGACTGACATATAACGCAGGGTCTAAATTATGAAGGTTAGAAATTTTAAATTTTACACAGGAATTTCTTTTATAAAGTACCTAGTTGTAGTAGCGCAATATTTTTTTAATTTACCCCTTAAGTAAGTAAAACAGGAATGCTTATCGTGCAGAAGCTATAGGTACAATGAAACAGATAATAATGTAGGTAGCAGTTAGCGTAGTCACTTGAAAATAATTTCGAACATAGGAATCTAGGTTACTTAGGTATTTAAGTTCTTATTTTCATCATATACAAATATAGGTACAAATTGCTTTAAGATATCGCCTCACTCGTCTATCTGTTAAAACCATATTTTAGGAACACTACAGAAACAAAGTATGTGCATAGTTAAATACCTATATTTTTACAATTCACACAAATTGATCTAGTAATAGTGCTAGGTACCCATTGTACTAGATGAACTCGACAACGGATAAACATACATAATTATAATTATAATAATATATATATCCAAGACCCAGGTACATTGTCATTTATTATTTGCCTTATCATCCTGACCAGCAAGCCGTCATCAGAGTAGGTACACTCTGGAACACATTATAAAAATCTTAATTGAACTTCCCAATATAAACAGACCACTGACGAAGCTTTTAAGCTTACTCAGTATAAGAGGTTTGTGTATGGTGCCATTGTTCTATATTTAGCGATGCGCATCCTTCCATCCGGTGAAAGCTGGCTTCAAATTGTAATAGCGTGCATTGAAGCCAAGCCGCTAATTAGCGTGTTATCGTTTTCATTTAACAGTCTTAATACTACTAATATATATAATAGCCCCTACAGAGGTCAACGAACTCAATACTACAGGACGTCTTTATTTACTACACGACATGGTATATTTTAGCACAGCACATTTTTTTAATTTTAGATGTACACTTTATTCAGGTACAAGTCGTCACTGCCTTATTTATCAATCGCTAACGCAATTGTTTTAGTGCCCGATGCATTTCGAATATTAATTTTATTTTGTTTGCAATGACGTAACGTTTGTGTCGAATCGACCTACTCAAGTACTACCAGGCCGTATTCATACAAGCTTATGGCATATTCAACCTTTATCTTGAATTTTATTTTAAACTCAGTGCATAATATAATAATATATAATAAATATGTCCTTATGCACGTTGACCGTAATATTGCTGAATATGGTATAAGGCCTCATGTCCACCCAAGTGGCTACAAGATCTATATAAGCTGTGCAAAGGTTGTATAATTGTTTAAGAGCTAACTTCCTTATACAGCGTTTGTACAGCTTATATCGGACTTGTGTCATATCTGGGCAGTGATTTATTGCTAAATCTACCAAAGGCCTGAGCGTGATACAAAAATCAGTCAAGAGCGAGTCAGACACGCGCAAGTTTTGACCCATTTCGTTCAAAAAAGGAACAAAAAGACATAATTATTATATGGGATCTTAAATAGTTTTTGTTATAGCGGCATACAGGTGACGTATTTCTGATATATCACCTGTGAGAATTTAAACTGGCTAAGTATCATAGAACCTACATGAGAAAGAGCCTGGTGATAGACGGATGGACGGATAGCGGAGTCTCAGAAATAGGGTCCTGTTCTACCTTTTGGTTACGGAACCCAAAACGGTTGCTTGGAATCTAACGTTAAGTACATTTTGAATGGGGATCATTTCAGTTGTCCGCCGCTAAAGGTTTCCAATACAAATTGAGTTACAAAATAGTAACGTTTCTGACACGTTTAAACTCATATCTACTGAAGCCTAAGGACATAACCTCGTTAAACATAAGAAAGAAGCGAAACGACCATTTTGATGATCTTTATCATATTATGACATAATATTACGTGCAAGCATTTCTGTGTGACTTGTTAAGCGATGAAGTTAAAAAAACATAACCTTACTCGCTTAAGTAATAATCATCACGTAGATAATATAACCGCGAAATTCAAGGGAATATGAAAAGAAACCAAATCCTTTTTACAAACAAGGTTAACCACGTATTTTGGCAATGTCAGGTGATATCCGGTTGAGTTAAAGTCTTCAAAAAACACATAACACTTTGATTGCTTCGTTTACAAATTGAATAAATTACTACGTTTGATCATGCCGTGTTAAAAACAATGTTTTTGTAAAAAACATAATATTTCAATCCCTACTAATAATATAAATGCGAAAGTAACTCTGTCTGGCTGTCTGTTTGTTACGCTTTCACGCTAAAACTACCGATTTAAATGAAATTTGGTACAAAGAAAGTCTGGAAAAGCTAGTATTAATAATTTCTTCAGGCTTCAAAACGACTTGGCCAATCTTAAAAATCCTTGCACTGTTGGGAAACTACAATATTCCCGAGGTGTTGTAGGAAGTAGGTATCGAATCTACACAAATAGTCATATTTTTTATCCTAGGAATAATGTATTGTTCTAATAATATTTAAATGTTAAACCACACACAATGGATCATACAGATCACAATAGTCTTCTGCATACAGTCCCAAGAGGTCCGTTAGAGGCTACCTCAAGGTATTCCGCATAGAGACCTCGAGAGCACGAGGCATGCATTTATATTGTACCTAGTTATCGCAAATGACATCATTTCATCAGTTACAAATAGTTCATAATGTGATAATGATAGACAAATATTCATTTTGTATTTTTTGATTATTACGTCATTTGTTTTCACGTGCAATCATAACCTGGCGTGAATCTTTTGTTATTTGTACACGAATCATTTAAAATAGTGTTCATTATACGGTTGTATGAAATTAGACATGATAAATTGAAAAAAATGCGGGAGTTTTAGAAAAAAATATTATTAAGATTCAACGATAAACTTATAAAACGAAGAACAGTATTTTATTGGTCGTATAGTTTCATCGTTTTCTTTTACTCGTAATTACCTCATAGCCACTAGTGAAATAATTTATAATAGGCTTTATTATAGTAATACAAATTAGGTTTGGCGCCAAACAAGAGACATATTAGCACATATATTATTATTATGTTCTTAACACGATATATTATATAACATATATTACGCACATCAAACTATTTATTAGACTACTTATAGGTAGATATAGCTAATTTGGTTAGAATGTTTTTTAAACAATACGAAGTAGAAGAACACAAGTTAAATATTAAAATTTCCATAACGTAGTGAAGTACATTAAACTATAACACGGAACGATAGTTTGTTTTATTTGAAACATTAAAAGTGTGACTTGAAACCACAATAGGTTATTATTTAAATCGTTCGCATTAACATACATACTCATACATACTCTGTTTAGATAAAGGCCATTCAATTTTAAATGTATTGAACTAAAAACGCTAGTTTTTAGTGAATTATAATAATACACTAGTTTTGCCCGTAACTTTGTCTGCGCATGATTAGTAAGTACCTTCATAAATTATAGCCTACCTATGTGTTATTCTGGTATGTAAGCTATTATTGTAAAGTTTCATAAAAATCCATTTAGTAGTTTTTGCGTGAAAGTGTAACAAACATAGGTATTTATATCCAGCCTTACATTTTTACAAACTTTCACGTTTATCATATTAGTAAGGATTTGGTTTTATTATATTTTTAACCCCCGACGCAAAAACGACGGGGTGTTATAAGTTTGACGTGTCTGTGTGTGTGTGTGTTCTGTTTTTTTTGTTTGAAAGATGAATATGTCGAGAGTGTTCTTAGCTATGTTTTTAGGAATGCGTTACAGATTTTGCAATGGCACATATATTTTATAAACATTTTCTTTTAATAGAATAGAATTATTGTTTGATCGTAAATATGTTATCTAAGAATGATACATTTAATGATACCCGTAATACTGAGTCACTTTAGTTATCAAACTCGTATCGCCCTTATTGTAAACAAGGTGACATAAACATCAATTCATTCACATTACATTATAATTAATTATTGCCTAAATAAAAATGATTTCATATTGAATCATATCAGAATTCCATAATTATTATAGCAATAAATTATACGTTGTCCTTGTAGTTCGCTAGTATGACATCATAACCCTTTTTACTTACCAAGGTCGTTAGGACGTGAGTAATATTTTTGGCATTTGTTTACCGGGTCTCGGGGGCCTTAATATAAAATGATATAACTACTTACGTATCGCTTAATAATATTTTAGCTTGTAGCTATTGTGAATCATGTTTTCAACCACATAGTTAAAAGTATCTATCAGATCAGCAAACCACCTTTAACTACCTATTACCTACATAATGTTATACTTTTCAAACTATAAATTAACACTTAGCTAGGTGAAAGATAACTCTTTAATTAAAGCTACTAGTCGATATGTGACGAGCCTAACAAAGCTAATGGACTTTCAAAATTTGATTGATGTTTCGTATGCAATAACTTTGTTGACAATACAATTCAAAGGTTGTCGTCACTTCTTTATTCCTCCACATTACTCTGTATTTAGGCAGATTGAGTTATTGAGGTAGCTCTAGATCCTAATGGGGGTAAAACTTGTATTTCGCGAGGGTAACTATCAGCTGGTAGTAGTCTCGAGCGCCGAATTTCAAAGTGAAAAGTCTGAGCACAGCGTAGCGCCGACTAGCGCGCAAGGTCTTCGTCGGGAAGAGGGGTAAAATCAATGATCCTAGTTAGGTCATAACTGTAACGGACCTGAAAAGGTTAAGTCTGTATTAGATGTATACTTATGAGCTACATTTGTGATTTTCAGGCGCTGACATGCGCGTGCGTCGCTCTGCACTCGCTGAGTTTCAACAAAGAGGTCGAGATTGGGATGCTGGTCACCGGCACGTTCGTCGGGTACCTCATTGTCTTCGCTGGCGCCGCAGCAGGTATTTATATATCTTTATCTCTATATCTTTGTACAATTCACACCAATTGATCTAGTCCCAAAAAGCAAAGCTTGTACTATGGCTACTAGACAACGGATACATCCAAGACTCAGGTACAGATGCCAGTGTTCATCACATTGACATCTACCCCTAGCAGGATTCGAAGCCGCAACCTCCGGTTTCGTAGTCAGGGCCTCTGACCACTAGACCAACAGGCTGTCAACTAGATACTATCATAGAAATAAATAATATATAAAACGAAACTAGCTTTATTTTTAAATATTAACTAATATTTTCATCTCTCTATACCTCACGAGGGTGGAACCAGCTTTATACAATTACTAATTCGCGTGGGTGTATTCAAACTTAATAAATGTGGCGTGAGTGCCTCAAAGGAACTTCGATAGTATACCCAGTGTAAAGGTAATAATGATAATTCTTCGCCTTTCCGAATCCCTGTACGATCGACAAGATGGAATATGATCTATCATAATAAAATGGAATATGGTTTACCATATAAGCCTAAAAACGATAACCTACCTTCTCTGTAATAGGATAACCTACTAACTCGTAATTTCGTGAATGTAAAATATTATGTACTTAACTATGACCTATGTAACTAACTAGGTACTGTTCTAATGCTTGTATTTCGCAACATTTCAGGCTACGTGCTCCAGACCCCCTCACACAAACGCATCGATGTCTTCTACACGTTGATCGGCGTCGGACTGTTCGTCGCTAGCGGTGCTGTTATTATCGATAAGTAAGTAACTTTATTTTATAATTATTTCTTCAGTACCTACCTAGGTTTTTAAGGTAAAACAGGACCTTATTGCCCGTATAATAGGGTCCTGTTTACCCTAAAAAACATATGTACAGCCTGTTCCCAAACGGGTGGACGTACGGATTACGGAAAGCAAAGTAAGAACTTTGCTTTTGTATCTTAAAAGCTGTGCGGCAGTGGTAGTTAGAAATTTTCACAGATGATGTTTGTTGCCGCTTTATCAACAAAAACATGATAAAATACTTAAATATAGTATGAAGTCTTCGTGCGAGAGTTAAATTCGTACTTAGTAGGTAGTATAAATACCAGTGAAGATGATATTTTTTTATTTTTTTTGTTTATAATTTATTGTAATCGTATATTTTGAAAAAGTGTTTACCTCATTGAGTTTCTTTCTTTTCTGTCGTTTCTTTGGTGGTGGTTCTGATAAGAGCTTGTAAACGCTTAAATATACTTAATAATTATATTTTTGTTTTAGGTACCACAATGCTTCCAAAGACGATTATGTCAACAAGAATTTGGCGAAGGCTTCTTTGTCCATCATCAATGGAGCTGTTCTTTTGTTCGACGCCGTCATAACTCAGCGAGGAGGTTAAAAATATATACAGCACTTTATTCTTAAGATAAAGCAACCAAATCATTCACTTAAAATACTGTCTCTATATTAAAGTAAACCAGCGAACTTCGTACCGTCATTTTTTTGTGAATATTTTCTATGTTCCCGGGAAACTTTGAAATTTCTTCAACAAACACGAAACAAAAAGTGTAATTCAATGTTATATTTTTTGACAGATTTTTAAAGAACAAATAGTTGATATTGAAGATGGAAGTACTTATACATTTTTGAAAAATTTACTGCCCTATTTACAACGATATTCTCAAGACACAAGTTTTATACCCAATGACAAATAGCATTGCAAAAAGTCTTTACAGATTTTGATATAAATATACAGAATAATACATTTTACTGATGATAATTGTTGCTTTAAACGTTTTGTTAAAGAATCATTTTCATGATATATTTATAAGTTAATTTATTAATAAGTGTTTTAATATAGTGAGCTAGTTTTAGACTAGGTCGATTATCTGAACGTGTACCAAATGGAGTTATTTTTATAAAAAATAAATTCGTTTTTAACAGATCTTTGTGTTCGAATACTTACTAAAAATAATAAAATGTGCCTTTACTTGTGTACTGCAAATTATTTCATAATAATTAAGTAAAAACCATTCCTCACATAATGTACCTACATAAACTTTACAGTGCCTATGTAAAATTATGATATACAAGAAAGTAACTTATTTTTGAATATTTATTTTGTAATGATAGTATTTAGAACTTTATCTTTTTCTAGTATCCAGGCACAATTACATTTTGCTTCTGTATAAGTATTTACGCTTTCTAAGCAAATCTTTTTAAAAATTATTACTTGTTGTACTATTTACAAATCGTGTTCTTGGCTTAGAAACAACATATATAAAATATGTTTCATATTTTTGTCTAATTAAAAGTATTAAAACTACACACTGCCATTGGATTTTTTTTATTATAAAACTAGCTGTCCCGGCGAGTTTCGTACCGCGTTTTTGAGAATACTGACTGCAGCGCCATCTGCCGGGCTGGTTTTCGTCATCCAACTGCATACAAAAAAAAATACACACTCTCAGTAGAATCCTACTAATCCTACTAATATTATAAATGTGAAAGTAACTCTGTCTGTCTGTCTGTCTGTCTGTTACGCTTTCACGCTAAAACTACTGGACCGATTTAAATGAAATTTGGTACAAAGAAAGTCTGGAGCCTGAGAAAGGACATAGGCTACTTTTTAACCGACTGCAAAAAAGGAGGAGTTCCGCGCGGACGAAGTCGCGGGCAGAAGCTAGTTACATATAAATATAATGACAAAATGCAGGTAATAATTATTCCCGCATTTATACCCGAATCTCTACTCGATAACCGTCTTAAGATTTGTCAAAAATGACAGCTTAGTTAACAGTCACTTTGACATTACTTAAGTCATGGTTCATATCAAAAATCTGCCTATTATTAAACCAGTCTTTTCGAATTTAAAGTGATAATGGTCTAGCAAAGAATTCGATTTATGAAAAACTTTAAAGTAGGTAGGTATTAATTTCGAAAAAATGATAAATTGTTTTCTTTAGAGTAAAGCGATTAATCGTTTTAACGATATATATTTTTCTTATGATAGCAGGGCAGATATGATTAGTGATTAGTTTATAATATATTTTTAAGAGACCTTTAGGGTTACGTTATATATTATGGTACGATGTGAACCAAAGGTACTTACGTAAATAAAAACTTTTTCTACCGAACACTGTCTTGAACTTTCCCTCTGGATTAAATAAACGAATAAACCTAAAAGATTAAAAATAAACATTATGTACAGTTTTCAGTTAGGTAATTAAATTAAAAGGTTACTTAAAGCTGTTAATATATTATCTAAAACATTTATGACTGCTTTTTATGCAGTCGTTTTTGTTGCAAAATATCTGTATGCCACTGCACCACTAGTTAATAATGTAAAAAAAATTGTGAAGGAACCCAATTGGGATAATCGATACTATCATAATAGGTCTTGACATACTAGAATATTAATGAATGTCATAAAAACACCTGAAAATCACATATTCATGTGATCAATAGCTTGCAGTTCAAGTCTGAAGTTGCAGTTTTTCTTGGCTAAATGAATTCTGATTTGATTGTCTTTTTAATAATTCTACTAAATAATGCTAAAGCGGAATCATTCAACCTTAGCGAAATGGCTGTATTTATCGCAAATACACATTTTGAATTTCGAGACACAACGTCTGTAGTGTGGGGGCTTCAGGAATCAGATTCTGTGATGCATTTCTTAGACAACTACAAAGGCTCGATAGAAATCCACCACGAGCATGATACTGATAACTACACTATCAACTTCAAGCAAGTAGTAATGTTTGTAAATACAAATGAAGAATTCGCTAACTTTGTATCTAAGATGGATGAGGGCATCGTTAGCCCCAGTCGAGCTATAGTGGTACTAAATGATTCCGGCAACGATGAATTTATCTTAAGTGATCTCACGGAGATAGCTTCACAAAAAGACATTGCTAATATAGTCATACTTAGTAATGACAATGAAAAGAAAAGCTTAAGAATATCAACATTCTTTCCTTACAATAGTAATGCATGTGGTGCAACAACTGCAGTAAATTTGGATATTAATGCTTCAAACTTCTTCCCACGGAAATATCAAAACTTTCATGGATGTCCCATTCGCCTTGGAACAATTAAGTTTTTTCCTTTTATTGTTGCAAATTGTGTCAATGGAACAGCTCCATCTATATCTGGCGTGGGTGCAGATCTGTACAACATTATTTTTTCACAACTCAACGCCAAAATCGAAGTAATTTGTGTAAATTATGAAACATTTGCAAAGTATGAAAAAGGAAAATGGATCGGCGGTATTAGAGAATTAACTGATGGCCGTCTAGAAATATTTGCATCTTTAATATTGAATAGTAATGTAAATAATTTAGCTCAGTCACTGCCAATTTTCCACATGTTAAACATATTGTGGTGCGGCCCAGCACGACGAGAAGTATACGTGTGGGCTAAAGTAATTTTTCCTCTTATAACTAATATCACAGGGATGCTGTTCCTGGCATTCACTTCTTTTATAATCGCAGTAAAAGTAATCCATCGTATTCAATCATATGAAGACTCAAAAAAAGATATTCGAGTCATTCTACAGACGTCAGCAATATTTTTAGGACAACAAGTTAAGTACACCTCTAACTCAAAATTACTGAACACTCTATTCGCCCTGTGGATTTGGTTCAGTTTGTTGATGAGCTTAGCATATCAAGGAGAAATGGTTAGAGCTCTTCAGTTCAAAAACCTCGAACCACCTCTGGAAGATTTTGAAAATGCAGTAAATTTGGTAGACTCTTTTGGCGGTCCGGCCTCTTTGGTGAAATATATTGAGAATAGATATTTAGCTGATAAATACAAGGAGTTGTCTCCTTCTCAAGTTGCACAGTATGTTTCGGATATATCTAGAGGAAAACGGTTTCTCTTGATGTCAGATAAGATGTTGATGCGCGGTTATAATACTTTGCAGTTTCTTCATCCATCAGTGATCCGTGTGCCGATGGGTCAGCTAGTACGAGCTCGCTGGGCAGCGGTCGACGAAATATCTAAGCTAGTATATTGGGCGGTCGAGGCTGGATTCCACAATAAAATCCTTCGTGATTTTGATTGGAAAGCCACAAGAAGAGAATCGTTAGAAGCGTTGGCAGAAGCGAAACGTTCGAGAGGTTTAGATTTTATGACCTTAAGTACCTGTTTCTATGGATTAGGTGCAATGGGATGTATTTGCTTTCTTGTGCTTTGTATCGAAATATTGTATCATAGGCTTTCGTCAAGAAGTTCTGTAGTAGACAGAATACTTATATAAACTAATCAATATATATAATATACCTTATTAAAAAAATCTAAACACCGATTTGCACCGATATATATTATTAAATATATCGGTACAATTACTAAATATATTGTTTCTAATTTTGTAATTAGCTTTCTAAAAGTTATACTCGTACCTGTATTATTTAAGTATGTAAGTATTTAACCTTGGTTCTCAACCCTTACATAACGGGTTCAATAGTTTCAGCCTGTGACAGAGATTTCATGCATTAGACATAATGCAAACTATGTGTAGAGTGCCTACCCTGGATTTTGCGTGTCGTTGCACGCACTTGGATAGACAGACATACAAGGGATAAAACCATACATTAGAACCATATATTTATTGTAAAGTACAGAGTTCGTCAGTGGCGCACCTGTAATTATTTGTATTGATGAGATGTCACAGTGTTTCTTATAATGATATACTTCACTTGATACTTACAGGTTATAAATCATCAAAAGGTAAATATAATACAAGTGTATGTAAATAATATTTGTCCGTATAGTATCTAGTAATTTAAATGCTGCAATATTTTAGGAGTCCTCTGTAAATCGGAAACAATTTTGCCGGTTAAATATTTTTATTAATCGTCTGTATATTTTATTTTGATTTTTATATAAGACTAACAAATAAAATGACTAATGGAGTAGTTATTTACGTTTCTCGTAAAAGGATTGAATATAAAGGGACATTCAGACATTAAGAAAATAGTTTGGATCTATGAAATTGTTTTCATCAATTAAATTTAAAAAGAAAATTCTTAAAATTTTGTTAACTTTGAGAACAATAACGCTGACCGGTTATAGTTTATATATAATCTTGTTTTGTATTAAATTATATTTTAAAATTTTAATGAATTATTGCCAACGAAGTATTTATATTTACACACTACATCCTGTTACATGAATTATTCATTACAATAACTAATATTTTTACTGTTGGTGAACCCTTCGATGTGTACAACATTCTCCTGAAGTATCAGAAGATTAATGAACGTGTATAAACAAAGAGTATCAAATCATACCTATACATATATAATTATTATAGTGTAAATCTATTGCAGATTGAAATCACTTCCTTCAAGAACCTCTTACAAACATCATCAAAATTTGTTTCAAGCAATTCCGGATATGTATTTGAAAATTATTCTCTTGTTAAACCTTATTCATAATGCTAAGGGAGAATCACTCCATCTGACGGATATGGCTGTTTTTGTTGCAAATTCAGAGTTCAACTTCCGTGTTACCACGTCTGTGGTATGGGGACATCACGATCCTGACGCTGTTACGTATTTCTTGAGCAATTACAATGGCCTTACAGAAATATACTATGATCTTGAAGCTGGTAACAACACCATCAAGTTTAAGCAAGCAGTCATCTTTACGATCACGCATAATGAATTCGTTGACTTTGTTTCTAAAATGGATCGAAGTCTTGTTCGCCCCAGTCGAGTTATAGTGGTGCTAAACAATACCAGCAATAATACAGCTCTTATAATCGATCTGACGAAGACAGCCTGGGAAAATGACATTGCTGATTTAGTTATAATTAGTTACGATGACGCAAAAGACTTAAAAATATGGACATATTTTCCTTACAGTGGTGATGGTGAGTGTGGTGCAACCACTCCTGTGAACTTGGACATAAATACATCCAATTACTATCCAAGAAAATACAATAATTTTCATAGATGTCCCATTAGAGTTGGAACTATTCACATTGTACCGTACGTTTGGGCTAATTGCAGCAATGGGAGAGCTCCTTCCATAGCAGGTGTAGGTGCAGATATGTTTAATATAATTTTCGCCAAAATGAACGCCAGTGTTGAAATATATTGTGTGGAAGTAGGTGGATTTGGAAATTTTGAAAACGGAAAGTGGGTAGGCGCTATCGGAGATTTAATAGACAACAGCTATGATATATTTATCTCAGTATTTCTAAACACTAACGGGTATCGGTTAAATCAGGCTTTGCATGTTTATCATATTTGTGACGTCGTGTGGTGCGGGCCAGCGCGACGAGAAGTCCACGCGTGGGCTAAAGTATTTTTTCCTCTTTTTAGTAACGTCACGGGATTGTTCTTCCTTACCTTGTTAGTGTTCGTAATTGCAGTAAAAACGATTTATCGATTTGAGCCAAGTGTTATTCCTATAAAAAATGAGAACGTTTTTCTAAAAACATCAGCAATATTTCTAGGGCAACACGCTCATTATTTAACAAAATCTACATTATCGAATGCTTTATTTGCCCTATGGATTTGGTTCTGTTTGATAGTCAGCCTGGTATACCAAGGTGAGTTGGTTAGAGGATTGCATATCAAACACTTGGAACCGCCTTTAGGAGAGCTCGAAAATGCAGTGACGTCGGTAGAAGCTTATGGCGGAGCAGGTGCTATTGGAAAATATTATGTAAATACGTCAATTGCTAATAAGTACACTGTCTGGAATGGATATGAAATCGAGGATAACATCAGAGCTATATCGAGAGGTAAACGATATCTTTTGGTTGCGGATAAAATGCTAATGCGGGGATATAGAACATTACAATACGTCGGGCCGTCTGTGAGACGTGTTCCAATGGGACAACTTGTGCGGCCACGTTGGGCAGCAATCAAAGAAATCAATAAATTACTAAGATATGGCGTGGAAGCAGGGTTCTTCGATAAAATTCTTCGGGATTTCGAGTGGGGTGTGAGAAGAAGGGAATCCTTAGCAGTGCGCGAAATGGAAAAGTCGGTACGTTTGAATTTTGTGACACTGAGCACCTGTTTTTATGGCTTAGCTTTAATGGGTGGTGTTTGTTTTATTGTATTCTGCATTGAAATATTATATCATTGGTTGCTGACTCCGCATATTAAAGGTGAATTTAAGCGGCATTGAGCCTATAGCAGAAACGTCCTTATCTTAATATATAGTAACACTGGTCTGCAGTGATTTTGTTGCCCTGTATATGAAAATGATTTTGGGTATAATTATGTCCAGAATTCATGAAATTTTGTGAGAATATCTAAATATTTTTTTTTTATTTCTAACAACCTGATAATTGTTCAAACTCATGATACGTAAAAATAATAGCATTATAACAAAACATCAAAAAATACGATGATAACAAAAAAAAAGTTTTTTGTAGAGTATGTTATGTACTATTTAGAAGACTATTTTACTATATTTACAAAGGACACGTAGGTACGTGGCATAGATTTATTTAGGAGGGAGGGCTTGAAATAACTTGTTTAGTGGTGCGACAGACAGATGGAAGGACACTGGCAATTAGCCTGATGTGGTAGCCGCTGGAACATTTGATTTCAGTCTATTAATTATTACAAAGGATAGGAAATAGGTACAAGCACGATTTAAACTTTAAAAATTATGTCAGATGTGCACGAATATTTATAGGAGTTCTTGTTTTTGAATATGCAACAGATTATTAACTGATATCGTAATAACATTATAAAACTTAATGTTTTTTCTTTTTCATTTGGGGGTCGACTGGGGGGGAGGGGGGTATGCTAGGTTGCAAAATTGTAAAATTTTTCAAAAACGACAATAACACGTGTATTTTTTTAAATTGCTTGGATTTAGTTTAGGACAGTCGAGCGAGAAGCGCCTATGCCTACTTTTGTAGGCGCTTGTGACCACTAGTACCGACTTTCTTCAAAATACCGGACTGTATGCTTAAATATCGGACATCTGGCCACCCTACCAGGGACCCATTAAAATCGTTGAACATTTTTTATACCTTAGTGGGTACAAGTGAAACACAAACTATGTTTGTTAAGCGAGATAATAGCCCATGGTAATTGGACGCTAGTGTCTCACATTAGGTCAACGGCCAAGTTAGACAACATTAACGATAATAATAAAGAAATCGCAGTAAGGAACTTTATACTTTGCATGACTATGTCTAGACATTACTTATTAAATATAAACAAGCAGCTTTATCAAGGCTTGGCTAGTTTTTACAGGAAAAGCTTAAGAGCCTCCTTTCAGGGGTCTCGCCACCCGTCCGGTTTTGCAGTGAAGGCCCATTAGCTGGCCAACTGCGCTTCAGCATTCAGATAAAAAAAAAATTTGGTTGGATTATATATATACAAAGATATTCAAAATGCTATATATTCTAAGCATTGTCAAATCACAGAAGGTACAAGTTTATATTGGCAGTAGGTATGCGAAGTTTTCGCTGGCAGAATGTTTTCATAGCGCGTTGAAATATTCAGAACACACAGTCACATGCGGGGAGCGGCGACTATGTAGCTTCTCTATTCACTAGCAGCTTGAAAAAAGAGGAAAATGGTCACTGTGCATTGCTAATGCTATGTTAACTTTATAGGATCACTAGCTTCTGCCCGCGACTTCGTCCGTGTGGAACTCCTCCTTTTATGCAGTCGGTTAAAAAGTAGCCTATGTCTTTTCACAGGCTTCGGATTTTCATTGTACCAAATTTCATTTAAATCGGTCCAGTAGTTTTAGCGTGAAAGCGTAACAGACACACAGAGTTACTTTCGCATTTATAATATTAGTAGGGATTTGCCATATCTATCAACGAAGTTATTTTTTGTTCACTTAAATTTTTAATTGTATGTAAACTAGGCACAAACGCAGAATAACGTTATTAGAGGTTTTTTTTTATTATTAGGTATTATAAAAAAAAGGATCTAATTAAATTCTTAGATTCGGTCATTTAATTAAATACCTAACTGACTATATTCTTTTATATTTATGAACCGTTTTATTTCTAGAGATTCAAAAATGTCAACATTGCATTTTAAAAATCATCCATGTTCCATCACTACGGTTACCTACTTTATTAGATATAATATACTAATATATTATATAAAGTATTAATATTCATACCCTTACTTGAGTTAAATCCATTATTATTGTTTTATGTCTTTAGAATAATTCATTTAACTATTTCCCTTTTAATTAAGTAGGTAAGTACTTATGTTTTTACCTAAACTGCAGCGACTTTCTTAGAAAAATTAACAACATATAGTAACAACATATTTTGACGGAACGAAGCTTTCGCCACTGTATACAAATTGAAGATTAACGTACAAATTGTAATAGCGTCCGGAACTCAAGTTAGGTAAAGTTAAGTCGGAACTGGCAATATGCAGGACCAGCACAAAATGCTATCAGTAGTAATTTCCCAGCTTGCCACCTGCAGATGTGCAGAGATAACAATTTCCTAGATTATAATATCGTATAATCTACGGTTCCTATAGGTATTTTTTTCACAAAGGAAAAACTGGACACTTAAAACAAATTAAAATATACCTTTTCAAATCATGATTTTGTTATGTAACTTGTCTACTACATATTATTATGCTTAATTATTTAGATACTAATTTCTGATGCCTTCGCGGTTATTACACATTTGAATGAAACAACTATTAACGGATCTTTAGCGTTAGACTATTGTCAGCTCAGTCGTGCTACGATTATGGAAACTGTAAAGAATCCGAAACGTCAGCTAATAAAATAAAATAAAAATACGCGAGTTAAATCCGTTAATAGTTGTTTCATTCCAATATGTAGATACTCTTGTATTTTTTAAACCAACAACTCATTTCTTATTATTGTTATATTTATTATTTATTTGTGATGCCGTAATTGTAATAACTAAATTAGAATAAAAAGTATTTTTTAACATGGTGCCCTCTTAAATTGTATTAAATGTATTGTCAAATTTTATCGTAATAATATTAATATAATTGATCTAGTTTCTCTTTTTAACTGTATAGGTAGGTAGCTTTTTGTTTTACTTTTCCTTTCTAGTATAACTTTTATTACATTGAATAATATTATGCACAATTATTTTTGTGTTAATTACCAATTCAGTGATTATTTGTAATGTTACTTAAATAGACATTTCATCATGATTTGTTACAAAAACTTCTTAATAACTGTCTAGTTATTAACAAGTTTTTGTAACAAATTATAAAAATAAAATAAAGTAGATAGCTACAAAACCTATCAAAATTTGACAGTCATCGATAAATTTTATATTTTTAAACCATCACTCGTTTTCAGGCAGAAACTTTTCCACCTCATAAGTACCTGCATTTAAAAGATGCTAATATTAATATACCAAGATATATTTCTACGGAACACGTCCTTTGATCAATTTGCCCAATTTAGAGACGACCTAATCAATTAAACGCTCTCAATATTGCATATAACTTACCGAGATGAAATTTCCGCATACTTGATGGAACAATCAGGTAGATGTCAGTTAGAACTACTCGTAGCAAACATCACAGAACCAACTCCATTTGCCAATGAAAGGTAAACACTGGGGTACTCCGGTTTACCACGGGCGAACTTATACTGCATAATTATTAAGATGGCTGAATGTCTGAATGTCTTCAACTTTTAGATATACTATAGCTAAAATATATTTAGCTGCTATAGGTATATTTGTATCAGGGTTGCAGACGCGGATTTTTTGACATCTTGAAGAAGTGCGGATATTAAAATGCTTGGGGTTCTTAGTCATACTGTACTCGTAAATAACTAACCAATTTATAAGCGTAGCATTTTTTAATTACGCTATTAATGAAACGGGTATTATCATATATTAGCAGTCGTAATGATTTTTGGTTATTACACATCGGAATAAAACACTATGCAGACGTTTCGAAAACTTTAGAGTTCCTATTTTTGAAACATTAGCAAATAAAATAAAATAGAGCATTCCGTTATAGTGTTTGATTTGAATACCTGTTTATAGTTATTTTACAATGATAATATCATATAAAACCTATATTAAAATAACATTTTACACGCTATATATGCATGCTAAAATACCGTTTCTACAATGATGTAGTTAAGATTAGATGCCAGATTCTGACCAGGTCTAGTCGAAATAAAGTACTGACCTATGCCAGTACGAAGTCGTCCGTTAGTGAGATATCTGAATCGTACCTTCCATAACCATAAATTGGCCAGTCGAATACTCAAATCGCACACCTAGATCTAAAGCGAGCTAACTCAAAAAAGTTATTTTTTCAGGGGAGGCGAAAAACTGATTAATATGCCCATACGTAGCGGCTTTCTGTATAAATTTATGAATTTTTATAATGAAGTTAGAAGAGTTAGCTCGAATTTGCGGTTTAGGTAGCTGTAAGGAATTCGATGATGTGCATAACTCAAAACTTCAGGTTTTTGAGTTAGCTTCCTTTAGATTTTAGTGTGCGGAATGGAACTTTTGCTCCAAGCTCCTACGGAATTCTGTCGCAAATGAAACATCGTTCAGTATAACTGCTGCTATTTTTAATACAAGGCTGTAGGATCTCGTAGTTTTATAGCCGTCAATTTTATGGTGTTTAGTTTTGACATACGAAAATAAACTTGCTATTTGATTTTCCCAGTTTTATATCTTACGTAGATAGTCTTTGCAATTTAGACTTAGTAATAAATTTACCTTTTATTTATAATACAATTACAAATACTTACCTTGTGTTATTATTTAAAACGTAAAACGGTGCCTTTTGAAATAAGTACAGAACCGACCGCGCGATCTTGCTACTCAAATTCTTTTAATGACAAATCAAAATAAATACGACTAAGTAGGTTATATTTTCCAGGACCACAATAATAATATGTCTTAGGTATATAACAAAATGGGTAATTATAGTATTGTTGCGAATTCTTTGTTATCAACCTTTTTTATATTAATTTATGTTTCTTTTATACTGATGTTTACTTCTGATATTTTATTTTTTCAACTTTTGTCATAGTGTGTAGTCAAGTATTCTACTCTCTCTATATATTTCAGTGCTTTCATTAATACAGTTCATAGTTTTCTTAAATAAATATCCTTATGGAAATCTATATTTAAATTAGGTGTACACTAACCCACGTTTCACTAGAAACGTATGACATTACACTTTTAACCAGGACAGTAGAATCCCTACTAATATTATAAATGCGAAAGTAACTCTGTCTGTCTGTCTGTCTGTCTGTTACGCTTTCACGCTAAAACTACTGGACCGATTTAAATGAAATTTGGTACAAAGAAAGTCTGGAGCCTGAGGCTACTTTTTAACCGACTTCAAAATAGGAGGAGTTCCACGCGGACGAAGTCGCGGGCAGAAGCTAGTTGTTTATAACTATTCCGATATTAGTTAAGGCATGGGAGGACATTTCCATACAAATGATGTTATGGCGGTGCGTATCTCAACATCTTTAATAACCATAAATCTACAATCGCCCCGATCAATTATTTACGACCTAAAAAAATGACGAATTCAATTTTGCTGCACAAATTGTATTCAATAAGAGCGTTATCAAATTGTTTATTAGTGTGTTAGTCTTAAAAAAGTCGTTTACATGTGAAATGAGTCAATGTTAAACAAAAGCTATACCTATAATATTATAAATTGAATAAAATGATTATGACGATATAAGGAGCTTAATATTTTAAAAAGGAAAAACACTTAGTATTAGACTATTGTCGGCTCAATCGTGCTACGAATATAGGAACTGTAAAGTTTGCGAAATATTAGCAAATAAATACGCAAGTTAAATACTTAGGTACGTTATAGTTGTTTCATTCCAAAAAAAACCGTAATTTCATACTAACTACTTAATAAGTTGGTTTCTATTGTTATTTTCAGTCAGAGAATTCTATTTAGATTACATTATTTGAATTAAACTTAGCTATGTAGATCTGTAGATCGGCTGTGTATTCGTAGATAAACAAGGTGAAATCAAATAGAAAAATGGCCAGTATCAGTCTTGCACCGATCTAGTCACTGCGGAGCTTTGTTCACAAGCTGCAAGCTTTTCCATATTCTGCTCTTATTTAAGCTTTCACGTTAGACTATCGTCAGCTCAGTCGCGCTACGAATATGGGAACTGTACAGTCTTCAAAACGAAGTATATATTTAGTGATGTACATAGTAAAAACAAAGTCGCAGTCGTTGTCTGATCATCCCTATCTATGCTTAAATCTTTAAAACTACGCAACCGATTTAATAGATTGATTCAAGAGGAAGGTTTATAGCACCCATGTGAAGCTAGGGTGGGTCGCAAGTCAAATATAAAGTGTATCGAGATTGTATTTTTAAAAAGAATAAAGAAAAAGTCATTGTGCTTATTTTAATAGGTAATAACGTAATTTTATAGCACACAGTACGAGTGCGTCCCATTCACACCCATCGCTTTAAAGACATACCTAATAGGCTTTTTGACAATGCGAAAAATAAAGTGTAAATTACTGTTAACAGTATAAATTAAGAGTTAAAAAATGATTATTCATTAACGTAAGTTGAAAATAATGATTGATTTATTTAAAAATCCTTAAATAAAAATTACATTTTTTAAACGTTTGTCACGTGACACAAAACGCTCCTGCTGGGCCGAGTTTTTCGTGACGTCACATGCCCGTAAACTTTGTTTACCTAGTTGTGTTGCGCCTAGTTGTCAAACAGGCATGTGACGTCACCGACCTCATTGCGGCGCCATATTGTCAAAGTAGCGTTTTGGCACTCTATTTAAATATTGAATTTTTAATTCGATGTTTTTCAGCTAATACATACCAGATTTAAAAAAAACAACTTTTGCTGGGTTCCTTAGACTCTACTACATAATATAAAATGGATTTTAAAAACATGTCAAATACCCTAATTCTTAGGTAAAATACAATTATATCACAGTTTATTAAAACCACAGTTGTCCATGTAAAATACTCCTAAGTTCCCAGACTTGTCCCGGCGATGGATGGACAATTAAAACGGGCGGGCGCGGCGTCCCGCGGGAATGCCCGGGACGCCGTCCAAATGGCGTTATCTATACACATTATCTATTCCTAATTGCACACATTAATTGTTTAAATGACTTATTGGTCTGCGCGGAAGGGTAAGTTTATGAGTTATGAATATAAGTTCTTGTTAAAACGGATTTTAAGATCACGCGGCTGCTGTAGAAGAGATTTCAAGTCAGAATTGTCTTAATAACTATTTTATTAGACTTTTACTGCAGTTTTATCTACAACTATAATGTTTTATTCTAAAGTTTCTACGTTATTGAAACTTTACAATAAGACTATTGGCAGCTCAGTCGTGCTACAATTATGGAACCTGTAAATGAAACGGCGATGTCCGAAAAGTCAGCAAATAAAATACGCCAGTTAAGTCTATAGTGGGTTCATTCCCATGTTTATACATTGAAATTTAATTTCTGTTAACTTCGCGGTTATTATTAACCGCGAAGTCAGAAATTACACCTATATAGAGATTTAGACGTAATTAGGTAGGAACATAGCTGTTTCATTGCTTAATATTTCCAAATAAATAAGTATATTGAAATGGTAATATCATTAACTAAAAACTACTCATAACCTATTACTCCATTTAACATTTAGGGTTGCGTTTGTCAGAGGACGCAATTTTATTCTTTTAGATATCAAAGGGGGTTGGTGTAAAGTGAAATGTATTTTTTTGAGTTTGCAGCTTTTTGTTAGATAGCGGCCGTGGGACAATAGCTATAAATGCAATGCATTTAAGAAATTATTATGAAACTTAAAATAAATTAATAGGTGTCACAAATAATTGCCGTAAAATCGTATTCACGGATATTAACTGACCATCAATTCACCTTCATATAATAAAGACTGGACGTTTTTCATCCACTCGTGATATACGAGTTGGTTTACAAAGTCATTTTCAGCAAATAGCTCATTTGTTATCCACAGCATAAAGCATATGAGCAGACAATGCTGGCACAGCCGACTCGGCAATACAGTACGACTCGTGATTATGAAACTGTTTTTAAGTAAATTGTGTATCTTTTCTTTATTAATCTATTTATTGTCGTGAAGGCTATGCGTATAAAAACACATAAATATAAGATTTTATTTAATTATACATATTATATTATTATATACTGCACTTAGTCTAGGTCTAACTCTAACGGTTTTTGCAGCGCATGCCAGCGAGCCTATGATGAATTGTCGAGTCGACATTTTGTAAGGTCGATGTCTTATTCTGACAGTAATCTGTCAAAAGTCGTCAACGTTGTCGACAACGAAAGATCTCGTCGCGGCGATGTAGTCTATTTAACGAAACAATATCGACACTACAAACCTTAGCTTTGTTGACAACGTTGGTTCTCAATATTATGTCAACAAAACGTCGACTCGACTGTCATAGGATCGCAGAATAGCTCAAATCTCTTTTATTCTAGGATAATCCTCGTTCTAGATTCTATCATTTCTACCATCCTATACGGATCACATAGGATGGGGGGGATATCCTAAAACTCGCCGTTAGTTCGGTTACTTCTGCCAAGAGACGTTTACGACTTACTTTTTCTCTCTTGTCCGGTGTGAACTTTCTTACTGTAAACATACCATTTGTTACTGCCTTATTTTGACACATTCAATATTGCCAACACAATAATGTTACTTTTAGAAACTTACTTTTCTGAGCCTCGTATCGCCGCGATAACGAAGCTAAGTTAATCATTTGTGTTCTGCTATATTACCATCTTAATGTGAACCCTTATCAAAACTACTTTATAACGCAGTATATTAGGCACTACTAACCTTGCATTAAGTAACCAAAGCACGAGTGCGCTACCGTGCTGCAAGATAATTCACCGACTTACTGCAGCGCATACATTTACCTACCGTCGAGAGCCCGATAGACAGGTGTGTAGCTAACACCTTATCTGCCATTTCAATTATTCGTGGCCCTCGGACCCCCAAATATTTTTTTTTATTTCCCAAATGGCAAAAGTAAAAAAAAAAACAAATTCTATCTTTCATTCAAAAGTTGGCAACACCCTATATCAGTTATCGGTTACCCGTCTTAAGGGCCTCCAAACAATTTTTATTCGAGGCTCCGCCAGGAGACGTTAACCATGCCGATAGATATGAACCAAATTACAATTCATACAAAACTTGTCCGCTGTGAGTCCACTCCGCCGTCAATGGGCGCTGTGTCAAGTGAATTGTTGTGCCTCCGACTCCAATACCGACATCGGTGATAAATCGCGCAAACAATAGCAGTAGGTGCTGCGCCTAACGCCATCGGACGCGCATAAATCAAGCGGTTTAGCCGCGTTGTATGGACAACGGACGTTTTACTGCATTTCTTGCTGACGTACTCAGTTCACGCGGAAGATTTTCTAGAATATTTTTGAGG
This sequence comes from Polylopha cassiicola, assembly GCA_038024825.1. NCBI lineage: Eukaryota > Metazoa > Arthropoda > Insecta > Lepidoptera > Tortricidae > Polylopha > Polylopha cassiicola. Next base: position 4,601,730 of record CP149054.1, on the reverse strand, counting down.
TCTTGATCATCTTTGAAATAGAAACCGATATAAGTTACTTGTGGCTACAGATAGTGAATTTCAGGTTACTTACGGTTTAATTGATTGTTCACCTGTAGGTAATGCAATCGTGAAATTATAAATTGTGATATATTGAGATGTCTATCAATATAAGTACTTCATAATTTTAAACAATCGGACATTTTGAGGAGTTTCTTATATTAGAATAAAACGATTATAATGGATTTAACTCGTGCATATTAATTAGGTATACGCTGACATTTAGAAAATTACAATTCCCATATTAGTTGCTACTGGTTGACGATAGTTTTATCTATATTTGTGTAATCTATTCTGCACCTAGATCCATCTATAATCCCATGTTACGGCCAATTACATGCAACATTTCCGCAGCACTCTTACAAAGTTGTTGAACGGTTCGACAGTTCGTATACTGGGAGAGCTGTCCGGGAAGCGTAGGTATACCATAGTTCAAAAGGCTTTAGGGCGACCTTCCTCCCATTGATTGAAAATGTTTTACTAGAACTCCGGAATTGCACATGCTGGCTAGGTATTTAGTGTCGTATGGACATGGAACGGAGGCGTTAATAGCGCAACGGAAAGACCATCTTTACAGAAATGAAAAGTCGCGAGAAACTCAGCAGGAAGTAATTTTTGGGGACATTTATTATATATTGGATACATTTTTACAAACCTTCCTTTTTGTAATATTGATTAGTTAACAGGATTTTCTGGTATATCTATATTAATTTACTTTTTAATACAAAATACAAATCATTTAGTTATAAGTAGCTAGTATCTAACCATCAGATGATTTTACTGAGGCATTGGAAATAATCATCGCAAGAAACTTAGCAGGAAGTCTTTTTTTTCAAAGAACGATAAAAACTTACATATTTAATTATTATTGAATTCTTATAAAACGACTAAAAGAACGGGTAGGTAGTTTATATTTTTTTTTTAAATGAGTTTATATATTATTATAGCTTGTCGAGTTTGGTGGAAACTCCACCGTTTCCACTTAGTTTGTAGCAAAACAAAATGTCGGAAGCTGCAAGTTATCATAACTAATCTGCATGATACTCCATCGATAGTCATATTATGTTTACGAAGTTGCCTTTTCATAGATAAACGGTATAAATTATCTAACGCTTAGAAATTGTATAAAATTAGGTACAATTAATGAGAATTAAAGAGTGACCTTGACGTTATAATACCCCGGGGTTCCAGCGTCCTTTAAGTAGAAAGGAATTGATTTTAACAGAGTCGAAAATAAGAGACGAATAGACCGGAGTAATCCAAGTTGTCGATTGTAAGTAAATTGTAGGCAACTGTCGAAAGCGACAACTTTCACGATAATTCCGGCCCACCTCCTTGATGGCTTAATTATTAAAATACTCCTTTTAATTCGGATCTTTCGTCCACGGACATTTCTAAATGTTTGTTCTTTATCACGTAATCGGATTTATTTCGGGGTATTTATTAAAAGGTAACCGGAGTATATTTTGAGCGAGAATTTCCGTAATGTAAACTCATTTAAGGTACTCAGCTGTCATTATTTCTTGTTAGCGTCGTTTTATAATGTTCCCTTATGGGTTTAAAAGAGTCGGTGGTATCTGCGAGGCTCTTTTAGTGCAGCCTCTACGGCGTAGTGCAGTTTTCGCATCATTTCACCTTTATTAAAAGACTGCAATGCTAAATTTACATGTTACTATTTTTACTTCAATTAGGTGTTCAGATTTTAAAAAATAACAAATCTAATTGGGATGCTTTGAAGTAAAGTAGGTAGGTATCTAAGTGTTATTTGCAAATTTATCTGGGATTTAATACTACTTAACAAATAACTGAGTACATTATTGATACAGAGCGCAATCATTACTTACTTAGTTAATTTTACAGACTTTTAGCATTAACTTCCAGACCACATAGTAAAAAAAAACTAATAAAATAAAACTTGTTTCTTCCTTCCTTCAAATTACCTATTTGATGAAGTTTTGTGGTTTTACTTTTCTTTCAGTGAACAATTCCTTTAGTCATTCAACTCATGTTTTCGCAGCTTGTTGAGGTAACATTCGTCACGTGAATATACAATTTGCGAGATTGTGGCATGGTGCGCCGGAATCACAATATCCTTTCTGCAAATAGACCGTCACGTTTGCACCTACCTTTATATTTACCTTTTTCTAGAATGTTCTCTTGTTTCATAAGTAAGAAACTTTGATAAGTAAGTTTTATTCATCAAAATATTTACTAGTAGCTTCTTCCAACGACATCCTCTGCGTACGATGAGTACCTCACACGATATCGTTATAAAATAGGTATAGCCTATTTGATATTTTAATGTATAAATTATATTGTACAGTTTCATCAGTATCCATTCAGTAGTTTTTGTGTGATGGTGTAGTAAGTTTGATAACTGTACAAAGTAGCTAGGTGCATACTTAACTTACTCTTCTCCCGACTTTTTAGGACTCATATACATATTAATATTTAAAGTATACTTACCTATCTCTCTTTTTTCTATAAAAACACGTGGTTAGATGCACGCGTAACTCTGCAAAACATATATTTCCAGTAACTTCTTAGAATCTAAACCAAAATTTGACATAACGCCGTCGCAGTAACGCCAATATCATTTTACGACACTGTTAAAATATTTAATAAACAACAAAAGTGCCGCCTAGCCGTAAAATGTTATAGCAAATAGGTATCCTAATATTCGCGCACTATTCATATTCCTGTTTTATGGGGACCGACATATCTTTGTGTTTCTCTTTTATGTGACCTTTAAGATCCTGAAGCACAGTGACCCGAGAAATTCGTTTAGTCCCCGTTTTATATGTATGCTTTTTGTTTATCATGGATAGTGCAATTTTGATAGCGGCATATCGTTATTCAATATGGACTTTATGACGGATGGACAGTTTCGGGTTTTCTCTTGAAAACCTTACGTGTTTACCTAAGCATGTAAGGCTTTTTGTTGTAAGAGAGAGCTGTCAGTATTGTTGTTTTAATCATAGCAAAATTATAAGTTTCTCGCACGAGACAACCCTTATTAAGTATACCTACATACTTTAAATATGCGACTGCTTTTCGGATATAACTATGTATGTATACACTTACGTAGGTAGACAATTAAAAAAGAACTGTAAAATCACAATGGAGAACATTCTTATAATGTCCACTATGATGACGCACTGTAGGCTGTTGTCCCAAAACGACTTTATGTTTTGTTTACTGGAGAATTTTTAGTTTTATTTCATACATTTTATCTGTTCTCATTTATTTAAGGACGGAGATAAAATTACAATGAAAATGGTGAATCATAATCTCTTTATACCTACCTGCATACATAGTTATGTTACGTACGGTAGTCATTTGTTTTGTAGGTAAGGTCAAGGCTTCTAATTCCGTCTACGGGGCTATTCCGTCACGTACACGTTTTTGGCGAATCTAAGCACAGTTCGCCGCTGCCGGCTCAGTTGGTAAAGCAGTAGGGTTTTCTAATTCAAATTAAAAAACACCCATGACGCTGTGCAATAAAGGAAGAAAAATATCTGCTTTCAAAGTTCAGTTGCGTTTCGAAGTCGAAGTGCGAGTATAGTACCATGCAGTTTGATCGAAGATAAATATGAAATAGTTAGACTTCTAGGCTTGTTTGTTTGATTATTACAACGTCTATGATATGTATAAACGTGTCTGCCTGTTCGTGATGCGTAAAACTCCGATAGTTTTTAGTAATTCACCATGAAAAATTAACAACTTCAAAATAGTCAAGTGGGAAATTCCGTCTATTTTTTAAGGGGCAAAGCCGTCATATGCCGGTATTTCCCGATTCCAGATATAGTCAACATTTTTTTAGTGTATTACATTTTAAAATAGGTACACTTGTCAATCTGGCAATAATAAGCTTAGCTGAGACGAAATATATGAGTAGGTAATTCAATAGAACGTAGTACGAAAATACTCCGGACTGCAAAATGCATAAATCCTTACTTTATGAAATAATATATATAAAAAATATATATATGTCGTGGATAGCGATCATTTGATCATTTACTCCTAGTTAGTGTATTGATTACTGTAGTACTAAGTTTATAGAAGTGGCGGCAAACAGCGTGTGACGTCACTACCGGTGGCGGCGCACGTGGATGGGCTCGATAAGCAAGGTGTTCATTCTGTGCGCGACTGTTGAAGCGACAACACTTGTCTAACGATTCCGTCAGTTTGTTTGCCAGTAGTATTGCTAGTTAATGTGATTTAGAATTTAATTTGAATTTGCCATTAAAGTGAATTGTGGTAACGTAACTGTTCTGTTATTTCTTACTCGAGTATCTACGCCATGGATCGTCTAAATTTCAACGTCAGTGCCGAGGATTCGATAGTTAATCCATCCTCCGCCGGCCGCTTACGCCGACATCAGAAGTGGGATCAGCTCGAGAAAATCAAGATTCTGCTACAACTACAAAGAAGACTACTGGCGAGCTATATTTGAACTGCCGAGATATGTAACCAGTGCCCAGATGACTGGGTGCAGGAACGCGTTCGAGAAATGAAGGTGCACGTGCAGAGGGAACGTCACGTCGAGCGCCGTTTGGGCCTATACATTGTTTCTCTTGTAGAAAGCTGGAAAATCGTAGTGCCAACTGCCGCTCCAAGGACATTTAAAGGTCATGTAATCGTTCTACTTTACTTGAATCTATTTCTTCGAAAAACAGCAACCAAATGCGTTTGATATTACATGTTTCAGAATTGGACTCGCTCGTGCTGTACCGGAGAAGAGCTTTTCCTGCAATGGCGGCATTGGGAGCGCAACTAAGTCTAGCAATGCATCACCTGCGGGTAGCAGTCAGCGTGCAGTTGACCAGTGAACTACCAGCAAGCCTACGGGGAACGTACCTACAGGTTGGATATAAAAGAAAAGGCTGTTCGCGCCAAGACAACGAGCTGCTGGATAGAACAGGTCATGTAGTCTTTCTGATTTTCATTTAACAATAGGTATTGTTAAAATAATTAAGTCGGTATCGAAAATGTCATACCGCCTTAGCCGTCAACCCAAGGTTAAAATTGTGATAAATAGACCGATAAATAGGTAGTCAAAAGAGGTTAACGAATGCGCTTAGGGTAATAATGGCTGGGATGAAAAGACAGTTATACATTTTTCTACACAGAAACTGATAGGGTTAGCTAAAATGTGGTTCGAGAGCCTTGATACTACGAGCACTTCATTATTAATGGAGCTATTAATACTCACACATCCGACTTAGAAAAATGCCTGACAGTGACTATTTCAATAACAAGGACATAGCAATGACAAACGAAACTGATCGCGTAAGTTGAGACAGACATAGACATTGACAGCGATGACTGGTTTAGGGGTTGGTCTTTCTACTAGTTGTGATTAGTGATTTTATCGCTAGGTATTTAAGTAAAACTCATTTTGTGTTATGATGTATTGGTGGGTGCAAAATTACGGTCGGTTAATCGGTCCGCTAGTGTGGAACTATTTCACCCCCATTATCCCGGTAACGTGTAATGTGTGTAAGTGTGCGTAAGATAGGTAGTACGAAATGAAATCACACGACTACGCCTGCGTGTTGCTTTTCTGTATGGTTAGTAGATGCTTCTTTTGGTTTGTCTCGAAGGCATAAGCAGATGTAGATTTCCGATTAGAAGACGGTTGTGTATTTTCTGACATATTATTAGACACCTACTTCGAAAGTTTCTTGGAATCATAAATATTTCATATCCATTATCTCATTACCAATATTCTTAGTTAGGTTAAGTTAGATAGTTGCATAGTTATGACCCTAACGTCTTCCACTAAAAGAGTCTGGGTTATCTGCGGTACACAACGGAAACGGGTTCTAAATATTACTACTAGACGATACGGTTGGCCATTAGAAATAAGTAGGAATGAGTACATTTTAGGTAGGTAGGATAGTTTTTTTTTACATAGCTACATAGATAGGTTAGGTAGGGGGGTGTTACAGTATGTAGTCGTTGTTCGTGAGGATCATTGATACTACAGAGATCAAAATCTGTATGGTTCTTATCGTACTTGTTGTGTGTTGGTGGCTGTAACATATGCTGAGTGGAGGTGGTCCATGTATTGTAAAGAGTGGCTAGCGGATACTGGATGGAAGTATTCCATGTGTCGTTAAGTATGGCTATATGGATACCGAATGGAGGTAGTCCATGTGTTGTGATCTATGACATGGATACTGGGTGGAGGTATTCAATGTCTTGTTAAGTGTGGATGTCGGATAGTAATTGATAAATGGAGACAAATAATAGTGACGATTGTGTTTGACGATGACTTTGACAGTTAACTGACATTACTTACAGTGGTAGGTAGGTAATTCTTTATTTTAAAAATTAGAGTGCTATAACATTTAAACGATGTGTGATTATTCAGTTCCCTGATTAACTGACTATCCCTGATATAGTTTTGTTCAGGAAGCCCGAGTGGGAAGTCTCATTTGATGTTACTTAATTGCAATTAGATTGTAAATAATAATGAAACAATCGAGGATAGAATACGATTTGATTGAAATTGTATCACATACAGTATTTGGTCGAATTAGGAAAATGCCTCAATGTCTAGTTCCTTCAGAGGTAGAATATAAAAGTGATGAAGAAGAGATTGTTCCTTCTACTAGTGCGAGTAATAGTAATATGGATCAAACATTGTGATTTTATATGGCTGATCCGTATTCACATGTCAGTCTTAACTGCGGCTGTACGAGTATGTATGGTCGTTCAGGGCGAGATGCGTGACAGTGATGCGGCTAGGCCCGGGTCTCTATGAGACTATAATGGCTGACTTGGAGTAGCCCGGGAATCATGGTGATTCTATTGTGTGTCTGGGCTAATCGCATGAGTGATTAAGCCCCGGATTGGGTAACATAGTCCAGGCTAATCGCATGGGTGATTAAGCCCTGGATTGTGTGACATTGTTTGGGCTGACCGCATGAGTGGTTAAGCCCTGGTTTAAGTGACATAGTCTAGGCTAATCGCATGAGTGATTAAGCCCTGGATTGTGTGACATTGTTTGGGCTGATCGCATGAGTGATTAAGCCCTGGTTTGAGTGGCATAGTCTAGGCTGATCGCATGAGTGATTAAGTCCTGGATTGTGTGTCTATGTTTGGGATCATCGCATGTGTGATGAAGCCCCGGGAGACTGAGTTCTCTAATAGAATGAGTTCAGAAAATCACAATGTGAGATATGATTATTTAATTACATTGGTTTGAGTTAAATGATAACAGACCCTGAGACATTTTCCTCTTTCTCTTTAATTGTAGTCAGGTAGGCCGAGCCTACATTTGGTGCAGCTAATTCCACATTCTTATTTGATCTTTTCAGGTACACACGAGGACGCGTGTCAAGTCAGTCTGGCCGTGTCGTGGATAGCGATCATTTGATCATTTACTCCTAGTTAGTGTATTGATTACTGTAGTACTAAGTTTATAGAAGTGGCGGCAAACAGCGTGTGACGTCACTACCGGTGGCGGCGCACGTGGATGGGCTCGATAAGCAAGGTGTTCATTCTGTGCGCGACTGTTGAAGCGACAACACTTGTCTAACGATTCCGTCAGTTTGTTTGCCAGTAGTATTGCTAGTTAATGTGATTTAGAATTTAATTTGAATTTGCCATTAAAGTGAATTGTGGTAACGTAACTGTTCTGTTATTTCTTACTCGAGTATCTACGCCATGGATCGTCTAAATTTCAACGTCAGTGCCGAGGATTCGATAGTTAATCCATCCTCCGCCGGCCGCTTACGCCGACATATATATTAGTAAATTTTTAAAAGGTTGAGCTCATCTGATTGGCAAAACATGCCGGAGTAGCCCCAAAAAATTGTGTTTGCGGATAACTCCTATTGTAAATCTTATATCTAAGGTCTAATAACACATATTTGATTGAAATCGATGTGTCTTCATTTTCCGCTAGCTAAGACTTGAAAAAACTGCGTAGTTCTCGGGAAACTGCTTGCATGACGGAATAGCCCCACTCAGGCGGGAAACTCCGTCTACCTGACTATTTTTAAAAAAAAATATATAATAAATTAAGCAACCTAGATACAGGGAATATCATACTATTATTTGATTGCCAAGTAAATTGTTGGTCTAATACATACGCGCCATGGGTAAATAGTTAAAAATAAATGTCTCAAAACTTTAATCAAAGTTGATCTAGCTCAAAAATATGCCGGAATTAGAAGCCTTGACTTGCAAAGTTTGAGCTGCGTAGTCCGCTAATGTTTTATCCAGGGTATTAAAAAAGAAACGATCATTTATTTGGAATCATTCGCTTTTAATTTAAAAACAGTCAACAGAGACACGTTTTCACAGCAATCACATTATGTTTCAATCCGTACTTTTCTATACTTTGAAACAATGTAGGTACATCTTTGGCAAGCCTACTTTCCTTAAATCACTTCATAGAGCTCACTTACATTCACAATAGTTCACTTAAATACTAACACAGCAGTACTTTTACTTTAAATATATTATAAACACCAATTTATAGATTGCCAGCATCAAATAACAAACATTATATCAAATCAAATTTGATTAGAATCGCATTACAAGAATTTGTAAATAAACTAATAAAATCTTTTATAAACCCAACAAGTAATATAGTCATACTTTCAACATTATACAACACAAGCACACTAAAATGTCATAAATCCAGGAACATTAACTGAGACTTATGACGATATAATAATTTTAAATATCGACACTTTAAGGTCCGTATTAATATCGTCTGGACTGTAGATGAGCCGTTTACGGATGCATTCTGGAGAAATATTCCCGACCGAAAATATTTCGCGCAAAATCAGGAAGTTTCACTACTCTCAAGTATTATATCCGTCGCAAAATTATCAAAATTATAGTCAGCGTATAGAAGCTAAGCTATAATAGTCTAAGATCCAAACCTACATTGACCTTCACCGAGCTGATAATAGAATAAAACATATTTTATAATAAATTTCGGTGAAGGTCGATGTAGGTTGGGACCTTTTACTATAAGTTTTGACAAATCTTCAAACGGTCATTAAATCGAGATTGTATTTTAATACAGGCCTAAACTTAATAGCTGCCAGTTACACTAATAAAAGTCGCTTAAGAAAAAAACGCTATGTCGCGCCATTTCAGAGATCCATCGATCTTGTTTTAAATCGATGCTATAATAATTACAATGCAGTTCTAATATATAAATACGTCAAGCACAGTAACATTTTTACTTACTTATTATAAGAATATGACAAGAACTGAAAGTTAATAAAAGTTACAAAGTAAAGAAATGACAATTCAAATCTCGACTTATAATCCAATATAAATACGTATAAAACTACGTAGACCCAAAATAAATGTATAAAGGCATAAACGGATGGAAATGACATAAAAAGAAAATTATCATAACACGGTTGCATTGTAATCTAGCCTCTATACATAATAAACTTAAGAATAAACCTTAAAAAAACAGAACAGACCAAGTCTGTAAAGATATCACACGCTCTGATATGTGGCTTCTTGAGCTTCGAGCTATAAAATTCAACTAAACTATTGAAAACATGGACTTCAGAAATTATGGATATAGTGTCAATGAAATCGGCATAGTAGATCCAACCCTAGGCCTCAAAATCCTAACAAAAGTGTTGTATAAGATTTAAGGTGTCTTTAATTCTGTTTTGAAAGAGTTTTTTAATTTGCGGTCCCTTGAAATCATGTCGTGTAATAGACTTTTAGTAAACGAAATAGAATTAAAGGCAAAATCATTACACCTTAGCCTATAGGGCATAGGGATTATCTATATTACGGTTAGGTCTACTATACAGGCTTCAACATTTGCTTAGCAACACTATGACCATATTTTTTTATTAGACCATGATTAAAAATCAACCATAAACGTACAACTGAACTTAAAACTATTTTACACATCTATTATGTACAGCGCATTGCATTGACGCGTTAAGCAAATTCATAACACTATCGACCCATCAATACTTATAATTTAGTAACGTTCAAAATATACATAACATTACACCTCCCAATACTGTTTTCAAATTGGTCTTTGAAAGAAAAATAAACGTCGGCATTTCATTTGGCATGTACAATGGCTTGTTTACAACATGTCTGTGGAATGACTTGAAAGTGAATTTCACGCAATGTCATTTGGATAATCTTTGGCACTAAAATCTTAAGTCTAGTAAAGTCTTGAACTGCCGCAATGGGAGTTCGATGTCACAATCGCGATTAACGTTTACGTTTTAATTTCTACGGAACAATACGCAGCGCCTCTAGCAACATGTACCTAATTGAAACGTTGATCTATATGTGTAAAAAGAAAAGATTTTAAATACTTTTGATCCTAAAGGGATAAAATAGGGGTATGCAACAATCTTTAAATTAGGAACAATTTCAATAAAACCTAAAAGCATTTCATTGTATACGTGTTTCACAGAAAAAGTTTGATAGAATTCACTCCCTAAGGGTGCAAAATATAGGTTAAAAATATATGAACGAAGTCGCGAGAGAAAGCTAGTCTTCTATATATAAAACAAAGTCTGCTTAGTTACACTATTTATAACTAAATAACAGCTAAATCAAATTTCAAGATTATAGATTTTTTGGAATTAACTCTTCTCCGAATCGAAAAATAACTATTAAAATACCAGAGTAATAATAAATTTATATATAAACAAAATATACTCTCTGATATAATATATATTTAATAGAGTGGCTATTTAACGTTGCTTTGCGGGCAGGACGACGTCTGCCAGGATCGCTAGTTATTCATAGAAACTAATGTCAACGTTAATTCAACGGCGATTTTGTGATATACAACTCACACTAAGCATGAAACCATCTTGACTGGATACTGGCATCACTTTACATCTTTAGATCACACTTTTTCACTCAGTTTTAAGCTGACTAAATATATATTCATGGTCATACGAAATCGTTAACCTCGCTCAAAAGGGGGTTCTCTGCTTTGTCAACGCATTTCCTGATAGCGTCAAGAATGATGTCGACCCTTCGATCGAGAGCCGTAAGATGGGGTTCCCAGAGGATTGGTGAAACTGGATCCACCTTCATAGCATCCCGTAGGGCAATGGAAAGCGGCTTTCCGTTGTGGAACCTGCCAAAGAAAAATGTGTTAATAAGAATTCGAAAACCCTAACTTTCCTTTAAGTTACAATGGCTTAGTAAGATTTAATTTTCATATCTCGCCAGATCAGCTGTGGCTATAAATAAACAGAGCATATTAATTCATAAGAGACAAGTGGAATCACCTAATCTACCGACCCTACATCGCTCATGATTAATATCAATTTCTCATCGAAGACCTCATTTGTATTCATCGATAAACACAAAAACTATTGGACCAATCATTATGAAAACTGGTAGGTACCGATGTATAAAATATGAATTTGTTCACAAAGAAGTTTATATGCGATCCCCATTGATGAAACGGGCACGACGTCTGCCGGGATTAGCTCCATATAACTTACTTCAGTAGTGTTGCAAGAGTGGTGTGTCTGATCATGCAACACTGCAGCAACGGCGCTAGGATGCTGAGCTCGTCGTGGTTTGCCTTCCCGAAGGCACGACCCTGGTCCAAGTGCAGAGGGAAAGTCTCGTTGCCGAACATTCTAGAAAATAAACAAAACATTATATAACCAACGAGCTAGTCTAAGATCCGAACTAACATCGACCTTCCCCGAGCTGATAATAGAATGAAACATATTTTCTAATAAATTTAGTTTATTAGAAATTGTTGGCAGAAAATCCTGGACAGCCTATTTTTCAATTATATAATTATTTTAATATTAAGTTTCTATTTGAAAAAAAAAATAGGTTTTGATTCCCTATTGTCGAAAGTTACCTTAGGATATAGGATATAATCTTAGTTTTTTAACAAAATCCTAGTTACGCGCCCTTGTATATAGAACTTGTGATACCTTTATCTAATAAACTTACTTAAAAGTTTCGTAATGGTGTCGATCCATATTGCCAGTGAGGAAGTCAAACACCGCCATGTCCATGAGGTCGAGCAGTCGGCGACCGGAGTCGAATGGAGGAGTTGTGCGGACCTAAAAAAAGTTTTTTTTATTCAGATTGAATTGTTATCCTGACTGATGCATGCCTTAACTGCAAAACCGGATTATACCGGATACGTTTAAGGATCTGAAGAAAAATATGTCCTAATATATAAACTCTCGTGTCGCAGTGTTTTTTGTCTATCTTAGAAACGGCTGGACCGATCTTTATGAAATTTTGTGTGCATATCGGGTAGGTATGAGAATCGGCCATCATCTATTTGTCATACTTATCCCAAAATGTCCATAAAGTTTTTTTTTCAGCCGTTTTGAAGGAGTTTGGCAAACACAGCGACACTAAAATTAATTAGATATTAAAATATTATTATTTATACATAATAATTTCTTACCGTATCACAATAATCGGACTGCAACTCCCACTGCGCTTTTCTTCGCTTGTGATAAGATCTCCTCCACGGATGTCGCCACACCTAAAATAATTAATTAATACTAGATAATATGCGCTAATTATTTAATACAAAACAGTACCTATACAAGGATTTTACATAATGACAAACGTAACTCATTAAAATAATTAGAGTAACTTATACAGATAATCCGTTCTCAGTAATCCTGATTTCATAGTCTATTTAAAATATTCTCAAACGAGAATGTTACCTATACAAATTCAGCAAAGTTTCCCAAAATGGCCCACACCTTTTGCCGAAACGATAAAGAGTTAAAAAGTCTCAAAGATATTTTAATTCGATATGTGATAATTACGCACACGTAAGAAATTACTTACTAAAACAATAATACCTAGTAAATACCAACTATTAAGTATCTACTCAATTACCTAGTATAAATAAACTAACTTCTGCCCGTTCCTTCGTTTTCGCATGTTAGCACCCCGGTTTTACACCCTTAGTGAAGTGAATTATCAAAATTTCTTTCTTAGTAAAATTTCAAGTTTCTATATAACCCTTATAGTTTAGGCGTTTATACGTCAGTCATCAAGTCAGCTTCTCCTTTTTTAAAAGCTTTTATTTAACTTGCGATGTATTTTTATGTATATAGATTAAAACAGACGTACCTAACTTCTATTTCAGACAAAAGCAATTTTTACATATGACTCACGGGGCCCGTTAATTAATTACAAATACCAAGGTTTTACAACTTTAGGTCACGCTACAGTCGTACTGATTAAAACATGACGATAACATAAAAACACTTCTAAGTAAAAATATGACATAAAACATCTAAAAGCACTCCAATAAGAGATAGCATATTAATAAGTTGAAAATAATAATAGACCTTGATAGTAATTTACGGGCACGCAATATTACTATATAATCTTATATTAATAAAGCCTATTCTCGTATATAAAATAATATAAATTTAGAAACCGGCCAAGTACGAGTTGGACTGGCACACTAAGGGTACTATATCAAGAAATAAATTACGTTTATTGTGTGGGAAACCTTAAAATATATTTTTTTTCTGTCTTTTACTATTTCTTGTTATAGAGGCCGGTCTGACACGGAGCTGTATTTCATGAACCTTGATAGTTAGCCAGTTTAAATTTCCACAGATGATGTAGGTATAATAAATACAAAAAAAAACAGAAATAAATATATAAGAGGATTCCATAGAACAGACATGATTTTTTTGTCATTTTTATTACATGCATTTATTATATGTGACAACACAGAACCTTTTGTGCCTGAGTCCTACTCGCACCTGCCCGGTTTCTAAATTTACATACATTTTCTATTTTAAACTAACCAAAATTTTACGGAGCCTCATTTAATTATTTGAATTAACCAAAATTATATTTAAATTATTATTTCGAGAATAACTCCGTTTTCCAGCAACTAGAGTTACTCGTATGCTGAAATAGTTATTACCTACTAAGAAACATTTAGCGCAAGTTTCTGCCATCATTGGCTTGGAGTCGTTTAAGTATCCGCAAATTGGGCTAACAATTGCAGTTTGCACTTAAATGCAATAGTATGAGACTCGACGTTGCCGGGAAACTGATGTTGAAGTGAAATTTGTGCGAGATGTTCCAAGTTTATACGGCTCTTAAAACAATTCACTAACATTCCAATATGCTGTGTTACAAGCTTGCCTTAAAACATATGAGTGTTATATCAGAACCTGTGCTAGCTCATGGTGTAGACATTCGAATTAAAACAGCTATTACAGATTTAACTCGCATATTTTATTTGCCACGAATGTGGGAACAATAAAGTTTTTGGAAAAGTTTCATTCCAATGTGTAATAACCGTAAGGCTTCAGTACCAACCTCTTTTCAGACCGTTTAATATAAAAAATCGGCGTTCTTCGTTGGCGGTTGAGATGTAATATGCCGTACGTATTTAATTTTGGATGTGAAACTGAGATCATACCGTATGTCACGAAGAAACGATTTTCAATATCTTTCCTATGCCTAAATTATAATGCGCCTTACACTAATCAAGAACATTAACAAACCAACCTTCCGTTCCGCCAAGTCAGACGTGGGCAGAAACGCAGCGAAGCTACCTTCAAGCATATCAGGGTTGCCACAGATAGCGTGGCCCGTGTCGCAGTAGTACGAACACTTGCCGTGGAAGCAGAAATTGTTCGCGGGCGACACGAAGAAAGTCTTCAAAATATCGCCTTCTGTCACGTCATAGATTTCTGTCGTCATGTTCAGCATTCGACCGACCACGGGCATCGCGCGTCGGAAACCCAGTATCCTGTATTAAAATTATGATTGAATAGTTATATATTTTTTTTTATTTAATCAATTTGGAACTAACGTAACTAATATGAAACTGGTCAGAACACACTAGTAAGTATAGCATGTTGTTCTAGGATTAGAAATCAGTGTAGGTAATAGTGACAAAATAAGACATTGAAGTTAGTATAATCTATATTATATTTATAATCTGCTTTTCTATACCCTCTCTCTTTCAACCCTTTTAAATCTTTAATTAAATAGGGATGGAAAAAAGATACACATACGTAGATAGATACGTACCTACGTACGGGAATTACCTAAATAATTTCATTTTTCACAGTTTAAAGTTATATTATGAAGTGTTGTAAAAATTTGACATTACAATCTGTAGAAGATACTATTACTGTGTAACTTTTATAAGTTAGACATTGGTAAATGTTACGCCAAGCCTGTCATTATATTCATAAATCATCTATTTACAATGTACATACATACAACGAACCAGTTTAGGAAGAGGAAGTACCAGCAAAAAAGTATTTTAATTACTTTCGTTTACTCACTACGTTCCTGTACGCTTATCTCTTCCGCTATCAATAATCAATTAATCTCATAGTTACGTTATATTTTCTACTGTAAATACAAACACTCGAGTTTTATCGGTCAGTTGCTAGTTGCCACTATTTATACTTTATCGGCTAATAATCAATTAATTATTTAATGTCGGTTGGATTATCGAATACGAAAAAAATATATGCTATGATTCTCTGTTTACACCAGAATACAATTCACTTCATTGTGAGAAGTATATGTTTTTTAAATCACTCAAATTTTAATTTATACAAGATGACATAGTTAACTCTTTGCTACCTCTTAATTGGGCAAAAAATCTTTACACTTTTATCGAGTGTGTATAGCTTAAATTAACAAATTCAAGATATTGTTTTGGTAAAAAGCTAAGAAAAGCGAGATAAAATTGACACGACAGAGTCGATAAAACAAAGCATAGTAGGCGTCCAGAGCACTGGTAAATTTATCGATGACTTTAAATAAGACAGTAAATTAACGTATTATTAGTTTAATTCTAATGAAAGTAGTGAACATAGTCTAGAAAAAATCTAATCCAATTACCTGTCAAGATGAAAAGCAGCTATTTCAGCGTTGTGCCTTTCATAATCCGAGAAATAGAAATGATTGGGCAGCGTTTGAACGTCTCTTGCAAATCTGTAAAAGAAATTATATTATTTTAAAAAGTACTCTCTTGTGGTGTATTGTCCCTAATGAAACTGTGCGTTTAGGTAGATCATAAAATGTCTCCGTCCTTTTCTAATTGAAGTACTCTCACTCTCTCTTTATTTGTTTGGTCAATCTCATACGCCGCCATTTTAAATAAGGTAGTAGTTGTCTAAAAGCAAATTTGTTGATAAACGGCATATGCTTGTTGTAAGTCGTAGTGAATTTTTCGGAATCATTTTTAGCCGAAAACACTATAAAGTTTATTATGAGTTACAGTCCCAACTTAGGTACATTAAAAGTCAGATTTTACTAAATGGAGCTTAGAAATTAGAATATTGCTAAAGCTTTTTTTAATAAAACGATAATTGAGACCTTTCTTCTAAAATTCAGTGCTCATTTAACGATATAAACTGAGTACGATTTACTGAAAGTATAAAACGATAACAAGATCAAATGATAGCGCACGGTCTTCTCTTTTGTCGCGGTCTGTCGAAACACGAGTGTCATGCTATCAACGATCAGTCACGTCTAGGGAAACTGGTGATATAAACATAAGTGTTAAGAGTTTAGCATACCAAAGAGTTCTGTTTAAAGGGTCATTTAAAAAAAAGACTGGATGTGCCAGCATGGTAAATATGTATTATCACATTTTGATAAATCTACATGAATTAACAATTAGGCATCTGTTATTATCATATTTTTAATAGATAGTACCTGGGAAATGTTAATAAGATATTGTTAATAATAAAAAAAAAAAATACTGCATAGAAGAGAGTCAAGTTGTGACTGATAAATAAAACAAAACGATAAAAAGATAACATATCGTGCTATGACATGTCATTATTTAGTCAAGAGTGGATAAGAGTAAGAAAGTTCGGTCGATAGTTATATTTAGTGAAGAAACACCATAAATCCGTTGAATTACAAAATCTTGCGCCATGAAGTTTATAGCTACGATTTATGACACAATCTGTTCTCTTATCAGCAACTAGCAAGTATGTTATCAGATGTCTATAAATCGGTTTTTGCGGTTACATATCCATCGATGATGGAGGTGGGTCCGTAAAAAATATTTGCTGAATTTGTAATATTTGATTAATCAATAAATTTAACAGTATTGATATTTTTTTCATTTTCTTCTTAAGAAAAAGTGACATGATTCGTTAATATATCGATTCAATGCGCTAAAAATGTTAATGTCACATATCTTTTAGCACTTCAATAATTCTTGAAAACTCATCATCAACCAACTATGCCATCGAGCTGTTTCAATAAGAGTTGGTATGTTTATGTTATCTAATATTATAATAAGAAATGAAACTTAATTCATGTCTCTTAGGCGGATATCCATAACAGGGAGCCTTTTTCTCTTTGAATAAAAACCAACCGGTGACAAAAATTGAAAGAGAGTGAAAGAAATCCATAAAAAACAATATCAAATATCATCATCGTAAGATCGTGATGAATGAAATTTAAAGGTCTGGAAAGTTGAAGAGAGGGTAAATAATATCTTAAGACTCCATTGTTTATTAAGGGCCTATCTTCTTATATATAAAAATGAATCGCAAAATGTGTTGGTAAGCGCATAACTCGACAACGCCTGGACCAATTTGGCCATTTTTTTTAAATGTTCGTTGAAGTCCAAGGATGGTTCTCACGGCGAGAAAAAATCGAATAATTGCCGGGAAAACCCTAAAAACAGGCCTTTTCTTTTCCCATACAAACGTTGTCTAACTAAAGTTACCTAATTTGAATTTCGAACGGGCAGGATGACGTCTGCCGGGACCGCTAGTTAAATAATAAAAATACTTAGTAAGTAGGTACGTAATTTATCTAAATATACCTATTTGTAAAATGCTGATTACATTTTATACATAGATTGAATTGTTGATTGAAAAGCGTATACAAACTCAACTTTTTTATAATTATTTCAAAAAGTTTTCATATCAAAAGTGTGAACTAGTTTAAGTATACGGAGAAGGGTTATCGGCAGTCACGTAATTTATCGCCCTCGAGTGAATTGTACGACGGCCTCTAAGGCCTGTTGATATGTCGTCGGCGTATCCCCTCTAGTCCATAATTTACCTACTAAGGCCAGTGGGTCCGTTAGAAAAGTAACCTGAGACAACCCCCGTATCTTATCCATCGACATCTGCACCTAACATATCTCTAGACCACTTACTTGTGCGGACCTTTCTGCCGATTTCATTCCCTCCCCAAAATTTGGCAAAGAGAAATATAGTAACAATGTAAAGTGCTCGAACGTCTGACACGCGATATGTTACCCCTCTAGGAATTTCACGCGATCCCCCCGAGAAGATTTTTAGACGTGCCTTTTGTTTTGTTTGTCAGAACTAAAATCGTTCTCCGCGGCCATTGTAATGTCATCTATTATTTAGATATTACTCAGTACGTTACTTTTATTCGTTGCACGGATTCCGAAGCGCTTGTGTAAAAGAAAACTCGCTGAAGTCCTTTGTGTTTCTAACAATGGTATGTACGTTTGTACGTAACAGAACTTAGGGAAAACTCGTATACTTGGCCGAACGTGTAGTTTAATAGCACTTGTAGCGGGAAACTCCTCGACAAGCCGCTAAGCCGATCGCGTGAAAGAAGTGTCTAGAAGTTTTGTGAATGGAACCGACGCGTAACACTCGAACAGACCTTACACACCTCGCTGAAGTGCGAACGAAGTTCGAGAAAAACTTTCCACAAGTCGCTGGACTGAACATGTTCCTCGAAACTTTAGTTGTGTACCCAGATGTATAAGGAGCCATTAAACATATTTTTAATAATATACTGCTTTTGTGTAAATAAAAAAGAATATTCAATAGACTCACCGCATTGGTTTAAACAACGCCTGAATACCATTGGGATAGTCGATGATCAGCTTCAGTTGCGTACCCCCTTCCTTTTGCTCTGTCAACAAAAAATATGTTCAAGTAAAAATGCTTAGAAAATAATACAGAATTTGTTCGCAAACCTGGGCAAGTTTACCTGGAGTTAAATATAAATGTTAAAACTATGAAATAAAGTCCCTCCAACAATGAAATCCAATTAACTGGTTTAAATATTCAAGTCCAATTTGAAGTAAAGGGCGAGATTGTTGTGGTAGTATTGTCCGTCGGACCGCTAACCCCGCAACTGATTGCAAATCCGACTTCATTTAATATACATAGACATAGTCTCCTCTATGCTGCTCAGAACTAAGAAGCACGTGTTTGTTCTTATGCCTTGTGTGAATTATTAATTGTTTCCAATTTTCAGATATAGATATTATACACGCGTCTATCGATAGTATAATACCTATGATCCCAACCCTAGGGTAATGTATTATACAAAGAGTAATTAATTTGCGTAATGGATCGAATTATTGTTTGATGTAATACAAACCAAATCATTGACTAAGATGCAACACTGAGATTTTGATTGCTCATTAAAATAATTGAGTAGAAGGTACTTGGTCGATGAAGCTTCGCACCTAAATAAAACAATATAGGTAATAGAGACAAAACTGACATTGGCATGGAATTACGTCTTATTTTCAAATTAGAAAAGGTTGCGTTATATTTTAAATACGTTAAAGGTAAAGTGGATAGAACGATGAATAATAAGAGAGGGTAATTTGAAATAGATGTAGGACGTTAAAGGTCTAAATGTCCGGCGTGATCGGCTCGTAAGCCCAATCACCGACATATTGAATAATTTATTGGTATATTTTCTGAAACGATTAGTCGAAGGTCTTAATTAGGACTTCTATCAAATATTATTACTAACTTCTTATTATTAGAACCGCTTAGGTAAAGTTTTAATAAAGCAACTACGTAAAAGTTTTATGTCAAAAACAGCTGTGAGTGCAGACGTTCCAACTCGCAAAACTCGCTGACGAAGTGTTTAGTACAAATTGAAAACTGATTTATCTAAAAGGTAACTGTTCATTTTAAGTTTATTGCAATTAGTTTATGTTTATCGAGTGCCGCTTACGTCGACAATTTATTTAATTGATATAGTTTTAAGTACTTACTTCAATGGTGTATTCCTTTTTTAATCGTAGGTATTTTGGTTCTATGCAATTGTTATGTTGCCTTTTCCTTTTTTTCTGTTCTTATTTATGTAACCTAATTTACTTTGTTGTTTTCATATTTACATGTACTTATTTCTGTTACAGGCGTATAAATTTTGAAAGTCCTATGAATGAAAAAATCTATTTCATTTCATTTTATTATGAAACTAGCGACCCGCCCCGCTTTACACGGGTGTTATACCTTCCTCTTGAATAACTCTATCTAATAAAAAAAACCTAATTGAAAATCCGTTGCATATTTTTAAAGATTTAAGCATATTTAGGGACGGACAGACAGCGATTTGTTTTATACTATTTAGTGATAGGCCAAAATAACTATGAAAGTACCTGCATGAATGACGGGAAGAGTTGCCATATCCTTGACCACGGCATCCACGAGCTTCTCCCCATCCTCGTAGAGCTCGTGCTGAGCTATCTTCAAGTGGAACTTCTCCAGGTTCGATGCGTTCACACTGCAACACACAAATATTCATTACAAGCGGAAATAATAACCTAAATTAATACTTGTAACTAGTTAAATAATACGTAAGATTCATGCCATGCACGAAAACATTCTCAATTCAACAATTCTCGCGCAAGAAAGCATATCTCCACTGTCACTATTTCACTCATTGCAAAAGCATGCCCCTAATTACATCTTGACATGACTAAATTTGACGATATGCCTATTTCTATAGTACTTACCTACCAATAGAAATTGTTAGGTGAAGTACTTTATTTCATTATTTTACGTAAACATATAGCGACCTTATTCTCCACTCTTGCACAATTGGAAACCAATATCAATGACGTCTGTATACAACAGTAGGCTCCCTACATATGCAATCCATCTGATAAATGGTAATAAAATGTAAATGGGGTAGTCAAGAAGACATCTTAAGGATCCGCTACTCGGCATTATAGACGCATATTCGTAAACCTGGTCGTTAATGTCTAGATTTACATGGAAGATTTTCCGATGGCGGCGCGTTGGTTTTGGCTGCGTGGAACACATAAGTGGACGTGATTTGCTTGCTAGAGGTAGGTGCGAGGCTCCAGGCGACACGGCGCGGGCCGCTTCTGAATACTAAGGAGCCTACGTGTAGCGTTCTCGATTTGTGGCATGCTCCGATAACCTGCATTTAGAAATCAAGCCACCAGCTACTCTAAAATTTATTGACTCTCTTTTTGGTGTGAATTGTGTTGGCATCAGGTGGGAATTCTAAAAGCCCGATTGTTCCGAATGCGGATAAATGGACGCAACGAATACATAACGACTCGCCACTAGGATCTGTTTAGCGGAATAACACGTTGACACTTATCTCTAATGTCCCCGATTACTAAAATAGCGAAACGATTCAAAATGAAAGTTAATCTTTTAGAAAACCTCACACAAAAGTAAACAGAAAATCTGGAGAAAACGTACCTACAAAATTAATCAGTATGAACCGACCCTTTCTTATATGAGACATGAAATTTGGGCATAAGAGGTCCCCTCATATCGCGCGCAGCGTTTCAGCCAGCCATCGTGCATTCATTCCATTTAGTTTTATTGTCCGAAACCCGCGCCTATCGCGGCGGGCCCGTAACTGGATTTTAAATAAGATTTCTTCTAGAGGTTGCGAAATTTGCCTTACAAGATAAAGAAAGGTCGCGTCTGATCCATATAGAATCGGCATGCCGTCGAAACATGATATGATCCAGTTTTTATAGTCCCGCATCAAAGGCTTGAAAATGTTACTGTCGGGGACGACATGTAATATTCTTTTCATTCTTTTACAATGTCCCTATGAGATTTGGTCTAATGTTTATTTTGGCGAAATTACCTACGTGTACACTCGAGGCCGGTCTCTAGTCGCGGCCAACCTGTTTGATTTTAATGCATACTTCAGCGCTTAGCGCGGGGCATTTCTAGTGTATAAAGCTATTCCTTTCATAACTCCTACCTCTCCCTATTTTTTAAGAATAAATTGACTCTGAATATTTAAGTTGACCCTTTTTCGTTCTTTTCTAAAACAGTGATTTGTATGATTGAGTCATAAAACTAATGACGTAATCTACAATTCATAAATCCCGAGCCCTAGCGAGGGCGTAGGCGTGAATGTAAACACGTATGACGGCGCACAACTCTCATGCCGGGTGCGATAGTTATTTCAGAAGCGCAAATAGGGCATCAATGGTAGTTAGGTAGTTTCCTGCGCGAGGTAGGTACAAGGCTGTATTTACGTCGCGAGAGAACCGTCCTCGAGTCGCCGCTATATTCGTGTTATTAAAGTTTAATTGCAGCAATAATAGCGAAGTAACTAACAATTTAATTTGGAGACTTGCAGAGCGCTACATAAATCGTACTTGTGGATGTCAGCTGTCGGCAAGTCTGGGGAATTTTCCTTGTAATGTCCTTTTAGCGTCGTTTTTCGCTGAACAATTTTAATTAATATTTCTTAACGGACAATATTAAGCTGAGCGTTCCCGTTATTACGTATTTGCATTGTGCGTTAACATTCCTTGAAATTAATTGAATAACGTGGGCCAGGCTAGCAGGCGGAACTTCAATTGCATGTATAAAAGCCGCAGAACCATTTTTGGAAATTGAAAAGGTAATTCTTAATGAAATAGAAATTGGAAATGGACTTGTACTTACTTATGTATTTAAAAATGTTTATCTTTACGTTTTCGTTATAAAATATCACAACAATAGAAATATTAAATGAAAATGAAGATCAGTTTTACATGTAATTAAATAATTCATAAAATATTACATAAAATAATAACGTTCTTGGACTAAAAAAAAAACTTGTGCTCGTCCATATAACAAACAGTACGAACTTTAGTAACAAACGGTCAACGGATAAACATAAGTCATCCAAGATCTTAACGTCGCAGTATTTAAACTTACAACCTCAGGATCCAAACACTAACTATAATTAAATTTATTGATTTACCTGGGCTCGAGATCTTCCATCTCCCCTATAGTGGGATTCTCAGGCCTCACAACATTGAGGTCTCTCTGTGGCGGGACGATCACTGAACTGTCATCAGCTCGGCCGCCGAGTTGGGACTCCAGAATCTTCTGCAGGTCCTCGTAACGATCTGCTGGCGGGGCAGGCGTCCGGGGCTCCGTATCGGCGCTACCACTGGTCTCACTTGGCTCGTACTCTCTCGACCCATTGCTGCCATTACTAAAAAACAAATTAATTTTAGTAATCCTTATTGACTTAAATCATGAACAATCGTCGTTCCGTCAACTTACACTTGACAAGCGTAGCGTAGTTTATTTTTTTACATTTTTCTAGACGTGCCTGTATTCAGAAGTGGGACGATTAGAACCTAAATTATTAACACGAAAATGAATTTCTGATGCCTTCGCGGTTATTGAAAAGAACTAACGGATTTATTAGCGTATTTTATTTGATTTGCTGACGTTTCGAAAACTTTACAGTCCCCATATTCGTAGAACGACTGAACTGAAGATAGTCTCACGCTTAAGTGATTAACAAATAAAATACTAACTTTTTAATACAAATTTGATAACGTTTTTATTTCAGTTTACCAATTAGAAGTAAATAGTCAATGTACTTGTTTGTGTTGAACTGTAATGTAGGTAATTAAAAACTCTGAACACAGTTTAATTTATTTCTAGTCGATATCAACTGCTTTTAATCAAATCAAGAACTATAAATTTACACTCAATCGTGTTCACTAGGTACCTGTGTTTCTCAATCGATAATACCGATCTATGAGCATGTAGGCGGTCTAGCCAGTTTAAATATTGCTTAATTATTTTCACGCCTGCTTAATTGTGATTTATAATTAAGTTATCGAGGCGTTAAATTAATTAGAATGCTCTTTTCGTTCTTGATAACATAGTCTAATTTAGCGAAAGACTAATTACAAAACAGATGAATTGTAAGCCTATGATGAATTGTCGAATCGACATTTTGTCATGTCGATGTCGATTTATTGTCGTGGTTGTCTGTCATAAATCGGTAACTTTGCCATATTGACAAAAAAGTAATGTTGCCATATCGATACTAGACTATGGGCCCATGTTAAAAAAATTATGGGTCATTTGAACCACCAGATGACCTATGTAGAACGATATAAGAGCATAAAATAATAAGATTTAGCATTGTGCCGTCACTTGTAAGCTGTCCAACTGAGTGCAGGTGAGAATTCAAAAGTACAGGTAGAGTGAGTACATTTTGGTCATATATTTTTGAACGGCATTGTTACCATCGATAGATCCATGAAAAATAATACTAAAACGCGTAGTGCCGTAAAAAAATGAGGGTCCAAAAAGTCGGAATTTTTTTTTGATTTTCCGACAATTTCCAGGGTGAATTTGGTCATTTGATACAGTACGGCATCAGTTTCATACTATTTCAATACTGCTTCTAATCCATCATTCCGCAACGCCGTAAAAAATCAAGCGACAAGGGGAAAAAACCGAAGGTTGCAGCCCCTCTCTTGCCGTGGTCCAGGGGGTGATTTGATAAAGTACGGCTTCCAGTTCCACAACATTATCTAGCACTTAAAAGTACTATTAAAAATAATGCCGTCAAAAAATGATTGTTCATTTGAATGTATATCAATAATTATCTTAATTTCATCGTATTCTTGATTTATAAAGCTGTAAAATCATTTGACCCTGTACGGGAACTATTTTTCTAACATAATATTGTAAAATACAATTGTTATATAGTATTGCCGTTCAGCAGAAACTGTTGTGATATTGTTATGGAGAAATACAAAAACTGAAA
Source organism: Polylopha cassiicola (assembly GCA_038024825.1). NCBI lineage: Eukaryota > Metazoa > Arthropoda > Insecta > Lepidoptera > Tortricidae > Polylopha > Polylopha cassiicola. The sequence goes on along the minus strand of CP149054.1, from coordinate 4,576,893 downwards.
TTTTGCAAATTATTGCAGAAATTTAAATATCAATAATTAATGAAATATAGCAGTTTTCTACATTGTATCCCATGTTTTAAATAGTATTAACATAAATAAATTAGGAAAAAATGTTGCCGTACATTTTAATGTAGACCATATCTTATATATAAATGCGAAAGTAACTCTGTCGGTCTGTCTGTCTGTTACGCTTTCACGCTAAAACTTCTGGACCGATTTAAATGAAATTTGGTACAAAGAAAGTCTGGAGCCTGATAAAGGACATAGGCTACTTTTTAACCGAGGAGTTCCACGCGGACGAAGTCGCAGGCAGAAGCTAGTATAATATAATTCTTGATATAATGTATTAGAGACATAATCACAAAACGAACTGCTATCAAAAAGTAGGTTAGGTTAGGTTTGAACTGCGTCCCCCTACCAAAACGAATGGGTAACAAAAGGAGGTTAGGATAGGTAAATAAAATACAATGTGCAAAAGTAAATTAAATATATTATTAAGTAAGTACATAAATCCCAGGCACATTACTTTAGATTTAAATTTGAAGCAATTGCTCGTAAAAATTCACCTTCGTTCGATTAAGTATAATATTATCAATTCTTTTTTGTTGCTCCATATGTATTTTCTTTTTTTTTTCTGGCGGTTGCCCATTCATATATGATTGTATATTTCCAAGAATAATGTTAGATTCAGCTAATAATTCATTATGATTTGTATATAAAATGAGCGTTATACCATACAATCTTTATAAGAAATAAGCGTTATACCGAACGATAAATATACGAAATAAATTTATATATTTTAAAATTATACCAAACGTTTATTATACACAATGAATGATTATATTAAATTATATCAAATGAAATTATTTGAAATTATATCAAATGTTGATATATCAATAGAAAATATATTAGATATTTTTATATCGATCATTACACACCCCTTTGAACCAACGAAAATGTACGGCATATGAAAAAATATTATCTATGCATAAAATACTTTCGAAATAAATTAATTTGATGTTGTGTCAAATCACCCCCTGGACCACGGCAAGAGAGGGGGCTGCAACCTTCGGTTTTTTCCCCTTGTCGCTTGATTTTTTTACGGCGTTGCGGAATGATGGATTAGAAGCAGTATTGAAATAGTATGAAACTGATGCCGTACTGTATCAAATGACCAAATTCACCCTGGAAATTGTCGGAAAATCAAAAAAAAATTCCGACTTTTTGGACCCTCATTTTTTTACGGCACTACGCGTTTTAGTATTATTTTTCATGGATCTATCGATGGTAACAATGCCGTTCAAAAATATATGACCAAAATGTACTCACTCTACCTGTACTTTTGAATTCTCACCTGCACTCAGTTGGACAGCTTACAAGTGACGGCACAATGCTAAATCTTATTATTTTATGCTCTTATATCGTTCTACATAGGTCATCTGGTGGTTCAAATGACCCATAATTTTTTTAACATGGGCCCATAGTCTATACCGTCTTCTTTAAAATGTTACAATTATTAAAATTAACTCGGTACCCTCTAACTTCTTAAAAGGTCGAAAAATATACACCAAATTAGACGTATCCAATTATAATATTTTACCTATTATAGTACAAAATCGCTCGTTAAACATGCTTTGCTTTTAACAATGATAACAGACTAGACAGCACAAAGACACGCTTATAGATATTGTATTAAGTCAACAATGAAACCTATTGTATGAAATTGAGAGTTACTTCAAGATCAAGGACTACTTGTTTACAAGTGTTTAAATCTATTGTAACATTGTTGAAATTGTTCACTTACATCGCCAAAATAAGGGGCGATTGGATGATTTGTAATAATTGTTTGGTCGAATTCTCCCGTGGAAAGTGAAGGGCTGGCGGATTATTTTTCATTTTCAATAACAACATTAGCCCTCGGCTGGGGTCGTGCTGTTTGCTCCATCTTTGACTACGTCATCTAGCACTTTAGTTCAACAAATGAGGTGTCTTTTTAGGTATACCTACTCTGCGGCTCAAACAGAATCTTAAAAGTTTTATGACCCTATATTTAATCTTTATTATTTTGCTCCTAAACTGATTAGTGATACGATGTATTTTAGTTTAGGTTCTAAAATAAATCGCGTAACAAGATTTTGGTATCTCAGGGCGAGATTACTCAATATACAATGCTTTTCTTTGTCGAAAAAATTTTTGGTCCTTAGACTTACCACGTTATATTAGACGAACTTGATAAGTTGTCTTACTATTTAATAAAAAGCCTTCGAGACTCAAAAATCTTACTTAACTAGTCTCTCATTAGTGGAACTTGACAGCTCATCACATCCCATTATAAACACATCCCATATTCACTTCAGGTGTCTGATGCCAGGTCAGGTTAGAGAGACAAAGACAATCTGTTTATTTAGACCAACAACGAAATAAATTCTTTTTAAAGTAATAAAAAAATGTCTGTTTGAACTTTTCTATTGACTGAGCTACTTGCCTAACATTGGTGGTCCGCGTGGGAAAAACAAATGAAAACGCCTTTTGATTGGAGCAAGGGTTGAATGAAAGTAAATAACAATTTTCTTCGACGATGACATTTGAAACTCGAATTGCAATAGTTGCAAGAAAAACACACCTACGCAACTTTATAAAGTTAGACAAAGACAGGATATATTAATTGTAGACCGTTGGCTTGCGCTAGAGGGCGCCCGGTCGGCGCGGTTGTAAGAACGCATGTAGCATATAGGTATGTTACATATATGTCACATATATATATGTCACTATAATGCATGTCATGCATTAGCAGTATTATTCTAAGAGCCATTTTCATATGTTGCTGTGCCCAGCAGGGTTCATAATGATCTTATTAGCTTTAAGATAACACCTACCTATGTATAAACATTGTGGAATAGCAATAAAGGATTGAGTTTTGAGCCAGTGTATGGCCACTTAAATTTATTAAACCTGGAATTTTGCCTAGAGAGTTTCTTACGTGTGTCCCTCTCAAGTTGTGGTCTCGCTAAGGTCATCTATTAACAATAAAATGTATATTATTTTTATCTATATTTAAAAAACGACCAGCACTGGATATGAGCGGTTCGAAAGATCGATGTGGAAGGCCATACATAACCTTAGGAAAGACAAATGCATTTGACGTCATTCGGTCAAAATGACGATGACTAAAATGCCAAGCATTTTCAACATTCTTTCACTAATCTCACTAATCGTAATTTGCTTAAACTATAGAAACATATCTTACAATGTTCCAGCAGATTTTCAAGGCAATAAGAGCGTACCTAATCTTTAGGAAATAAAAATTGTTTCTACGATTACCTATTTAGTATTTATTTTACGTGACTTTAACAAATGAAACGTTAATGTATAACCGTATATTTATCTAAGATGATTCATCTTTTATCACTAATACCCGACAATATGACTTTATCTTACAAATTATCTGTTGTCCCACTAAAATAAATATCTCGGTTTTCTAAAGAGATTTTTTCGTGGAAAAGTATAATGTAAGTAGTTAATTACTTTACAATAACGTCAGTGGAAATATTTGTTTGAATCAATCCTAAACCTTAATTAGGTACCTACTTACAAAATGACTGATATCCCAATATATTAGATCTTGCATATCCAATTTTAAAAATACTACCTATATATATAGTAGGTAGGTACATCTATACTAACTAGCTAAAAACAAACAAAATTAATTATTTGTCTATCGACATAAGTATACTTAATTTCATAGGAATATATTGCAGCAAATGGTTAATAATGGACCATCTTATGAAATGGTAAGTATATTAATTTTGTACTGACGTTTCGATAACGTTTCCATATTCATAGAAAACTGAGCTCATAGCATGGTCAGCATAAAGTTAATAGGTATACCTATGCGATTTATCCGTTATGGGTAGGTACATAGTTGTTTTTATTTCAATGTTTGCAGTGGCTTACGTAAAGCGCTATGTTGTTCCAGTGACGTCATAACATAGCTTATATGCTTTCTTTTATGTTTGCCCTCATGAAGTTGTCAGTGACAGCTTTTGTGAAAGAACAATGCATTAATTAAATTGTCATCATCTCGGCTGGGCAAACACGTTAAGTAAACGAAATATGAGTGCGCCACTCAATGTTTTTTTAGCACAAAACAATAAGAGCGTAATCAAATTTGTTAACAATGGTGACACCCAAAAGTCATAGCCAGATATTTAATTTATCGTGTATTGTTTAGAATCTAGGAACCTAGTATACCTACTTGTGCAACGCTTGCAAATACATAGAATTGAATTACCTATTAACTATTAGGTATTCGTAAACACACCTTGCAAATACATCTCAAGCGGGACGCAAGTTTTATACAAGTTACATAAAGGCTGTATAAAGAACCTAGTTATATGTTCTGCTTGGGATACTCATAGAAATATTTTAATGAATCAGCTCCATGGTTGTCGAACAAAGTAGGTAGGTAGTACATTAAGTATTTCATGTCCACCAATATCAAGTCAGACCAGGGCTTCTAGACAAGTGCCAATCGCTAATAGCAGCCGAACGAAAGGAAAGCAAAATTGTATGGAACATGAGTAAAATGTCATGTGTTCTGTTTTTGTTAGCGTATGTAAATTCCATATTCCATATTATCGATTGGCACTTGTCTAGGGACCCAGGGCCTATATATAAGTCTAGATAAATATGGATAATACTTTCTTCATAGTCAAAACGTTTTTTTCATACATCGAATTCTAATTTAATCTATTAGCTGAATGTAAAAAGCTTATAAATCAAGCGGATGCTGTAAAAACATTGAAAGCTTATAATTAAATCGGTTTTAGTTGCTTTAGTCATCAATGGAATTAAGTGGATATACAGAACCGTAAAAAATCGTCTAGACGAGGGGTTTACCCTCACATTGGGGAACCCTAAATGTAATTGGACGAGAAAATTAATACAGACTATAAAACAGCAATAAGGTTTGTTAATTGTTAATCTACATTCATAGTGAGAAGATAATTATAATATGAAATAGCTGACCCAGTGAACTCCGTTCCGCGTATTTTGAGATTTTTTATTAAGGAATAGAAGTTGATAGCGGAAGAGTGAAAATTTAGGGTGGTATGAATTTTTTAATGCTGATTCATGAAAAAATAAAAACAAAATATTTTGTCCAAAAGTTAAAAAAAGAAACTTTGGCCCACACCCTTAATATTTAAGGATATCAAAAATAAATGTTGACCGATTATTATACCTATCCAATAGCCACACAAAATTCATAAAAATCGGTCCAGCCGTTTCAGAGAAGTTTGGGAACAAGCACCGCGACACGAGAATTATATAGGTATAGGTAGGTACCTACCTAAAATCGATTGTTCTTTATTTAGTCGGTCTTAATATTAAGAGTGCATGTAATTTGACGTAATTATGGAGAAATGAGTCTACTATGATTTCGAAGAATAACACACACATTATTTGTGTCAGGAAAATATGAGGATCCTGTGTGATAATTGAAAATATTCCACTCTAGAGTAACTTTTTAACCAATTCACGTCTCCTAGAACGCTGCAGCTCGCGCTTACATTCCGAACTAAATTGAATTAGTTTTTGCGTTCATATCAAATTCCTATGCCCTCGATTTCATCTAGTACCTATTTTAGTTTTCATCCGGTTGAATTATAAACTTTGTGAACTATCAATTATCCGTGATCTTTATTACTTTAAGAAGTAATCAGTACTATTTATAATTAGAGAACTGTGTAGCTTTTTAAAGTTCATAGGATGGTCTCGAGAAAGTTATGATTAGTAAATATAAAATATATTGGAGAAAAACAACTATAATTCACGACGTTTGATGTTTCGAAAATGTTACTTTCATGTTCGTAGGCGACTAAAGACTCCAAGTGTTAGACTATGGTCAGCGCAGTCAAATTACACAAGTTAAATCCGTTATAGTGGTTTCATTCCAGTGTGTATTAACTTTGAAAGCATTAGACGTTATTGAAAAAATATTCAACAGTATAAAATACAAGTTTTCATACAAAGGTGTGATAAGTATCAAGTCCGACAATAATTGTACATAATTGATGATTTGTGTAATTAAGTAAATAAATATATTGGAATGAAACAACTATTAACGGATTTAACTCGCGCTTTTTTTTATTTTATTTTATTAGCTGACGTTCTTTGACCTAAGCGTTAGACTATTGTCAGCTCATTCGTGCTACGATTATGGAAACTGTAAAGAATCCGAAACGTCAACTAATAAAATAAAATAAAAAAAATACGCGAGTTCAATCCGTTAATAGTTGTTTCATTCCAATGTGTAATAACCGCGAAGGCATCAGAAATGATTAAATAAATATGGTTCTTTAAAAAAATACTTAAGCCGGATATCAAATTATTCATCTAGTAATCTTAATACTTCTCATTTTTTTAATCGTTGTAGAGATTCCATGGATTACCTGATAAAACATAAACGTAATATGCTACCGTAAATATGTTGATATTTTTAAAGAAATGTTATACCTAAGTATAATTAATTCGTGGAACATCAACGATTTTAATTTTAATTTACTTTCCAGCAACTGCAGTTAAATTTAACAAGTTTTCAGTGAACGATGCATATTTCAGTAGTTAAAGGTTTACATGTTTTAATTAACCAAATGTTTTATTTGAGACTAAAGTATCTAACTAACGGGTGCGAATTATCCTTACTAATATTAGAAATGCATAAGTTTGTAAGGATGGATGTCTCGATGTATGTCTTTACTCTTTCATACAAAACCTGATAAATGGATTTTGATGTAACTTCACAATAACATAGCTTACCTATACATCAGAATAACATATATGGTATATTTTATAACGATATTGTGTAAAGTAGGTACTTATCGTGCGCAGTAGTCGATCGCGAAAAGCTTGTAACTAATAAGTTAAAGAATTATTCGACGGCCTGTTGGTCTAGTAGTTAGAGGCCCTGACTACGAAACCGGAGGTTGCGGGTTCGAATCCCGCTAGGGGCAGATGTCAATGTGATGAGCACTGGCATCTGTACCTGAGTCTTGGATGTCTTATATGTATTTATGTATATTTATTCGTTGTCTAGTACCCATAACACAAGCAAAGCTTTGCTTAAAATGGGACTAGATAATTGGTGTGAATTGTCCAAAGATATTTATTTATTTATTATTTATTTATTTAATTACGTTTAATTATTTATTCCAATATTTCTGTTAGTGTAAGGCCTAAGTGCCTATCGGCGTTCATGTTAAGCACTCCTCAGGCATTTGATTCACTCATACACGTGTATGTGTTTAAGACGAACGCTGCAACGCTCTCGCACGTTTTTAATCGAGTCTTGGACAGTGTTGCCAATTTAGCGATTTTGTCGCTAGAACTAGCGACTTTTGCTTAAGGCTTGGCGACCAAAAAAAGTTTTGACGACAAAAATAGTTTAGCGACTTATCTGGCGACTTTTGGAGTACAAATTAAAATAGTTCTAGAGCCAATAATAGATACATTTTTTATCAAATCGACACAGAATTATTCAATGCCAAGAGATACTTAATATGGAAAACGACAAACGCAATAGCGCACCAAATTCAAACTTTATTTAATTGAAGTTCCATTTGTATATCATTATGGGGGGGGGGGGGTCCCCGAACTTTTTATGGTTATGTTTTAGTTTTAGCGACTTTCTGGCGACTTTTGACTTTAAGTTTAGTGACTCGAATTTCTAGGAGTTGGCAACACCGGTCTTGGATAGCATAGACAAAAACTAAATTTAATTAGCAGCAGATTTAATTAATTTTGACTCGGCTATAGGTTTGTTTATCGTAAAACTGCACACGACGCTACTTCCAAAACCTAAGATAGCTAACGAGGATTATAATAATGTATATTAAATTAATCCATTGATAACAAACGTCAGCTGCAACGATTATAAGTACAATATTTTTTTAAAACTTGTTATTCATTATTATAATAATTAAACTGCACAAACCCTAATCCAACAAATTTATCGCTATCAGCCCAAATATATCTAGAGATTACTTTAACGATATTGGAATATGCCAGAGGTACATTCTGATAAAGGTATTGATTATGACGCTGTATTGATAAGACAAGTGTTGTCAAAATGTTAAATTAGTAATTTCTCCTAATTTCATATAAGGTTAAATCTTAAATACTTGATTCTGTTATTATATGTAGTAGGTACCTATTTAATTAACTCTTTATTGACAAATCAAATTGAGAATTTCACGGCGCAAATTGTACACTTTTAAAAACTTCTACATTTTATCTAAAAATGATAATAACAAAATTACGAGTAGGAAATATAGAAAATACGTTTAGGAAATAAAAAATGAAAACTAGGAACTTATTTTCTTAGATGCTTAAAGGTACGGGAAGATTAAAAAATTGTTGTTTTTAAACTTTTATCATGTAAGCTATCAATTTTCATTGAAGCTTAAATGTGCCGGCGATTTTTTATGTATATTCACATTAAAAACAAAAAAAATCTATTTTTATACGTAGGTACTGTGTACTATTGACGGTTAAGCACTTTTCGCTTTCCACTGACGATATACAAACAAAAATACTTATAATACCTAGGTACTTATTCCGCAGTCTTCAGTTCTAAAGTTAGGGAAACTTCGTATTAACGAAACCTAACAATGGAACGTAAAAACAAAAATCGCAGTTCGGTTTTAAAATTACCTACGACTTTTTGTTTCCCGTAGTTTGAAGTAGCCACTTGTAAGAGCTGAAATGACGAGAGACTATTAAAATAATGAATCTACGCTTTTATTTACTCTTGTCTTGTAACAAATGTAATTTATTGTCATAATTCTAACCACGTCAAGGCCTATACGAATAAAAGAAGATGACTTATTGACTAACATATCAACGTAGGGTAGGGCCTAATCGAAATTTTGCATAGGGGGTTCCTTTTATAACGTAGGGCAGCACTAAGGGGCTACTTACTACGAAGTCGCGGGCAGAAGCTAGTTGTAAATACAATTAAACATTTACTATAAAGGCGAAATGTTATCCTTTTAAGAGATCTCTTCCAGTTAACCTTTGAGCGATTGAATAAATGAGATCTTTTAAGGATATTTCTACATGAAATAAGTACTCTATAATTAAATACTTTTTAGTACCCAATGGCGTACAGGTCCCGCTTACAGCTTTGTTTAGGTCAATATTTTATTTAAACTATTCATAAGTCACGTAAAGAAGTACATACACTTATTATACGTGATTGATTAGTAATTACGAATAAAATTCACGATATATGTACGGGGCTAATTTAAAATTCCTATAATACGACAAGGGTAAACTGAATGAAATATTTCTAGAATATAGAGAAATCCTCTGAATTCAAAATATGATGAATATGTGGCAGTTTAATATTTAAGTCTTAACTTGCTAACTGCTAAAGTATGTTTCAAGTAAATCACTAGGGACTTAAAAAAATCTGACGCTTTCGCGTATGTAATAAAACAACTATTATCGATCGGCTACGAATATCGGGATTGTAAAGTTTTCAAAACACAAAAATCAAGCAAGTAAGTAGGTATACGCGAGTTAAATCCATCATTCCAATACTAGGAATTTATTAAAAAGTATCCGTGATTTAAGATTTCCTCAATAAGTTAAACTAAGAACAAACAGATGCGATTTGAGAGAGTCTTATCAGCAATGAGTCTGTCAAATTGGTAAACAAGTGATAACACTTCATTTACCAACAGATAACGTAACCCTAAGACAGAAGTACGTAATTTAAGGAGCAAAATAATACAACACAATATTTTTGAAACATAACTATGATTACCTAAATTTAATTCAGTGTTGTTGGAGCTAGTCATAATTGTTTGTTCTATTTAATTTTTGCTACGACAAAATAATCTAGCCGTAACAATTCGAATGTGCTATGTATTTTAGAGATATGTTAACTTTACGCGGTTAAACAAAAGGTCATCTAGAATTCAGATAAGAAACGTTACCTAATAAAAACAAGAAAAAATCCTAGCCACTTATTTGATAACACTTACCGATATCTAAATAACTCACAGTCACAAAAACAACCACGCACTAAACTCACTATTTCACACCTCACCTTTTCTGGAGGAACCGCTTCCGAAATTCTATATAAGTTGATCTTCCTTTATCGGCATCGTCTCCTATCTTGACTCTTCCGTGTAAGGGTGCTCTGTGTCCGGACATGCCATAGTCCATCTGAAGATCTACGAGTAGCATCAGTGTGAAGAGTACTAGGAAGGCGCTGACGGCGAGCGCAAGGCGCTCTTTAAGTTTCATGTTGACCATGATACGGGCGGTCGGCTTGCGGGGCGGTGTAGTACTGTGCGCGCACGCATGGTCGGGCGTCGGCGATCGCTTCAGGCCGCGAGCGTGCGCGCCGCGACGCCGCCGCCACCTCGCACGCGCCCACCCGCTTACTCTGAAACAAGCGCTTACAGTTAGGGCGGAGCGCAGGCTTTCATTCACAGTTTAGAGATTGTAATATAACACACATGAGATTATAATTTCTGAGCCTTCGCGGTTATTATACTTTTTTTTTTTTATTTTATTTGGGATAATAAACAGTTACACATATACATTAAATAGCAGCAGAAATTTTACAAAATGTAGTATTACATGTGCACCGACACCGTTGACCACAGATACAATATTTAAATTAAGGGGATTTCACGATCACGCGACAATATTATGAAACTCTTGTTTGGTAAGTACAGTTTTATATGTTTGTATTTTTGTAATGTATACTTTCAGGAACTCTTTAATACTTAGTACTTAATACTTATATAGCTTAAGATCATAAAACTTTGGAATGAAAAAACTTTAACCGGATTTAACTCGCGTAATTTATTTTATTGGCTAACCTTTCGGAGTCTTTACAGATTCCATAATCGTAGCACGTCTGAGCTGACAATAGTCTTATGCTAAAGTCTTTAGCATAGAGTTAAATCCGTTTAAAGTTGTTTTATTCCAACAGATGAGATTGTTAAGGAAATCGTAATAGGATATTACAGGTTGTTGAGAATTTTCGAGTTGTGATAATGGAATAAGTTTGGCACGTGCGATAAGTTATTTATAAGTACCTACTACAGATATACTTTGTTAAATATAATCTATAAGCACCTATTGTTATTAACTCGCTGTGGGTACATCGATCTCAATTTCATCAAAATATCTGAATTAATGAGTCATGAACTTATGTCTAATTAACATTAATAAAGTTTACTACCTTGAGTTAATAAAGAATATGTAACATTAGTATATTTTATTATCAACTTCAAATAACATTAAGCATAATATGATCAATCAAATATTTACAATGTAACTTAATTGCGCAGATTATGTACATGTACACGTGTAATTTAAAGGAAAACAGTACGTCATAATTAGAAATAGCATACATATTTCTGAACATAAAATCACAGCTTATTTAGAAAACATGTATAACGATTATATTTCTCTAAACAAAGTCTGCAGGTCAACGTTCTTATTGCAACTCTAGCTAAGAACCAACGTAAAATGGTGACGTCAATAAAATTTTCTCCTTGATATTTTCTAGAACAAAACAAAAGCTATCGATGCACATGCAGGCGCGGTGTCATATGGTCGGAATGTAAAACGGCGTACTAAGAGAAATACGACGCTGGTCAAAGTTCAACTGCTATTCTGTAACGGGCTTCGACAACGTGTTGTGTCCTCTTTATTACTGTATTCCGAATTAATATTAAGCTAAGTAGGTAGTATTCAATCTATACTAATATTATAAAGAGGGAAACTTTGTTTGTTTGGTTGTAATGAATAGGCTCAAAAACTACTGGACCGTTTTTAAAAATTCTTTCACCATTCGAAAGCTACATTATCCACGAGTAATATAGGCTATAGAATATTTTGAAAAAAAAGATAGGGATCCGTGCGAAGCCGGGGTGGACCATGTTAAAGGTTACTGTTTTGTCTTTGTAAAAACCTATCGTATTATTATTATTAGGGACCTTAAAGATGTTTAATTCTCTTCCATCAAACAGTTGTACCTACTCAATATAAAATAAATCGAAAGTCCCTAATGAAACCTTTTGTAAAAGTTTTGTCGTTTACTCAATACAAACGGAAATCATAAAGATAAATAATTTGTTCGTAGAAGATTTCTAATTTGAGCGAGTCCATAAAACGGAACGGGTGAAATTTGTGAAGTGCACAAAACAATAAATTTTTAATGTACAAAATGGATTTAAAAATAAGCAAAAGCTACTTAAGATTATTAAGTTCGCTATTTATGCAATCATATTAAATATGTAGGTACTATATTATTAAACATAATAATATCTTGATTTATCACTCGTCCTAAATACGAAATTTTAACACAAAAACTAGGGAAAGACTTAGCTAAAAATCTGTGGCAGAAAACTATATTCGCCTTGAGGTTTTAAATTTATTTTTAAATCCCACCTCATTGAAATAAAATAATAAATACGTTCAAAAAGACAATATGGGACATTACACAAATCATCTCTTTTATTATTGGTTCAGAGAAATGTAATGGTGAAATAATTATGTATCTACTCTTGTAAGTGATTGCCTGTTTGTTTATGTATTTTTTATTCTAATATTTTGTTTATCCTAATCTGTAGTCACAATCACTCAACGGCACTTACCTTGTTTACGTTCCATTGCATAGCCATAATAAATATTATGCAGACTGTATACGTTAATTATCATAAGTACCGTCAAAAAGCTTAGTGATGACGTCCTTTTTAACATTATAACATTACTTTCTTGGAATACTCATTTTGTGCAAGCGCGGCCCGTGTGAAGTTTGAATATAAGCGTCAAATTCGGTGAGTATTTGGGTGTAAGGTAACCTCCTTGTGTACCTGCGTCCTTAAGAAAATGAGGTGCGGAGAGAAGAGCAGAACTTGGGCCGGTGCACCCTTGACAATGGTCAATAATTGGATAGTAGCGGAAAACCGGGTGAGTCCAGCATAACACAGCACAGGGGGGAAATATTTCCACTTCGTGATAAAAAGGTCTTAATTGACTTATGACATTGAGAAGGTGCGCCCGTGTTTGTAAATTTAGTGAGTAAAAAGTGTACCTACACTGCACCTGCATAATAAAGGTGTATAAAAGGTACCTCATCGTCTATTGACTAAAGCGAAATGAAAAAAAAGTAGCATAGTTTCAAGAACAACTGACGTTCATGTTTTAAAGTTACTTCACCTTTATATTATACTAGCGATCCGCCCCGGCTTCACACGGATCCCTACTTTTTTTTTAATGTAATATAACCTATGTGACTCGGAAATAATGTAGCTTCCCATCAGTGAAAGAATTTTTCAGATCGTCCAGTCGTTTTGGAGCCTAGTCAATCCAAACAAACCTTTCCTCTTTATTATATTAGTATAGAAAATCTCCGGAAATACGTCTGAATAAAATTATTTGCATACTACATACATGAAATTGTTTACTTTAAATCCGGTAGCGGGAAATAGATAAAACTTTGCATCGTTAAAGTATGTACAATGAATACGTAATGTTATGACGCATAGCAATAAAATTTTATGATTGATGCAATTTTTTTTTAATTCGTAATGTGATGTTTATGATCTGGAACTCGTAGTTTGTATGCGTAAGTCACAGACCATTCTTTTACGCTTCAACAATAGCAATATTTAAAAATAATACTTAAAATTATAAGTAGCTTTACCTGCCAGCCACAAGAACTGTTTTTTAGTCCTAAAAAACTACACCAAATAAATAAAGGCCAATAAGATAATACTTACTATATTAAAGTTGTTATAAATCAGCTATTTGAAGTACTTTACTTAATCCTTATTTATCCTATTAATATTATAAACGCGAAAGTTTATAAGAATGTATGACTCTTTCACGCAAAAACTACTGAATGGATTTTGGTAAAACTTCACAGTGGGCAATATAGATTATATATCAAAATAACACATAGGCTATATTTTTTAACTACAAATATTGTGTGTAGCACTCATCGCGCGCAGACGAAGTCGCGGGCCAGAAGCTAGTGTAATATTATACTCGTGGTGTCACTAATAAGATCGCATTTCTCATATTACGATAACCGATGAATTTCTTTACACGTGTTGCTAACACATCAATTTAGTATCTAGGTATGCCATATATAAAAGAAAACAATACACACCTAGATATACAGGGAGCTAACTCAAAAAAAGTAATTTTTTCAGGAAATGCGAAAAACTAATTAATATGTCCAATCTCCATTATGTAGGTACTAAAGAAGTTTTCTGTATAATTTATGCTTTTTCTAACGAAGCTAGAAGAGTTAGCTTAAATCTTATTAGTGGTAGGTAAGTTTTGCTGTAAGGATTTTAATGGTGTGCAAAACTCAAAACTTGTCGACAAGTAAAAGGTTCGTCGTTACGATATTATTTTGCTATCGACATGTACAAATAAGAGACGATATCGACATGACAAGATTTCTCGTTGTCGACAACGTTGATTTTTGACAGATCATCGCGAGAATAAGACGATATCGACATGACGAGATGTCGACTCGACAATTCATCATAGCCTCGCAGATTTTTGAGTTAGCTCCCTTTACATCTAGGTGTGCGACATGTTTACTTTACTACATACAATGTATCCGGGCGATTAACTGCCGATTAGGAAACGATTATAGTGACATACATAATTGTAGTGACGATAATCATTACGTATTCAGGTCATTTAGGGGGTTATTTAATAAAGCGAGTAATTAAGATAAACTTGGAAACCGATATGCTTGGAAGCAATTTGTGCGTCATCATGTAGGTACCTACTATGTAAGTGTCTAAACGGTAGTATTAGGTATAATGATTTAGGATTCTTTTGCTGTGTCACATTGGAATAGAACAATTGTTTACTTAGAGTTTAACTCGAGTATAGGTTTTTTCTGATGTTTTGAAAACTATATGTAACCTGTAAAGTTATAGCATAAAAATAATATCAGTATCAGTATCCCTTGCGAGTGTCGAAAATTACCTTAGATATACATATATCTAAGGTAATATTCGACACTCGCAAGGGAATCAAAATCAACAGGAAACTTCTAAAGTGGGCATTCTAGCATATAACACGCTTGGAATAAAACAATTTTAACCGATTTATATCGCGTACTGATATTATTTTTATGCTATAACTTTACAGGTTACATATAGGCGTAGACAAATTAAGACTAGGTACATACCTAGTCTTAATTTGTCTACGCCTTTCTACCCCTTGCTTTAATTTACTTTTCCGTCCTCCGGCCAGAAAGCGCCAACTTTGTGGCCGCTTCGCTAAATGAAATTTCCGCTTTCTGGCTTCGTCGAACAGAAAAATAGTATACTGACCTCGGCCAGTAAAATAAAAAAGCCTCAGATCATATTTTTGTCAACCTCGGCTTCGCCTCGGACGACAATTACATGTGATCTGAGACATTTTTCATTTTACTGGCCTTGGTACGTAATGTAAGAGTTATTATTAAGTCAAGAAAATAATTGGATTTACTTAATTCACTGTATCACTGAAAAAAATATTCGATGTAGCGAATACCTCACTGTCACACAGGTTTAAAGCACCTGCAACACTGCAGACTGTAAAACAATATTAATTAGCAGGGTCCCAATTAAACAAGATATGAAAAGGTTCAAACAATTGTAATTTTCAATAACTAAGAACTCCCATTGTGTTAATTAACATTGTGATGGTAAGTTATTATTTTCAAATCAATCAATACTTCAACGAGTAATGAATAATGACAGTCAACAGTTATTTAAGGATGTATCAATTATGAGAATTCAATTTTAAAAAAGTGTTAAGGCTTCTCATTATGACTTAATGACTGTTACCTAATGATACCAATTTATTTGTTAATTTACGTTGTCATTGATCTATAGATCTATTAGTAATATACGGAATTAACTGCTAGATTGTGCGTTCGAACCAAATAATACCTGAGTCTTTGACGTTTCATATATTGTTTAGTCCAAAATTAGATCAATTGATATCTATAACATATTTTTTTAAGTATTGAAAGAAACTAAATTTATATTATTACTAGTGGTCCCGGCAGACTTCGTCCCGCCCGGCAATGTCGATTTGACAGTTGTCATTGCTGCGTTTTGTTATACTATTTTTAACAAATCAGCTTAATATTTTTTTCTTTTTTTTACTGGAACGTGATAAAAAGTATCCCATGTCCTTTTCCTGGCTCCGAGCTACCTCCCCGTCAATTTTCAGCCAAATCAGTTTAGCCGTTCTTGAGTTATAAACGGGGTAACTAACACAACTTTCTTTTATATATATAGATATAAATTTTTACACAAATCGCTCCGCAGACTAACTAGTCTGCGGAGCGATTTGTGTAACAACTGCCACGAACACGTTTTTCCCTACAATGCGTAAAAACAACCCCTTTGTCAAGTGCCATTCGATAATAACGCGAACGAAACGATTGAAAAACGTATGGGATTGACATTAGTCTACGAAAACTAACCACGTGACTTTTAGTCACCTTGGGGGCTAGACAAGGTGCCAACGTTCAACGTTAACGTTAAACGTTGGCATCAAAATATATGGGATTCGATATCATATGAATGTAAAGACAGCGTTTAACGTTAAAGGAGTCTGCCCACTACACCGTATCATACCATGACCGTGCTATGAACGTGTCAGGCAAAAAAATATTCTTTGTATAGAAAAGCATGATACTATGTCCACTAGACCGTTCCGTCACCGACTCGTACTGCCTTCCGTGCTTGATACGTTCATAGCACGGTCATGGTATGAAACGGTGTAGTGGGCAGACTCCTTAACGTTGAACGTTGGCAACTTGTCTAGGCCCCCTTGTCTAGGCCCCCTTGTCTAGGGACCCTTGTCTAATCGTCTTTGGATACGCGCGCTCACGTTGGTCAATATTTATTCGTCTAAAAAGACCTAAACCCCTAAAACATATTTTAGTTAAGTAATACTTAATGGGTTTTTGACGAAGTATTCAGTCTATCGGTTTCTCTTTTAGACACTATTTTGGAAATTACTAATTAATAACGTAATGAGTATTTTGCTTTAAAAATCCATTTATAAACGTTAAAGTACCAACATCATTTATAGTTTAAATCAAACGACTCGGTAGCGGATGGTAATCAAAGACCGTCTTTGTTTCTTTGTATCCCATTCTACTTTGTCCTTATTCCTTGTCTTTCTTTTCAACTATTTTTTGGCCCCAAATAAATTAAAAATAATCACCGAACTAAAGTAGAATACATTACTGTTAAGTAAGTATATGTTACTATTCTCGCAGTCTTTTTACTAGATGTTTCCCGCGGTTTCGTCTACGTAGAATTACTACTATGGGTTGAATATTTTTTATTAAATTTCTATAGTGAACCACACCTTTTTCGTGTTCTTGAATATAAAATTTACCTTCTTTGTCTGTTACCTCTTGTCATCTAAACCGCTGAACAGATTTATCTACCTATTTATCTATGTATACTCTATCTATACTAAAATAATAAAGAGGAAAAGTTTGTTTGTTTGTATGTTTGTTTGGATTGAATAGGCTCCGAAACTACTGGACTGATTTGAAAAAAATCTTTCACTGTTGGGAAGCTATAATGTTCCCAAGTGACATACTTAGGTTATATTGTATTTAAAAAAACAAACAGGGATCCGTGCGAAGAAGGGGCGAACCGCTAGTTATGGATATAGCAGATAGCTTGAGTCGTACTTTGAGAAGTTTCAAAAGTAAAATATATTTTGGGAAATCGAATAATTATATCGACGTAGTCGCAGGCAGAAGCTAAGTATAACATAAAGCAATGTAAACCAATTTAATGACAGGTTAATTCATTATACACACTGAAGTCGTTCAGGCTTATTTAATAGGAAAGTACGAAGCTAATTCATAAGGCATCTAGGTATTATAGCTTGCGCTGACATTAATTTAGCGGTCGTTACGCGGCGTGTGCGCAGGCACCCATATTTAACGCTGTCCCCGTTGAATGCGTGTCGACACGGCGATGAACTAGTGTTGCCATTGTGAAATTGTCGTGATACCTTGGAATCCTAGTTTGATTGCGTATTTAGGATTTTCCACCATGTGTTAAGTTTTGGAGAAGTTAGTGCTGAAAGCTGAAATCATTTTGATACCGACGTTTTCCTGATTTTTGCTTTATTGATTCTTCTATAAGGACTTATTCAAGTTTCCTTTTCTTTTTTTGTCGTGATTTTTTTTTAATCTCGTCCAGTTAACCATTGAGCGACTAGAAATTAAGGAAGCTAATAGGACATGACTTAAATTAATTTCTTTTGAACATAAATACATTCAAATATAATAATAGCTAAGTACCTATATATATAGATATAGGTATATATATTTATAAATACCTGTAGCATATTTAAGTAGGACGGTGTTTTAAAGCTAATTAAGTAATATATTATTTAATTGTCTTCACGACTTTTTTATTTTTGACACGAAATTATTTTCTAAAAAAACATATTGAGGTCATAAGGCTGCTTTTAAGCCGAGGTCAAACCTACGGCATAACCGAATTGCCCCGTTTCCGCAGTGCAAGGAAATCGCATTTGCAGCGACTGCGTCCACACATTGCATTGTTTCTGAACTAATACAGTACTCTGAAAATAGTACGACAGAACTTTTTGATGAAAGCGGCGGAAATATTAAATGGCTGTAATATCAATCGTAAGTTACATGAATGCAGTGAAGCATAAAATGTAAATATGTACCTATGTATGTATGTGTGTAAACTCTTTATTGTACAACAATAAAATAAATACATAAACGAAAACAATATGAATGTACAAAGGCGAATGTACCTAGTATAAGTACCTACTCTCAGTTTAGTTTTACAAAAAGAGTGGAACCCTGGATAGTTACTAGGGCCCCTAGACAAATGCCAATCGATTATAGCAAACGAACGAATGCAAACATGGGCGGAAAGGAATAGGGGGAAAAGGGGGGGAGGCTATATTACTTACTGTAAAGTTTCGTCAAAATCCATTCAGTAGTTTTTGCGTGAAAGAGTAACAAACATACATTCTTATAATCTTTCGCATTTATGATGTTAGTAGGCTATCCTACTACATATTTAATGCTTGATACAACTATACAAGAAGTAACGTGTACTTAGGTAGTCACAAAAAATACACGTTTTTCTAATACTTAGTCCATATTTCTTACAATTAACTAGAATAGATATAATAATAAAAACAGAATAAAGAGTTACCCTTCTTTCGTTTGCACGTGGAGAACATTGAAAGACCTTTATATTATTAATATAAAAGGATTCTAAAGTCTTAAGTTTTGATAAATAAAAAGAGATCTTGTCTGTTATATAAAACATAAAAAAATCGGAACACTTAGATCAAAAGAGCATGTCAATAATAGTATAGTACACGGTGCCTTTAATATTTTTTCATGTAGGTAATTCTTAAACTTCGTACTGGGATATCATAAGTGAAAGAAGCACGCTATGATGTATTTAGTGGTGTGTAAACAATGGCTATAATAGCTATCATTATTCTAAACGTTTTATCTATCTCGTTTGTTTCATGAAGCATTTTTTCATTAATAATGTTTGCACATGGAATCATAACATTTGTTACATCTTTACACAGAATGACTCATTTGTAGACTCATTTTCATCTCTTTCTATCATTTTATTTTTAAAAGAAGCTATTCTATTAAAAATCAAGTCAAAAAATGTATAAGTAAATAGAACTTAAAAAAGGCCTTACTAGACTAAAACTCAGAAGTCAACTAAACTCAGTACTAAACAATTTCATCTCGCATAGGCACTCAACTAAAAAAATTGATATAGGTAATACAAGTTAAATTATACAATACAAACAATGTCAAATAAGACACAGTAATTCCCCAGTCAGATTTTAACAACACCCATTCAAGAGTAGGTATAATAACGTTTAGGTATATTACCGATGTATAATCCGTTAAATCGTATTACCCCTTACATATTTCTTGACAACCCTGTACCCAGCATTTAGTTATTAAATGTTACAATACCTACATGCAAGCAAAATGTATAATAAAAACCTTCGGACGTTGATAACAGTGCTACCGAAGAAAAGTTACGAGTTTCTAATAAACTTTTTGCACTACTCTATTATGCAATATGCACATCGATTTAATAACTGAGATCAAACAAAGCTTGTATCACCTGATCAGAACAATAACGAGGAAAATCTTCCATGAGAAATAGGACGGTTTTTCACAAGCACATTATTGTTGTCATCGACATCTACATACCAGTTCTAGGGTAAGATGGCACAAGATCTTAAGTACCTCCTCACACTCTGTCCATCTTCTATAAGTAAGTAGGAAGAGCTGCCAAAAAGTGTATGGACTTATGTAGTGCAATGCGATTCCTCCTTTCAAAGTTGTGATTCATATATTATAAGAACTTAATGCTTTGCGCTTAAAGAAATCTTGAATACCTAAATGTTCTTTAAAAGATTCTGCATGTGTAATTAAGTTTAAGTGCTCATTATACATGCCATCATTAATTGCCATATATCGCACAGCTAGATCTAAAGGGATCTAACTCAAAAACCGGAAGATTTGAGTTATGCACACCATCGGATTTCAGCAAAACCCACCTACACTAAAACTGATTTCAGCTAATATAATTCTGCTAGCTTTATTATGAAAAGTATAAATTTATACAGAAAACTCATGCGTGCATATGGACATATTAATCAGTTTCTCGCCTCTCCTGAAAATGTACGTTTTTTGAGTTAGCTCTCTTTAGATCTAGGTGTGCGATATATTGAATTGAATATAAGACTAATTTAAGCTGAACTATTCAACGATGGTAACTTCTCAATATTGCTTTGTAAATTAAAAAAATAAACAAATTGAGTGGTCTGTGCACTCGGTTGGTTTAGTCGACTTTTACCACTTTACCCTATTTCCTATATTAGAACGAAAAAATAAATTACTTCAGCTGCATCATAGGAATAATTGCATCTAACGTTAATTAGCTGGATTAAGATTAGTATCATTGTCGGTAATTTAATAATAAGCCATATAATTGTACCTACATTGAACGTAATTAAAAATGTGGTGAGGTTGGCTAATAATCCCTACTAATATTATAAATGCAAAAGTAACTCTGTCTGTTACGCTTTCACGCTAAAACTACTGGACGATTTAAATGAAATTTGATACAAATAATGTCTGGAGCCTGAGAAAGGACATAGGCTACTTTTTAACCGACTTCAAAAAAAGAGTTCCACGCGGACGAAGTCGCGGGAGGAAGCTAGTCCTATAATAAACCTAAGTAAAGAAAATTTGTTACTCACAAAATGTCTAGCAAACTTATTAAAATTGTAATTAGAATTCTAATTTTAGAATATCTCTGTGTACTCTACTTTATTTGAGTGAAGTAAATTTTCAACATTTTTGCGATTCTTAAAACTTACATACCTACCTATTTACACTACGCTGCTTCTCTGGAATAGTGTCACAACTCGAAATGTGTTACCATTCTGAATTGAATTTTATATGTGACGGTTTACAATCTTAAATAGAGTAACAAATTATTTCTAGTTGTGACACTATTCTAGAGAAGCAGCGACTATAAACATTGGAAACTAAAATTTAAAAAAACTCACAAAATATATCTATGCTATTTGGTAATTGAATAAAATGTTATTATTATTATGCTCAATTTGATGAAATTTATGATAAAAAAAACTTAAATAACAATACAAAAACAAACACACCAGGCGTTCAGAACCAACTCCTGCAAATGTGTTATAAAATATTTAAAAATATCGTTTCTATTTTCATCGTAATATCATAAGGTTTTTCTTGTGGGCGTAATGTTATTTTGCTCATAAACGGGAAGAAATAATTTTGTTTAAGATTATGGCAGAGCAGTTTTTTTCCTTAATAAACGTATGAATGTAAAGGATAAAGCTATTTCAATCTTACCAGAATTATATTTGGATTTAAATTAACATAATATGCAGCTTAATATGACATTACGGGAAGCGAATATGTAGGTATATACATATATTGTCGTCAATGTTTACTATAATATAGGTAAGTACCTACTTTAATTCATCTAGAACCAAACGCAAAGCTTGTACAATGGGTACTAGGTCAACGGACAAACATACATAAATATATATAAAATAAAATAAGACATCCAAGACTCAGGTACCCAGTATGCCAGTCTTCAATATTGTTAAACGGAATGTCAATTTATCTATACATTTCTTTTGATTAATATAATATGTACATACCTATATAATTTTATGTTAATCTTACAGTAGTAAAAAAGTTGTAACGGAGATGAGAAATGTCATAGGAAGTTAATAAACTTTTCATATATGTATTCCTGTGCAACATCACTCACTACAACGTAGCGTAATATTTGTATATTTATATGCTTGTGCGGAAAGCCGGAAACGGCTCTCACATTTTAAGAGTCTTATATCTTTCTATTAGACTGCAGAGAAATCTACTTAGAAGAGTTATATTCGACCCCCAGAATTACTAATACGTATTACCTATTTTCAAAAGAGAGTAAGAGCATGCTACCTTTGGAATGAAACAACTATTAACGGATTTAACTCGCGTATTTTTATTTTTTTTTATTTGCTGACTAGCACGACTGAGCTGACAATAGTCTAACGCTAAAATTGTCAGCTCAGTCGTGCTACGATTATGGAAACTGTAAAGAATCCGAAACGTCAGCCAATAAAATAAAAATACGCGAGTTAAATCCGTTAATAGTTGTTTCATTCAAATGTGTAATAACCGCGAAGGCAACAGAAATTAGCATGCTACCTTTCCTTTAATGTAAGTAAAAAGTTATGATAAGGCCATAATTAGTTACAAAGTAATTAGTAAATTTTAGTTCACTTGTTGGATTTTAAAAATATATTTAACCACGCACAGAAGCATAAGTAGGTGGCATTTAAAATACCTTCGTACTAGATATGACAAGTGCTTGCTTAATTTGGTTTGCAAATGAACGCAAAGTATTCAGTTGATAATAGTCGCAAAACTAGATTCGGTAATAAGTTCTAATATATACGTAATATTATGTAAATGAATAAGAACTGGACTTAACAAGGTGGGTTAACCAGAAACAATAAATGATTCATAAAAAATAAAACTTTTTTTTTGTTGCATCTAGGGCAACTATCGCAAATTTGTATGTTTTCAAGTGCCGAGATTATGAATATTATATTCATGAAAGTTGTCAATGTGCTGCTATTTTCATAATTTTTATATACTAATATGTTTAAACTATTATCGGATTGTTAGAAATAAAAAAAACTTAGAGCAAATTCTATAAATTCATTGATAGTTTTACGAATTGTGAGCATAAATAGACCCAAGATCATAATATGATAATGTACCTAATTGTTGCAATATAAGTAAATAGTCACAGGGAATCTCTAGACATTTTGAATATATTTAATCGCTACTAATATTATAAATGCTAAAGTAACTCTGTCTGTCTGTTACGCTTTCACGCTAAACCTACTGGACCGATTTAAATGAAATTTGGTACAAAGAAAATCTGGACCCTGGGAAAGAACATAGGCTACTTTTTAACCGACTGCAAAAAAGGAGGAGTTCCACGCGGACGAAGTCGCGGGCAGAAGCTAGTTTCCATATAAAGTTAACCTCTACAAAAATACTACCAATTATTCCAAATTACATAAGAAACATTTTAAATTGCAAACAATTAAATAGAGACCGCGAGAGCATATACCTTAAAAGCGTTCCTCTGTCTCATATAGGCAGCATTAGAATTAAGCAACTCAGCATTTGAATGACTTGAAGAAAATATTTAAATGAAATGTATTGAGAAAGCGCTGCGGAAATGAGGTTCTTTCAGCGCTCATTCAGGTTTTGAGTGAGAACTTCCTAGCTACTTTTGCCCACTATTTAAGTTCTTTAGCAGCCAGATTATTTTATAAATTAGAACGCTGACTGCAAACATCTACTTTGCTTTAATCTTTAGTGGAAAATGTTGCACTGTGACTTAATTTACTGTAGAATAAATTTGTTATAAAACCCTCCTAAATTATAATGAATATAAAAGTTTCAAAATAATTTATACAGGAAATTAAATTACATTTTTTAACACATGTTTCGAACAGCATATAAAACTAAATACGCTAGTTAAATCCATAACAGTTGTTTTCATTGATCTATATATCAATACATAGTATAAAACAAAGTCGCTTTCGCTGTATGTCCGTATGTATGCTTAGATCTTTAAAACTACGCAACGGATTTTGATGCGGTTTTTTTTAATAGATAGAGTGATTCTTAAGGAAGGTTTATAGCACCCGTGCGAAGCCGGGGCGGGTCACTAGTTATTATATAAAAGGAGAAACTGACTTAATGAAGGACATGTCAACGCAGATCTTAATCCAGGGGCGTAACGCCGTATTTGCCGTATCAATTATATGGGGCCCCCGGGCCACGGGAGCCCCCAAAGTGTGTAAGGAAAAAAAATAAAAACTTTCTTTTTCTGAAAAATCCATACCCCCATATAAGGGCCACCAAAAAAATGTTTTATACGGGGCCCTGACAAGGCACGCTACGCCACTGTCTTTATCAATAAGGATTATA
This sequence comes from Polylopha cassiicola, assembly GCA_038024825.1. NCBI lineage: Eukaryota > Metazoa > Arthropoda > Insecta > Lepidoptera > Tortricidae > Polylopha > Polylopha cassiicola. The sequence continues at coordinate 4,552,211 of CP149054.1, read as the reverse complement.
AACTTGAAATTTTGTACAAGGGCTCAGCGTGGGGAGTACTAATAAAGGATTTTTGAAAATATACTGTTACCTTAACAGGTAACTCCCTAAGCAGACAAAGTCGCAGGCAGAAGCTAGTGTGTAATAAGTAACCGCAAAAGCATGAGATTTTTTTTTGCAGCAGTTTTGTTCATGGTTGTTTTTAGTAGCACAATTATTACCGTTTGCTGTTTGACCTTTCAGTTCGAACAATCGAAAACATGACCAGTAGAAGTATTTATATGAATAGTTGACATTGGTTATTCAAGTTGGCACAATAGCTATAATGGACTATTTAGGTAACAGTCACATAAGGTGACAATGGATGGTCATGGTAACAACATATCAAAGTCATTTTTGTTAGCGTTTTGTAAACCTTCACTTTACATTCATATTACCAAAAGTTGTGCAACGATTTGCAGTTGTGGGTTTATTAAAATTCCTTAATTTCTAAGAGAAACTTTCACGTGTGTCATGTGGTGACTAATATAACTTGTTTTTATCCTCAAAATCGTTGTGCTGTCAGCTGATCGGTGCATACATGGTGATATGATGCGGATACAAATGAGGTTAGCACTCATGACAGCTATATTTGTATTCTACCTGTATGGGACAGTCCGCTTATTTCTAAATACCTACCTACTATCATTTATGTAGCACAACTGTTACACATAAATAGTTATAAAAACAAAAAACTAGTTACAATCATTACTTTACTATAGTACTTAAAATAGTTTAAAAAACGTAGTAATATTTGTCATTAATATTATCTGATGCTTTCGCGGTTTATATAATTACATTGGTATAGTACCTATATTCATTTTATATTGACATTTCAAAATCTGTACAATTCCGTTATTCGTAGCAGACTGACCTGACGAAAGTCTACCACTGTCATTCCTTCTTTTCTATTACTATGTTTATGAAAATCACAAGTAAATAATGCATTATAATTTCACTGTAACAATTATCTACCATGTACTCAGTACGGTTTCAATTGTACAGAACTCCCATCAGATTTAATTGGCCATAACACTATTTGTTTCCTTTTTAATATTTGTCTTCATTAACAGAGCGTAGCGGATAAAAAACGATAATGCAACAAAGTTTTGTCTTCAAATAAACTATCTGTGTAATCGGGAACATCTAGGAATCTGTCATGATTTTGTAAGCGACATCAACCAAATACAATAAAATTTCTTAATCAATCTGTTCGAGGCAACTTTATATTTGTATTTTCTTTAATCATATCAAACGAAGACGTCCGCTGCTGGACATACATCTTCCCAGAGGACCTCGATGATGATGACTCCACCGACCTTTTTTACCAAGACTTCGGAACACCTTGTAGAGGGCTTACACACGCTGCGTCTTCCGGTCCGTGGTCGGTCTGTTACCTTCAAGTTCCAACGGCAAACTACTCTAAGAATTAAGAAGTATGTGATCTTAAGTTTTGCAATTCTGCAGATCTCAATATCAGAGATTTTTCTTCGTTAGGTGATCAACGTTCTTCATGGAACTATAAAATTATGACACAGCTATCAACGTATAAGTAAATGTCGCCTGGTTAAATTCCCGCTCCGCTCGCTCTAAAGATCAGACCTTTAGTATGTCAGGTGGTTAATAAGGCATGCGGTTTGTGCGGGACGCGGTTCGCATGCCGAAACAAAACACTGTCACTTGTAGTTTCACGGACATGGGCATGTAAAGCGGTGATCTTTATCAATGTCACGCTTTGGAAATTTAGTGAAAACACCCAAAATGAGATGCTATTTATATTCCGAGACCACGATTCGGACCGGATTGCATGTTCTATTTAAGATCATTAGCTTCATTTGGACCTCTTTGCTAATAGTTCGTGATTAAATGCTTTATGCATTAAATCGTGATGATTATAGTGTAATAAATACATCACATTTTTCAGCGGTCGAATAGAATCTATTCCAGAACCAGGAATAAAAGCAGGAACCGACCGACGATCTACTAAGCGCTTAATTTAAAACATTTCTAACTTCTTTCTTTGATAAATAATTTCGCTGACTTGTTTGTAAATAGTGATTGTACCACTTAATTATTATGCATTGATCGATTATGTAGATCTTATTACTCAACTAATACTCAACATAATAATTTCTGATGCCTTCGCGGTTATTATACATTGGAATTATTATTAAATAAAAATAAAATACGCGAGTTAAATTCGTTAAAGTTGTTTCATTCCAATAAATAATACCTACTCAACATGTCAATCAATGAGGAATCATTATTTATGTCAAGAGTTTTTGTAACATCTACAATCCTGATAGAGTCATAAATTGTCTTAGCATATTGTGTGGCTCTAGACTTCATTATATATAAAGACATTATATTAATTATAGTATAAATCTCTCACTCTACTCTAACTAAAATCCCCAGTGACTTGTATAAAAAAGGTTAAGCATGGCTAGATAAATATGTCTAGAGGAACGTTCCCATGCGAGGGGATTATAAAAAATATAAAGACGCAGTGATGGATGACCGCTTAAATAAACATATTATCAGTTAGGCGAATGGTCATGTTTATAGTACATACTAGCTTCTGCACGCGACTTCGTCCGCGTGGAACTCCTCCTTTTTTGCAGTCGGTCAAAAAGTAGCCTATGTTCTTTCTCTGGCTCCAGACTTTCTTTGTACCAAATTTAATTTAAATCCAGTAGTTTTAGCGTAAAAGCGTAACAGATAGACAGACAGACAGACAGAGTTACTTTCGCATTTATAATATTAGTAGGGATTAGTAGATTGAGATCGTTATAGAGATGATACCTCATTGGGCTTCTTACCGTTATATTATTGGTGGGGTCCTTTCGGATGCACTTCGACCCATTGGGATCTTTTGCACCTAAAGTGAGTTCTCTCTTAACTCTTCTCAAGTGAGTTTTTCTGTCTGAAATATTTTCAATTTGTATTCACTTTTTTATATTATTGCTAATCTTTAATTTTATTAAATTGAACTGAAATACAAACTTCACGGGCACGTGTGTACTCAACTATATCTAATATTGTACACATTACGTGTGACTAAAGCAAGAAAATCGATTAGTTTATGTATAATAAATCTTATTTTATGGAATTCTGCTGAACAAATAAGTTATTTTTACGACTCGGACTGTTATAAATAATGCATCGTATGCCAAGTCGTTATGTATTTAATATTGTTTACATTTAGTTTCGTAACAATATTTGGTAGGCGTTGCCGCACGTGTAGGTATTTGGCAGTTCGTGCGATTCGATACCATAAGTTCGAAGTAATTTCGCTTTGTCTCTTTCTTTCCAGCTATTTACACCAAAGGTGTGAAGAAAGTAACCGATAATTATTATACGAAATCGATTCGTAATCGTACTGGAGGTACCTACACTGAAAGTTTACTAGATATTTTAATCACTTAAGTACAACTACTTATACTACGGGGGCTAGACAAGGTACGTTCAAAGTTAACGTTAAATGAAACGAATTAAAATGTATGACATTTGACATCCGCGAATTATTGTGACGTCATGACTCATGTCGTCCAAATGAGTAGGGAAGGGCTAGACTGTATTCCTTAGGTATCTAAGTACATACTTAACATGAAGAAATATATTTAAAAATAGCGCGTATAAACAAAGGAAAGACCATAATGAGGTCTAACTCATTTAAGGTAAGGTTACCTACATCTCACGTTACCGTCGTGTGTAAAACGAGCGAACAGAAAACCAAATAAAAAAACATGGCGGGTCATTCCAGTGAACTCCCTAAAGAAATGAAATAAACATGGGCTTTATTAAATTGACGGGGCTGTTAAGTAATCGACCTGCTAAGGGCGGTCGTGCGTGAAATTCGCTAGATTAAGCAACTATAACAGTTGTATAGATTTTTTTTGATAAGAATTCCAAACTGACGGTAATGAGCCCAACTGATGTGCTGCGGCCAGAATTTAATTGACGAAACAAATGACTACGCGCTTTTGAGTGACTGCCAAATTTTACACCTCTATAGTTTTGATCAATATTAAGATCATTTAATAATTAGGTATTTTTATTGGCAAAGACTTATATTTCCTATCGCTATGATGTTTACGCAACATAGCAATATCATTGTGTTTAACGCGAATAACTAGAATAGACATTTTAATGATATATTTTAGTTATATTTTGATTTTTATAAACAACTAGCTTCTACCCGCGACGCGACGCGACGCTTTAGCTGCGATGATAGGTTAGTCATTAAGTCAGCTTCTCCTTTTATAAATATATATTGTAAATTTCAATTTATAAATGTCATCTCGAAGCATTATTTGATTTTTTTTATTTTGTTTTAGTGCATGGCTCAGTATTCCAGCTAGTAAGTGCAAGCTAAATAAAGTGTTTGCCTTACCGCGATAAGAAATTGCAAACTTAGATTACGTAGCATTTGCTTTATCGAATACAGTTTTGAATTACCCACTGCATGGCAATTTTTATTACTATAGGTACTCAAGCGTAACTGAATTTATTATAATAGGTTAATGCACTTATTTATATTTTTTTTACGGGCATATATAAGCAAAATTTCAATACCTATAAGAATATTTTCTTATTTATTTAATTTAAATATTAGGTCTAAATAGGATTATGAAATTATCAAAACAGTACCTAGCTAGCTAGTGGCGGTCCAGTTAGCAAACCGTCCTTGGGGCGTAGAAAAGGTGCCAACGTTCAACGTTAAACAAAACGACCAAAATTTGACATCCGCGAACGTTTGTGACGTACGTGACAGTCGTTCGCATCTCTTTTCGGATTATATCTTCTTCTGATTTTCAGAAGAACATACCTACATAAAAATTATATGTACCGATTCTAAAACAAATCTGTTGCAAATATTTAATGTATAGCCATAGTATAAAGTAAATCCTTGAACAGTTTGTTCTAGGATGTTAATATATTTCGAAACCTCAATGTATGTGGAAGCGAACTTCTAGTTATCAGTTATTAGCAGCAACCAAATATGTCGCGGGCTGACGTAAACAAACCAAAGTAGGTAAGTACATATCTTTTCACACGTACAAATATTTGCAAACCGATTTGATGAGATAGGTAAACACAAATGCACTAAACTATAAATACACTGCATTTTACTGACTCAGTCTGTAAACTTATTCATAATACAGTAATGTTATGGTCACCGTCTAAATAACCTTTAATGAACAACAAAGGTGACAAATCACATACGACAAATTTCAACTTGATGACATATTTTCTTTTCTAAAACGAAACGGTAACCGAATCAAACCTCCCAGATTAAAATCGTCTTAGAAATCATCGCATGCAATCTACAGAACAATGTTTATACAACATTGAGAGGAGAAAGATTTTCTCCATTTTGCATAGATAAGACAGTTCTGAGGTTAACCTCCCGATTGGACATGAGCCAATGCGATCGTGTAGAGCTCTTGACCTAGAGCTGCATTTATAAACAGAGAAATCTTTGCGGTATCCACGCAAACTGAACTAAACTTGTACCTACTTGAACAAAGGAAAATATGAAATGAGAAAAATGGATACCTATAAAAGTGTAGGAATAAAACCCACTTGCTACCTTTACAACTCGATAAACTTGTTTCAAGTTGATATTTTTCCGATAGACAGTTCAGTTTAATGTTATTTTTTACTTATTTTTGAAATCCATTGTTTTCTTTATATGGAGGTTCTCGAATGATTTTTCTTGATCATTAGCCGGTGTTATTGCTTTAAACAGCGTGGCAAACCTAACGAGACTTTGCTGTCGTTAATTAAACTGATACTTATCTCGGAATCAATCCCGATTGTTCTAATCCAAGCAGATTATAACGAATACAAACACATATATATAGCTATATAAAATTGCCAAAGAATCAAATAGGGAAACTTCATTTGAAATAAGTATTTCCAAAGGTTTAAAGTAATGGTCTTAAGTTTCATTTGGCAATGTTACGCCACTACTTAAATGCAACGCTACTGACAATTTATCATTTGTTTTGCTGAAAGAACATAGCTTAGTAAAAGCACAATCTGTCTCCATTCGTCAAATTGTCAATAACACCAACCTACACCAGTTTACAGCGTCCAGCCACTGTATCATACACAAACAAAACTATCACGGCACAACGAGAGGACTTCGCCCACGAACTACTCTTCCAAAACATTCAAGGTTTAGTAAACAACCCCTATTCACACCTAGAGACACCCGAAGGTGCAACGTGCTCTGTCTTTCACATGCCAAGTGTTGTGGGTGTGAGCGAGATGTTAATCGGCATCTTAAGAGTGGGATACGGTTGTTTACGATTGTGTATTTAGTTGGCACGAAGACGCAAACAGGTGTCGGTGTCGCCGCCCTGTCGAGCACGATAATTCCCATCGACGTGCGTAAATGTTTCAGACAATATTATTTGATATGTCTCGCGATAGATAGGCCTGTCTGTTTATTTGGGACGATCTGAGACGTGTCGTCGTGGGTAAGCAATACTTGGCTATAGAATGGTGTTAATCTTAGAAGATTGATCAAGTAAATATGATATGAGATGACAGTCAGTGTTCTGCTTAATGATGGGAAGATATTGAATTATGTTACTCGTTATTGGTTGGAGAGGTTAACAAAGCGTGACATTACGTAACAAGTTTATAAAATTTAAGGTTTCAAACTTGAAAAATATAAATGTGGTAGCAAATATTCTTCTAAATGACGAATAGTCAAGACATGGTCAAGACTAGCTCACAAAAATATATCTCATTTTTTCGAGTACCGACCTCAAGTTTACATAATGATATAACGATACTCAGAATATTTGCCACCTGTTGTTATAATGTCTCAATGTCTATAATTAATAATTATCTGTCATTTCATATAAAATCTTTTCGATTTATGCGAAATATTTATAAGTATTTTTTGGCCCTAACTAGATCTAGATATCTTCATTATATAATAATTATTTGGGTAACATAATATATATACGGATGATTTCATAAGTTTCAATCTATGTCAGTCCTCCCTAGTATTAAATATTGCAGAAATAAGCTTTAATCTAATCCTTATTGAAGCTTATTCCTTCAGTGCTAAGGTTAGTATGCACAGGCGGTTAAAACACCCGCATCAATCTATTACACTTTTATTTTTAGTTAGTGATAATTGTGTCTAATTTCTTTGGCAAGAAACACTGATCGATCGCATTAATTAATATAATGTATCTCTCGAAAATTAACGATGCGATGGTTAGGTACACAGAGACATAATGAAATATAAACATCTTATTTCATAATGAGTATTCGCCAGGTAAAACATGTGTTGCCATCGTCAAATAATATTCCAATTATTTTATTTTCGGTAAAGTGATAGGTACCAATAAATACATTTCTAGGGTCCTAGTAGATTAGATTCATTAATTTTTAATAATCACACATTTTTATCTAAATAACAGTGTCGATTTCTAAACGACCCTACGAAAAAATCGATCAAGGTACTAAAACGATTTATCGATTAGTCGCGTGATAAAATCGATCATAGGGCAGAAATATTATCTACGTATCGTAACACATTGCCACGATTGTTCGAATTCTCATAGCGTGTCTCTATTGACACAGTGGCTGACTATGAGCAACTAACAATTGCGATTTTTTCACACGCCTAGAGACTTGCAGTTCGGAAGCGGAACCGCTCTGCGCACGCGATCGTATCCTCGTTGCGCTTGCGCAACTAGTTTACAAACAAATGCGACAGAAAGTGATCCATGGCGTTTGCTCGACAAGTTGGAAAACCAAACGGAGTTGGGATCGTAAAATAATGTAAATATTAAATTAACGTAATTTATGAATTAGGTAACCAGTTGCATATGTCAATGACCACGGCGACGTAGACACTAAAAAGCAAAATTTACGTGTTTGGCACCAATTTCGATTTCCTATTCCCGATTAGTCTTTGTGGTAAGTACGTATACTTATTACTAATCTATATTGAATTCACTTGGGAAAGAAAAATATAAATCTAAATAAAAAAAAAACTAAATGCACCATACATACAATCAGCGGTTTAAGTCAGTCAGTGTTGTAAGGCCTTAAATAGTCAATAAGTAGGTAGATCAAATTAAACTAAGATTCCATAGTTAATAATTTCTGATGCCTTCGCGGTTATTATACATTGGAATGAAACAACTTTAACGGATTTTACTCGCATATTTTATTTGTATTGGCTGACGTTTCGGAGCCTTTACAGATTTCATAATCGTAGAACGACTGAGCTGACAAGTTATTCCATAGTTAGTTACTAATAAAAGCGTGTTAACCTCTTGGGGTTCAAAGTGATAATACTAGGACAAAATCAGTTTGCAGTGAAAGCCCAAGTATTTTAACAGAGACTTGGGGCAATGACCCACTGTGATAGTACTAGAACAAAATATTTACTGACACCTGGTATTTTTATATTACGCGCCATGTCATCTCGACCTTGTCGGTTAGCCTGAGGATATATTTGGCATTGTGGCAGCACTGCTTAAAGTGAGCGGGGAGGGGTATCTTCGGACTTATTTCACGAAACGTCGCAGCGATGACAAGTGATACGAGGAGAGGTTAGTTAAACTTATCAATATCTCTGAAATCTTTATCTGAAACTTACGGTATTTTGCACTGATTTTGAGAAAAACTAATAACGTATGTGTAAATGCTGTTATTTTACCCTAATCTCGTCATTTTCGACTTGTATTTTTGACGATAATTTATTTGTACTAGTACTAGTATGCCGGGCTGATATACCAAAAGTTTCTTTTTTTTAAATGTTTTGACATCCTGCTTATTCGAATTAGTTTTTGTATTTGTGTGATAAAGAAACAAAGAATGGGATATTTATTTACGTACAGCATAGTTTGTCATAGTTTTAGGCAGTTGGGCTCGAAAATTTTATTTTTTTACAGCCTTAGATGATATTCAAGTACTTGACTTTCTTCAACAATCCAACACCAAAAATGATGAGGATGATCCCTTCGGAGGGGATGATATAGAAGATGAGTACCTTTGACGCAGAACCAGAGCGAGCGATATTTCATAATGTTAACTAAAATGAAAATAATCATTGTTACTGTTTGGTGATTTTCATACCAAAATTTTAATTTTATAAGTGATATTTGAGCTTTCTATTAGAGAAAAAACTTATTATTGTAACTTTGATAAAGCTGTAAGCTATTTTTGTTGATCTCTGCTAGTATCAAGTGTTTAAATACTAACTTTTTATAAGATTTTGATTTTCTGTATAACATGTGTGACAGTCCAATGTGCTAAATATAGAACAAAAGATATTGATATTTTTTCTTTTTGTCTGACAAGCCTAAATCAATATTATAATACCCCTAATATATAACAGCTGTATGTGTTGCGGTTAACTTGATACATCAAATTTTTGGTCTGGGTGTTCAGTACATCATTGATTTGGTTCTAATATTATGACATTGGGTCTTCATCGGAAGTGCCCTCTTCGAAACTGGGTCTTAGGAGGTTAAAATACCGTGAACATGTTTTATCTCTGCAATCACTTATCCAAATGGGTTGTTATGTCCACCTACATAATTACTACGTTACAGTTACAACAAGGGAGGGCCCAATAAGCAATTAGGGGATAGTCTAATTGACTCTATCGATTAATGGGGTACCGTTTGAATCATTAAGTACCAATGCTTTGAACAAGATACTGGTAGGAGCGTCTTTATTTCCAGAAATGTTAGATTCATTATGGAATAACAACAATTGCTTTTAACGGAATAATTATTTCTGATGACGTCGCGGTTATTACATGTGAGAATTAAACAATTTGAACGGTAAACCTTGCGTTTTTTATTTACGTAGCATTAGATTATCGCCAGCTTTGTCGTGCTACGAATATAGGAGCGGGTAAAGTTTTGAAATATCAACAAATAAAATAAATTTCGCAAGTTATAGTTGTTTCATTCCAACTAAAACGTGTTTAACTCGCGAAGATATAGTAATTTTATGTTGACGTTTAATAAACTTTACGATTAAATCAAAACATTGATAAATCGTAGTAAAACCGTATTAATATTTTAGCACAAGATAGTACAATAATCGTAAATAAAACAATAAAGACCTGTTCACAGCCTAAGAGACAATGAAAACATAGACTAAGTTTTCCCGTGCCATGTCGGAATAACTATAGACAAGTAAAAGAACATAATAAGGACCATTGCAGCCTTGCATTGTAGTTTGTAACTTTTTTAAACTATTGATATTTAAAATTCGTATTTAATTCTTAGGTATTTTTTTCTTTACCTAGAAATTACTCTACTAAGATCATTTTTGTGGTAGGTATGTACATGGTTATAATACCGGAACATTCTCGGTAGGTATTAATCGACAAGTTAATATTGGACGAATATATTTAACTAGCTGTGCCCGCGACTTCGTCCCCGTGGAATAGTAATTCTTCATAAGGCTTTATATTTTCCCCGTTTTTTACATATTTTCCACTGTTTTTTCGCTCCTATTGGTCGCAGTGTGTTGTTATATAGCCTAAAGCCTTCGTCGATAAATGGTCTATCCAACAAAAAAAGATTTTTTGAATTCGAACCAGTAGTTCCTGAGATTAGTGCGTTCAAACAAACAAACAAACATACAAACAAACTCTTCAGCTTTATAATATTAGTATAGATATGTATCATGGGGCATAATGTACCTACCTATCTCTATTGTGAAAGCCTTCGATATATAAGATACAATAATTCTACTTGAGTACCTTAGCTTATTTGAATCAGTCAAATCTAAAGAAGTGTTAGTGATTTTAATATATATCTTGACATGTCTATATTATCAAGGGCGTTTAAGGGTTTTCCGATACAGTTGGCTTGTACTTAACACTGTACGAATTAGTCAAACATAATAATAAGGTCGAAATACTCAGATATATTTCTGCATCTCGAAATGTTGCTATCAAAGTCGTTGAAGGGTATTGCAATTGATTGGTTTATGCTCATGCTTGACGCAAACTGTAGACATTAATATTTGAAGCCAGTTCATGCGATATCAATAGCCAGTTACATCGCAATCAGCTACGGTGCTTAATAACCCGTAGGTACAGCTACCATCCGCCATTTTGTCAAAGCAACGCGTGTTTTGCAATAAATCGGGGCCTACTTGCTTAATCGACGTGTACGATAAAATGGCTGAAAGAATTTACTGATTACCTAGCCTTTAATTAGATATTGTGTTTGGTTTGTTGTAGGTAGGTAGGTACCTAGTTTGTTTTTATTTTAAAACAATAATTAATAAAGGACGCTATTAAAGTTTTACTAAGTCTATACTAATATTATAAAGCTGAAGAGTTTGTTTGTTTGTTTGAACGCGCTAAACTCAGGAACTACTGGTTCGAATTCAAAAATTATTTTTTTGTTGGATAGGTAGACTATTTATCGAGGAAGGCTTTAGGCTATATAACATCACGCTGCGACCAATAATAGGAGCGAAGGAACAGTGGAAAATGTGTAAAAAACGGGGAAAATACGCCTATAGAATAACGCCTTATGAAGAAGTGACAGTTAGAAGACTTTGACAGATCTTTGACGAAACAATCGGACGGGCAGGACGACGTCCGCCGGGGCCGCTACTAAATTATAATATGATTATTCTGGTAACTAGGTATATCTTATTACACATTTTAACTTTACCAAATATTTCCAGTTGACGGAAGAAGCTAAAATAAATCTTGTAAGATTTATCAATAACACTATTTTCATTCAACGTCTAAATATATCTGTCCGGTTCGTTCTGGCAACATAAAATGTTTTAATTTCTTGATATTTTTAAAATTGTTTGTATCGTAGATGTTGCCGCGTTGTTGTTTTTATCTAGATTGTAAAAAAACAAATTCACAACAATTTTAACGGATTAAACTCATGTAAGTATATTAATATTACGCTGGTAAAAAGTTTTTAAAAACTTTGCGACAGATTCTTTTGCTACAAAATAATCAGTTATGTTGCAATATATAATTATGTTGCCCAATGGACACATAGCAATATTCATAATGACAATGTAAATAAGTAATAAAGTTTAGATAATAATTAATAAGTTGATAAATAATGCCCAATTCCTTAACTTTGTATACCTACGAGTATAACAACCGTGGAAGCATCAGCAAATTTTATAATAAATTCAAAGTTAGACTGATAATATTACTTAAGCGTAGATTTATAGTATCATTTATTTCCGTCACAACACACAGGTATCGCTTTCATGGCAAGCAAACCGTGAAATAAATAGAACGGTTGAACTCGGTAAGTAAGTATGCCAATTGAACCGCATTGTAGAAAGTAATACGTCCCTAGTTCACCCACACATATGCAGCTAACTTTCCAGAAAATTATAATGGACCATACAATGACGTCATGAAAGAAACTACTGGATAATTTCAAAAGTGCTACGGTCTGGCGAAACAAATGAAGATGCGAAGAGACCACGTGGTAAATCTTGACAATGGAGACTATTGCTAGTCGTAATTCGCTAGATGTCGTTAGTCTTAAGTTCGGTAGTTTTATGTTAGGTCTAGCATTGGACTGCGCATGTTATCCTGTGGTGTCTCAAAACGACGATGAGGGTAGACGCTGGTTTTTAGTGGGTAGTTTGCGCATCTGCTCGAGTCCCACATAACCACCCGATGCTCCCCCGGGCTAGGGTGGTATGCGTAATGCATTTTCCAGCAATTAAAAAAAAAAGTCAACCATTGGACATGTTAAACAAATGAAAGACAAGTTACCATCCTGTAATGAAAGAAACTCAACTCTAGAGTACCTTCGGAATGAAACAAATATTAACGGATTTAACTCGCATATTTTTATTTTATTTTATATGCTGCCGTTTCGGATTCTTTACAGTTTCCATAATCGTAGCACGTCTGAGCTGACAATAGTCTAACGCTAGAGTAACTACTTACGGATTTTTGACTCGCGATACCTAATAGTTAATTTTGTTTCTTATAAACCTGATATGTAATTTATGGTTCAATTTAAACATCACGACAGAACCCTAAGTGCTTGCAAGTCGCCTGCAATTGACCATATTAACAGAGTCAACTGACTTGTTTTAACGTCTAAATCACTAGATATGTAGGTATGTATTGAAATAACAAGTTTATTATAAGTTTATTTGGTACAGTTGGTATCAAATATACCTACTGGTATAATTCTCTATTCACAATTGTAAATACCTAAGTGTTTCGATAACGTACCTTTTTTTTTGTCGGTGTGAAAATGCGTTACGCATCCCCCGGGCCTGTTTTTTTTTGTTTAGTACAGACCTAGGTATGTAATTTCCGATTGTATTAATAAATGTATTTGAGAAAATGACTTTCTGCTGCGACATTTCTCAGCTATGGCGGTCTTTCCGAAACGCTAGTAGATTCATATAATATATAATCTATTTACTAATAAATTATCGATTGATTTATAAGATACTCAATTAACCGATATAAATCAAAATACAGATGTTGTACTGTGAATCGGCCCTAGGTAGTTCAACATAGTTAAGGAGACTCGCAGAGAGCGGACCCTGACTTCCGCCGAGTAAATTAGGAAGACATTAATTTATTTTAATCGTCCACGAGATGCCCTAGCCACTGCTTGAAAATAAATACACCTACAGGATACCTCCTAAACAAAAGATATCCATTTCGAACAGGAAATATACCGCTAATGGCTAATGTACCCGTCAGTCAATGTTGACTTCCTTAATTTTACTCTCAGGTACAACAGAGAGATAATTTTATAAACTATTTTTATGAAAAATAGCATTCTTAAAATATATTTATAAAATATTGTAATCGATAACTAACATCGTTTAGTTCTATAATATATATTCATAAAAATGAATCGACGAAGTCTATGTACGCGCATAACTTCCGAACGACTGCACCAAATTTGATGATTCTTTTTTTGTGTTTCTTATTGTCAGGACAAGATTATTTTTAATATTGATAGTCTCTCTAAAAAGCAAAAAATATTCTAAATTAAGCATATACAATAGTTACATATAGGTAACATGTTACCTACACGATAACTACTCATTTTATATTTATATCGTACTAGCGGTTCGCCTCGGCTTCGCACGGATCCCTAATTTTTTTTTCAAAATATTCTATAGCCTATATTACTCAGGGTGAACGTAGCTTCCCAACAATGACAGAATTATTAAAATCGGTCCAGTAGTTTTTGAACCTATTCATTACAAACATACAAAAATAGGTACAAATCTTTCCTCTTTATAATATTAGTACCTATAGTATAGATAGATCCCACTTTATACAGCCGAAAAAACGCCTCTCCATTGAATAAAACTAAGGTTAAGAGCACAAAAACGTCTCTGACCCGAATGATCACGTACGTTGCCTTTATCGTTCAGAGTATTATAAAATCAGTGTCAAGCGAAACCCATAAATCGAACATGTGAGATCGCATGATTGTTACTCCGAGGTGCTGTTACGGCCTACTCTTCTTTAAATCATATTGAACGTGATCGAGAGGTTGCGGTACTGTGATAATGTTAAACTATGTGAATTAGGTTGCTTATACACGGTCCCACTGTAAAACATGTCGTCGGCTTTACGAAATACATCTTTTTAAGAGATTTTATTGTTTAGGTGTCTTTGGAGTTTATATTTTATAGCTGTGCCCGCGACTTCGTCCCCGTGGAATAGTAATTCTTCATATGGCTTCACATTTTCCACTGTTTCTTCGCTCCTATTGGTCGCAGCGTGATGTTATATAGCCTAAAGCCTTCCTCAATAAATGGTCTATTCAACAAAAAAAATATTTTTTGAATTCGAACCAGTAGTTCCTGAGATTAGCGCGTTCAAACAAACAAACAAACTCTTCAGCTTTATAATATTAGTATATATGTATATATAGCTAAATAACCTACTTAGAACACATTTAAGACTACTTTTATTTCCTTCGTTTTAACAAGGGTTTGGGCGCAGTTATAGGAACATTTATTCCTAAATCTTATAACCAACTTTTGTGTTAATAACATACCTCCTAGAAAAGGAAGTACACAGTACCTTTATAAATGCGTTATAGGTAAGTACCTATTAAATAGTAATTCTTGACCTATTTTTTATACAACTACTTTGTTCGTTGGGTTATCCTTTAAAATAAAATATAATACTTAAAGACTTTTAATATCATTTATGATAGCGCGGTAAAATTTGTTCTAAAATATTATTTCATGTAGGTAGACGTTTTTTTTAAAGATAAGGTTAAAATAATTAAAACAAGAGCAATTATGTGTCGGTTAGTATAATTGCTAGACGTAAAGCTATTTACATAAGTGAGCGTAGATAACTACCTACAGTATTTATTTACGTTTGCTTTACCTAGTTTACAAAGTTCCACTTACCCAGAGAAGAAGTAAAATACTGCCTCCAGATTCCTGCAAGAAAATAAAATATTTAATTTCTTGTTTTAATAACAGGGATTAGAAAATTAACCCCAACTCTATAGTAAAAGATCTATAAGTGCATATAGGTACCAACCTAATATATATATATGTATATGATGTAAGAATTACTCGTGTACCAAATTAGGATTATCTGATTAAGACGTCGAAAATTGTAATCAGACGGATGGGGGTTCAAGTCCCACTGGGGTCTCGCTTTTTGATTTTGTATAAAGCTAAATTTTGTCCTCGACTTCATCTGCGCACGATAAGCACTCCCTGATGAATTGAATTTTCAAAAATCCTTTATCTAACCCATATAGTTATTAGCCCTGCGTTGATATGTCAGTCATTCAGTCAGCTTCTCCTTTTATACTCGTATATATATTATTATATCCCTACTAATATTATAAATGCGAAAGTAACTCTGTCTGTCTGTCTGTTACGCTTTCACGCTAAAACTACAAGACCGATTTAAATGAAATTTGGTACAAAGATAGTCTGGAGCCTGAGAAAGGACATAGGCTACTTTTTAACCGACTGCAAAAAAGGAGGCGTTCCACGCGGACGAAGTTGCGGGCAGAAGCTAGTAGATAATAATTATTATTATTCTCATTATTTATATTATGTACAAACTCAAAACCAAATGTACCTACTAATGATGAAACAAATGAGCAGCACTTACGATACAATAATGTATTGTTAAAAGCTTCATTAACACTGAAAGCGACGATAAAAACTAGTAAGATGGTCGTAAAGTTAAACGCTAAAAATGACCAAGTAATAAATATTAATAACCACAGTACCATCAATAAATAGCCATCAGCCTCCATTAGGGCGGGCGGTACCACCAAGAATCGGTCATTAGGCGAACATTTCAAAATCAAACACCAACTCGGTTTTCTGACAGAACTCGAAAGTTCCCGCTAATTGCCAAGCGACTGGCAATTTAAACACCCCGAGAAAATATAACCTAAACAAGTTTTCAATAAAAATATAAACTGTTAAAGTTGTAAGGGAGTTTAACATTTTTTTGTTTAGTTAGGTAGTATTCTATATTACTTACATTAACGCTTTAGTAGTGTTTACAAGATAGGAGGAGTAAAAATACAAATAAAATGCACGCATGACGTAATGAACATAATAATATGCCATGTCATACTACTGTACATAGGTAATCATGAAAATAAACGACTTTACTTTGACATTAGTAGGTACATTAATTCCTAAAATACATTTAAAATTAGCTGTTTTAGCGTGATCCTGCCCGGCAAAGCTATGCATTAATCAATCGATTTGACAGTTGTTTTTCTTACGTAAGAAACTTCTCCTTTCAATAACAAAGACAACAAAAAATTATTATTCGATTCCGAGCAGTCGTTCAGAAATTATGCACGTACATATATTTTAAAGTAAAATATGCATAATAAATCTATGCAAAATGACTAGCGCGTTAGTAAAAAAGTTTATTGGAGAATACCAGAAAGTTGCATCCAATCACATAAAATCAGATATTTCGACAATCACGCTGTGGCAACTGAGATGACTTCACAATAATACCAAATATGGCCTCCGTTAAATTGCGAATCGCTTATAAAAAAACAAACATGTTCACAATATTATGTCCACGGCCCATAATACAATTGAGTGAGAAATCTGAATACAAAACTTAAAAGAATATATCTGTTTTCAAAATCAAGCTTTTACAATTTTATAATGTGTACCTGTACATGTGATCCTCTTTTATTTGATACCCCACTCGGATATATTTGTACACAGTTGATTTTTCACCCCTCCTGTACCTTCCTTAATTTGTGGTTAGAATGACGTCATATTATTATAGTTAACCATGTGTTGTCATCGACATTGAACGTGAGTACAAAATTTCAGCTCAATCGGTTAAAGTTCTCCGCTTCAAAATTGAGTTGCAAAATTCACCCGTACATACTATATTGCCAGTTAAATAAAAACTTTTAAAAAACATGAAGAGAGATTAAAATTCCTTTCCAAATACATGACAGTGACAATGGCCTAGTTATTAATGAGACGAGGCCTTATGCCACGTATCATGCTGGTATAATTATGTAATGCAAATTTGAACATAATTTCATTTTAATTATATGGTCACCACGCCCTGGTACCGTTTTTATCTGTTGTTTACATAAATTGTGGTTACTTCAAATACCTTATTACATCCACACAGGTAAACAGGGAAGTTTAAGGTTGATATTAATATTAATATTATACTAATATTATAAAGAGGAAAAGTTTGTTTGTTTGGATTGAATGGGCTCCAGAACGGCTGGACCGATTTCAAAAATTCTTTCACTGTTGGGAAGCTACGAGTACACTACTTAATCCCGAGTGACATAGGCTATAAAAAAAAGATGATCCGTGCGAAGCCGGGGCGGACAGCTATTAAATATATTTCGAATGAATATGAATATTGTATTCTTATCCAGCTGTCGAACTCTTTTGAAAAAGAAGCCTTGACACATTGACAACTTTCTACTTTGAATGAAACATACCTAACGGATTGAACTTGCGTATTTTATTTTACTTAACCGTTCCCATATTTGTAGCGCTACTGAGCTGACGAGCGTTAAAATGAGCACTAGACTATCGTTATTTCGTGCTAATATGGAAACTGTAAAGCTTTCGAAACGTCAGCAAATAAAATACACGAATATTTTCTGTCATAGTAATAACTGCGAATGGATAAAAAATTATTTACTTTCTACTTGGTTTATAAGTAAGTACAATTTCATATTACCTAGTCAATAACAAGAAAAATCTAGTATTGTCATTGATATATAAACTCACTTACGGAGCAGGTGCGAAAAATGTCAATGGACAAACATTAATACAGTCACGATTCTGTCCGTAACATTTGCAATGAACTTTATCATATTATTGTTAAATTACGTACTATTACGTATGTTTAGGTATGAATAAGTAACGGGTAAGCATGTCAGGTAAAGACAAGGCCGTAGACTGGTTTCAGAGCAACGCTGCAACGTCACGAGTAGTCAGGACACCCACTGCTGTTGCGAAATGTTATTTTCCACCCCGTTCTTATTCACAACTCTTATCACATTACTTATAGCATTGCTAGGTGTTACATTTTTGGTGACTACCCGATGGTTGCATTCACTACTTCCATAGTATAAAACAAAGTCCCTGTCGCTGTCTGTCCGGCCCTATGTATGCTTAAATCTTTAAAACCACGCAACAGATTTTGAAATTGCGATTCAAGAGGAAGGTTATGTCATCCGTGTGAAGGCTTTTAAAATTTTAGAATAAAGTATTTCGTGTAGTTTACTTATTATTGAATTTCCTTTATATCCACACTAAAGGTTGATCTCCGTGACAAAAACTTTTATATAATATATAAAAACCGTAAGTACATATAATATATCCTTCTGCGGGACACTACCTACCTACGTACCAAATATAATCTTAATCGTTTCAGAGATTATTAATTGTATACAAACTTCCACCCCTATTTTCACATTTAAGTATATTTTTTTAAGCCTAACAAACAGGCAGACCTAAGTACCTACTTTTGTATTTATACAGGTAGGGTGAGTTCTGGTAAGATCGGACACGGTTAACACCGTAAGATGTTAATTTACCCCTAAAAAAATCTTCCAGATTAGGCGTAAATTCACTTTGTACGGTGTTAACCGTGTCCGATCTTACCAGAACTCACCCTAATTAGTCTGAAATTCAAAAACTGTTATAGGTATACAATTCCATTTTATTACAGTTTTACCGTCAGCCGTCAAGATATTAAGGATTTTTATTTGTTTAAATAAACCTGAAAAACCTGAACTATAAATAAAGTATTAAAGTCGATTTAAGGTTTATATATTTACGACTAGCTTCTGCCCGCGACTTCGTCTGCGCACGATGAGTACTTTACGCGTCGTTACAAAACATAGCCTATATATTATTCTGATGTATAAGCTATATTGTGGTAAAGTTTCATTCAAATCCATTCAGTAGTTTTTACGTGAAAGAGTAACAAACATCCATACATCCATACTTACAAACTTTCGCCTTTATAATAGTAGTAGGATTGTTTCGACCCACAGAAGTGAGAAAGGTGCATTAATGAAGGTACGTTTATTAGGTTTTAGTATAGGTACCTAAGTATAATATGTTGTCTACCTACTTCCCTATTGCCTATAATATATCTTAGTATAATATAACAGGAAATAAATTATTATATATAGACAAGTACGCAGCTAGGTATACGAGTATAGTAATTAACAATTCTATAAAATTATATTACACATTTATAATAAAATAAAATAAGCCGATTTGTATTCAAGGATGACCCGTCAATATTTAATATATTTATATAAACAGACAGAATTCCTTCTAAAAAACTTTATTACAGAGTTATATTCAAATTAATAAATTTAAAATCGGTATAAAATATTTTTTTATTGCAATCTGAGCCTATACTCACATAAAATTCTGTTCTCTTGACACTATTATTATTATTATGTACTTATATGCATATTTTAAATTTGAATGAAAATTATTAGCTAACCTAGTGTAGTTTATTTATTAATTAGTATAAATAAATTACAAACTAAAACCTATCAACATTAGATCATCGTCAGCTCAGTCGGCTACGGAAATGGAACTGTAAAATTTTATAAACCTCACTTCAATATAAGTACACGAGTTACATCCGTATTCCGTTATAGTTGTTTTATGCCAATGTATAAAAACGCAAAAGAATCAAAAATTAGAGAAAATTAATATAGGAATAGAAAATTTTCAGAGAGTCACTTTGTCACTGGTACGGGACAAATAGTCAACCTATTTCAGAGAAACAAAATCAACAAAAAACAAAATCATTAGTTATGTACATGGGACACTAATTGGGCTGTAAAAAACCTATACATATTTATATACATAGGGTCTGTCAAGGTGGATTACCAAGCACAAGAAGTGGCCGCTACCTATAGTACATACTAACCACTACACAGAATGAAATTATTTTCTTACAAACCATTCAATAGATTTATAAGAAACGTAACTGCGATCGTCCGACGCACAGACGTAGATTTGGCCGATCTAGGCGGCCAATATTATTTTTGCATCTTATCATCCCTAAAATGGGGTAAATCGGAAAAAATATTCATTTTCACTAAAATTAATTTAATTCGGAATAAAAATAAATCGGAATTTCGATAAAATCGAATTTATTACAAAAAAAATCTCTGAAATAAAAGAAAAAAAATCTCTAAAAAACTAAAATTTAATTAATACATATTCTATCAATGATATAACATAAAACAATAATAATAAAGTGTAAAAATATGTACTAAATAAATAAAAACCAAAAATAAATTATGAAAGTCCACTGTCTTTTTTAAGCAAATCCTGGCAGTAATAATTCGATTGCTTGACGAGTTTTTTTTTAAGTAAGTATTTGAGAATTTTTGGAAGTCCTCATACTTCAAATATACTGACGTGCGCAACAGTCTTACTAACAAATGACTAGGTTGCACTCTTATCACGAAAACTTTCCTGCAAAATTTAGACGGTTTGAGAAATTTCGGGCTTCTGCAATGTCTTTTGACAGTTGGCAAATTGTGCCTCAAGGCTTTCTTTATAGTTTTAGCACCATAGATCATAATTTTGAGCCATGCTGGAGTCCTGGGGTGCTCCCATACCTTCAACATGCTGTGTTTCCGTACTCTAGGCATATCCGTCATATTTCTCTACATACATTTTATGTCCACTTGAAATTGCTTACAAAACCACTTTTAATAAGTAAATTAGTTAATTTCAGATGCAAATTAAGTGTTTTGGATAATCGGAGACGCCTACTACCATCGCGTTATTGGTGTTACCAAAGTGGGATTTAGGCACGTATATCAATAGGCCAGTTTCTGCCCGAAATTATTCATGGATTTCCATTTTTTTTAGTTTTTCTAACTCTTTCTACTTTTAGTTTATAGGCTAGATATATATATGCTTTGAAAAAGCCGTATTCTTGCATGTATCACTGTAATCCCAAACTCTAGGGCATCAGAACCTATAGCATTGCAATTTTTCCTATTTTTCACGTAAACATGGGAAATTTTGATCTTGCATATTTTTAAACCAATATTTAGGAGTTACCACTTTAAATGCAGACGTTCTGGATGATGCTGTAGAAAAAAAACGACTTATTACCCATGTAGAAAAAAAATCACATTTTTAGTAGATAATTCAGTGTAGACTTCAAAGTACTTTTTTTTTGCACTGGGCAGGTCTCGGCAGAAACTATTCTATAATAAATAATGCTGAATATATACTTACACAAATAAAATAAAAATGAAAGCAGAGAAATACTGAGAAACATTTCAAATTAGCTTTTCAATTCCAAAATCACCAATAATTTTCTTAAAAAATACTTGTTACGTTTGAGCCCTATTTTAGGACAATAAACCAATCAAAAATACATTAAATTTATATTAGTTTGAAAGATACTTTCCTGTATAATAAGAATCCATCATTTTTTCTTATAATTAAAACGTTAAAATATATTTTTTTAACCTTTTTAACACAAGTAAATTCAAGGCACCGAGAACTGATACGTAAACTTCGAGTGATGACCTAATTTCGATTATCTGTATCTCAGCACTAACATTATCAAACGGGGTAAAAAGGCTGGGGGTAGGTGCCCAGTCTATTAGATAATCTTACATCTTACATATAATAAAACAGTAGAAACCGCGTGTCTGTACAATTGAAATTTTTAACAAAAAATGGGTGTGGGCAATAATAAAAGAGTAACAGAACACAAAAATGATTTTTTAGATTTTCTTTTCTGTCTGTCTGTCTGTCTGTCTGTCTGTCTGTCTGTATGTATTCGCTAATCTTGAAAACTACTGAACAGATTTTGACGCGGCTTTCACTAATAGATTAAGCTCTTCCCTGAGCAACATATAGGCTTTGTTTCATCGAAATCGGATGTCAAATAAAAAAGCTATCGTCTTTTAAAGTTTAAAGGTAATTTTTCTATAGGAGATTTTATAGTTACATAATATAGTACTAGATGGCGCCTCAAGGCAATTAAAACGCGCTATAGCTTTTTCTCTGAAAAGTATACTTAAATACAAACTGGTCGTTTAAAACTATTTAATTTTGTTTGTCTTGCGATTCGGTTAGTTGATGATTTTGATGTTATACTTGGATATGAAAATACGGACTCTGAACTTGCTTTGTGAATTAGTTGAAAAATATCGGATATAATCTAAAAAAATATTGCCTACGTAGACGTAGATTTATTGAAATAATAAAAAATATATGTATTATTGTATGTATTTGCTTTGATTTTAAAAATGCCCAGACGAAACGCTTACAACGCATCGCTATTGAGAAATCTTACTCCGCCTAAATTGTGCAATGGAACCCGACTTAGAGTAACTTCTTTACAAAGAAACTTAATCGAAGCTGAGATTCTTACTGGATGTAGTGCAGGTGAAACTGTATACATACCACGAATACCAATCATCTCCAACAATTTCCCATTCCAATTCAAACGGACACAAATTCCAGTGTCCGTTTGCTTTGCTATGACAATTAACAAGTCTCAGGGGCAGACGCTAAAGGCTGTTGGAGTTGATCTCAGGTCGAATTGTTTTTCACACGGCCAACTATACGTGGCTTGCTCGCGGGTTAGTAATGCGGATAACATTTTCATATTAGCCCCAGAAGGAAAAGCTGTTAATGTGGTTTATAAAGACATTTTATAATTTACATTTGAAATATTAAATACATACCTATATTATATTTTTTATATTATTTGTCTGTCTATCTGTGTGTTCCGGCTAATCTATAGAACAGCTGGACTGATTTGGACGGGACTTTCACTGGCAGATAGCTTATGTAATAAAGAGTAACTCATTTTAGAAAAAAATCTTTAATTATCCATACTTATGTCCCAGTACTTAAATTCCACGCGGACGAAGTCGCGGGCACGGCTAGTGTAATATAAAGCTTATTAGTATGTTGATTTTTAAGATTTAGACTTATGGCCGCCTAGAATGCCAATATCTACGTCTATGCGACGGCTCGCCGACAATACTCAGTAATTCGTAACTGCATTACATAAACTTACGTCACAAGTACCTACTTCGATGACCTCGGCTTACTATAAAAAAATAGAATCGTTTATCCAAAATAGTTAAGTGACAGATGACCTTTAATTATTTTTTTCAAGTTACGCACTCACCAATATGTAACTACTGTTTACGCACACACGTAAACTTCCGCAACCATTAATAGTAAATAAGTACAACACTAGTAATATTTTTGCCAATCATAATAATGTTAATCTTAGTTTGAACTGGGGTCAAAAAAATCTGACTGCGTTTAAATAATTACAATTCACTTCATTTCACTTGAGATTTCACGGAAATTTGTACAAATAAAAAACAAGAACAAAATGTCAGTTCCGTTTACCGAATTCCATCGGATCAAAATCTCGTTTATAACCTTGGTCGGTATTGACAACGAAACCTATTTATATTGGCAGGTAAGTAATTTACCGGTTCTCAATCATGTCAAAGCGAAACATGCAATTTTATAAAAGCAAATCGGGATCGTAAAAAGTACCCATGAAATTTTATAATTTTTAAAATAAGTATATACTACCACTGACACTAGTAGGTACTTATTTGTCAACTCGTTAAAATTATTATAAGTATTAAAAAATAAACAGTTAAAGTTCTAACAAAAACGCTATTAGGTATGTAGGTATCTAAAAAATATATTTTAAACTAGTTACGATAAGAACATCGTTGAAATATTTTAATTGGTAACTATTAAAACTATTTAACTAGTATAACCGGTCACAACAAAAAAATAAACAATAAATACTTTACCTGCACACTAACACCAAAAAGAACTGGAAATATCTCATAACGCACAACACCACACAGGTAATCATGTCACAATTTACACGCACATCGTCAATATTAAATAGAGAAAAATAAAAGTGTAAGCCGATCCGCAGCGTGAGAGCGCCGGAGTCGAATGTTTGAGCAAATCGCGTAGTAAAGAAAGATCGTGCGCCCACGCATCTCACGGCTATTACTAGAGCTTCTGTCCGGCCCTGCGGCCAAGGTTACCTGGAACGTTTTGCCCCACTTAAACAGCCCTAACATTTTTGTGACAATTGGCAGAAGCTAATAATAAACCTCTAAAATTAACCGCGTGCGGTTCTCATTTTAGAACGCCAGGTCGATTGATTCATTGTAGTTTATTTGATTGTGGTTTCGATCGCAACTTAAATTTATATATTTTTTTAATATACATATATCGGGAGTATTCTTCAAAAGAAACCTCTTTATTTGTTGCCTTATCATCGCAACTTTTTATTTGCCAAGATTAAGAATATGAAAGTTCCCACTATGCTCGTGTTTTTATTGTTTCAACATGTCTTAGGTATATTTTATAATATTTGAACTGTGTGCATAAATAGACCCACAATAATTTTCATATCTAGGGTAACAATACCACAAGAAAACGCTTAACCGTGCCAAATAATCAGGCTTAAGCGTTATAAAACTGAGAATATACAAAAGTACCAAAAGTTATATTTTCAACCGACGAAAAAAACGGAGGAGGTTCTCAATTCGACGCGTATATTTTTTTATTTTTATTTTTTTTTTTTATGTATGACCACGCATAACTTTTTACAGGGTGGTTCGATTTTGATAATTCTTTTTTTATTGGAAAGGGTATACTTCGAAATTGGTCCCATTTTAATTTGGAAAAAAAATTCCGACCCTAAGGGTAGAAAAATAGGGGATGATTAAATTTTCACACACCGATTGTATCGTTTGACCATGGGTAATTTTTTACAGAGTAGTCCGATTTTGATAATTCTTTTTTTATTGGATAGGGCATATCTCAAAGTTAATCCCATAAAAATTTGGAAAAAAGAAACCTACCCTAAGGGTGGGAAAAAGGGGGTTAATAGCAAAAACAAGGTAGGTAGCTATTTTAAAAATAATTAAAAATTAAGCATGTAATAATTTGTATAAATTATGGCCACAGAAAATTATAAAATAATAACTTTTTAATAAAAAAATTTAACCGCCGAAAAAAAACTAAAAGGCAACAAAAAACAATAGCGCACTGAAAAGATAAAAATAATAATTTTGTCTTTTATAACGACTATTATTTTGGTTGTAATGTCTGATATTTTTGGAGTCGGTGCCAGCCTCAAACAAACTTAAGCACCTTAGTGAAGAGTTGAGAGTGAAGAGTTGCTGCACCAGCTGGCACCAACTTCAAAAATAACAGACATTACAACCAAAATAATAGTCGTTATAAAAGACAAAATTATTATTTTTATCTTTTCAGTGCGCTATTGTTTTTTGTTGCCTTTTAGTTTTTTTTCGGCGGTTAAATTTTAACTGTCTGAACTTGAAATCAATGCGCTTTCACTAGCGGTCCTCATTTGCTTGGCATCGTATTGCAATTGCATTTGCATCGACACGCGTCGAGCACTTAAAATAGTTATGTAAATTTCCACAATTATTGATCAAACATATTCACACTTGGCACTCGCCTTTTTATCGGTGGCCAGGTATTTGAATTTCGCAACAGAAGCATAAAGTCGAACGTATAAACAAACTATTTCTGATAAGATTCGACTCGACGGGTATTCATCAAACACAAATGCCTGGAATACTTTATGCATTTGCGCTGCGTTTACTTTTTTTCGATTATATACTTACTAGCTTCTGCCCGCGACTTTGTCCGCGTGGAACTCCTCCTTTTTTGCAGTCGGTTAAAAAGTAGCCTATGTCCTTTCTCAGGCTCCAGACTTTCTTTGTTCCAAATTTCATTTAAATCGGTCCAGTAGTTTTAGCGTGAAAACGTAACAGACAGACAGACAGACAGACAGAGTTACTTGCGCATTTATAATATTAGTAGGGATGAACAATTTTATGCAATGTTTTCAGATATATCATATGGTAAAAGACTTTATTTATAATAGGAAACAGCAACGAGAAATTATCCAAAATTAATTAGTGTACCTAAAAGTTTATTAATAAACACTTTGCACGTATTTCTTTAGTCAAATAAAATAATATACGAAGATGTAGTTAAAGCTCCGAGTGAAATCGCATAATTGTGATCCTTCAATTAAAGGTCAATCAGCAAAATTAAAAAAAATATATATATTTCTATGTCATACATAACCTATCAAAAATGTAACAATATCTAATGTTTTCGCAGTTTCCTGGCTGTGTTGACAAAGCAATATTTAGGATAGGTAAGTACTTTATTTATCCTATAGGTACTTAAATATGCAAATTATAAATTCAGGTAACATCTTTGTATTGGTAAGTGTCACAGTGTAGTAAATACAATTGCACACTGCAGCCCATATTACCCAGGTGTGATGTAACTCGCGAAGACGCCTCGAAAGTGGTCAAGCCGGTCCGAGACGCCGGCCGGTTGCACTTGATAGGGCTGCCAATAACCGTGACTAGAAAAAAGTTTAAGACATTGGAAGTTAAGTAATGAAATCGGTTAAATCGGTTGAGGGCAAGTGCCCTAAAATTAAGTTGCAAGATTCCACCCGAACAAACATCCATACATACATACATACATCGCAAGTTAAATAAAAGCTTTTAAAATAGGAAAGGTTTTTGTTTTATTTGGATTGAATAGGCTTCTAAACGACTGGATTTGAAAAATTCTTTCAATGTTGGAAAGCTACACTATTCCCGAGTGACATAGGCTATAAAAAAAAGGAATCCGGGCAAAGCCGGGGCGGGCCTCTAGTATTAAACAAACTAGGGGCCCTAGACAAGTGCCCAACGTTAAACGTTAGGACCAAAATGTATGGGATTTGACATCCGCGAACGACTGTCACGTACGTCACAAATGTCAAATCCCATACATTTTGGTGCTAACGTTTAACGTTAACGTTGAACGTTGGGCACTTGTCTAGCCCCCAAGATGTGTATTACTACTTCATAAATATACGTGACGTGTAAGCTTTAATTAAATTGGTAAGTTTGTCCTTCTTCTTTTTTACCTACAGTGAACCGACGTTTTCCTGTTTTTTGGTTTATTGAGCTATTGAATATTGTGGTTTTGGTGTTCTTTTATGACTAATTAAAGTTTCCTGTTTGACAAATATTGTTTCTTTTATCCTGATTCTTTTTTAATATCGTGACAGAGTGGTAATTTTCAGCGGATACCACATTTCAGTTTTCCACTCTGTCACAGAGTTCTACGGAAAAACAAACGAATGTAAAAAAATCTGGTCCGAGTAAGTGACAGATTACCTACTTAATATTATAGAAAAAAATATAAAAGTAATGAAATCTAGACAAAGTCGTGCCAAGTCCAAGGTTCCTTACTAGTACTTCCGTACTATTTCATTATTATGAAATCGCAGTAAGTAATGTTGTGTGACTTGGCCGTTGTACATTCTTTACTACCTATATATGTTAAGCGAGAAAATAGCCCATAAGATCACGGCCAAGTCACATCCCTACTAATATTATAAATGCGAAAGTAACTCTGTCTGTCTGTCTGTCTGTCTGTTACGCTTTCACGCTAAAACTACTGGACCGTTTTAAATGAAATTTGGTACAAAGAATGTCTGGAGCCTGAGAAAGAACATAGGCTACTTTTTAACCGACTGCAAAAAAGGAGGAGTGAGTCACGCGGACAAAGTCGCGGGCAGAAGCTAGTATTATATATTTTACTTCCCTTAAAACATTATTAAATATTTAACTGCCATATTATTGAAGTCATACATTTACTGTTTCGGTAACCCTAAAACCGCGATAGTACGTGGGATTGTCACTATGTCATCAGAGCAAGGCGAGTGGAAATAGTTCCTAAAATGACAATTACACGCGCTTTTCCTAGATAAAATGCCCTTGTTTCCATCTCAGCCATTATTCCCATAAGATCACTGTCATAAAGGACATATTGATTTTCATTGTATGGTTCAATTAATCAATTCACTCCATTGGATTAGAGCTAAGAAATACATTGAATAATTGGATTTGATTTGGCCGGTCAAATTTTCTATTGTATCTAATGATTGTTGCAACGTGTTTTGCCACAAAGGACCTAGATCCTGTTTACGTGTTAGGAAAACTACAGGTTTTATAACACGTCGAGAATATCTTAATTGGCCGCATGGACAAAGGCTCATTATCTATTGTAGTTGAAAATTGAATTAAAACTAAACGTACAGACCTACCGTTATTCTTAACTTTCTCTTTTTGTCATTAAGTACATTGTAGGTATATATATTAATGTGTTTAAATATTTAAAAAAAAAAATGCTCTTGAACCTATCGAATGCGGCCAATTGAGAAACCTTTAAAGTAAACCATCATCATAAAAGAAAGACTTCCAGGGTTGAAATCACCTCCTTAGTGGCCACTTAGTAGGGGACTTACCCTAGCTATATATATCTCCCAGTTCGTAGGTAGTCACTCTAGCACGTTACCTTATGACCTCAACAACCATAATAATATCTAAACTGCGCATTTTCGTAAAACAGATATATAAAGCTATTCAGTGATATCTATGAGACAACCATAATTAGTATAAACAGTGTCAAGTTTAAAGAACACAAAAATATGCAGAATTACTCGTATATATGCAGAATACAATATTCAAGTTCGCATTTAACCTTTGCCAAGAAGCGTTGCGTCACAGCGCTGCGCAGGCGCCGACGGCGACGCTCGCAATCGTGACTGTTCGGATCATTCTCCTTATAATTTTACGGCATTTATTATAGTTTGTACCCTACTTACCTAGATAATAGAAGTCACAGACCTCAGAATACATACCCGATTCAAACGCATTCCTTTAACAATAGGGTATTACGATACAAGGATATGTTTATTTATTTGTTTGTTTATCTGAAGCGTTTTCCGCGGAACACATAATATCTACATGTGGCATACCATTTCCATATATTTACATAGTTTATGTGTATGAAGTTGACGTGGTAGGACATGCAATACAAAATGGTCAACATAATTTTTTATACTCTCAGCTTATAAGTAGGTACCTACACTTTAAAAATACTTACCTACAGGTAATACAAAGAAGATAATGTAAATCTTTTAGTATAATAGTATACTACTTATACAACATAAGTTGTTGATTCGAATAGGTATGTTATGGTACAATTTATACCATACCGTGACGTCACAAGCTCTCACTCCCGCATTTTTGAAGTGGTTATCTTCGTCATTTCTTATTCGATTTAGAAAAAAACACGTGTAGGTATAGGTAAGTGAGAAAAAAACAGTTTTGGTAATCTATTTGATGGGCAAAGAAAAAAACATAAGTCATGCCTATTCACGTAGTGATAATAATAATAATACATTTAAAATTAAATCCCTATTTTACTAATACAGTGATAATGTCAACATAAATACGTGACATATCAAACAGACGATGAATAAGTGTGTAAACAATACGCGATGTCTCAAATTACCTTTATAGGTAGAGTGTAATGTTCTTGACATTCGCCAAGCCAATCCAAGTAAACTCGAACAGTGATCTAATAAAGGTATTACCATGAGCGCTGCGCTCGAGTCGGAATCTTGTTACGCCGTTTCTATGGTTACGCTACCGTCAAAACTAATTCTCTGGTTTCACATTTTCTTCCTTAATTGACGTTTATTAGCTATTTGGCAACCGGTTTTACTAAATTAACCGCCACGTACGCGTTTCTGAGTTAATTACAGGTTAATTTTGACAGTAAACAAATGGCAATAGATGCATATTATAAAATTGGTGGATTTATAACCTCTATATAGTCCGGACAACTGGGTCTACAATCAATTGGGTATTTTGCATATAGAATTAAAAATATTGGAATAAAACATGACCGATTTAGCTTAAGATATTAATTTATTAACCTATTGACATTCAGAAAACTTTACAGTTACCATAATCGTAGCTGACTGTCACTGACTATTGTATTACTGAAGTGATTATACATTATGCAAAGTACCTTCACCCTCCATATGAGTAATAATCTAGAAAGCATCAGAAACTATTACTGAATTAAAAATAATCTAGGTCTTCTAGTGCTTTTAGCTAATCGTATTTATTGTCATTGCCTTTAGACAGTCGAAAATAACGGTTTACCTCCTACTTAAAAGTGACTTAAAGATATCCCTTTAAAGCATTTTAAAAGTACCTACAGTATTACGTTATTTGCCGGTTCACTGCGTCTCAGTACAAGAACACAAATCTCGGTTAATTTCTATGACAAAACCGCAGCAAATATAACCAAATTCTGTGGTTTCTGGTTACGCTATTTCCAACAATGCTAGTGGGTGGTTAAAGTGGAACATACACGTGTTTCGACGGAAGGAATTGATTTACTGGCGGTGATTACTTAAACGTATACGAGTATCACTTTTATAAATAAAGCTAAATACATGGTTAGGGCCATACATAAGTCGCGTCGCATGATTATTAAGATTTCTGGACCCTCCCCCCCCCCCCCCCACACACACATTTTCATGCTTTATCACATACTTTTAGAACTTTATTGTCACACTAGCTTCTGCCCGCGACTTCGTCCGCGTGGAACTCCTCCTTTTTTGCAGTCGGCTAAAAAGTAGCCTATGTCCTTTCTCAGGCTCCAGACTTTCTTTGTACCAAATTTCCAGTAGTTTTAGCGTGAAAGCGTAACAGACAGACAGACAGAGTTACTTTCGCATTTATAATATTAGTAGGGATTATGCTGACCCCTCCCCCATTATCGTGACGTAATTTATGGATGACCCATAAGTGTTGGTGTAATATAATTAATAAACTTATTTAATAAATACAGTTGTAGCAAATGCGCGACTTTTGGACACCTATCTAGGTAATTGTTTTTTTTATTTTTTTTTAAACTTTAATTATTGTTTTTTATTGGTATAAAGTTAAATGCCAAATTTTGTTAAATGCAAT
This sequence comes from Polylopha cassiicola, assembly GCA_038024825.1. Lineage (NCBI taxonomy): Eukaryota > Metazoa > Arthropoda > Insecta > Lepidoptera > Tortricidae > Polylopha > Polylopha cassiicola. Next base: position 4,520,754 of record CP149054.1, on the reverse strand, counting down.
GGATAATTATTTTAACATAGATAGTTACTAGCACTCGTAATTTGATGAGAGTAGGTATTTGAATTAAAATTTTATTACTTTTTTATATTTAATAAATTCAATTGTACACTTACAATTATGGATCACAGTAACTGTAATGAACACTGTAAAATTTACCATTATACCTATAGTACGTGTTGGGTGTATTTGTAGTTAAATTAAAACGAAGCAACTTGTAAAAACATTCCACTATTATCCACTACAGTGAGCCCGTATGATGGATTTGCTACTCGGAAGTGCGACAGGCAGAAAATCACTATGCTCTTTTCCGCACTTACGGTATGACTGACGTATCCGTTACTCGTGTGGTATGTTTATTATGAAACACATAGAATACGGCACCAATTATGGAGTTATTGGCGCCTAACAATATAATTAATAGTATCATTAGGACCTTTTCGTGGTACAGGTGTTGTAATGATCTCTTCATATTATTATGTGTTGATATTAATATATATGATCCGGGTAAGATATTTTTTTTGTGAATGTTTTGGTATCCTTATCAATACATGTACGTATATTATCGATTATCGCATATAGTTTATTAATAAAAAAAAAATTATTACAATTTCTTTCGACAAGTCGTACTATGCATAACATGCAAAATACATAAATAGTCTCCAAAAGTCGGGTGCCAATGCTCGTGCTCATCACAGACTTAACTCACGTAGGTAAAATAATTTAATGATGGCGGCGTTTCGAAAATTTAACACTTTCCATATTCGCAGCAGCACAGAATACTAAATAGTTACTATGACAGTAAGATGAGCTGACTAGACAATCGTCAGAAATTATTGTTTGGAAACTGTTATTTATGAATATTTATTTTTTTATAATCTTTTTAGTTTCATCCTTGAGTGAGAGGTTACTTCACCGCGTGAGGCAAACAGGATTTCACCCAATTAGATGACCTACGAATGCTCCTACTCTTTCTAATCGACAGAATCGAATATGTTGAAAAGAGAGCACTGTTTTCACTTTACTCCGCTTCGATGGCATTTACAAATTAAATTAGATGTAATACATTGGACATGAATCACGTAGTTGCTCCCCCTTCGTCACAAATTAAATAAACTATGCTGAATGTTATATTATACTCTTTATTTAAGAATACGTTGGTTATTTAGCGATAAACAGTTAGGTATATTTTCTACTTAATTTGAACTTATTTTCTCCGAATTATCTGCACGGCAAACTGTTTTCACAGAAAGTTATAAAAAGTAAACCGTAGTGCACTTTTTTGTTTTATAGTATTTTAAGCATCAGTTCGTCATCTTTATTATAGACTAGCTGTCGCCCCGGCTTCGCACGGATCCCTTTTTTTATAGCCTATGTCACTCGGGAGTAGTGTGCTTCTAAATAGTGAAATAATTTTTGAAATCGGTCCAGCCGTTCTGGAGCCTATTCAATCCAAACAAACAAAGAAACCTTTCCTCTTCATAATATTAGTATAGAGTATAGACTAGCGGTTCAGGTAAACGTCATCCTGCCAGTTTGAAGTTCAAATTGACTCTACATTTTAGTTAGAAAACGTTTGTACTTTAAATAGGAAATACATAGAAAAGAAAAGGGCTTTTTCTCGCCATAAAAACCATCCTTAGACTACAACGAACGATCCAGGCATTGTTAAGTTACGCGCTTACCAACACATTCTGCGATTTCAATATATATATAAATAGACCTATTAAATTATTTCTCTATGAGTGATAAGGTTAAGATAATAGCTTAATAAATAGTCAATAATCAAATGAAATATGGCCCGAACTAAACATGCTATACTATTATTGATTACGTAGTCCCGTTTAAATTATTTAGCTGACATTGTTTAAAATCACCCATAGCAGTTTTATGTTATTTTAACAAACGGCCATTTGGCATTATACACACACGCAATCTACCAACTATGCGGTAGGTATTTACTAGGGTTGCCAACATTTATTCGGCGAAATACAGTTTTTTTTTTCAAAATAAGCTATACAAAAATATAGTACACTACTAAAAATATAGAAAAACCATATTTTTGGTACTTATATACAAAATAATGCTGATATTAGTTTTTGGGTACCTACTCTATATTTCTCTAACAATATAATATATTATAGTACGCAGACTTAAAATATACAATACTATATATTACCGCCCCGACCTCGCAAGGATCCCTATTAATCGCAATAAAAGGTAGCCTACGTTCTTTCTCGGGGTCTAAAGATTGTCTGTGCCAAATTTCATCAAAATCGGTTGAGAGGTTTAAGCGGGAAATCGTATCAAACAGACAGACAGAGTTACTTTCGCATTTTATATATTAGTAGGGAAGTAGGGATAGTACGGTTGGCAACACTAGTATTCACACATGCAACAGTCCGAGATAAATTGACAGCTTCATTATGCAGCGACGCGCGCGCAACGATCGCCTCCGCTGCACTGTGATCACCTAATTCATTTGCATGCTATTGCACCGTTGCACTTCCGGGTGCACTTAGTGATTGTATGGTATTTATTTGAATATAACTGCCCTTTTGTCAATTTGTCGGTCAAACGTGTTCTGACAATTGGACGAACTATTTAGTTCTGGGAATGTAATGGAATAATAAAGCTAGGCTACTACGTCGTGTGTATGATACGTATATCTACTAACTAGGTACATAAGTACAGACAAGTGTATGTTACACATGTGCTATTGAAAAGTGTAGCTTGACATTGGTATCTACATAGAGAGAGGGGAGAAAAAGTTGCCAGTTTATATTTTTTTCTCATAAAGAAGATTACTTTATTTACGTTGAATTATTATTTATTAAACAACAAGTAAGGATATAGGGTTTTAGCTGATCAAATCACGTTTCAGAGAGTTCAAAGACAACGCAGTCAAATAACTTCTCGCTAATAATACATGTCTATATTACCTACTGTTGTCGTCCTAGTACTGCAAACTTGACAACGTCACAATCGGGCGCTAGTGGACCACCACGTGACGTCACAGACGGGGTTCTCAAGACCTACTAACCGAGTCTATATAAACGGCAACTGATGAATCGACATTTTACTTTGTTTACCTGACGCCGACCTGGATTGAACTATTCTAGTTATAATTCATAATTAACGGTTGTAATAAACAATTACGATTAAGACTAAAATAAATATATATTGATTACATTACATATAACCAGGGGGGCTAGACAAGTGCCCAACGTTCAACGTTAACGTTAATCGTTAGGACCGAAATGTATGGGATTTGACATCCGCGAACGACTGTCACGTAGGTACGTCACAAATGGGCCCCAGTAGTTTATTCTAACACTACTTACTCGTACCTGTAATAATTGTATTTAGACATAATTTCTTCATTGGATTCTAAGTCTTATGGCCTATATATATTTAGGTACCTTAGTGTCTATCGATAAAGTTCCAAGTTTATACATTTATGACTGTATAATCAAATATCAATGAACTCAACATATCTAAAGTTTATCTCTAGGTACATACTAATGTCTCAATGTCTACATAACAGAAACCTGTTGATTCCAGAATCACACACACACGAGCCAGCGTTCTTATTGGTCCGATAATAGTCTGATAGGCATTTATAGCCAATTGTTGCCATTTAGTGTCATGAACTGACGGCAAGTAGGTACACTTACTGCATTTTATACTAAATGTGAGTACGATATTTATTTATATTTAATTGTAGTTCAAAAATGTTCACTCTAAAAAATATCAGCATTACCTATTTTGTATGTCAGTTCAGTGTATTTTATTGAGAACTTGAAACTGAAATAATCCTTACGCAATTAGAATAGAAAATCTGTGCATTGCTACAAAGGTTAAGTAGACATACAAATTGGAATGAAACAACTTTTTCCGTCCTCTGGCCAGAAAGCGCCTACTTTGTGGCCGCTTCGCTTAATGAAATTTCCGCTTTCTGGCTTCGTCGAACAGAAAAATAGTATACTGACCTCGGCCAGTAAAATAAAAAAGCCTCAGATCATATTACTGGCCTCGGTGCGTAATGTACTATAACGGATTTAACTCGAATATATTACTTTTATTGGCTGATGTTTCGGAGCCTTTACAGATTCCATAATCTTAGCACGACTGAGCTGACAATAGTCTTATGCTAAAGTGATTAATACAGCTATGGAAACCATGCAAATCAGTCGTGCTACGAATATGGAATCTGTAAAGGCTCCGTCCGAAACGTCAGCCAATAAAAATAAAATACGCAAGTTACTTAAATTCGTTAAAGTTGTTTCATTCCAATGTATAATAACCGCGAAGGCATCGGAAATTATTAGACATACAAATTTAAACATTAAAAAAAATACATTTGGTTTCAGTGACTCAGTTGGAACTGCTTGAATCAAAGATGCCCAAATTAAGTTTACTACTGATTTTGGTAGTACTCATGATGGCCGGCGTTGACGCACATTGTAGATTTTGGGGAAGTCGAGTAAGTAAACTAAGCATAACTGTGTAGGTTTATAATTTATCACACTTATTACCTACGTACCTGGAGATAAGGTTCAAAGGTGAAATTATAGTCAGCAAATATATCGTAACGGCTTGTTGGTCTAGTGCTCACTGACTACGAACCTCGTGATTGCGAGTTCAAATATCAATGGAGGTACCTGTCAGTGTGATGAACATGTCTCGTCTCCTGGTACTTAACACGTTCGACGCCGGCAGCGTTTCACCGAGTCCTTAAGCTATGCCGGGCAAAATTATCGTAGTCACGTATTTGTGTCACTGGCATAGGAGTACGAATAACATGGTCACAAATACGTGTCAACTGGCATAGTTCATAGATAAATTAGTAAAATGCGTTTTTTTTAATTTTTCGGCGTCCGTCGGCTCTCTGACATGTAGTGGAAGGGTGCTAGTGTTCGAGAAAATACTGCCACATATTTGAAAACTCATAAAATGGAAGAAAATCGTAAGTTATTACTTTTTTACTCAGTGTTTCTCAAACTTTAGTGCTAATGAACTGAAAATAAATTATTATGTAGGTGACATAGGCCATTGGTAGCGGAGATCAAACCCATGACCACCAAATTTCGTGACTGTTGTTCTAGGTGTCTTAAATACTTTATTTTCAGTTTATTATTTACGAACTGTGTGATTATAAATAATTGACTAGTAAAATAAACAATTATGATTAGAAACTTTGGTACATAAGTCTTACTTTGGTACTTTGGTACCGAACATTTTTTTTTTTTTTTTTCGAACTGAATACTGAAGCGCAGTTGGCCAGCTAATGGGCCTTTATCGCCACCCGTCCGGTTTTGCAGTAAAGGCCCATTAGCTGGTCAACTGCGCTTCGGTATTCAGTTCGAAAAAAAAAAAAAATGTTCGGTACCAAAGTAAGACTTATGTACCAAAGTTTCTAATCATAATTGTTTATTTTACTAGTCAATTATTTATAATCACACAGTTCGTAAATAATAAACTGAAAATAAAGTATTTAAGACACCTAGAACAACAGTCACGAAATTTGGTGGTCATGGGTTTGATCTCCGCTACCAATGGCCTATGTCACCTACATAATAATGGTACCGAACACAGCCGAAAATAGCAATGTTTTTTTGCTCTGTCAGTCGAATTAAGGCGTCATGGGAGCGACAGAGACAAATGCTCGAAATTAGCGATTTTTGAGATTTCCGGTAGTAGCCTTGGTACCGATTTTTGTTTTATTCCCTGGCAAGTTTATGGATGGTGAATAAATACAACAAATTAAAAAAAAACCGGCACGTCGCAATAAAATTACTAACAAAAAACAGTCTGATGGAATTTGAAAGATTGTAGGTACCTTATAAATACTAAATATATAAAATATACTATTTGGCGTCTTAGCTTCACTGGGTATAACAACGGATTAACTGAAAACTTAAAATGTATAGTAAGTTCTAATGAAAACTTTGAGAACCGCTGAAATGTGTGGAAAAAGTGACACAGATTTGTGTCATCGGCACTGTATAAGGGTAACTTTTAATAAAATTCAAAAACTCTTAGATTTTAGTTCCAACGCATAATTCGGTTTAATATTTAAATAAAATAACAATACATTCAATTTAAAAAATATATATTGGAAATTTATTGAGAAAAAGGCGTTATAATAAAATCACACATATGTGTCACTGGCATAGGAGTGAGAATTTTTTGAACACAGATATGTGTCACCGGCGCCGAACGTGTTAATAGAGCCAGTTTTATATTGGAATGAACACAACAACTATTAACGGATTTAACTAGCGTATTTTATTATATTTGCTGACGTTTTGGATTCTTTACAGTTTTCATAATCGTGCATGACTGTGCTGACAATACGATTATGGAAACTAAAGAATCCAAAACGTCAACAAATAAAATAAAATACGCAAGTTAATAGTTGTTTCATTCCAATGTGTAATAACCGCGAAGGCATCAGGAATTATAATGGTCCTAGTAGTTATATATTATTAGTAGTTATAATATATACACATAATTATCTTGTTTTAGTGTGACTCACACGCGGATTGCTGCACAGAATATTGTGCACGACCGGACATGTATGGATGGCGGTACTGCTGGAGAAACCCTATTAAATATAATTCCTTAAACATACAATGATGTCAAAATCAGCGAGCCTAAGATAAATTGTCGAGTCGAAATCTTGTCGACATAATATTAAGAACGTTGTCGACAAGGAGAAGGTTTGTCGTGTCGATATTGTTTCGTTGTCGACATAAGAGATGACACCGACATGACAAGATTTCTCGTTGTCGACAACGTTACCGATATTAGACAGATCACTGCGGGAATAAGACGATATCGACATGACAAGACTCGACAATTCATCATAGGCTCGCAGCGCTTCAATCCGTCGCTAACATTATAAAAAAAAAATTGGATAAGAAGAGAGAATGGTCAATCAAACAAAAAATGAATAAGTACCTACTTGATAAAGTGCGTAAGAGTTCGAGACTTAGGGCTGGTGACGTCAGTTCGTGGTGAAAAGTGTGACGTCATGCTTTTTAGGAATTAAACTGTAATAATGTATAGGGGCTACGTCTATTGTTTTTTGCCAGATTATTTGTTTAACTGAGAAAATAAAATATGTATATTTTTTTAGAAATCCAAATGATGAAGTTTAAATAAAACAGAACCTAGCAAGCACACAAGCAACCTCAAAATTCTCTGTAAGCCTATCATGAACTCTGTCACGCGTCGATTGACATAATGTCGTCTTTTAGATTCAACGACAAAAATGGACTTTGTCTATTTTGACGTTTACACAACGACATCTCGTCAGTATAGACTAGCAGTATATCACTACATAACACAAAATCGCTGTCTGTAGGTATGCTTAAATCTTTAAAACTACCTACGCTATAGATTTTGAAACGGTTTTTTTGAATAGATGGATTCAAGAGGAAGGTTTACAATACAACGTGACGCTAGGGCAGGTCGCTATATAGGTATATTGTTATTACAAGCCTACCACACTCCCTGTTAACGTCACCGAGTAACGTGACTACTTGTTTACTCCGTAAATGCAAAGTGTATACATACGTAAGTCAGCATCGCCTACCGGTGATTTGTAGTGTCTCGATGAATCAATTGTCTCCGAGTGACCCCGGCTGACTAATAACAGCTAGAAAATATGTAATACTATTCAAAGTGGCTTCAGACAACTGAGGCAAGATAGTTTCAGATTAATGTTTTCTGTTTTATTCAGCTTTCCTTAAAAACCAAGTCCATTTAATGTATTAAGTAGTGACAGTATATCTAGTGATTTCAGCTTGCATTTTGGGAAAGCAGTGTAACTATATATCTACAAAGGACCGACACGTGACGCGTAAAATACCAAGGATTGTCCCGAACTTGGTACTATCAAATCAGGCCGTTATCTTCCCTCTCGTCCTGCAACCCCCCGACAGGACCTGACCTAGGCACCTAACAATTTTCTCTTAGAATATTTATAATATATAAATTTCAAGGCTCCTTATTACATTTCAAAATCAATTAAATCTGACATTTTATAATATGTTAATTTCTAATAATTTGTAAATTTCTAATAATAGCAAGTTTTAGTTTTAAGTGTTCTCTGTTTTGTTTGTTTATATATTTTTAACGATCTCACTGTGATATAAACCTATGTATTTAAAAAAAATTATGACAAATAAATAAATCTAATCTAATTGCATGATTGCTAGCAGTGATTCTAGAGACAGATTTTTGAAGACGTAATAAATCCTTATCCTTACTAATATTATAAATGCGAAAGTAACTCTGTCTGTCTGTCTGTATGTTACGCTTTCACGTTAAAACTACTGGACCGATTGAAATGAAATTTGGTACAAACTAGTACAAAGAAAGTCTGGAGCCTGAGAAAGGACATAGGCTACTTTTTAACCGACTGCAAAAAAGGAGGAGTTCCACGCGGACGAAGTCGCGGGCAGAAGCTAGTTACCTATATTTAAATTAACAAGCGTCTATGAGTAACATCGTTAAAGTATTACATCTTGCATGCATAATAGGCAAAGAAATAAGTAGATACACAGACATGTCTACGAAACCTATGGTAATACAGTCGTAATTACGAAAGACGCATTTTTACATTGTTCACGAGCCTCTAAGCCTTGTTGATAAGTTTCGCATCTTATTCCACGATCGCTATCAAGTTTCGACAGAGTCGTGAGAAGTCGACTTAGTGAGCACGCGATCTGTACTGTCACTATTGTTATTAAAATTTAATGTAAGCAGCTATAAATAGGCCACGGAGAATTAGAAACAACGAAAATGTTTCAAAATGCGGCCCTAATATGAATGATTCATTTATAAAAATCATTCCTTGACGCAAGTAGACTATCTCACACTCTTTCGGCAAATATGTTCAACTTTCTGCCATGCAGTCTTGCTTTGGCAATTCTGATGGAGTAATACCAACATCAGAGTTATCCGCCATCTTTAAATCTTAATTGCAAACTTTTGCATCGTCGAATGTCAAAATATGATCAATTATATTTTAATTGTTTTCAATGGAATCGGCCATGTAACGTTATTTATTATTAATAATTAAATAAACTTTAGAATTAAAAATAACATTGAAGGATTTTTTTTAAGTCAAGATTACAAGTAACAGACATAGAAGCTGTATACACAAAAGCTACAGCACTATTTTACACAAAAGAGCCAATGTTCTTATCCATGGTTTATAATAGAGCATGCTAGCCGTTCATTTATTCCTTAGCTAGAGGTAAGCAGTAGAATATGGTTTAAGATAAAAATAAGTCCTGTTTTATTCTATACTAGCTGTGCCCGCGACTTCGTCCGCGTGGAATTTAAGTACTGGGACATAAGTATGGATAATTAAAGATTTTTTTCTAAAATGAGTTACTCTTTATTACATAAGCTATCTGCCAGTGAAAGTCCCGTCCAAGTCAGTCCAGCTGTTTTATAGATTAGCCGGAACACACAGATAGACAGACAAATAATATAAACAATATAATATAGGTATGTATTTAATATTTCAAATGTAAATTATAAAATGTCTTTATAAACCACATTAACAGTTTTTCCTTCTGGGGCTAATATGAAAAGGTTATCCGCATTACTAACCCGCGAGCAAGCCACGTATAGTTGGCCGTGTGAAAAACAATTCGACCTGAGATCAACTCCAACAGCCTTTAGAGTCTGCCCCTGAGACTTGTCAATTGTCATAGCAAAGCAAACGGACACTGGAAATTGTGTCCGTTTGAATTGGAATGGGAAATTGTTGGGGATGATTGGTATTCGTGGTATGTATACAGTTTCACCTGCACTACATCCAGTAAGAATCTCAGCTTCGATTAAGTTTCTTTGTAAAGAAGTTACTCTAAGTCGGATTCCATTGCACAATTTAGGCGGAGTAAGATTTCTCAATAGCGATGCGTTGTAAGCGTTTCGTCTGGGCATTTTTAAAATCAAAGCAAATACATACATACAATAATACATATATTTATTTCAATAAATCTACGTAGGCAATATTTTTTTAGATTATATCCGATATTTTTCAACCAATTCACAAAGCAAGTTCAGAGTCCGTATTTTCATATCCAAGTATATCATCAAAATCATCCATCAACTAACCGAATCGCAAGACAAACAAAATTAAATAGTTTTAAACGTAGAGAAACAACCAGTTTGTATTTATACTTTTCAGAGAAAAAGCTATAGCGCGTTTTATTTGCCTTGAGGCGCCATCTAGTACTATATTATGTAACTATAAAATCTCCTATAGAAAAATTACCTTTAAACTTTAAAAGACGATAGCTTTTTTATTTGAAATCCGATTTTGATGAAACAAAGCCTATATGTTGCTCAGGGAAGAGCTTAATCTATTAGTGAAAACCGCGTCAAAATCTGTTCAGTAGTTTTCAAGATTAGCGAATACATACAGACAGACAGACAGACAGACAGACAGAAAAGAAAATCTAAAAAATCATTTTTGTGTTCTGTTACTCTTTTATTATTGCCCACACCCATTTTTTGTTAAAAATTTCAATTGTACAGACACGCGGTTTCTACTGTTTTATTATATGTAAGAAGATACTAGGTACAAATTGTGGTAATTTATCCGTCATTGTGGTTACTTATGTAGTTTTGTGTATCTATATTTATATTATTAAGTATATAAATTTATGTATTTATTTATACAATGTTATATCTTCCTATTTTATATTGTATTTATCATATTAAGTGTATTATTTATTTGCGCCTACACATGCTCTCTGTTCATCTCAAAGGTTGACTGGTAGAGAATGCCGTATGGCAATAAATTCGCCTTTTATACATTCATTAGTTTTTTTTTGTGCAATAAAGAATAAATAAATAAATACAAATCATAAACTAAGCAGGTAAGTATAACTCGGTCTTAGTATATTATTATTAAATAAATCTTAGATGTAGGGATCTTTGCGTATCCGGGGCGGGCTGGTCTTGATAATATAAATTAATATTGTGACAACTAATTAGATCTAGTAGGTACCTAATACTGGTGTTTTCAACACAAGCAAGGGATTAAAGTTCTATAGAAGTTTTGTCACTGTGTGCAAGCTTATTGAACAAGTCTCGTAAAGAGGCTATGTAACAACGACCGCAAAAAGGCAATTGTTTCTGCGGTAATTGTAATATTCTTTTTTTTAGTAAATTATTACAAATAAGTATGACTTGTGACGTGAAAACTAAATTAAAATCCGACAATGAAGCAAGAAGTTAATAAACTTTCTATTTTTTATTATTAATAATATCTTGATGATGAAACAAAGCGAGCGTTCATATATTTTGACATACCTACCTAATACATTATTATTACTCAGAAAAATGTCTTTTTGAGCTTTCAATTTCGGGGCATGTCTATGAAGTACCTAACTAATTCATTCATATTGGGACAATGTATTTATTTCTACTTACATAACAGTCAATTTGTATGTAAATGACAAAAATGTTTGAAATTATAAATATAATAAGAGAGTGAGTGACGCGAAATCGGAATTCTATAGGAATATATACCTACAATCAATCTTTCGTTATAATTATCTACTTATTAAAGAGACCGGCCATATAAAAAGAATATAGTGTAGCTTCCTTAATCTCAATCTTAGTGTTTATTGCGGAAATTTGTAGATTTTTGTAATCAACATTAATTAGTACAGCGATAACTTGATTAATTCATCAAGCAATTTGCGACACTTGGACTAAATAGGCATTAAAACGAGATTGCATTCGACTCATTAGTGAATAGACTGATTGGTTTAGATTGGAACGTCTGCAGCTGGCGATGAGATTGACAATTTGAACGCATGAGAAAAGTGGCAAGAATCAAAAGAAGCAAAAAGGGGCAGAAGCTAGAATCTATAGTAATACTAATATACTAATACTAATCTATACTAATATTATAAAGAGGAAAGGTTTGTTTGTTTGTTTGGATTGATTAGGCTCCAGAACGGCTGGACCGATTTCAAAAATTCTTTCACTTTTGGGAAACTACACTATTCCCGAGTGACATAAGCTATAAAAAAAGATGATCCGTGCGAAGCCGGGGCGGACAACTAGTGTACTATATACGAGTAGGTAATTGTCTTTGTTTATTAGTTGCTTTTTATAACATGATTATCCTTATGCATTAAAATAGAACTAAACTATATCTATACATATAATAAAACAGTAGAAACCGCGTGTCTGTACAATTGAAATTTTTAACAAAAAATGGGTGTGGGCAATAATAAAAGAGTAACAGAACACAAAAATGATTTTTTAGATTTTCTTATCTGTCTGTCTGTCTGTCTGTCTGTCTGTATGTATTCGCTAATCTTGAAAACCACTGAACAGATTTTGACGCGGCTTTCACTAATAGATTAAGCTCTTCCCTGAGCAACATATAGGCTTTGTTTCATCGAAATCGGATGTCAAATAAAAAAGATATCGTCTTTTAAAGTTTAAAGGTAATTTTTCTATAGGAGATTTTATAGTTACATAATATAGTACTAGATGGCGCCTCAAGGCAATTAAAACGCGCTATGGTTGTTTTACTGAAAATAGTTGTCAATCAGAAAAAAAAAATCTCTACGTTTAAAACTATTTAATTTTGTTTGTCTTGCGATTCGGTTAGTTGATGATTTTGATGTTATACTTGGATATGAAGATACGGACTCGACTTTGTGAATTGGTTGAAAAATATCGGATATAATCTAAAAAAATATTGCCTACGTAGATTTTTATTGAAATAAATATATGTATTATTGTATGTATTTGCTTTGATTTTAAAAATGCCCAGAAGAAAGTCGAATCTGTCTCAGAACAGTAGACAAGCGAAAAGACAGCGGATGAGTAGATCCCAAGAATCGAATGACGAAAGACAGGCACGACTTAGTGTTAATCGAGAAAAAAAATCACTTAATCGCCTCTCGGAAAGTTCCTCTCAAAGGGAGTCTCGACTAAATACTGATCGTGAACGTCATTCGCTATCTCGCGCCTTGGAGTCTTTTCCAGATAGGGAGTCTGTGTGTTCCGGCTAATCTATGGAACAGCTGGACTGATTTGGACGGGACTTTCACTGGCAGATAGCTTATGTAATAAAGAGTAACTCATTTTAGAAAAAAATCTTTAATTATCCATACTTATGTCCCAGTACTTAAATTCCACGCGGACGAAGTCGCGGGCACAGCTAGTAAATAATAAATGTTTGCGCATTAATCAATTTTATGGTTCACCAAGTAATTTGCCTTGTGACATAAATATATTTCAGAACGTACCTATTATAATAATATATTATCACAGCACGAACATAATCTTTTCTGCAATATGCGGGTTAATACCTAGGTATTAGTAGTACATATAAGGAGGCCTTCAATAAAAAAAACACTTTTAGCTACTACTTATATCAACTTTAGTCGCTCGCCACACAAATATAATACCTACCTCATGTTTTATGACAACCCCGTATTCTTTTTACAATATCAGAACACTTTAAAACTTCTTATGACCAGCATCCTCACTGGATCGCGACATCTTACAGTAGGTACATACTATAATTGATCGATAGATATACACAAATATAAGACTATTTCTCAAGCGTGAAAAGTTAATAGCTATAACCACTAACGCTTGACATAAGTATGGCCTGTCTAAAATTACTGAATATCTGAGGAGTATTTCTCTATGCTAATTTAATGCATTTAACAGTATTCGCGATCATAATAAATTGATTCACGGAAGCATGACGTGTTACATAAATGCATTTAAAGCGCAACAGCGATGCTTGCACGCGATGCACCACGCAAAAACTAATATTATTGTTCTGACACAATTTTCACTACGGGATTAAACAATTGGTGTTATTATTTTTAAGAGCAATCGAATCATTTGACCGTGACCACAAAAATTTGTGCCAAATCTGACCACAGACAACGTAATAATCGCTTTCCTTTTTTATATTTTAACGCTACTATTGGATAATAGTGAAATTATATTAGTAATTGGCTCTTTTGGGAGCTATTATTGGTATTAAGCGATGCCATTCACGGCAGTAAAAAAAAAGACAATTACGATTGTTTTTGTGGCACTGTTGAAATAGGGCTGTTAGGCTGTTACAATTTGAAATTACAATAAAAATATGATTCAAACACAGTTTACAGACAATTAACGACTAACGTAGTTTGTAATAATAGGTGCACTTACATAATAAAACTTTAATTAATTTATGACAGGATTACTCGCAAATCCATATACCTACTTACCATTTTTTTTTAAGAATTAGAAAGCTAGATCCCGCCTTTGTATTATTGGTTTGGTAATTAACTTTATAAACCAGTATATTGACCTAATGAAAACCCTTGAGTTAAATATTACGATAATTACCTTACACCGGGTGACATTGTATGCAGTGAACGTGAATAAGCTTATTATATTTAGAGGTCATACGACATACCAGTAATTAATATTTAGACTTGAATTTTAATTTAGCCGGATTCTTTAATTGAAGGCCTAAATGCCGGGCATTTATGCAGTAGTAAAGTAAGTATTAAATCATATAATTTGTACCTAAGTATAGTCAAGCTCATGTTATTTTGAATTTAAACCTAACATTTATATAAGTACTAGCGACCCGCTCCGACTTCACACGGGTGCTATAAACCTTCCTCTTGAATCACTCTATCTATTTTTAAAAACCGCTTCAAAATCTGTTGCGTAGTTTTAAAGATTTAAGCGTACATAGGGATATAGGGACAGAAATAGCGACTTTGTTTTATACTATAATTATAGTGAAGTATAACAGAAAAAATGCGCATCCCAAAACAATGCCTTATTCAATTGCATATACAATTTAATAGGAAGAGAAGATGCTTTTTAGTTTAAATTTGTCAGATTACCTATGTTTTAACTCCGGTTTAATAAATAATTACTAAGTAAACTATAAAATAATAATATACTTATTTGTTAAGTAAGCAATATTGAAACATAATGACGGTTTCATAATAGTACTGCAGCTAGAAATGTTAATATTTTTTGCAAATACAGGTAAGCAATTGCAAACTAGACATTGAGTAAGATAAAGTCGATCTATCACTTTCTCTCAAAATTTATTATTCAATGTTTGAAGAGGAATATTTATGCATGACCTTTACTCATAAGTGCGGTGAACTATAAGGTGTCCTAATGAAAAAGGTTATAAGTCCTTCACGAACAGTATTACACTTATACCCTTTTCTACTAAGACCGTACGACACTTGTAGGTCGTGTATTCCTTTGTATCAGGGCCACAGTTTATTATATACAGGTTTGAGATCGTTTTACATGTTTATAAAATTTTAGGTTCAAGAATTACCAAGCATTTTGATTTTTCGAAAAAATGATGTCTTCCTCAATTAAATAATACTAATTTTAAATAATTATCCCCAAAGTATCACACGTTTTCTATACCTACCTAAGTCGTACTATTAGGTATTATTTTCATCGAATTTCGACTGATTCTTCGAAGTAAATACTTACAATTATTTTATAAGAGTACATGTTCATTTAGACAGCAAAACTCCATGTAAAATTATCATCATGAGAACAGTTCCTCATTCCAAAGACAATGTAAAGAAAATTCATAAGAAAGCGGCGACCTCAACCTAACCACAAGGTAATATGAAGCTATTCCTGGACGAGAATGACACTAACTATAGTTGACATGTTCTACCATTTGATATACCTAGGTATTATAGTGCATTTATTTGTGACCATATTAGAGGTCAGACGCAAATTAGTCTAGATATTTTGGCGCGTCTATAATTGCTACATCAACGAGATGAGGTCACTTTAATTAAATCATCAAAAGATATTAATTAAACTGTTAATTACTCTCCATTTTTTATTACGTGGCAAATAATACCTTTAAAGGTAAATAGAAATACACCAGGTATATTTTTAGTTCCTATAACGATAAAATATAGTTTCACGTCATCTCAATCGTCAAATGCATCGTCGTATTTTTTTTTATGTAGATTATCCCTTTTGGACCATAATGTGACGCCAAGTGCCCCCAGTTCCGAACTTTAGAAGCACTTAACTTAATAATATTTTTTGAATCATTTCTGATGCATTCCCGGTTATTACACATTGGAATGAAACAACTATTAACGGATTGAACTCGCGTATTTTTATTTTATTTGCTAAAGCGTTAGACTATTGTCAGCTCAGTCGTGCTACGATTATGGAAACTGTAAAGAATCCGAAACGTCAGCAAATAAAATAAAAATACGCGAGTTAAATCCGTTAATAGTTGTTTCATTCCAAAATATTTTTTTAAGTTTGATAAAGTAAAATCAAGTCCAATTTCTTTAATAATCTAACTTGACAGACTAAATAGAATTTAGTTTTGTTTGCCCAGTCGTTATTCCATTCGTAGGTACCTACCTACAAATACCATAGGTTTAGTTTTGAATATAAGGAAAATTACTGTCAAATAGGTACGTAAATAGTCATTGAAATGATAATGATGAAAGTGATTATAACCTTCCGACAATAATAACGTCCGGCAGATTTTTTGAATCAATCATAAAGACATCACCTGTTGTGTTACAGTCGGTGTTGACCCGTGAAGAATAACCTCATATAATACGGTTTATTATCATAAATAACTATAATAATCGTTATTTTAAAAGTACTTAATAATGTCAAAGTAAAAATGCCAAACTGATTGGTTCTGCGTAAGTACTTATGCGGGTTTACGTGAGTGTGAAATTACAAACATATAATAAACTATTCCGCTCATTTAATATACAGTATGTATTCGATGAGAATCATCCATGAAGGCATGAAAACGTAATAGTTAGGCAACAAGCATAACATCAAATTAGGCTAACGTAAACGAAATACTGAAACAGCCATGCAAGGAAATGCGATAACAGAATAACGCAACAATGAAAATTCCTAATAATTAGAATAAACAAATCGTACCGAACAATCGTGAAATTGCTAGTAATGCAACAATTTGTAAACACGGCGATGTTTAAAGTACGACTGCTCCTCGAAACCATTGTAACTAGCTTGGTTTATGGTTCAGTCGCAATAGACACGCTAGAGCGATGCCGAAAATCGAAATTACCTAGGTCATAATGATATTGCAATGACAAACATAACGGAACGAGATCCTAGTGCGATTTACCGCGTCATTATATTTCCTAGTTTGGCATGAGCTGAAGTAAAGAGCCTATAGCCAGCGGTGGACCTCATTCATCTATAAGGTACATAAACCAAATAAGGCCCAGTTCACAATAAGGCCCACATTTTAAAAATACCGCCAAACGTATTTCATTTGAATTGAATAGTTGTCAGTTTACGCATGACCTTGAATGGCTCCCGCTGCCAAAGTATTAACACCGAGCGACGAACTTGTCAGAACCTGCAGTCACATTCGTGTTGCGCTGTCGACCGCACGTGGCGTTTTGTAATATCAGGCCTCCTAAAAACGTGAGTTTTTCTTATTTTACACTTAGATTCTTTATATCAGTGGTTTAGGGTTACTGCATGAACATATGAGCTTATGTTTTTAAGGTTTTATTTTGTATTTAGTTGTGCTATTTTTTTTACTGAGAATAAATATAGTAACTAATATTTTTCCTAAAAAGGCCCACCAAATACGAGCGTGGGCCTTTTTATGTCTATGAAATTATATTTTTTTTTTTTTGTATGTTTTTAGTGACCTAATGGAAAATAACGTACGTCCCGGCCCTCCAAAACCGAAAAGGGCAGCTTGGACAGCAACACAACTAGAAAATGCTGTTTTAGCAGTACAAAGGAAAATTCTTTCACAAAGAGAAGCCGCGGAACGTTACAAGGTACCTAGACGTACTTTACGTAATCATTTGAAAACTGGGTCAGTAGAAAGGAAACTTGGACGTACAGCAACACTTACCGTTGAACAAGAGGAAGATCTAGTCGGCAGAATCCTTCGCCTAGCAGCGGTAGGAATGCCAATGACCCCGAAGATGGTGCGAAGACAAGCATATGAATTTTGCAGGCTTAATGGCATTCCTAATAACTTTAACGACACCAAAAGCTTAGCAGGTAAAAAATGGTTCACATTATTTATGAAACGACATCCCAATGTATCCACACGCAAGGCGCAGATGATGAATCCTGCTAGAGCACAAAAATTAAATAAATTCATTGTGAATGATCATTTCGAGAAGGTAAGGAATCTACGCGAGAGTTTAATGATTGAAAACCGACCAGAATGCTTATACAATATGGACGAAAAGGGCTGCCGCATTTCTCTGCACCATCAACAAACTGTGTTAGCTGAAAAGGGAGCAAAAAGAGTTCATCAGATAACAAATGAGCATGCAGAGAGCGTCACCGTTGTTGGTTGCGTAAATGCCGTAGGAAATGCTATTCCGCCTATGATTTTATTCAAAGGGAAGAGGTTAAAGCCAGAGTTCACCGACAATCTACCTGCAGGGGCGCTGGTAAAAATGACAGAAAAAGGTTACATGAACCACGAAACCTTTGTTGAATTTATTCGTCATTTAGCTAAGTACAAAACATCAGGAAAATGCCTACTAATTTTCGATGGAGCAGCCTCCCATCTGGATTTCAGTATTGTTGATGAAGCCGAAAAACACGACATCACACTATACTGTTTACCATCAAATACGACACATGAACTTCAACCCCTGGACAAGTCGGTGTACCGTTCCTTTGAGCACCATTGGGACCAGGAATTGTTGCGTTTTGTTTCCATGAATCCAGAGAGGAAATTGAATAAGACAAGCTTTAACATGATTTTATCTCATGTCTGGCCAAAGTGCATGACTCATGACAATATTGTGAATGGGTTTAGGGCTACTGGCCTATACCCATTTGACCCAGCTGCGATACCTGAAACTGCATTTGCTCCTTCAGTGTTATCGGAATACAATGATAATACGATCAATGTTGATAGCAGGGCATCTACGAGCAATTCAGTTCCAGAGCAAAATCAGCAAAGACCGAATGCTATTTCTTCCTCGTCATCAGAAGTTGATTCAGCAACCCGTGCACTCAACACTGCATCTACAAGCCATTCAAATCCTCAACCAAGTCAACATGGTCCAGTAAATTTTGACTCAGACAGTGACACGAGTTCAGACGATGTTCCGCTATCTTTAATAAGAACAAGGGCTGGAAAACCCGCACCAACACAATCTTCTCCAGACTCAGAATCCAGAAATGCAGAAGTGGTATTTGAAACCAACCAACCCGCTAATACACCGATTAAGTCACCCTTTCAAACCCTAATCCCGACTCCGAAAAATTCTAAAATAAACATAAATGCTCCACGCAGGAAGGCCCTTAATTACAAAGGTCAGGAAGTAACCAAGGATCTATTTCAGTCCAGAGAAAAAAACACTACAGTGGGCACCAGAGGTCGTGGACGAACTAAAACAACTACCAATGACAAGAGAAGTCAAAACTCTAAGGTGCAACGCAAAAAACAGCCAGATGCTGCTGGCTGGTTTTGTCACGCCTGTAGAGAAGACAAAGTAATGGATATGAGGCAGTGCAAGAAATGTGGTACTTGGTACCATGAAGATTGCGTAGGTCTAACGGCAGAAGACGAGGACTTTGAATGTCCTGAGGTGTGCCCCGAGTAATGACTTTCATATATTTTTAGTAACTTACAAGGCTGTTGATTACTTAAGTACCAAGACTGTTAATTGTAAGTTAGTACTTAAGTATACGTGGAATACCTAATGCCACAGCATAATTAATAATAAGTATTAGAATTATTAAGAACTTCAGAGGTTTATTTTTTATGTTTCTGTTTATTTTGTCAAATAAGTCGTCGTTAAATAATGATGACGATACTAGGACTGATGATTGTGGATTGTGCAATAATGCCACAGGTATAATTAAGCATTTTGATGCCAATGAGTAACAAACAAGTATAATATTGTTGTTTTAATTTTAATGAAAAATTTAATAGTGTTAATTATTTCAAAATAATTTGTTACGCTGATTTAAAAAGACTGCTGCATTTTTTTCGTACGTAATAAACATATATAATTTAAGAACTCAAGTAAAGTTACTATAATATGTTGCTACATTGTTAATCATAGCTTTTTTTTATATAAAAGACTGATTATATAACTCCACCCGCCCATGTACCATAATAAGGCCCAGGCCTGGCCTAATTAGGCTACCGGGTTCTAAATAAGGCCCAAAGGGCACTTTTTTTAAAAAATTCATAAAAAAAATAAAAGTTAATTGTAAAGCTTGTAAGTTCCTTGATTCAGATAGCTAAATAAATGATTAAAGATTTGTCAATACTTGTTTTATTTCATCGTTATTAATCATCGTATTATTTTCATTTATAAATAAGGTGGGCCTTACTTGGTGCATGTACCTTACTAATATTATAAAGAGGAAAACTTTGTTTGTTTGGTTGTAATGAATAGGCGCAAAAACTACTGGACCGTTTTTAAAAATTCTTTCACCATTTGAGAGCTACATTATCCACGAGTAACATATTCTATAGAGAATATTTTGAAAAAAAAGGGATCCGTGCGAAGCCGGGGCGAACGTCTAGTACCTACTGTATAAAATTGAATTATCTCCCAGATTTCAAATGCGACGTTGCAACTGTGATCATAGAGAAAGATTCACCACGACCACGGTTGCAACGTCGCATCCAGAACGTCGGATGTAATTTTATTATTTATTTACGCGTTAAAGTTCCGTTTTTGTATAGTAGGTACCTAGGTATAATGTGTGATAATCGTGAAAGCTTAAATCATTAAACCGAAGTTATGCGACAGCAGTTCATTACTACTACCTTTTAGATACGATGTTGTACCTAATAACACTGAACTAATGTACCTCAAGCAAGGATACGTTAGTATAAAGTTTAATACGCGAATTATATCCGTTGCCAACTACAACGGAGTTTTATCACAGTCTAGGTAATATATATAACCTAAAATGACGATAAGTTCCTGTTAGACTATAGTCATTTAAGTCTGCTACTAATATGGCAATAGAAAATTTCCTGAAATTTCATTTTTGCTCGTTAAGTCCGTTCTACACATTAGGTATATTCCAAGAGTAACATTTATGTCTGCATCCATATAATTTTAAAACATCGCTCTGTGTTATATTAATCCATATAGGTACTATCTGCTATTTGGTAATACACGGATAAATGTATTTGTATATCTAGAAAGTAAAACGCCAACAACCAACGCTTGCGACGCACAGCTCTTTGATTATAAACGCGGCGTGTGCGCACCTTGACGTTTGTTTGATCACGTTTTAATTTAATCAAAACGAAGAATAATGGAATAAATCAATGAAGCATGATTACGAGTCGATAGCAACGTGTTCACGTCAAAGAAAGTTGGTGCATAAATCCATCAACTTAGCAACGTGGTTAGACAATATTAATGGCTAGATAGGTACATTAGCATTACAGCATAAATAATTATCCCGTTTAAATATATCAATATATAAAAGGAGAAGCTGACTTAATCACTGACATATAAACGCAGGGCTTAGACTTAGGGTTAGAAACTTGAAATTTTTCTCAGGGGTACTTATAGGTATAACGGAGCACTAAAAAAGAATTTGTGAAAATTCACCACCCAAGAAGGTAAAACTGGGATGCTTATCGTGCGCAGTTGAAGTCGTGGACAGAAGCTAGTCTAGTACTTTATATATCTATACTAATATTATAAAGCTGAAGAGTTTGTTTGTTTGTTTGAACGCGCTAATCTCAGGAACTACTGGTTCGATTTCAAAAACTCTTTTTTTGTTGGATAGACCATTTATCGAGGAAGGCTTTAGGCTATATAACATCACGCTGCAACCAATAGGAGCGAAGAAACAGTGGAAAATGTGTAAATAGTTGTATATTAACATCCTTAAAGTTGTCTCAAAACCTACATATATATAAACAAAAGTTGTAGAGAATTTTGTATTCTACAATATTGCCAACAAAGACAAAAAGCTAAAACCCATAGGAAATGAGAAATTTACAAAAATAACGATTTTTTGACACTTTGACCTTGAAATTTAAAAGTTGCTCACACCCTACCATATGTAGGTTTTGAGACAACTTTAAGGATGTCAATATACAACTATTTACAAAATTACAGCCGGGTATCTTGAATTCCGAGGTGAATTCCTAATTTGACCGGTCTATGTTTCAATTAATACTTAATAAAATTATTTGTAAATGCAACCATTATAGATACAGCTAGAGTGGACATAACGTTTGAGACGTTCCAAGATTCGTCATAATTTATATTTCCTGGAGTTTATAATCTAGAGCGAATATTCGGGAATCCTAATCCGTATTATACTTAATTCGAATCAAAGGTTGAAAAGTCGAAATCAAAGTCAAATAATTTATATATTATGATCTTAACTATCACATGAACACAGAAACCAGCCTGCAATAGTTGTGTGTCGGAATTAACAACGGTTCCATTAGAAAACGTGCTGTTTCGCTGTTGACTGCTGCGATACCTTCCATAGCAAATATTTGTAGAAATAAGTTTGCAAAATCCAAAACCTTCCTCGCCTTATAAGCACCGTGGTCGAGTCACTAGCTGCGAGTGATTGATATCCGGTGATCATACGAAGATTTAGGTTAAATGCTGGAATGCATGTGGGTTGCGCAGTCTATTGCATACAGCCACCGTAGAGTGGGTGTCACAAAACTTGACCGTTACTTAAACGCAAAAATATGTAGGTCTACTTATTCTAAGGCATAATTTATTTCAAACTAGTTGACACAGCAAATTTCATAGTACTGCGTTTCTTGTATTTTTTCAAATTTCTCACCGTATAGGCCTGTCCTGGATTTCTAAGAATATTTTAAAAACCAAATTTAGCCAAAACTAGTCCAGATGTTCCTGAGTTTTAGCGAGACTAAACAGCAATTCATTTTTATTACTTGATTAATAATATATAGATGTGAATATTTTATAAAAATATAAACATCAACAAAGAAAGTACCGAAAAGAATCGTTTAAAAGTTCACTTAAATATTGATATAAACCACATCAGCGCCGTTCAACCCCACTACAGAAGTGCCACGTGACTTTTTGTTAGATTATCTTAATTTCATAGAATTTTACACTCTTTTTGTTTGTTTGGCACTAGTCTAAGGGCCCAGAAGCTGTCGAGTTCCTTAGAAATGCGACTCAAGTTGTTCAATTAACCCAAAAAATAGGGCACAAACTTTTTCGTCATGTATTTTTAATACCGGTCGGGCGACCCGCTGATTTCTGTTCTATAATAATTCTTGGTACAATAAAGCATTACATAGGTATACTTTAATTACGTTGTAAGCAAATGGCCGTTAAAAAAATGTTGCTTGTCGCAAAACAACGGCGCACGCATTCTAAGCGTTAGAGCTTGTAATTGCATTACATCACGGCAAAGATGTGGCAATTCGTCTTTCGCCCTTGAATCGTATTTTGGTATCTACTTTTAAGAACCTTATTTCTAAACATTTTTATGAGAAAAGATTACAGTGATTAAGATATGCCATAAAAAACAAGATGCAGAAAAAAATATTAAGGTAAGTACTTGCGTTCCTACTTATGTAGTTTTCCTTTAATTTTCTAGTCCCACGACGATTACTTTAGTTTAATGATAAGAAAAAGTACCAATAAAAGTAAAGTTACCACTACATCCATCATCATTTTATAACCGAAACATTTATATCTAATTTTATAAAAATGTTGTTTTATCTTCAAAAATAGTGATTACCTACTGATGTAGATCCTGAGATACATCACTGTATTTCTGCCTAGCTTTAATCCCAATCCTAACTAATATTATAAATGCGAAAGTAACTCTGTCTGTCTGTCTGTTACGCATTCACGCTAAAACTACTGGACCGATTTAAATGAAATTTGGTACAAAGAAAGTCTGGAGCCCGAGAAAGGACATAGGCTACTTTTTAACCGACTGCAAAAAAGGAGGAGTTCCATGCGGACGAAGTCGCGGGCAGAAGCTAGTCTTTTATAAGATAAATTCAATTTCAAAGAACATAACAGGAATAATGTAGGCAGCTCTCTAGAGTCATAGTTTATGTTGACAACTAGGCGGTCATTCAAAAACACCAAGCCATGTAGGAACCGATACCGTTTATACTTCCCGAATGACGAGAGAGTGATGGTTTTCGACACTAGTACACCGTCCACCTTACTCTACTAACTTTCTAATTGATCATAATGGATTTAATGCGTTTCGGCTATCAAATGCCAGTGAACTTAAAAGTGATTGTTTTTGTGACATGTAGGGGAGGTAGGGGAGGGACGGGCAGTCGGGAGACATAGGCACCCCCCTTTATTTCCAATTCTAATATATATATTTTTAATTTCCCATTTTGGTACATTAGTCTACCCACTGACCACAATGTTCATCCATAGAATACGTGTTATTTCGTTCATTTGTGAAATACAGGCGCATATTTAGTTTCGACACCAAACAATTAACTATTTTGTTATGATTTTAAAGTAAATGAAAAAAATACCTGCTGAAGGTATGTTCTTTTTTAATATTATTTTTAATTATATATGTGTTAAGGTATAAATTAGTTTGCAAGTTACGCTAAAATATATAACCAATTTTTTTTAAGAGAATATTAAAATCAATAAATATGCAGAGGGAGCAATGGCCACTTTTTTTGAGGGAGGTTTGGGCATGCCCAATGCAATATAAGAAAATATATAAAAAGAAAATATTGTTGCTTTCACTTGCAAAGATATCTGAAACATTGATACATAAAAGATTCTTCATTGAAATGGTAACTTCACATTTTTTTACCTCAAAAGAAGCAAAATTTGCGAAGTACCCACATGATGTATTCTTCAAAACTTCATTATGTATTGAAGAAGCCGCAAGCTCGTAATTAGCCTATTTTGATTACTTTTGTAATTACATATAAGTTGAGATTATATATTTGACCATAATTTACTTTGTATATTTTAATTATTTTATAAATATTAAGTGTTTTATATGTCATGCCCAAACCTCCCATAGCCGGTGCCCGTACCTCCCTACCATAGGGAGCTTTGGGCACATTTGACATGGTTCTGAAATCATGGTATAACTTAGAGACTGCTTATAATTTGTAAACTGTTGTTTATGAAACATCTACCCAAATACATTGCGCAACTCACCTTGGAAGTAAATTTTGATTATATTGTTAATTTAATTTTTAATAATTAGTTACGTGAAAAAGTGCCCATCCCTCCCCTATCTCCCCTAGATATTTTAAATTATTACTCTAGCACTACAAATAATGTAGGTATCTTCCTATATTCTTTATATATAAAAATGAATCGCAAAATGTGTTGGTAAGCGCATAACTCGACAACGCCTGGACCGATTTGGTCAATTTTTTTTTGGTCGAATAATTGCCGGGAAATCCCTAAAAACAGCCCTTTTCTTTTCCCATACAAACGTTGTCTAACTAAAGTTACCTAATTTGAATTTCAAACGGGCAGGATGACGTCTGCCGGGACCGCTAGTATATATATAAAAGGAGAAGCTGTCTTTACGACTGGCATAATGTCAACGCCAGGCATAAAAATGTAAGGTTTAGAAACTAGAATTTTTCCACAGGAGTTAAATTATAGCGAAGGGGTGCACTAAGAAAAGATTTTGGAAAAATCACCACCTGGAATGAACCGGAGGTCCTTAGAGTGCGCAGACGACGATGCGGATGGAAGCTATATCATTAATATGAAATATTTGAAACAAACTGGTTCGTACTTCGTTTGACTGCAACTTCAGAAATAACACAAAAGATTTTGATGAATTTTTGCACCGTCAATTGTCTAGGAATAATTATTATAAAAGGAACCTTGCGATGACTTTAATGATCTTTAATACCGTAGGTATTTACATAAAATAACAATATTATTTTCCTCAACCCAGAACATTAATCGCTATAAGTTTGTGGTTAGAATATATTATGTGGTAGCACATAAACATAACATATGTTTACTTCCTGCAATATTTTTAAACACAACTCTAAAATAATTCACGTTACAATAGCAATCTATTTGGTGATGAACGCAATCTTATGAAATAACTAAGAGCTCAACTGATAATATATATACGAAACACGTATGTATTAGAATTTAAATAGACAGTTGTAGGTAAGTACCTACCTAATGAAGTATTAATCTTGTGTAGCTACCTAGCACGCGTATTTATCAAATATTTATTTACAACTTAAAAGTACCTAAGTAGTTTTATTCTATTTACAACAAGGTAACTAATGTATAACAGAACTAATTATAATCATACGGTAGAAGGTTACTATAGCAATTTTTTACGCTTCGATTATCCGACCGTTCTATTATAATATATTTTAGTAAGAAGTAATTGTGATTGTCTATTACTGTATTTACATAAATGCATCGACCGTTTCTTTCGTGATCATAAAAAACTGGGACCAGGTTTTATAAGTTACTGTTTTACAGGTTAAAATACCTATAAAATCAAAAACCTGAAACCGGGTTTTATAAGTTACTGTTTTACAAGTTAAAAATAATTAAAATTAAAAACCTATTTTGAAAGGCTAAAATAATACCAACGAATTAAGAACCGCCGCCGCCGTTTCAAAATCGGTAAAAATCACAACATTGCACTCCTTAGGGAGAGTGAGGAAAGATAATAAGCTACACATGCAGTAATTAGACTTATAACCTTTGTCACTAGGACTTCAAATAAGTTTATTACTTAGTTCAAAACTGTTTTAAGTCCTACCATTACCTGTGAAATTGCAACTTTTTGAAACTTTGTCTAGACAGTAACTTTTATAGTTTACAAACTTTCTGTCCTCGACTTTTCGGATATTTCGGTTTTTACTTTTACCTTACCTTACCTTTGACCTTCTTAATTAGTTTAAATTGGAGTTTATATTATTTTTATCTGCTAGACAAGCAAATAGTTAATGCGTGTGAGAAAAATGATTGAAGTCCAATAGATAACGTTATTGTTTACATTTTATTACAATGAGAAAATGTGTAATATTTCATTCCGCGGTGTTAAAAACGATTTGAGCGTTTCACAAATAACCTTAATTAAATTTCGCTCACAATCTCAGTTTTATAAGAAACTGGCGGCAAACCGCAATAATTTCCTTCATTACTTTAGCGACACCTTTGAAATTTTTATAAATAAAACAAAACAACTCCTTACTTAGATGACGAAATAAAAAATGAAAAAGTTATTTTAGAAAACATACCTGGTATTGAAGACCGGCAAATAAGCCGGCAGTGTTTCTTAATCAAAACAAATGACAGTCGCGTGAATTGTCCAATTACCCGATAAGAATTTAAGTTCTCGTACAAAATCAAACCCAACTTATTCCCTACTATCGCGTCGCACACTTCTCTCACAACAACCGAAAACAACGAATTTATAACGAAAAAAAGTTGTTGTCTAATACGTAAATGTTTACGCGAAATACGGACCGAGAGGCGTGCGGTTCGTACGGACTCTAGGTAGTTACTGCAGGAACGGAGTCCGAGTTTAACAAAGTTCCGTCGATGCGTTCTACGTAAACAGTAGTAAACACAGAATAATTTACTAGGTGTCTTATCTATTCAGGTGGTCAAATTAGTATCCCAAAGGCACAGAATACATAATAGTCTCGGTCGTATTTAAGTAAGCATGTGTTACACAACCGTACCGACAATGCAAAGGGTGGGAAGAAAGTGACTGGGCGAGTTAATTGGAAGCCTAAACCGGCGAGAGCTTCTAAAAATACGAAACCTCTAAGTTTGAGACCTAACTAAACCTACTAGGTTTAATTAGACGTTTCGACGAAAATAGTAAACAATATATATTTTGAATAGCTATTACCTAATACGAAATATAAAAGTTAGTTAAATACCTATACATTCTGTAGGTAGGTTTAGTAGATAGATAGAGTCCCAGACTACGAAACCGGAAGTTTTGGGGTTCGACTCCTGCTTAGGGCAGATATCGGTACGATGAGTACCTAAAGCATTAAAAGCTGAGTCTTGGGTGTTATGTACCTACCTATCTCCCTATGTTTACCCGAAGTACCTATCATAGTAATTACACAAGCTTTGTTCAGTCTCGGACTGGAAATTGGTGTGAATTGGCTAAAGAAAAATAAATTTATGCTTTCGCGGTTAGTTAGCAAACCAACCCATTGATAATGTTACTAGGTGCCTATACCATCAAATATAGGCCTAAACGGCTCAATATTCTAGAAATGTATACCTAAATAACAATTGTAATCAGTAAGGGTCTAAAGACTTTAGCGTTGGACTATTGTCAGCTCAGTCGTGCTACGATTATGGAAACTGTAAAGAATCCGAAACGTCAGCTCATAAAATAAAATAAAAATACGCGAGTTAAATCCGTTAATAGTTGTTTCATTCCAATGTGTAATAACCGCGAAGGCATCAGAAATTATTAAGGGTCTATAATTTTAATATCTTTACGACTATAGCGGATTTAACTAGATATTGTATTTTATTTTATATGCTGACGTTTCTAAAACTTTATAGCTAAATTCGTATTCGTGGTAGACTGAACACAACAAAATTAAGTAAGTAACAATAACTCAAAATAAAGAAATAACAGAAGAAAAAGAAGTTGCAAACATTTCATACTAATACCTAATCATAAACAGCAAACTGATGAGTTAAGTAAATTTGTACCGGCTCTATGGTCGGAATTGGACTATACTCGTAAGTAGGTCTGTATACAACAGGTAGGTATTTCGGTATTTTGTTATTAGTTACAAACATATACAATTAAAGATTATATACCTACCAATATATTATAAATTTTACGAGAAATTTTAAATTAATTACCTAAGTCGGTGCTTAGATCGAAATTAGCAGTCAGTAGCCTAACCTAACTAAATAGGTACTTACTAGCTACTTACCTACCAACTTTTTTCTACTATACCTACCAAAATCAAGAACCAAGTAGGTATAGTTAGGTATTTTGCAAAAAACGTTCAAACACAGCAACCAGGCAAAGTGCACATTTCTCTACCTACAAAAAATTTGACCAATTTTTTCCTTGCACTGTTAGTTCCACATTTATTTCAGTTTGGACTGTTTAAAGCCAGGCCGGAGGGAGGAGGTGTCAAATTAGTTACCCTAATTAGGTCTTAAGGGTAACAAACCTAAAAAGGTTAAGAACCTGCTTTATATTGTTTTAGATAAGTAGGTATGTAGGTAATACTTACTACATACCTAAGTAAGTAAGTATTTTATTTTTATTTATTGCCTGAATACAAAAAAAATACATAAATTATACATAGGTACACTCAGCTACAATAGGCACCACAAGTGTACCTAATGTGAAGTGTTTTTGTAGCTTTGGGTTTCGTCCTTCCAGCTAATTTCTTCCAGAAAATTATCAAATCAAAACCACTTAATATTCAAAGAAAAGTCACTTTATTATAATAATATCAGTACTTTAAGATAATAGGTAGAATAAACTTTTTGTTTTTGACGGATTGCTAAATCTTAATTTTAGAACGCATCTGTATACTTCCATATGTTCTGTATGTTGTCAACACTGTAAACATTTTTTTATAACAGCGCCATCTCTTACGAGTTACGCACAGTTTTAGAATCTTATTTTAAATATCTTTTCTAAATATGCCTTCAAATGTTGTTTGAGTATTATAATAGTGATAAAAACAAATAACTATTCAAAAACAAACCTAGCCATAATACTATATATTAACTTCTCAGCAAGTTAGAATTTTGCGATTTTACTTGGACTTAGCCTATCGGTGGATTGCTTAGGTTGGCACTATTGACACTATGATAACTTTCGTCGTGGGTGGTTGTGTGATGAATTTGTGAAACGTACGATAAATACGTGTATTGGGATAAAAATCTTACTAGAGATTCCTTAAAAACCATTTTCTTGGTAATTTAGTGCTTGTATTAGTATTTTGCAAACAGTTGCTACCCTATATTCGTGTGCAAAACAGCTAAAAACTGTTTAACGTTACTTGAAGAAAATGTTATTGTGTGCTAAGTTTCATAATGGCGGCCCGTCGCGTCCCCCGCGCCTCCATTTCGATGACAGTCAAATTATGACAATGCCGATACGTAAAGTTTAGAAATGTTGTGTTTTTGTAAATATTTTAGTGAAAGTTAGTAGTTTTATAAAACTAAAGGACTTAAAATGAATCCTGAGCACCATAACATCAACACGGGTGGCGGCCAGCCCCCTGGAAATTCAGAGGTTCGCAAATTTTGATTGCTTTTTCATCGCTGTGTTTTTTGTGTTGGAATGTTAATTATTGTTGATTATTACAGTCTCAGACACAAAGAGTTCAATCTGCTCAACAGCAACAGCAGCAATCGAGCAGTCTGACGCCGACAACGTCCGCTACCGACCTTCGAGTCAACTCCGCGGCTGTAAACGTTGCCTTGTCAAGCGTCGCAAAGTACTGGGTGTTTACAAATTTGTTCCCCGGGCCTATTCCTCAAGTTTCCGTGTACGGTTTACCAACCGGTACGAGAATAGAAAATGGGAAACCAGTGCAGGTATTATTTTTGTTAACCAGAGTTCCACTTGGAAAATTCCAAATGATCTGAATTGTTATGACTTAGACATACCTATAGAAACAATAGCTTTTTATCGACTATATATTTATAGACTATTCTAGTGGGTCATCTATCACTCAACTGCAGTAACACTTACATTGCATTTCTTTTAGAATATTAAATTCAATAAAGTACAATCAGCAGCTAAAAATATATATTTCGATCACCAAATATACAAATAAACATTTCCAACATGATAATTGAGCGGCTAGCTCACTAACATGTTGCTAAAAAGCTATTTAGAGTAGGAAGATTTAGAAACAGTTAAAAATTCTCAATTGGTATTGATTTTTTAATATCTTACAGGACCTTGGTCAAGCCCATGCTAGCATACTTAACGGCGACCCCAACATCATTCTCGGACATCACACTGGACAGCCTCAAGTTACAGTCTCAGCTGCGCAACAAATACCTGTGTCACAAATCATAGCTACACAGACGGCTCAGCCACATGGTAATCTTAATACTCAATTCCCCTTGACTAGAAAATCAATTGATTTGGCGGTTTGGTAGTCTTGTCAGAACTCGAAAACTGCTTTAGTACCTTATATATTTTATTTTGATTGCTTTATTACAAAATTGCAGCTCATTTATACTTATATTATATTTTTTTTATAAAATGAGAATTTTTTTAAAATTATGAAGTAATATTTTTTTTATTGTAACTAGGTAACTGTATTTTTTACACACTGACCTGGAAACCTCATATTATTAGCATTGTAATATGATTTTGAATTAGATTAAAAGTAAGATTTCTGCTTGATAAGCAAATATAATTTAATCATGATTGCAGCATTATCTTTGCTGCATCATTAAAGACAATAGAATCATCGTTTAAACTGAGATTAAAAAATATGTGATAATACTTTTATATAATTTTAAACAGATAATTTTGGCAGAGTAAGTAAGATAAATATTTTTTTTTTCACAGATGCACTGGCTCATGCTCAGCAACAAGAGCTGGCATCCCAGCAAGGGACCAGTGGCACGTCTCAGGTCACTGCCAGCACGGGTCAGACTACCCACCAGCAGGTACCCAATAACCGGGTCGAATTTGTACAACACCATAACATTGATATGGTAAATCATGTGGTAACACTCTGTTTAATAGCGGGAATGCTAAACATGCATCGATGTTGATTTAGAAAATAGCAAGCTTTGCATGTTTAAAAATAAATTACTGATATCTGTATTGTTATTGCATATGAGAGGTAATGTTTTGACCTTTGGAATGGTAGGTTTGAAACCAAATACTAAATTAAAATAGTACATCAGGATATAATTAAGGCACTTGAAAATCGGTCAAAGTAATTAATAACAATGTTGAGATATAATATTTTTAAAGATGCTTTATTATGGAATGATTACAGTTATCTTATCTGAATTCTAGTATTAATTTTGTCATGTAAATGTATATAAAATTTCCATTTCTTATTTTTGGTTACTGGATGATAAGTAGTAGAATAGTACTTGCATGTCTTGAGTAAATTTACTAAAATAACATTTTTGGCATAAATCTTTTCTGTAGTAATATTCTTAGTTTTTCATTTGGAAAAAAAATGTTTTTCTTTATATTTCCTTTACTTTATGTGTTTAGAGTCATCATACACAACAACATATCATGCAACAACAGTTAATGGCAGCGACCCGGCCGGAGCATGCCAACCAACAGGTAATAATATAACTGCTAAGACAATAGAATATTAAACCTAGTCACATGGGAGCAAAATTGTGTATTCACACTGATAGTCTACTACTAAACAACTTGGGATAATTTTGTTGCTGAGTGACATGCTTATCACTTCACCTGTAAGGAAAATTGAATGAGAAGTTTCTTTTTTTATTACTAATATAATGAGGAAACTTCGACAGAAGCAATTTTATACTCAATTATAGCCTTAGTTATCATAAAAGTCACTTGGACACTAGATTTTTTTCTGAATGGGTGAAGTATAATTTTTTTTGCAATATAACACAAACATTATTGTTGTTCACGCTGCTTATGTCATCACTGAGCAGGTCAGCGAGGTAAGTAAATGCTTTGAAGTTATTTCACTTGATAAATATCACAATATTGATGTTGGCTTTATGTTGTAATGTAAATAATTATAGTTCAGTAATCTGCAATATTATACAGACTATAATACAGGCTTCTAGTTGGACTCTTGTAGTTACATAGGCATGAGTTCCAATAGTGAAGTATTTAATTAAATTATACACTGAATAGGCGACAGTGCATATTAGTTAGATATTTGGAGCTTAAAAATGTGTTTGTCTGCTAAATAATTTTGTATAATAGGCCCTTAAACAGTTTCATGTAAATATTTATAGAATATCTAACTATCTTGTGATCTATATAAGTATATATATTACAATAAGAATTTCATTACTGTGGGATTGCTAATATATCACTCTCAGAGGAAAGCCATCTGAACTCTTTTATGTTACTATAATTGTGTTTTGTGTTCAGATTGTAAACTTCGTTGTATGAAGTTTAAGCCACTTCTCTTCTAAAATTGTCATATTAATTCAAGCATATACTTGTTACTGAATTGACGTCAATTTTCTTTAGATCCAACTGACAGTGAGTGAAGATGGTATAGTGACGGTAGTGGATCCGGGTGGTAGCAAGCTCGTGGACAAGGAAGACCTCCATGACGCCATCAAAATGCCTGGAGACCACACCCTCACAGTACACCAGTTGCAACAGATTGTTGGACAACAGGTTTGTAGTAATAACTTTTTGCACCACTTGTTATGTATAAAAGTAGTTCATTCAGATGTAAAGCTACGGTAATATCAACCTTGTATATATAGATAGATAGGTCTCTTTTACATAAAAGTATATTAGTATAGTTCTCTTTTACGTAAAAAACGCAAACATTCGTCGTTGAACCTCTAGTGTACAATTTGGATTTATTTTCGCATTTGTTTTCTGATGCCGTCGCGGTTATTACACATTGGAACAAATCAACTATAAACGGATTTAACTCGCGTATTTTAGTCTATTGATTGTACATTCGAGAACTTCACAGTTCTCATATTCGTAGCCAATCGTAGCACATAGTCTAATGCTAAAGAAGTTATAGTTTCTAAACTATTTCTCATTTATAGGTTCTAGACAGTGTGGTTCGCATAGAGCAAGCTACTGGTGAGCCAGCCAACATCCTTGTGACCCACAACCCTGATGGCACTACGTCCATCGAAGCCAGCGCGGCTGACCCCCTGGCCGTGGTGAAAGACGAAAAAGCAGCTGGAAAGATAGAAACTGCACAGTTTGCTCTACCAGCCGAAATTAAGGACCTTAAGGGCATTGATTTAAAGGTCACTTTTAAGTTTATATTTATTATTAATTATTACTTTGCATGTCAGAGTTATTTGTGAAAGACTTGTTTATTGAAATACTCAGCTGTTGAAGTGGACTACTTGATAATTAATACTTTATAGATACTTTGCACATCAATACTCAATCGTTTATTAATTTTTCTATACATATATACTATACATTCTATAGGTGTACAAAGATGTTATAATTTTAAAATTAATGTGACTATGGACCCTGTTGAGCACAACAAATTATCTAGGTCCTACTTAAGTATGTGCAATAACAAAATTATGAAAGACTATTAACATATTTCAATAAATGTTGTAATGGTCGGAGGCTCTATAATTATTAATTAATAGTCTTTGTGGTTCCTATAAACACCAGGTGTCTTATATTATGTCTATCTGTAAATAATTAATGATAATAATATCTGTTTTTATTTTTCCAACAGAGCGTAGGAGCGATGGGTATGGAGGGAGCCGTAGTGAAAATATCAGCGGGTGCCTCGGAACACGATATGCACGCGATGTATAAAGTCAATGTAGAAGATCTCTCGCAACTTTTAGCATATCATGAAGTGTTTGGCAAACTCAACGCGGAGGGACAGCCACAAGCCAAGGTAATTCAGAGAAACCCACTAACTTCGACATAATAATAAGAACCCCAAGTAATTGTTTCCTAGTTCACTAAGTACTTATGCATAATTTTATATAAATGCTATGCTATAGCCTAGCTAAAAATGACGACATAGTAAAAGATTAGTTACTGTAAAAAATTTAGTTTTTCCTTATCTCTTTTCACTGAAAAACTCATAAAATCTATAAAGATATTGTTTTGTTATCACAGGTGATTGGTGAAGTGGAGGTGGAAGCTGGCACAAGTGCGGCCATGTCTGAGGCGGAGTCGTCACCGGGACACCACTCTTGTGATATATGCGGGAAAATATTCCAATTCAGATACCAACTCATTGTTCATAGGTAATTTTGTTGCCAACTCCTTTAAAATCTAAGAGATCAAAGTGGTTAAAGCTATATATAACCTGGTCTCACCCGCGTGGAATTCAATAATTTGACACTTATTTGTACCAAGAAAAGTAGCCTATCTTTACCCAAGGTCTCATCTATACTTATACTATAATTCAGTAACAAACAAAAACTCACATAGGCATAAGGAATAAGTGGACGTCGAGATCCATTATTAAAGCTTTTTATTTTTCAGGCGCTATCACGGCGAACGTAAACCATTCACGTGTCAGGTGTGTGGTTCCGCTTTCGCCAATCCTGTTGAGCTATCTCGCCATGGCAAATGCCATCTTGGTTAGTACACATAGAGTCTATTTTTTTATACACTGACAGCTGTAATATGTGGATACTATGGGATTAAGAAATTGATCTAACCATCTATTTATTGCTAAAACAAATGCAAGCTTGTCCTCAAGACATAAGGACACTAATTACAATAATTAATTATGAATTGTAACAAATACAGTAAAATTCAGTCGGTAGCGATGATTTGAACCCTTGCCGTTCGGTGCATAACTCTTCTATTACAACTGACCCTACCTGAAATAACTGTAATTATAGTTTTATTTTTCATCTAAATATTATATACTTGAGCCTATTGTTTCATTGTAGCTGGGGACCCAGCTGACAGACAAGCGAAGCGGTTAACACAAGACAAGCCCTACGCGTGCACGACTTGCCATAAAACGTTCGCTCGCAAGGAACACCTCGACAACCATGTTCGCAGCCACACTGGAGAGACTCCATATAGGTAAGATAGTTTTATGGGTGTTAGTAGTAATTATTACTATTGACTATCTAGTTATCTTTGATCTTCTGGTAAGAGGGTTATTTCTGTATGGTATGTTTAAGATTATTAGTTTTTGAAACATGTTTAAAAATATTGAATTAATATGATTTATAGATTGACCCTAAAAAAAGAACAAGAATAGTCATTCTTTGTGTTGACCTATCCTGATAAAGCTAATAAAATTAGTAACAGAAATACAAACAGTAATGCTTATAGTTGGACACTGATTTGTGCTGAAGTATACGAAAAGTTAACACATACATTGCTATCTTTAAATACTTAGCTAAAAAATATTGTAATGCTAGAGCAATTCAAGTTTATTTTAACAAATACATAAGGATTCAACGATAGTCTAACTCAGTGTCAGACTATCGTCAGCGCAATCGGCTACTAATATGGATATTATAACATTTTCGAAACATCAGCGATTAAAATCAAATTCTCGAGTTAAATCTATTATACATAGGGTTATATATTATTGAAGTTGACATTTCTTAGCAAACATGCTAAATTTAATTTCGAAAATAGATAACTAAAAATGTGCATGACCACAGATGTCAATTCTGCGCGAAAACTTTCACGCGCAAGGAGCACATGGTGAACCACGTCCGCAAGCACACCGGCGAGACGCCGCACCGCTGCGACATCTGCAAGAAGAGCTTCACGAGGAAAGAACACTTCATGAACCACGTCATGTGGCACACAGGTAAATAATTTAGTTATGAAATAAAATATAATCACCGTTTATTAACTTCGCAATTTTTAGAATATTTTTTCTGAGATACTTGTACTTATTGTTTTGATTTTGTTCCTTTTGTTTTTGTTTATATTGTTAATATTTATATTCACAAGAATTATTCGATAATTTCGAGATGGAAATTGAGAATGTTCTTTGATTGTAATCACTAGATTTAAGTTTTGTTTACCATTCCACCCGCATTTTCTTTTTCATTATTATTTTGTACTCATAGAAATTAGTTGTAATGTTAGTAGATTTGAAAAACCCAAGCTTGCACCGGTCCTATGGGTTATACTAGTGGTGCAGAAAGTAAAATAATTTAATGATTCAACTATTTACCCAATTAGTAAAGCAAGTTATTTGAGAACCTAACACATGTAAATGTAAGTAACATTAACATTATGGTCTCCCAAAGTTTTCGTTCTCTTCGTTAAACAACAATCAGTTGCTTTTTTTTTTTAATTACCGGGAGACAAGTTTGCCGAAGAGAATAATAAATTGTTGGGAGTAACATAGTTGCATCATTGAATGTTAACGTTTTATTTTCTGCCCCACTCCCATAGGTGAAACACCACACCATTGTCGAATTTGCGGCAAGAAGTATACTAGGAAGGAGCATTTAGCGAACCATATGAGATCACATACAAATGATACACCGTTCCGCTGCGAACTGTGTGGAAAGTCTTTCACGAGAAAAGAACACTTCACCAATCACATATTGTGGCATACTGGTTAGTATCAGCTTACGTCGATGTTGTTCAGCGAGCAGTTTGCGGTATATTTGGTGACAGGCTTGGGTTCTTTATCTAAGATTTAAATTTACATATAAGCAATAATAACACCACCACCATCTTCATTCATTCTCATTTGTTAAAAGTGAAATTTTCGGTGCGACTTTCAACTCTATTGCTTTAAACTTCTTTGTAATAAATTGGAAGTATCCCTTCGTCTTATATATATTAAGGTGCGTAAAAATATATTGATCTTGATTGTTCATATTAAACTTCCAGATATATTATATTGAAAACGTTGTCGACAAGAAAAGAGTTTATCCTTTCGATTTTGTTTCGTTGTCGAGATGAGGAAATAAGAGACGACATCGGCATGACAAGATGTCGACTCGAAAATTCTTCATAGGCTCGCTGGATTCTTAAATTCAACCAACCACATGTTTACAGGTGAAACCCCCCACCGTTGCGACTTCTGCTCTAAGACCTTCACGCGGAAGGAGCATCTGTTGAACCACGTCCGGCAGCACACGGGCGAGTCGCCGCACCGGTGTAACTACTGCTCCAA
Organism: Polylopha cassiicola; assembly: GCA_038024825.1. Classification (NCBI taxonomy): domain Eukaryota; kingdom Metazoa; phylum Arthropoda; class Insecta; order Lepidoptera; family Tortricidae; genus Polylopha; species Polylopha cassiicola. The sequence goes on along the minus strand of CP149054.1, from coordinate 4,482,923 downwards.
GTCGTTCACGAGGCGGGAGCATCTCGTCAACCACGTGCGCCAACACACCGGGGAGACGCCGTTCCAGTGCGGATACTGTCCGAAGGCTTTCACGAGGAAGGACCACCTAGGTATGATACGATTTCAATACTCAATTATTTGTGGTCTATAGGGTGTACAAAGATGTTATACCCCCTTTGGGCACAACTAATTATTTATGTACTATCTACATAAGTATGTATATACAATAATAAAAATATGAAAGACTTTAACTAAAAACATTAATAAATATTTCAAATTTGAGGAACGATATTACGTATTACTTATACTGTGTTTATTAAACACCTGAGTCTTAAAAGTACCTAGTAGGTAATACCTTACAAAACATGAGAGCATTTTTCATTAACACTTTGTTGTTGTCCGAGAGTGAAACTCGGAAAGGTATTATATACAATTGCACAATAATCAGATTGATTATCAAATTACAAGTGCCTACTTACAGACACAGTAATTAAATTAAATAATAAGGAGATACTTAATGAAAAATTATGAGCTTACTTTGGTTGACGCACCTATGCAACGTTTTATTAAGTAACATAAATTATCCTACAGTGAATCACGTACGCCAGCACACGGGCGAGTCGCCGCACAAGTGCTCGTTCTGCACGAAGTCGTTTACCCGCAAGGAGCATCTGACCAATCACGTGCGCCAGCACACCGGGGAATCGCCCCACAGATGTACTTACTGCGCAAAATCGTTTACCAGAAAAGAACATCTCAACAATCATGTCAGGTGAGAAGCCTTATATATTTGAACTCATTTTCATTGGTCTATATTTCTGTCACACGTTTCGTAGGGCCCTGAAACAAGGGTATTGAGCCAGCGGAAAATTGCGATCGGTGTATAAACAGCCTTATTGACGTAGATATTGCATCAATGAAAATGTGCCCGTAGTGGTCCAAGATCCCAGAGCGATCTGACGTAACTTATTTTCTGACGAATGAAACCTTAAGATTTCAGTAGCGTCTAGAGTGCCTTGAATATCTACGGGCTTGTGAAAACTGTCAGAGTGACACCAGGGCTGGTACCAGGTGAGAAAGGTGACTAAAAATAAGAGCTATCTTACTTATTTTCTCATGGCTCATTTTTATATATATCATGTAGAATATTATTTTAAAGTAATGGATATAAGTGTCAGACACTTGAGATTGACCAGAACTTTTGTCAGACACTTTTAAGCTACCCAAAAAATGGATCTCAAAGATGGATGAACATAAGCATATCATGTTTAGGCTCATTCGACTCGGTATGACGAGCACTTTCTAAACAGAATATGATGATGGTAGTGTTGATGATGAATCCTGAAGACTACTATGGATCTCGAAGTTGGATGATTATAGGCATATCATGTTTAGGCTCATTCGACTCGGTATGACGAGCACTTTCTAAATAGAATATGATGATGGTAGTGTTGATGATGAATCCTGAAGACTACTATGGATCTCGAAGTTGGATGATCATAGGCATATCATGTTTAGGCTCATTCGACTCGGTATGACGAGCACTTTCTAAACACATGATGATAGATACCCCACATGTAAAGGTCTGATGAAAAAAAAATGCTGAGTTTCAGTTCAATGTATGGGGAACCCCAAAAATTTTGTTTTTTTTCTGATTTTATTTTAAAATCTTAATGCGGTTTACAGAATACATCTACGCACCAAATTTTAATAATGTAGCTCTTATAGTTTCGGAATAAACTGGCTGTGACTAGAGTACCCGATTACTTGAGTAATCGGTTACTGAGTAATCAAATTAGTAATCGGATTACATTTGTAATCGATTGACGCCAACACTGATTGAAACAGATAATGCTCGTCATAGCGAGTCGAATAAGCCCAAACACGATATGCCTATGATCATCCAACTTCGAGATCCGGAGTAGTCTTCAGGATTCATCATCAGCACTACCATCATCATATTCTGTTTAGAAAGTGCTCGTCATACCGAGTCGAATGAGCCTAAACATGATATGCTTATGTTCATCCATCTTTGAGATCCATTTTTTGGGTAGCTTAAAAGTGTCTGACAAAAGTTCTGGTCAATCTCAAGTGTCTGACACTTATATCCATTACTTTAAAATAATATTCTACATGATATATATAAAAATGAGCCATGAGAAAATAAGTAAGATAGCTCTTATTTTTAGTCACCTTTCTCACCTGGTACCAGCCCTGGTGTCACTCTGACAGTTTTCACAAGCCCGTAGATATTCAAGGCACTCTAGACGCTACTGAAATCTTAAGGTTTCATTCGTCAGAAAATAAGTTACGTCAGATCGCTCTGGGATCTTACTCTATAGTATAAATTGCTGTCTATTGTTGCATTGTGTGAATTCAAAATATGATTACTATTGATGCTCAAATTTCTGTGCTCTGTTTTATAATTAAAACTTTACTTATTATACTAGTTGTGAAGCATTTTATTAATTTTTAGCTAATGTATTGTTTCTTGGTGTGCGTCGTCACTAGTTTCAGTTTTTTTGAAAAGTATGACATAAGATAACTTTTTTTAAATTGATATCATAGTTATGCTCTTAGTAACATCCCCATCATACAATTATATCATAATAAAGCAATGCTGTGCTACAGACAACTACAGACTCAAAATTTATAAACGCTTAACCTTCTCGCGTGCTCGTTAATTACGCTCTATTGCATGTATGCACGTTGAAGCATGAAATCAAGCATGGTTCCATTAAATATATTAACAAAGGTAAGGCTAAATTATTGTCAACTAGTATTAAAAATCGTGCCCTTTAAACAATACGTACGACACAGACGGCATTTGTGTTGTTTCCATACTAAAAATGAGTAGCACAGCATTGTACATTCCGATTTGAGCTCCGCTCATACCTTTCCCTTCCCGTTGCAGGCTTTTTAGTTTGTATTACTAATAAAATCGGAATGTACTTTGTTGCGCAGACAGCACACTGGCGAGACTCCACACAAATGCACGTTCTGCCCTAAGGCGTACTCCCGGAAGGAGCATCTGAACAATCATATACGGCAGCACACTGGCGACGCGCCGCACTCCTGCTCGTATTGCAGCAAGAGTTTCTCTAGAAAGGAACACCTTGTCAATCATATACGGTGCGTACGTGTTGTTTAAGGGCACTATGATTTTATAATTGCACTGCGTGAGTTATGCCATTAGTTCTAAGAAAACCATTTATAAATAGCTATAATAACCGAATATCTTCTTTACAGGCAACACACTGGCGAGACACCATTCAAATGCACGTATTGTTCCAAGTCGTTCTCTCGCAAAGAACATCTCACCAACCACGTCCATTTGCATACGGGCGAAACGCCCCACAAGTGTCCCTTCTGTACCAAGACATTCTCGAGGAAGGAACATTTGACTAATCATGTCAGGTTAGTACAGTGCTATAATCTGGGGTTAAAAAAATAAAATTATAAATGAAGGATTACTTTGTACTGTCCTAATGCTTGAGAACATAGCTTGAATGCATTTTTGTAATCTTGTATAAGCGACATGTACCGAACGACGACCTAAGAACTATTTACTATTTCTTAAAATAAAGTAGATGAAGTCTCGATTGAGATCAATTTTATCAACTACGCAACTTGTGCCATAAAAAATTAATTAACTTTTAGGATACACACTGGAGAGTCTCCACACCGCTGCGAATTCTGTCACAAGACGTTTACGCGCAAAGAACACCTGACGAACCATCTGAAGCAACACACGGGAGACACGCCTCACGCCTGCAAAGTGTGCTCTAAATCGTTCACTCGCAAGGAGCATCTTGTTGCGCATATGAGGTAATAATAATATACCTACTAATATTAAAAATTCGAAAATAACCGTTTGAGTCCTAGGAAGAAATATAGAATAGGTATTTACAATGGAAATGCGATAAAAAATTATCGACCTGAAGTACTAAATCTACAAAAGCTAGTTAAATATATAATGTGTAATTAATTAATATAACTTATGATATCAGCAATAATGTTTGCACCTCACGTTTATTTCTTGTACGTCATTTTTAGGTCGCACAGTTGTGGTGAACGACCGCACACCTGCGGCGAGTGTGGGAAATCATTCCCGCTCAAAGGCAATTTACTGTTCCACGAGCGATCCCACAACAAGGCTGGCGGAGGTGCGAGGCCCTTCCGATGTGATATATGCTCGAAGGACTTTATGTGTAAAGGTAATATAATTTTCAGTCCTCCGGTCGGAAAGCGCCAACTTTGTGGCCGCTGCGCTCAATGAAATTGCCGCTTTCTGGCTTCGTCGAACAGAAAAATACTATACTGACCTCGGCCAGTAAAATAAAAAAGCCTCAGATCACATTTTTGTCAACCTCGGCTTCGCCTCGGACGACAATTACATGTGATCTGAGACATTTTTTATTTTACTGGCCTCGGTGCGTAATGTACTAATAAACCTTATTTCAGTGACTATAAAGTCGAAAATTTAGTGGAAAAGATCATAATCGTAATATGTTATGTTCTTAGGTCATTTAGCATCGCATCGTCGCACTCACGCCGAAGCCACGGAAGGCGCCGCGGCGACCGACGCGCCCGCGGAAGACTGCGGCGACTGCACCAAATGCGAAAAGGAAGAACCGCAAACTGAAAGAAAACACGATATTAGGTAAATTTACTCGACAAACTGGTTACTTATTTATTTTTCAATGCCATTCTCTTATAGGAAAATCGTTGCATGATCTTTATGATTGTTGGTTTTAAATATTTTGAATTTGTTATTTAGGAGTTCTACTGAAAACAGACAAGTGGAAAGTGTAGTGGCCGCGAATCCACAAACAAACACTACTGTGATGCAAATTACAAGCCAGGTAATTGTAACAAATGAATTTATAACAATATTGTATGTGAAATATATGTGGATAATGATTGTTTACTTACATCTATATTTGGACGCTATATACTAACGATCATTAAATTATGAATCGAACGAAATCGCACAAGCTATTAGATTTGCGTTATGTTTCACAAGTAAGCTTCATCATTTATATTCTGATTAGTTAAAAAAATAGTTAATTAGCCACCAGTTAATATAACTAAACTATTTGAAGCTAATATTTATATCTATTGGAAATGTTGCTAATAACTAACCTATAGTAGAGACATAATAATACAGCAACTCTACACATAGACCTTATTTATATCCTCGTTGGGTAAAAAATAATATGTAATTGTTTACAGCAAGTGCGACCGGTCGCTGCGACGAGCGGCGGCGCGACCGGCGTGACGAGCGCCACCTTCACGCCGCAACACCACGCCGGCGCGGCCATCGCACACCACCCCGTCACAGTAAACTACTAGCATACGGAAATACTCCCGCAGGATCAAACGGGAATCACATAACCACATATAGGGCCGTATTAAACACTAGATAGTATTTGTCAAAGGGTTTGTCAAATAATATATGGTAATATCTAAAGTATCTCACATGTTTTGAGACTGTTATTGAGAGATTTTGTCATACAGGCCGCCAGTGTTCTGTACGTTCTTCTTCTGTATCTCTCTACGTAAAGGAGTACAGAAGATATGAACTCCTGCGCATACATGCAGGCAGGGTCACTTCACACCGCACGCGTGTGAAAAAATACTACTACGATACTAATATTGCCGAGTGCTACGGCGACTCTTCGCATCACACATCGGCGTAAGTACAGTCAGCATCAAATATATTGCCAGCCAGAGTGGACAAATATAGCGGATTTCACTTCTTCTTGCAAGTATGTATGGGTACACGTAACCGTTATATTTTTTAATACCATAGCTGCTATGATATTTGATGCTCTGTACACATGTCGACTTTGTCTCGACGCCAATTAAAACGGAACATTAAATATTGTAAATACTTGACTTGTGATATACACTACACCCAACTGCCATAGACAGTAGTCTACTGCGTCGTAACTCAGTAGCCAAATAGCATTACTTGAACCACTCCTTTCAGTTTCTTAATACGTTTCCAAACTGTTTATGCTTGTCGCATACATCTTTTTGTATTTGACATTCTAACTTGTAATTAGCATTTCTTACCTTTACAAAAGCAATGTCAATCAAGGATCTAATGAAATTTCGAACATAGTGTCGCTTAGCGAACGTTGAAGCTTGGTACACGCACACATTGTTCAATATCGAATGTATAAATATACATATTTTGAAATTTAACTCTAAATAAAAGATGAAATAGTCTATATATGTACACATTATGCTGACTGAAATGATTGCTAGCAACACTATTTCCGAATATTTTATTTTTTTTATTAAAATTAAATAAATTATGTACTGTTTAAGTTTAATCATAGACAATCATGCCTACTACTATATTTTTATATTTTCTTAGAAAATATTTATTTCATCCTATTTACAACCATGATTTTTCAATAAAATCATGTAAAAGCATTCTGTAAGAATAGCAGCGCAACGTCTATATAAACTTGTAATTTTATTAGGTTAAAGAAATGTAAATAGATTTTAGTCGTAAGTTCATGACAGTCATGCTGTAAGTTGCTAGTCTGTAACTACAATGGACAGGTTTTTTATTTGCTGTGTTTTATTTTTCTATTGTCAAAAATCGCTAAAGCAGATATGTATTACTTTACTGGACTTAACCTTGCAGTAAATCTTGTTTTTCTTATGTACATTTTTTAGTGCTACGAGGTAACACATTATTATGTATTTCCTCAACTGTTGGCAACAAGTAAAAAATCTGTCCCAATTTTTCTTTTAAAGATTTTCAAGCGGAGGTTTCTCATTTTTAATCATGAAGGAAATAGTATAAATGGCGATAGTAATTAACGGTTACCAGGTTTTGTTTCTTTCCTGTATAATAAATAGATTTTAGGGTGATGTTTCTCAAAGTTTTAATGTGTGGAAAATAACATGCCATACATTGAGGAAAATTTACATTCCTTTTCAATATTATGTTTTTTATTCAATAGTGTTTTTTAATAATTTTATTTTTATGTTCACTGCGTGTTAAGAACGCATGAAGAAGGATTTCTAACATATAAAATATTTTATATTGATTAAATTATTTTACCGTCTTTTAAGTAAATAATTTCATGGTATAGTTTTTTGAACTGAACGGGACCACAAGACGGCGAGAATAATATTTACTCGCTGTCTCCCGAATCTGATAGCTATATTTCTAAGTGATACTAAATTTGATAAAATTGGTGTAAGCTTCTGAATAGAGTTGATGTTTTTTACCAGATAATCTTTTAAATAATCTTTTTGCCATGTACAGTACAAGTGTGATATATGAAGTTTCTTTTCTATAGTAAGAAAATTATATAGTTTTAAATGCTGGTGACTACCTTGCTTATTTTAGGGACTCGCATAAGCGAGTGAAGTGGTGTTGTAATCACTTCCGTGATCATTATAACCCAGCTTGTAAACAAATATATAGCTTATTATATATTTAACTGTACATAGTTTACGTGTATATTAATAGATGTACCCTGTAGTGATTCTAAGATTAATAATAAATACTTTCACTTACATTTAACACTGCTGGATCGCGAAATATTATTATTGAAGAAAAGAACGATTTTGAATCGTTTGTAGATACAAATTTCCATTTTAAAATGCGAGATCATTGAGATAAATTATATCAGAGCCAAACCAAATGGTAAATTATCTACAATGGTGCCACGCTAATTTATATTATGTATAGGAAATCTAAATCTTTAGACACGTTAGTATGTACTAAATTATGTTCAGTAATTTGATATGAATGAGATTAAAAAATCGAACTAATGTCATGTGTTTTTTTTTTAATTGTTATCCCTAAGCAGTTATACAATAACCACACAAGTGAAAAAGTAAATAGGTACCTAATAATATGATACAAGTGGTAGCTAAATATTGATGAAGCAACATAACATACTAAAAAGGCAGTACACGATGACTGATGACTTCTTCTTCAGCTTCAATAGATGTGAACCGACATTCAATACTTTTAAAAAAATACTATTATCCAATTGTTATAATTAAATTTCAAGGGTATGACGTAATAAAATTTCCAGTGTGTGACAAATAAAAGTAATTAAAACAATTTATAAAAGAAATATATAAATAAACAAAGGAATAATAACACTGGATGATACTGAAAATATAATGCTTATGATTTTATACAATTCTTAATCTTTAAAATTCATTTAGGCTTCGATGGCAATCTTTTTGGGACTATCTTTAACCTTGCGAGGCTTCTCTGGCTCTGTTTCCTCCACAACTTCGGGCAGTTTATCTTTAGGCACATCTGGTAGTTGATCACTAACATCGAGGATTGCCTCCAATTCTGCTTCAACTGCTTCTTCATCTTCTTCAGTTAATTGTCCAGATATAAGTTCATCAATTTCCCTCTGTTTCTCAATACCTTCTTTAGTTTCATCCATAATCTTTTCAATCTCATCTATATTTAGAATCTCATGGATATTTTTCAATGCTACATTTCCTGTTTTCAAGCCGTCAAGAACCTAAAACAAACCACAATATTATTATTAAATATCTTCACATATAAAATTGTTAGTTTTATCATCACACATGATTCTGTATTTACTTTAGCATTATAGTGTGTGCATAAGCATAACTAGGGTGAGAGCCAGATGGGCCATGCTTCCATGCATATCTGAGAATGCTCTGGAGCCCAACTCAGGGTGTTAGACTAACAATATGTTAGACACTTAAAAAGACTTCACAAATACATGACTCTTGTGCCCCACCCTTATAAAAAGTGTCAGCTACACTAATGATTGCATGAATGTGTCAGCCAGATGTAAATGATAATTATTAGAAAAAAAAATAACAGTCTTTATTGGTCTTCATAACATTACAATCATAAACAATCAAACTGTGTTAAGTAATTATGAATATGCTATTTGGAAATCAAATGAACATTCAAAACCTACCTATGAAAGTGCTAATTGTTTTTGTTTCAAGTATTGCAGTATATAAACTCAAAACATACCTGAATTTCAATCTGCGCAAATTCGAGATCATGAGTAAGTTGTTCTAATTTTTCCAACTGCGTATCAGTATTCTGTAGGAGTTGTTCTTGGTACCTTTTCTTCTTTAAGAGTGATTTTGCTTTATCGCGTTTTCCTTCGCCAAGTAGTCTCTTAGCCAGTTGTCGATCCCTTTCCAAATTTAACTCTATTTTCTTCTGATACTGCTTTAGTTTATCTCTTTGCTGTTTTAACTGCAGAACAGCCTTATCTTGTTCAGTTACCCTGCTAACTGGCTTTTTATGTTTCCCGAATAATCCACCCATTTTGATATTCTTCTAAGTTGAGGTCGATGTAAAAATTAACAGATCAATAAAGAAGTTTAAACACACTAAGAGCGTAATTTTAAATTCATCCCATCACCCAAACTATTTAATTTATGATCTTTCTTTATCCTTATCACAATGCAATGATGTTCACAACACACAAACGTCACATCATAGTAGTGACATTAATGACAGTGACGTAAGGAATTTATATTCTCTCTGGTCAGTTAAACTTGTCCTTTTATTTTATCATTGCCTTAAGCCTAATTTACATTAGTTAAGGACAGTACAAAGGCAACTAAAAGAAGCATAGATATATTACATGACAAATTCAACGGTTAAGTACTTAACGATTATACTAAGACGAGTCGAGTCGTATTTTGGATGGGCAACACACACATAGATAAAATTAGTTGTTACGGAACAAACTCTACTATCAGTGTCACTTTTTCCCCCCATCACCCCATTAAAGTTCAGTGTGACGTCACCTTGATCACCCTTTAGCACTATTATAAATAATAAATCACAAAGTGACGTCAGAGCCCCCGTCCGTAAAGAACTTAACACGTATCTTTTAGTTTGATTGACAAAATAAAAAATCGTGACCTAACATTTTTTTTATAAAGGAAATTATTTAAAAAAAATCATGGAAATAAAACTACATGTTATTACAACATATCAATAATTATTAAAGACAGTGAAAAAAAAACCCATTCCCATTACCCCTCTCTTTAAAATTTAACAATTCAATAGAGAATTAATAGATATAAAATATAATATAAAGCCATATATTGAAATGCACTCATAATTGCTGAACAGTCCATCTGATTAGCCTTTGAAGGAGTCTTTCTCAAGTCTTATGGCTTTCATGGTTTCTATGGCATCAGACTTTTTGGCATGTTTCATTACAGCTGCCTCTGTTACCCTCATGAACGGATTATACAATTTCTCTTCCTCTATTGTAGATGGCACCTAAAACAAAAAAAAATATAAGCACAAATTCTTTCTTACAGAAAAAAAATAACATAAAATATCTCTTTAATTTTAATGTATTATAGTCAGGTGCTGGGACAACTAAAACAACAGGCTGAATGTAAAAAGTTTTGCTTATTGGTAATTGAGCACGAAAATATACATACAGTTGGTTTCCCCTCCTTTCTTCTAGATTGTGACCACTCAATCTTCTTCTTTACTTCTTCATTTTCTGGCTCGACATGGGCAGCAAACTTTAAGTTTTGAAGAGAGTACTCATGACCGCAGAATACTTTTGTTGGGTTGGGTAGATTGCTCAAAATACTAATAAGAGCATTGTACATTTGATCAGCGGTTCCTTCGAAGAATCTGCCACATCCACCAAGGAAGAGAGTGTCTCCTGCAGAACAATATATTATTTTTTCTTTCAAATTATAACATGAATTTCTAAGCTCACCTAGATCAAAAGAGAACTAACTCAAAAACCTGAAGGCTATGATCACCATCAAATTCCTCACAGCACCTACTTAACAAACCTACCTACCAATAATACAGATTTAAGCTAATACTATAGCTTCATAAAGGTAAAAACCATAAATCTTAACAGAAAAGTCCTGCCTGCACATCAGTTTTACTCTGAAAAAGAAACTTTTTTGACTTAGCTTCCTTTAGATCTAGGTGTACGAAATGTTTTAAGCATTAAGCTTGCCATATTATGTACCTACTTTTTTGTACAGTGCTTGTACAGTTGCTTAATGCACTGTTAAAAAAAATAAAACTTGCAAACCTGTAAAAACTGCAGGCTCATGTCCCTCTTCAGGGGAAGTGACAAAATAACAGATATGTCCTGAAGTGTGGCACGGAGTGAAGAGACATTGGACATTCAAGTTGCCAACGTTAAACCTGGTGTTGTGTTCCACTTTCTTTGTCAATGCTCCAATGCGGTCGTCACCACCGTACACCTGAAGACCAGGGCACATTTTGACTAAATCTTCATTGCCCCCTGCATGGTCCCTAAAAAGTAAATGATAATAAGATTTTGTTAGATTTGGCTTTTATAAACAACTTTTCTTTGTTAAGTAATTAAAAATAGCTATAAAACTATATTTATTAACTTCGGAAATAGTGAAATATTATATTATTATAATTTGGGTACAAAATGATAACAAGGGTTGGCACATTCTTAATCTATATATAAGTGCCATGTCATTACATGGTGTAGTACCTACCAAATATTTAAGTTTAATAATATAACTTTAAATCACATTTTTCTAAATACTGTCAGTGTTGCCAATTCATGTATTAATTGTATAACATCTTAAAACTTTTAAATGGGAAGTGTTGCCTACAATTATGATATCAAAAAACTACAAAAAAATATACCAATGATGATGTGTAGTCATTACAGTGGTCAGCTTAACATCATTATCTTGAACTGCCTTGAGAACCACGTTGGGGTCCACTGGATCCACTATAGCCGCTTCCTTGGTTGCCTTGTCCACAATCAAATACATGTAGTTGTCTTGGAGAGCGGGTAATATTTTGACATCCATTGTTTTGAGCTTGTGACACTCTTGGCTGCTGTGAGCTTCTCTCTGGTTCCTTATAAGAGCTGTAAAATATCAGATTATTATTTTCAAATTAAAGTCAAATTACTACTTAGTATAAAACAAAGTCACTCTGGCTGTCTGTTCGTCCCTATAAAACTAATCTTTAAAACTATGCAACAGATTTCGAGATATACAACAGATTAAGAAAGGTTTATAGCACCTGTGTGAAGCCGGGCGGGTCGCTAGTTCTTTACCAACAAGATTTACTATTTAGTGTTTAGTTAGATTCATTAATTACATAAAAGCATTGCCAATTAATTTAAAAATATGATAACCTTAGTATTATTAGCGATAATTACTTTTTGTTTAATAAAAAATATTCTTATAACCAGTTAAAAAATACATTATCAACTTAGTATGTATTTATTCATATGACATGTCATTGCTATTTTATGCAAATAATAATTGTACGTAAAGTGTGTTATCTTTTGGTAAACAACAGAACAACACATAATTTTATTATACGATAGGTACTTACCCTGAAAATAAAGCTTAGTGATTCTCTGAGATAAGCCGAAAGGCAAAGAGTTCACAAGTCTAGCGAGCATTGAATGTAAGGAACAAATAAAAAAGTTGTGCGAAGGAAAGTGTGAATTGCAACAAGTATCGTACTAAATGCGTTACAGTAAAATAAACCGAAGTAACTCCGTATAAAGCGGTATTTATTACATTACAAAGACCGATCAATCTGTCAGTTTCTCAGCTGTTTACTACAACAGATTGTGTCAGGGCTGCCAGCAAAAATATTTCCGATATACGGTCCGTCATCAGCAATTATACGAAATTAGACTGTATTATACATATTTACGAAGGGGGGGGGGGGGGTACAAATGGAACTGAAGTGAGTTCAAAAATAAATCAAAAAAAGGTCATGAATAAATTAAAATACTACATTTGTATTTAAATCAGGAATGCCACAAATACTGAAAACAAATGATGTTGTATTTCATATTAAATCAAAATTCACGCTTGATAGGCACGCATTTCTACATCAAATTACTATAAATAATAAGTTAGGTTTAGGCGCCTTACATAACACAAACAAAGAAAAACAGCAAAAACACAAGTGTGCCAACGTTGAGAAAAAAAACCTACAGACTTCACATCAAAACACGTTCAACGGCAACGACAATACGTTATATTTTGTCATGTTGGTAATACGTTCATTTCATACTAAAGATTCCGCTTCATACTTTCCGTGCCCCGAGTATTTTTTGTATCAAATTATACGAAATGGGTCATTATACATCTAGGATACAATTTCACATCAAATTATACACGTTTTGTATCAAAAGATACAATCTGGCAGCCCTGGATTGTGTATTTTTTTGACAGACATGTTTGTTTTTACTCGGCTAAGGTAGATTGTATAACCTGTGGTTCATTATTCTGGTTTGGTAGAGAGCTTTTTAATATTACATTTGTATATTTTAGCAACGACTGAGGAGTTTATTTAGAGATATTGTCAATAATTCATGTTAGTTGATTAATAAAATAAATGCTAAATGTTCAAAATTGTTTTAGTATCACAGACTATATGATATAATGTTCTGTCAAATTTATGTCATACGGTACGTCAATGTCAAAGTAACGTGCATGCAGGGCTGCCAGATTGTATCTTTTGATACAAAACGTGTATAATTTGATGTGAAATTGTATCCTAGATGTATAATGACCCATTTCGTATAATTTGATACAAAAAATACTCGGGGCACGGAAAGTATGAAGCGGAATCTTTAGTATGAAATGAACGTATTACCAACATGACAAAATATAACGTATTGTCGTTGCCGTTGAACGTGTTTTGATGTGAAGTCTGTAGGTTTTTTTTCTCAACGTTGGCACACTTGTGTTTTTGCTGTTTTTCTTTGTTTGTGTTATGTAAGGCGCCTAAACCTAACTTATTATTTATAGTAATTTGATGTAGAAATGCGTGCCTATCAAGCGTGAATTTTGATTTAATATGAAATACAACATCATTTGTTTTCAGTATTTGTGGCATTCCTGATTTAAATACAAATGTAGTATTTTAATTTATTCATGACCTTTTTTTGATTTATTTTTGAACTCACTTCAGTTCCATTTGTACCCCCCCCCCCCCCTTCGTAAATATGTATAATACAGTCTAATTTCGTATAATTGCTGATGACGGACCGTATATCGGAAATATTTTTGCTGGCAGCCCTGCGTGCATGCGGCATGTGGTTTTATTTACGTGAAAACTTGCAAAGTATGTCTCGATTCAAGAAGTAATAAAACAATTTCAAGATGAAGATTAAACCTGTAAAACATAAAACGACCAATACTTTTCGCGTAAGTATTTACTGTCATATCTAATCTAATAATTCTTCCTTAGATACTTTTTGATAGCCTCAAACATTTGTGTACTGTGAATATCTACATTTCTTTACAGTTTGTTCCTTTCGCTGAGCGCATAAACTCTATAGATATCCGCCATGCAGCCTTATATCATATTGAACATGCATACACTGAACAACCAGAGGAAAACGAGACCCATTTCCACTTGGCTGTACGTAAATGGCATGCTCTCAATCTGACTGAAAACTTTAAAAAGTTTCGTAAAGAAGTATTTGGTATTATAACAGTGCCTCAACTGGTTCATAGAAAAGATGATGTAGTGGAAATTTTGGAGAGATACTTGAATTTGGAAGACCAGTTGTGTTTACAGCCATTGCTGGAGTAAGTAAATATACATATTATAATTTTTTATGTATACTTAACTGTTTCTGTTATGTATAAAATTCTTTGGTTATTTGAATTAAATGTCTGTGATTTTCTATTAACTCTAGCCTTTTATTCTAGGATCTTAGTGTCGCTAGCAAAGGATTTAAGAGATGATTTCTACCCACACTTCCCCAAGTTTTTGGATGTACTCATTAAGTTGCTGAAGACAAAAGATGCTGAAAGACTTGAATGGACCTTGGTCTGCCTTGCATTCCTGTTCAAAATCCTCAAACCTTATTTGAAGAAAGATATTGCTGTTGTATTAAAAAGAATAATACCTCTCTTAAGTGAGGCACAGCCTCAGTACATTAATAATTTTGCTGCAGAAAGCTTTGCTTTTGTAGCGCGTGATATAAGGGATAAGAAAAAGTTTATAAACCTCATCTTGACATATTTGCAGAGCAATGATGATGTAAGTGATTTTAAATAAGTAAAATAATCTTTTTAAATGCCATGTTACTGTGATATAAAATTGTACAATAATTGAGAGTGTACTTACATCTAGTAATTTATTTTATTGTAATAGATTCTGTTGCTGTCATGGTTATTACACATTGGAATAAAACAATGATTTAACTCACATATAATATTATTTTCTATGCTGATTTTTCGAAAACTTTACTATATTCATATTTGACTGAACTACAATTTTTATAACACTAAAGCTATTTTACATTATCTAAACAACCTAATTTCTTCAATTTTTCAGGCAATAACAGGTTGTGGTCATCTTATTTTTGAAATTATTAAAGGTGTCCCCGGCAAATTTCACAGCTGCATAGACACTTTTCTGCCTCTACTTCTGCAATACCTGAAAGAAAACAAAGAACATCAAGAAGTACTCTTCAAAGTACTCACTCAAACATTTGAAGACAGCTTACAGTCCATTTCTTATAAAGAATTTGGTGTATTTTGGACAGGAATACTGAAATACACAGAAGAAATCCTGAAAGGGGACGATGAAGAGAGCAGAGGCTTAGAATATATATTGAGACTTGCTGGTCAAGTGATAGAGCATCAGAAAGGAAAATATTTGACACACCCGCCTCAGTTTGTGCTGTTGCTAGTCAAAGTTATCTGTGAACAATCTTCGGAAAAAGTTCTTGAAGTCTGCGCCCAAATAGGTGCCTTGTTACTTCTCTCTCCAAATGTGTCTCTCTCCCAGGAACATGCGGGAATTATTGTCAAAGTGCTACTGCCACTTCCATTCCCAGATATCCTCATAAACTTTGTCAAGAATGTAGTTGATTATACTCAGTTTGACATGCACATTTTGCCTCCATTCATAAGATTTATTATCCAGTCTAATTTTGACAATGAAGCTATGTGTACACTTAGTAAAATCTGCCTTCGAAAATCTCCTCTATCTATGAACGGTATAAAACTATTTGAATGGGTAAAATACCCTATTGACTTCGGACAAAGTCTCCCTAAATTCATGGAATATTTCCATCAGGTTCTGAATGACGATCTTGATAGTATTGTGGAAAATCCAGTCAAACTAATGAATGTTCTGTTTTGTTTGCCACATATTGCTAAAATTGATATAGAAGAATGTGTTGCGGCATTAAATAAGTTAGTAATGAAGTTAGTTAATATATTGGCTAGTTACAATCTTGAGAATCAGTTTTCTGGAAATAAACTTCATGCTGAGACTACTTCTCTGTCAAAGTGCGCAAGGAAAGCTCTATTTATCCTGGCAAATGCAATAGAAAGTGGCATACACATCTCGAGTTGCAAAAACTTGAAAGCAATTTGTGACATAGATGCCTTGTTGCCAGTGATTCTGCCGTATGCAGCGGATCCTAATTATTTATCAGCTCTCCATCTAATAGACTTATATCTAACTGCAGTGGAACAAGACAATTCACTGACTTCTCCAGTTCTATCATTAATAGATTCCTATCTGAACACTAATGTGTCTTCACCGTTCCATGTGGTAAGTAGATCTCAACTTACTTTTTGAACAGTCAAGAGCCCCTAGATAAGTGTTAATGAATAGTAGCAATTAAATTAATATTTGAGAATGAAACTTCACATCGTCTTCTAGCTTTAATTTTGTTAATTACATACAGTTTTGTATTTATTTGTTTCATTTGGTAACTATTGGCACTTGTCTAGAGGACAAGGGGGCTAGACAAGTGCCCAACGTTGAACGTTAACGTTAAACGTTAGCACCAAAATGTATGGGATTTGACATCCGCGAACGTTTATGACGTACGTGACAGTCGGTCGCGGATGTCAAATCCCATACATTTTGGTCCTAACGTTTAACGTTAACGTTGAACGTTGGGCACTTGTCTAGGGCCCAAGGTCATAAATACATATATACAATCCACAAAGTTTAAAACTACTGTATAATTTTAGTGGAACAAAATCAATATGTAATTATTTCTTTTTTGTTTATTTTTAGGTTCGTCTTTTAACAACACATATTTACAAGTTATTTGAGAAAACGGAGACATTAAACAAATCAGCTCAAGTTGGTGGCAATGTGGAAAAGTTTGCAATATTCAGTATGTGCTATTCTGTAGAATCCACGGCACCTTCTATCCAAGAATACAGAGGCCAGCTGAACACCCTTCAGAAGATGGTTTTTAATACTACTCAGTACACTCTAGCCAAGGACACAGACTTTCAGCTCTTCGCTTTAAACTACATGTTAGGAGTACTGTACATGAATTTCAAATTATTGTGGGAGCCAGTAACAGAATTCATAGCCAGCTATGGAAATTCACTAACTACTGAAGAATTTTGGCCCACATTTCATAGAGCCTTAGTCACGTCATTTGATAATGCTAAAAAAGAAATAAAGCAATTTGAGTTTGATGAAGAATTAGGTACAGACAATGAACTTTTAAAGTATTTCTATTCTAAATATAATAACATTTCTGAAAGACCCGATTTATATAATTACAGAAATCTATTGTTGAAAGTGATGACTAATTGTATTCAAGTTTGTGAAGCAAAGAATAGGGATGTGGTGGTACTGTTTTTGGATTTTATTGAAACTGAGTATAGGAGAAACGATAATGCCAATGCTCTCAGGATTGATGTTAAAACAAGAGAAAGTTCTGGCATGGAAGTAGATGAAGAGACACCAGATGTAGTAGAGGAAACCAATGAGGAGGGGCAGAACAATGATTTAGTAGAAGAAGTCAAAGAGACAGTGTCTGGGAAAATTACATTCAAAACTCTTATAAATGTTATGCAAGTCTTGGCTCAGTTTAAGAATCCTAGAGCCCTCCACAAAGAACCCGTATTCTGGGAACTCTTCATGGAATTTTTGAAAAATAAGAATCCCGGACTCCAAAAATATGCTTTGGATTGTGTCATTAATTATAAAAACAAGAGCGTTGTTGCGTACAAGAATAACTTGTATAATTTAGTGGATGATAAAAAGTTCAAAGATGAGCTTACTCTGTTCAAGATTACTGAAGATTCCCAGAACATTCAGCCTGAAGATAGAGAACATGTAGTGCCTCTTATCTTAAGAATTCTTTACGGCAAGATGACGTCAAAACTAGGTGCAGATAAAAAGGGCGGTGGTCAAGCCAGGCGATCTCTTATCATGAGATACCTAGCAGGCTGCAATGAAGATGAACTAAAAGTGTTCATTGAAATGGCTTTCTCACATGTCCACCAATACATGGCTATGGAACCCAAAGAAATTTACGAAAATATTTTCTCTACATTGGACTTGAAATCTGTTACGACTCCAGGAAAACTGCACAGTATTTTGAATTTGTTTGAAGTTGTGCGAGAGTATTTCGGAGGTTACTTAAAGGATAAACTATTGTCTGATTTGTTCAAAGTATTTATTGTTGTTTGTTCCACTGTCGCCGCCGTGCTCGCTCAGGGGGATAAAGTTCATGTTGGATATACGAAGGTCATGAAAAATCTCAGAACACTGGCTATAGGCACAGTAAGGAAACTCTTTGACCAATTCGATAAATATACGTGGAATAAAGACGAACTTTTTATTATATTCGAGACTCTAATTTGGCCGCTTATATCTAAACTTCATATAGAAGGCATTCATAGTCCAACAGCGTTACTAAAACTCTTAAATACTTGGTGCCAGAATCCGAGGTATTACGTACTTCTCATAACATGTTCCAAAAAGGATCCTTCGCTAAGTCCCATACCGGCGATGTTTAAACTCTTACTAGCTCCCAAGACTACTCCATTTGTAGTAAATATGATTTTAGACATGGTCGAGAAATTATTGACATTGACTGATGACGAAGAAGACAAAGATTTGCCTCCTATAGAATCATTCAATATTTTACCAATTGAGAAAGTTAAAACTGATGATACTATTAATTTTGGCAGTAAAATTTTGATACCTCATATACCAAGTATATTAGAGGTCATGAAAAGACGTATAGCAAATTCAGCTAAGTCAAACACTATGAATAAACGAGATTTGCTGATTTTGTCTCGGGTGACAGAACTAGTAGCGTCTCCCGAGATTTGCGACGAACTATTAAACCTTTTATTGCCGATTTTAGTGAAAAAAGTCTGCATGAATATGGCAGAAGAGAACATGGAACACGCTGTTAATACGATTATTAACTTACTCGGTCAAAGCACAAATCCTCAAGCCTATATTAAAAATATAGCCGTTCTTTTCAACAAGATTACCCCTGTTGATGTCAGAAAACTTCTACTTAAATTGCTTTCTTCGATAGCAGACGCTGCAAAGAACAATAAAGATGTGTTGACTCGAATAAGTAAAGTTATGTATGAAATGAACGCTTTCAACAAAAGGTGGATCGAACAGCCCGATTTCGATAGAAGATTGGACGCTTATAAAGAAATATATAATCTGTCTGAGAAAAATGAAATAGACGTTGACCTTGCAATACTTATTGTAAATAACTGTTTTTATTCGATCAGAACGGAAAAAGATATAGGTTTGCGTGATAGTGCCACTTTGTGTTTGAAGCGTATACTGCCGAAGTTAATGATTAAATATTGGTCGGCAACTGACGGGCAATACTTAGTGAAAGATACAGTTCTATCCCTTATATCAAGTGGTATCAGAGACTCGAAGAATGAAGTATTAAGAAATGAGAGCATCGCTTTACTCGGTGAATTGGCTCGCGAATGTCCCGATGCCGACGTAGTTCTATCAGATTTGGCACATTTAACGAACAAAGAGGATAGAGAAGTCGATTTTTTTGATAACATGTGCCATCTTCAAATGCATAGAAGAGTCAGAGCGCTTATGAAGTTCTGTAAAGTTGCCAAGAAACTAGATAAATGCCTTTCCCCCAGAACGTTGACTAATTTTATACTGCCGCTAGCTACCACTTATGTGTGTGATGACAAATATACAGATAAAAATTCTCTTATTGATGCTTGTATTGAAACTATTTCTACTTGCTGTCGACTCTTGCCTTGGTACCATTATGAAGTTATGTTAAAACTGTACTTGAATAAAATGCGGCATTCTTCTGAACACCAAAAACAATTGACTCGTTTAGTAATAGGTGTTCTTGATGCATTCCACTTTGATTTCTCGAAAGCAAAAAATATTGAATTGCCTAAAGCTCTATTAGGACATATTTCAAATGTTCAAAGAAAACAAAGTAAAAATAACAAAGATAAGGAAAATAAAGCTAAAACAGATGAAAGTAAAGATGAGGAGGACACAGAAAATAAGAATGATGAAAAAGAAGATACTGAAAACAAAATGGATAATGAAAATAAAGGTGATGAAGAGTCGGAAAATGTAGATGAATCACAAATAGACCTGGATTCGGAATTAAAAGCGGCAGATGACGAAGCAGCCAATGAAGATCAAGAAAATAAGGAAATGTCAAATTTACCCGCTTATGAGAGGATCACACAAGTTTCGCCTTCGGTAGCGAAAAGGATTATCAAATCGCTGTCAGCTGGTTTACTCCCACAGTTGAATCGGTAAATATTCATTTCTTCTTAAAATAAACTCCATACATTTTAAAGGTGTATCTCAGGGTTCGATACTAGGCCCGCTTTTATTAATCATGCTTGAAGACGCATTATTGAAATATATCAATATAACGTTCTGTAAATTGAAAATTATCTTTTCTTTTACAGTGCTATAGGTAAAATGACAGATCATGAAGAATCTCACAAAGTTAACCGTCGTAAACATAGTATAGAGCGGCAGGAAGAGGACATGTTACGTGTACCAATTGCTCTAGCTTTGGTGAAGTTGTTACAAAGGCTGCCTGGAGATTTGTTAAAATATCAGCTTCCTGGGTAAGTGTACTTTTAGAATTGACTATCTGTTGGTTTAGTGGTCAGAGCCTCTGATCACGAAACCAGAGGTCGCGAGTTCCATTCCTGCCAGGGCATGATGTAACTCTAATGACCACCGAGCATATATGTATCTGAGTCTTGATTGTTATATATATATGTTTATGTATGTATGTATGTCCTTCATTGAATACCCATAGTACAAGCTTTGCTTAGTTTAGGACTAGATAGATTGGTGTAAATAAAATTATCCAAGGACATTTCTTATTATAATTATATACTCACAAAATAGATACATATTTCTATATTACTATTGTAATAAGTAACGAAGGACCTATCTTTAATTATTTTTTCCATCCTCCGGCCAGAAAGCGTCTACTTTGTGGCCGCCTCGCTAAATGAAATTTCCGCTTTCTGGCTTCGTCGAACAGAAAAATAGTATACTGACCTCGGCCAGTAAAATATAAAAGCCTCAGATCACATTTTTGTCAACCTCGGCTTCGCCTCGGACGACAATTACATGTGATCTGAGACATTTTTTATTTTACTGGCCTCGGTGCGTAATGTACTATTTTCGACTTTGATATAATTAACTTTTGATATAATACGTCTGTTGAAAAGTTAATATTGTTTACAGAATCATAATTAAACTCTGCTCTTTTCTGAAATCGCCGTTGAAACAAGTGCGTATCGCCGCTCGAGATATCGTCAAGAAAATTATGGTCACCGTCGGAACTTCTTACTTGGGGATACTACTCGAACACCTTACTTTACTCCTGACCAGAGGCTTCCAAGTACACGTACTAGTCGCAACAATACACACAGTGCTAGATACACTAAAATCTGACTTCAAAGCTGGGGAACTTAACGAAAATCTAGATTATATTCTCGATGTATGCACCAACGACCTATTTGGGGCTTTATCAGAAGAGAAAGAAGTGGAGAAGCTACATTATAAAACGCCCGAAGCGAAACCCAGCAAGAAGAGTTACGTAACTCTTATGATTGTTGCGCAAAATATTTCCGAGAGTTGTTTAATCAATCTTCTTTTACCGTTCAAAGAGATTTTACAGACACATCATTCTAAAAAGATCGTAATGAAAGTCCAAGAAGCGCTCACGCATATAACCAGTGGTTTAGTTACAAATAATTTTATAGATATCGAATCTTTATTTATATTCTTACACGGCATAGCGTCTGAGAGTATCCCGGAATTCGTTCTCGGTGCCCCGAAAAGGGAAATTACAGAGAAACAAAAAGAAAAAATGCTAATAGCGAAACCTGACTGTTTCCTAATTCCTGAGACACCTAAACGTAATAAAGAAGTTCAAGCGAAACACGTTAAAGTGTCCGGCAAAGCCAACGCACATGTGCTAGTCGAGTTCAGTTTAAATATACTATACGTTATACTTAAAAGAGAAAAGGTTCCAAGAATGGAATGCAGAGCTTTTATGGACCCGCTTATTCCTTTACTAGTTGATGCTTTGAGAAGCGACCATGTCAAAGTAACTACGGTTGCTTTGAAATGTATAGGAACGTTGTGGACGATAAGAGTCAGTACCCCAACTCTAGAGGAGATGGTCAAAGATATCGTGAAGACGATATTCCTTATTCTGCATAAATATGCGACGTTTGAAATAAGCAAGCAGAATGATAACTATCATTTGGTGCGGACCGCTTTCAAAGTAAGTACTTAAGTATAAATGTAGTCTATCTTACAATATATAAAAGCCTCTTATGGTGTTTATTGGTCGCACTCACACAAAACGCAGCGACCGATTTTCATCAAATTACATTTCACACACTTAGATCTAAAGGCAAACCGGGCACTGTAGTTTTTTGCTTTAAATTTTCAGTAAAAGTTATTTTTTCTACTACAACTACACTTTATTGGGCTGCATATTTTATACTATATTAGCGGTTTGTTCCCCATTTTATTTCCTATAGCCTATATCACTCGAGAATAGTGCGGCTTCCCAATAGTGAAAGATTTTTTTAAATCAGCCCAGTCGTTTCGGAGCCAATTGAATCCAAACAAACAAAAAAAGAGGAAAGGCTTTATTATATTAATATAGACAACGAAACAGTATTTAAAAAGCATAGACAAGTTATTTTTTTTTTTATTATAACTGTTTTTTTTTTATTTAAACTTATAGCTCTAAATAAAAAAATAAACAGACTGCAATAGTATCAAATCTAACAAAAATAATTAAATATCTATTCCAGGCAATAACAGTACTAATCAGGAACGTAAAGTACCACACACTAGAAGCAGATCAATTGAAGACACTCCTGTTATACGCAGAAGAGGATTGTCAGAACAGCGAGAGACAGAGTAACTCCTTCCCTCTCTTGAAAGCCATTCTTGATGCGAAGCTGGTGTCGGCTGAACTGCACGAAGTTATGGAGAAGGTTTCTAAGATATGCATACTTAGTGAATCGGCTAGATCAAGGTAATTTTTATCTTAGGAGATTTATAGCTAAATTTAATTTAAGTTGTAGGCTGTTTGCAACCTTTACTTGCAGATATAAACCATTCAACCTGTTACAACAGCTTGTAAAGGCTAAAAAACAATACGTTATTTTGAAACGAAACGTATGAACGGATTTAACTCGCTTATTTTAATGGCTGACGTTTCGAAAACTACAGTTTCCATAGCCGTAGCACGCGAGTTAAATCCATTTATAGTTGTTTCATTCCAATTTGCAATAACCGCGAAGGCATCAAAAATAAATACGTTATTTAATAGTAGGTATGCGCATTTTAGAAAAGTGTTCTTGGTATATACCTACCTATAAGTTATTTAATTAAGGTTTGCCCATCTTAAGAAATCTACTATTAAATAACGTATTGTTTTTCAATCCTTTTCTTCATAGTTAAAAAAAAATAGGTACCTGGGGTTGCAAGAAGTTGAGGACCTTCCATTTTACTATAAATCGTACTTTTTATACATCTTTCCCTTGATGTAGTTCTCTCTTGCATCCCTTACAGAAGCTACGCGACCCAAGATAATAATACCTACTGTTAATATTATAAGCAACTAACGAAACTAGAGCTTAATACTAATGGTTATTTGCAGGGACGAAGCTCGCGCGATATTCGTGACATATCTGACGAATTACTCGCCGGGCAAGCGTCTGGAACGCTACATACAGTTCTTCGTGACTCAGTTGAACTACGAGCTGCAGCACGGCCGGGAGTCGTCGCTGAAATTCATTGAAATGATCATCAACAAGCTACAAGTGGTGAGAGTTATTTCTATATATATATATATATATATATATATATACTTTAATATATAAAAGAAAGTCGTGTTAGTTACACCGTTTATAACTCGAGAACGGCTGAACCGATTAGGCTGAAAATTGCTGGGGATGTAGCTCAGAGCCAGGAGAAGGACATAGGATACTTTTTATCACGTTCCAGTGAAAAAAAAAAATATTAAGCTGATTTGTAAAAATAGTATAACAAAACGCAACAATGACAACTGTCAAATCGACATTGCCGGGCGGGACGAAGTCTGCCGGGACCACTAGTATACTAATATATAAAGGAAAGGTTTGTTTGTTTGGATTGAATAGGCTAGGAAACGACTGGACGATTTGAAAATTTTTGTCACTGTTGGGAAGCTACACTATTCCCGAGTGATATAGGCTATATTATATTATATTAAAAAAAAAACAATAATCCATGCAAAGCCAGGGCGTACAGCTATATGGTATATTGTTAAAATATATGAAATTCTCGTGTCGAGAAAATTGTTACCGAGTGGTTTTTAACTTGTTTTACATTAGGACATTTTTTTTTTGTTTTTATTTTTTTCATGATTCATCATTGAAATATTCATACAACCATACATTTTCATTCTACCATCCTTATTAAATAAAAATTCAGGAAACGCGGTATTAGGTTCGCTGGGTCAGCTAGTTTTAATATATTGAAATGAAACAACTATTAATGGATTTAACTCGCGTATTACGCGCGGATCCTTTACAGTTTTCATAATCGTAGCACGACTGAGCTGAGAATAGTCTAACGCTAATGCAATAATCGCGAAGGCATCAGAAATTATTATAATCCCTACTAATATTATAAATGCGAAAGTAACTCTGTCTGTCTGTCTGTCTGTCTGTTACGCTTTCACGCTAAATCTTCTGGACCTATTTAAGTAAAATTTGGTACGAAGAAAGTCTGGAGCCTGAGAAAGGACATAGGCTACTTTTTAACCGACTGCAAAAAAAAGAGGAGTTCCACGCGGACGAAGTCGCGGGCAGAAGCTAGTTAGTAATAATTTTAATATGTTTTCAGCAACAACTTACAAAGCAAGGTGACTACTTGCTGCTGGCCCTCGGGGCGTCTATGCTGAACGACGCGGCGCCGACGTGCCGCGAGGCCGCCGCCGCCTGCATAGAGACAATGATCAAGAGGTTCCCGGCTCTAGACAGAAACAAACTGTTCGATTTGGTGCTTACATTCTTTCAAGACAATCAGGTAATTTGCTAGATTAAAACTATACATTTGGCTTGTCTCAAAAAAGAATTCCTTATTTTTTAGATGATCAAAAGTGTAAAGAAAACGAAATCCTAATTAGTCCGTCAGTTAAAAATGATTGCGCACGTATTTTTTTTTCTTTTCAAACTCAAACTCAAATAATCATTTATTCAGGCTAGGCTCTTACAGGCACTTGTGAATGTCAACGTTAAAATTAATATTCTTTTTCGATTCAGCAAAAAAAAACCTCTTGAGAAGAATCGAGAATGAACTCAATGAGGTATAATTTTTTCAATGTAATAATATTACAATTTCACTTAAGAATAAATTATGTACAAATTACAATATGTATGTACTTAATCTAATTACATTTTAAAAAAAATTATAGGAGAAAATAAAAAATAACAATAGGTACTGGAGATGTATAAGGTCTCCAGATGTCAAAAGACTAAATTAAATTTACTGGAAATGTAAAGGAACAAAAAAATTACGAAAGTGATTGTGACAACTTGTGTATAAGCAAATGCTACCGGAACGTGACGTCACGACTCATGAACTTCAGAAGCGCTTATCTTTTTCAATTATTGTTCGAGTGAGAAAATAAAAATTGATGTGTATATACTGAATATACTTGAAAACAGTCGTCATGCAATTTGAAGTTAATTTAGTCTTTGTTGGCAGTTATGATTTTTTTTATAGCTTTGTATTTTATTATAGTCAATATTTTAATCTTAAAAAAAAATTGATAACTAAATTAATCTGAAAACAATTTAAAATAGTATTAATCAATTCCTAAACTATGCATAATTTAAACTTGCTACTACACAAAACCTGAGTTCCTTATACACGTCTTAAATGGTTTTATTTTTGTAGCCTGTACACTTCGAACTAGCAGCGCAACTTAGCACCAGATTCGTGAACGTCGAAGGAGACGACTTCAAAAATCGCCTCAACAACGTTCTGTCTCTGGTTAGCGGGAAATTACTCTTACTAAGCAACGACATCGCCGAGGGACGGTTCGTAAAGATCAAACTCGATCAAGCAGAAGACAAGACCGACGAGGAAAAACAAAGAGAAAAGGACCACAGCCTAATTCAGATATTGAACCTTATTGACAAAATCACGGTGCAATGTTCGTCGTGCTTGAAGAATAAAAAGTATATGAGTGATTTTGATGAAATTAGCCAACATTGTCAAGCGTTGCTTGCGTATCCACACGCTTGGGTCAGATTGAGATCTGCCAAAATTTTACATCAAGTTTTGTTGTCTGTGGATCCAGATGAGTTGGATGCTGTAGTTAAGAAAAAAGTGGAGTGTGAAAGAGGCTTTATCTATGACAATACGGAAGATGCTTTGAGAAGTTTAATATTGGATCTCTGTGCGCAATACACGGGGACCGTTTCGCAAGAAATGGCTGAGCAAGTAAGTGTTTAAAAAAAAGGTGGTCCCTCGAGCCGGATGTTCTTTTGTGGTGGTTTAAAATATTTTTAAATTTCATTTTTTTTTCAGGTTACAGCCGTGTTGTTCCAAATATTAAAATTGGTACTATCTATGTCTAGTTTTAAATTGCCTAGCAAAATAAAAGACGACCCCGACGATATGGAAGGCGGTGGAAAAATAAATATCAGATGGATTCTATTTAAATTAAGAAAAGCTGTTAACGTGGAGGTTGCCAGGGCACCCAACGCTACAAATATAGTAAGTAGATATTAGAAACTTATATACTTTAACTTCCAAACAATTTGTATTTCTAAAAAAAAATGAATCCTCAAAATGTATGTGTGCGCATAAGTGCTGAGATTGACTACATCGAATTTAATTTTTTTTTTGTGTTTGTTACTGTCAGGACAGGTTTGTATAGTAAGAAAGAAAATTAAAATTAATAAAATTATTTTTAAAATCACAACATTGCTGTATGAACTTTGTCGAGTCATAAAAATTGAATCATCAATTCATATCATTTTTATTATTTTCAGAGAATATCAGTGTTCACAATGTGGTTGCACCTAATAAGTTCATTGGAAGCTGACGTAATTAATACCATAGTGGACGTGATTCTGCCGCCGTTAGTTCGCGAGTTGTCCACGGGCGACGCGATGGCGCCGTCGTCGCCTGTCAAACAGTTAGCCAGTAGAATCGGCAAGAAACTGAGGAGGAAACTAGGCGATATAGAATATAGCAAAATGGTAGCTGCCGCCCAAACTAGGCTCAACGTGAAGAGGGCTGAAAGGAAAAAGGTATTTTGTTTTATCCTACTAATATTATAAATGCGTATCTATGGATGTTTGGATGTATGTTTGTTGCCTTTCATGCAAAACTACTAAATGTATTTTGATGAAACTTTACAATAATATAGCTTATACACCAGAATAACATAGGGTATATTTAACGATTTGTGTAAACTACTCATTGTGCGTAGATGAAGTAGGCTGAAGGTATTATACAATATTTTTATCTAACTTTAGGTCACGATGAGTATTTTCACTATAATAAAAAATCCAATAATTTCAGGTGCTGCTACAAGAGAAAGTTAATAATCCAGAGAAAGCGGCAAAGAGGAAGTTGCAGTTGAAGGAAAAGAAGAAGCAGTCTAAGAAAATGAAGATTGAAATGCTGCAGGGCAAGAGACCCAGGCCGAAGAAACGGAAAGCGGAAGACATTGATATAGAAGATACGTTGTTAATGGATGAATAGACGTAAGATTGAGAACATGCGGCGTTCATGTTAAACGTATGTTTACGATGATCGACTTTGATCGATATTTATAGTTTAATAAAATTAAATGATAAATATATTTTTAACACAAATGCCGCACCCTGTTCCGCAATTGCGGTCTTTGTATTTCATGACCGATAGTGTCTTCATTTTCGCGCCGTCCTATCATAAATCGGTAAAGTTGTCGACAAGAACAAAACTTGTCTTGTCGATATCTGTCATAAATCGGTAACTGACCTGAAGAAACACTTACATTAGGAATGTTGCCTTATTAAAATGTTACTAGTGTTAGGAAAATTAAATTGGGAATAAAATATAATGTTTATTTACTTGATAAAATATGTTATCATCATCATGCACTACAAAGACAACATCCATGTGGCAACATTTCTTCATGTCGACATGGCAAAGTTACCTATTTATGACAGACGGCCGCGATATATTGACATGACAAGATGTCAACTCGACAATTCATCAGAGATTTGCAGATAAGGTGGGATATATTGTTAAGGGTCATTTTCACAATTTTGAGGTAAAGTTCCATAGAATTAATTAATATTGAATGATCCATCGGATAAATGACTGTATAAAACAGTCTTATTATAAAAATTAAGGGATGTTTTTTCGACTACATATTATAGACGATAACTTACTTGAAATATTGTGAAACTGACCCAAAAAAATATATATGTCTTGTCCTGAAAAATTGTTTAAGAGATCGTGTTAACAATTTATGATTATTTATGTACATATTGTTAGGTATTTTATTGTAATAAATACTATGACACATAAGGGCGTTTTCAATAAAACTTCAATTAAACAAAATAATATTGCTTTATTATGCTCTAAAAGTATAAAAACTTAAATAATTACACAGGAATGTTTAAATTATCGTATCAATCAATAGAAATAGTGCGTAAGCTTAGAACAATTGGCTACCACTCATGATTATAACAAGTGACCATGTAGGATTGTCACAATCATTTAATTAATGAAAATATATGACATAACCACTCGTTATTCTTTCCTACAGTCATTAACTCGAGCATCATGCAACCTTTCCCAGTGATAAGCACAACAATTAATTAACAAAATGCTGCTTTATTTCCTGCACTGTAAGATACATTTTACATTACCTTCATTAAATACAGTTCGTCATAATTAATTGTTACAAATGAAGTTAAATACCTTTTCACAAAATCTTGGTATTTGGTAAGCAAATTATTTGAAATATGTCTAGCAGGTATAGTGCAGTCATTGAAGCGAAAAATACGGCCTTACCTCCGAATTTTTTTACTGTGAACCGATTTGCATGAAATTTTTGGAATTAGGCACATCTTATCCTTCACTTCAAAAGTGAAAATGATCTGAACTCCGCCTATTATTTTTAAGGGGTGTAAACAACCCCTTAATGGAAAAATTGTAATTGAGCCATTTTATCGCTAGAAAACATGTCTAATAGTAAGTGGTAAAATGGTAAAGTATTTTCTAACATAATTACCTCATATTAAAATTATTTTCAACCCCTTGAAAATCTTACAACCCCCAAATTGAAAAAATCTGAAAAAAATACTTTGGTATGACATAAAAAGATGTAAGTATAGAGTAAGTAATATTTTATATTCTCTATAATAATTATTAAATTTTTAACCCCCTTTCAACCCTTGAATACTACCCCTTGATATTTTTTTTTGATAAAATGAAAAGGATTTAAATATTATTCCACACTCTCGCAAACGATTATCATGTTCTTAAGCTTTTCTACACTTTAAACTAAACTAACCGAAAACAAAAAAAAAAACTAACCTAAAATTTTTTTTTTTTTTTTTTAGTGGGGAAATCCTCATTGATACCTTATGCCCTGGGAAGGCAAAAGGTTTACTTAAACTCATACTGGCTCGCGGAAACCTAACCTAACCTATGTCTTAAATGTTTTACATTTCCGATTGCGATTTTAGGAATTACATACATTTCCTAGGAATTGTATACAATGACGGATTATATACATTTCCGTTAACATATACATTACAATAGTTGTGGGTCTATATTATACTGCGTACCTTCACATTGCTCCAATTATTCACACTCCGAAATTTTCAGTTACTAAGTAGAAAAAAATATGATAAGTTTTTGGACCATAGCTCCTTTAATTTTCACGCTATCACAATTTATAAAAAATCATTGTAAAGGTAATTAAGAGAGCTACAACATCCTGTATTGCAATATATAGTAAAAAACCTTTTTCTAAAACGGGGAAGGGTTAAAGGGCTTAAGAGAAGCAGTGATTGCGCTGCCACGCGCTCTTTAAACAATCACATTTCCGTCAATTTTTGTTTGTCAGAAAAAAAAAAAATACCAAATTGTTTGTCAGAAAAATACCTACATTTTTTATTCATACACTTTTATTCTCATCTGTCGTCATTCTTGAAATATAATGAAATAAACGTGGGATTTTTAAAAATTTGAAATTTTGTTTTTTTAGTTAATCGTGAGTTTTTTGAAAAATATGTGTCCTGAAGCAGCCAAACTGATACTATCTATCAAACTCTTCATAATAAAGTTAATTCTAGGCGGAATACGATTAATTTTAATTATGGTGGAAATGGCACTTATGAAACCCATTGATTTTAAAGAAAAAACATTAGTTGTTCCCCTTATTTGCAATACAGCTCTCTTATTTTACGTGCAAAAGACTTTTAATAGTGCTCATTTTAAAGCTTATTTCGAGCACTACAAAACCCTTTTGTATTAGAATGCATAAAATGCATCTGCTCGCCGCTAGATGGCATTGACCACATCGATTAAATTTCAGGCAACATAAAAAACGGCTTTGATCTTTAATTTATAGCTTAATATTGCACTTAGAATACTGCATAAAAAACCAAATTGTTCATTGTTTTGCCTGCTACAATTTTGTTCTTTATAAAATTTTCGATAAAACGTATATTTTTGGAGATTTTTGCAAAAAACCGATGAAAAAGGTGAAAAAATTGCGAATTTTCAATTGCAAATAACTTGAAAAGTATTGGATTTTTTGAAAAACTTTATAGACGATTTATTCCTTAAAATTAGGCCTTCTATCGATATCCGAGGTTATTTTGAAAAAAAAATAATTCACCCCCGAGAAGGGGTGGCAATCACCCAATTGTGTAGCGGAGTTCAAATCATTTTCACTTTTGAACTTAAGGGTAAGATGAACCTAATTCCAAAATTGTATGCAAATCGGTTCACAGTAAAAAAATTCGGACCCATAATGCTTCAATGACTCCACTAGTAATATCGTGTGAGCTCTTAATTATCAACTAATATTATCCCATGCTTATCTGGTCGGTAATTAACTCAGAAAACAGAGCTTAGCCGAGTGTCTTATTTCATATTCAAGTTGCCAATAACTTAATTGTTACTAGGACATTGTGAATAAGTTTTGCATTGACGAACAAATACTTCTAACATAATCATTTCTGATGCATTCGCTATTATTATACATTGGAATGAAACAACTATAAACGGATGTAACTCGCTTCAACGTTATACTATCGTCAGCTCAGTCGTGCTACGATTATGGAAACTAGTTTTTGGAATGTCAACCAATAAAATAAAATAAGGGAGTTAAGTCCGTTTATAGTTAAAAAAAAAACTTCTAGCGTCAAAATTATTAAAACCAACTTATAAATAAAAAATGGCTACGCTAACTTAAACATCTATCGAGTATTTATTGAAATAAATACATTTTCACAGCACCATATTGTTTCCGTCATTCTTGTCTATTTCACTGTCTTTTTGATACTTTTTTTTTCCATTAAGTATATTAACAGAGACATTGTGTGAGATGTCCGTCTCAAAAAATTTCTGATTATCTAGTTATTATTTTTTCATATATACTGATGTCGTATCTCACTCAAGACCTATCTATTAAAAGGCTATTTCTGTTTACTGCAGATAGACTAAAGATTTTCACTACAATTACATGTTATACGAGAATCTGTGCAAAAGCAGTGTATTTTGACTAAAATCTATTAGAATTCAGTGACTTCATAAAGGCTTATATTTTATGGCAGTTCAAATTCTGGGTTCCTAGTTTTTTAGAAAATGTCATATGATAAGTGTATAAGTCTTTTACATGCAGTATGACACTTATACCCTTTTTACTAGGACCCCAAAATTTAGAAAATACGGCGCTACAAGTTTAGTCATATTTAGATGTAAACACTACATTAAACTTTTGTCTCTCTTAAAAATGTACTCAAACTTCACAAGAACAACATGTATTTGTATATTTGGGTGGTTCCACGGGCGAACCGTCAGTTCCTAGTTCTGAATATTGAGGAATTGAGCTACTTCAAGAATTAGGTACGTATCGATGCGACATACTGCACTCGTATAATATGTCAGAATTAATCAAGTTTTAATCTTATTGTAGCTTATTCCTTCAATAATCAGGGCAAAGGACTGACGGCTGAAATGACCGTGAAATTACTTATTTATATTCAAGTGATAATGTCATCAAAGATTATTTTCTGAACAATTCACCTACCTATTGGGCTGACAGGTAAAGTTTTTGTCGCGAGAGAAAGCTTTTGTCGCTCGTTCACTCATTGTAAAAGTATGTCTACTCGCGACAAACACTCTACGTCTTAATTAGGCAGTTGGTTTGTACATCAATCGTTAATGCTGAAACACGATAAACAAAAAATATTACATAGTTAGGTAACACCGATATATTATTTGATTTTAAAATTGTATATATAAGTAGGTAAGGTACCTTTGATACAACATTAAAAAAAACATCAAAACATTTATTTAACAAGTTAAACAAACTTTGTTTACACAGTAATTAAAAAAAAATTGATAATAAAAAAATCAAATAACAATTTTTTGGCAATGGACGGCAGCAAGCTCCTCGGTTGAATATAAAAACATAAATTTAAATTACTTACACATATTTCTGTTTTATTACTGACACAACTCAAAATGTGTCACCACGTGGAGGCCAAGATGCTTCACCAACCCGGTCGATCTTATCTTAAATGCTTAGAGAATACCTATATCAACTGGAGTAAGCGTCGACAGGCGTTCCCCTCTGCCAAGGTATAAGATAAATTATCTAACGCGTTTGTAAAAACTGTTTTCAAACAGGTCACTTTGACAGTGTCACAATCGATATCGAAGGGAAAAGAGCTCCCGAAAAATGTCTTCCTGCGCTAAAATAAGTTGCAAAAATCCATCCACTGTATCAGATATACAAAAAAACAGTATTTCCTTTCATCTGCAGATATTTTTTTTGTTCGTTAATTGTTATTTTTCAAATAATTATTTTCTCATTCACCACGCGAGAAGCATCGATTTACGCATCGATTACGTTTTTATTCGTTTAAAATCGCTTAGAAAAATTTTATGATTGTCTATGGTCAACAAATAGTAATGACAAACATGTATAAAAATTTTGCAGAGTAGTGTATCCGATACTAGGCGTTAATTTCTTTGAGTTAAAAGCGATAATAGCATGTATGATCAAAATACAGTTAGAGATGTACTTACTGGACAATATCAATGTCGATGAATTTACAGTACAGATGATAAGAAGTACGCGTATATTTCAGTATATCAGGTATTATTTTATTAAAATATTTTATTTCTTTATTCTAATTTCAAATTGTTTAAGCGTACCAGCAGCTTGGGATTCGGTTGTCTACTTTGTAATTTTTTTTTTAATTATGGTTGTTGATATTGTTATCTCTCCAGCTCAGCTGTAATAGACATCTGCCTGTTTTTTCATGTTAAACATAGAGGGTAATTGTAATTGTTTAAGCATTATTACTAAAAGAAAATTACTTGTTTATTGAACTACGTAGTAACTAATGTTCAATTATATAATAGTATGAATTAAAAGAAGTAAATACATTATTATGTATGAACTTAAAATATTTATATTAAAATATAAATTGGTTGGCCATTTTGTGTCAAATATAGATAAATGTATCGACAGCCACTTAATCAAGCACTATGTAATCGTTCAGTTTGGCTACTAATACATTTCAAACTTGTGTACAGATACGACGTTTATTATATAGTCTTGTTTTTGCTAGTGTGAATAAATTCCGCCTAGTGTTGACAGTTTCTATTAGTATGCGTGTGTAACGATGAGAATTATTTTTACATCAGTGTGCAGTTTTTTGTATGTGTTCCTACCTCGTCCCCCGCTAAAAGTGGCTAAAAATTTTGTATGACGAATAGTGTCGAAGCGTCCTCCAGTTGGTAAATTCTCTAAGCTTAAATGGTATTGCAAATTTTGGTTTGTGTCACTGTTCGAAGAAAGCAGTTATTTCAACTCGCGAGCCGAAAACTTATTTATTTTCATAAAATGCTTATAAGGGTAGGTATATTTACTACAAAGCTTAAGATATGATTCATAGTATTGTTTTCGTAAGTCTAATAAACCGTATAACAGAGGCCGTAGTATGAATTTTATGACACAAAAAAACCATACGATTTTTGACATAAACATTCGATTTTGTAAAGGGAATGAATGCTTCAGTTACATACATTATCCAATACAAATAGGCACGGCGACTCGTTTTTTCTTTGTCCATCAAGTAGATTACCAAAAAATATTGGATACTTTTTTTTTCTTTTCTCAATGGAACAACAAACGATGCTTCAAAAGTTCGGGAGTGACGTCATGTTCTGGTATAAATTGTACCATATTGTGACGTCACGAGATCCTTTTCGTTTGAGATTTTTATACGTGTCCAATAATTTTCAATAATCTTACTGACAGACTGAATAGAATTTCGTTTCCTTTTCCCGGCTGTCATTCCTATTGAAACTAACGTCAAAGTCAATAATGACATTTCTGTCAAATTAAACTCGTACTAAGGCCATGAAGTATTTTATCTGCATTATTATTGCATTAGCTATTAAATGGAATTGACTACTTGTATTCTGGATCAAGATATAGTAATTGACTATATATTCACTACTTGAATACTTAGTTTCAATACAGATGGAATGCATTGGATATTGTACAGTCATCATCAAATATATGCATCTTCTTCGATATGATGTTGATTGTACAAAATTTGCAGTTTTATTGCAGTTACGACTTATTTTTGTTGTAGTTCAAATGCAGTCCATCCTTATTGAAATACTGACTCGTTATGTCACAGTAAAATATCGCTTATTCCTAAGAAAATAGGAAGCATACACATCGATTATAAGCATAGCATAAGTATGTTATTTAAATTGTAAAATGGTAAGATTTTACATAAATATCTAAAATCCTATTTTTAGTATTTTACCGTGACATACAAAGTAGGATGACAATTAATTTCAACTTAGAAATATAAAGTAAATAGTGCATTTGTGCTGTCTCAACTTTGTATAAATTTAATTATATAATTTTATATCACACATAATGTTGCTGCATTGAAGGACAGCATACTGTTTTTTTTTTACATTACTCAAGTAGTAGGTACACATACAAGTTTCATAAGCTTTACAAAGGTTTTATAAAGGCCACGCTTATACAACCTTTACACAGCCTACATATAACTTTGTGTGCTGTCTGAAAGAGGGGGCCATAAAAACATTTGAGTACTTAGGATTCCCAGCGCAGTTTGAAATGACTAGATTTAAAAAGAATAGTTGATCTAAGACTCTGGAATTCTAGTGAAATAGGGTATATTCCAAACAGCCACAATGTGATATGTATGAAGTGCCTACTCTACACGCACTGCACACTGCACGCACCTGGGTATAAGTGTCATACGGATTAAGGACCAAGTGAAAAAGGTACTACATCCATTTTCACTGGTGACACTTATACCTTTTTTCACTAGGACCACAGAAATAGCGTAAACTGGAGTATCATCAATCAAAAAAGTTGACTAGATTATATTTTTGACTAGAATATATTTTCTCTGTTAAATTGTTTACAATGATCTTTCGTAATCCGCAAATAAAGACATCATATTTTCTGATTATATTACAAGGGCTGGCACCGATATTTGTGTAGGTATTAGAGGTAAGCTGAAAACTTGTCATATATATCTCCTACTATACCTCAACACGGAACTGCTGATCTGGCTAGTAAGTACCGGGACAAAAAAAATAAACTCTCTCTTGTCTCAAAAATATATTTGAGGCAAGAGGTAGTTTAATATTTAAATAATACAAAACACAATGCCAGACGATTTGTTAAACATAATATAGAATTAGATTTAGCCGCGCTACTCACCAGTGAAGTCTGCAGTTCCGTTGAGATATAGTAGGAGAGTTATATGACAAATTTTCAGCTTACCTCAAATACCTACCCAATAATTTATGCCAGCTCTAAGGATAGTCTTAAAGATTTCAAATTTACAAGAGCATAGCAGCAATAGGGTTGTACCTCATAATCTTCGACAGCAAAATCCATAGTAGTGACGTAGTCGTGGCCAGCACTACTCCCCCCCACCCTAGTTCCAAGGACCAGGATGTGGAGAACTCTCTAGCCGAAAGTAGGGGGTATGCCGGGGCCTGGGGCCCCACCACGCCGTCCCCGGTGCCGTCGCCGTGGGTCCCACGCGTAGACACCCGTTGGACTCGCTTGAAGTGGATTATCATCAGCGTGAACATTGCGAATAGACCTGTTAGAGAAAGTTGAAGGTTTATTTAGAGTGAGGATGTCGGTTCAAGTCCCGATGGGATATTTATTTTATTATGAGTTATGTAGTAAGTATCGTTGTATTACACTGGAGCTACATACAGTTGATACAGTGTTCCAACGCCTTTATAGTGTTTGCAAAAGTGTCTAAATCACGTGACTCGGCAATGAAACAAATGGTTGTAGGTACCGAAGTTTTAACAAATCTGTATATTATATTTCTGGCTCCTGCCCTGACGTGAATAATATGACATTGACAGTATTAGACTATCGTCTGCTCAGTCGTCTACGAATGTGAAAAACTATAAAGTTTTCGAAACGTCATTAAAAATATATACGCGAGTTAAATCCGTTATACCTTTCTTTATAATAATAGTAAAACTTTGCAGTTCTTATATTCGTAGCCCACTGAAATGACGACTAACACCATGGATTTTTTATACGTACCTAATAACAGGGGCGTGCATTCCATAAAAGCACAGTGTCACTAATGTATGGAGTGCCTACCCTGGCGCCATACTTACGCTTCCCCCACTGTTCCCCACTCATAAATTACTTACCAGCCAACAGATACATGACTCCAGTGACCAGCACGGCGCTGATCTGATGCTTGCAGACTCCGAAGGTGCCGACGAGAGCGGCGCTCCCCAGCACTATGAGGCACACCAGCGCGCACGATATAGACAGGTTCTGCATACCTAAAAATACAATACAAAACAAATACTCTTCATTGATCAACAAATACAATCTCGATAACTCCCGAAATCCCCTCTTGGGCTTCACTACCATAATAATTTCTGATGCCCTCGCGGTTATAACATTTTGGAATGAAAGGATTTAACTCGCAAATTTTGTTAAATAATTATATTATGCTTACTATGCTATGAATATGGGAACTGTATACTTTTCGAAACGTAAGCAAATAAAATAAAATACGAGAGTTAAATCCGTTTAGTTGTTTTATTACAATGTGTAACAACCGCGTAAGCATCAGAAATTATTAATAATCCAATAATATTGCCTATCTATATCAAAGCCGTTATCAAAATTGAAAAAAAAAAACTTTCATTATTAGTATACTAAAAAGAAAAATGTTTTTTGCTTTTACTTACAACAATCTTAGTACCTACCTATATTAAAACCGAATTTTTAAATTTTACAATTGCCCAATTAAAAGTGATTGGACTTCAATTGAATAGTGGAGGTACATACATATAATGTTTCTACCGATTAGAACCTGTAATTGGCTTTAATATATTTAATTGTCTTGTTTATGTTACCAATAAGCAGTTATTTCTCCAATTAATGAATAAAATATATTCCATGTAATAATTTCTGATGCCTTCGCAGTTATTACACATTGGAATGACATAACTATTAACGAATTTAACTCGCGTATTTTTTTTAAATATTATTTGCTGAAGTTTCTTATTCTTTACAGTTTCCATAATCTTAGCGCGACTGAACTCACAATAATCTAACGCTAAAGTCTGCAAAGAATCCGAAACGTCAGCAAAAAATAAAACAATAATCAAATCCGTTCTTAGTTGTTTCATTCCAATATTACACGTAATCAAGAAATAAACTTCATCGTGCAGTAATTACTAGGAGGTCCACATTTGTTATGACACAGCCATTTTTTCCAAACTTTACGTTCTACGAATATCTCCCTCGACCGACAGAGCTACATAAATAATACGCAATGTATATTCATGAATATCAACTTTCAAAGTTGCGAGCACGTGTCAGTTTTCAGCTGAAATATCGATGTGATGGTTCTTTTACAACCTGAACTGAATTTAAAAGGGATCATTATTCATTCCGCAGACGCGTTTCGGAGTTGAAAGCATTTTTTGGAATAAAAACTTGTAGGTTAGGATTTAGTGTTCAATATGCAAAATATTTGAATGGTTGCAAGTAGGTATTAATTAACCTTGGGACTTTTACAACCTCCAATATATTTTTAGTTTTTCTTGCAGACAAAAATATCTTTTATAGTTATTCGATTAAACGATCCAGGTTGCCCGTATTTCAACCCAGTAGGTACCCAAGTTATAATTGTAAAACAAGTATTTTAAGGGTCTGTAAAATCCTAGGTAAGTTAACTACCTACTGTTCTAATAGATAAATATATAAAAAAGCATATATAAATCCATATAGTTTTTATTAAAATTTTCGCGCAGTTGTCACGGTTTTTAGCCCGAACTGAGGGCCACTAAAAATGGGGTATCCCTTAGTCTCAAGTCGTCAGGTCCATACCTACAATTTCGACCCCGCCGGCGGGGTCGCTGCAGTACAATCGAGTTTGCTTATGTGTGTGTGGCCGCATGTCGCGATGAAGCTGTCTATGTGTGTACACTGTACGGGGTGTATCCGTGGAGGCGGTCTGCCGCCTATATGAATATAACACGATGAATTTT
Organism: Polylopha cassiicola; assembly: GCA_038024825.1. NCBI lineage: Eukaryota > Metazoa > Arthropoda > Insecta > Lepidoptera > Tortricidae > Polylopha > Polylopha cassiicola. Next base: position 4,443,757 of record CP149054.1, on the reverse strand, counting down.
AATAGTCTGCCTTTTGTAAACTGTCTAGGTTAAACTCGACGCCCCCAAGGCGGCGTGTTTAAGCGCTGTTTACACCGATAAACTGTTCTTGAATATTTTAATAGGCGTTCGAAACAAGTGCCCACTTTTGTGTGGTTACGTGTGATTATAGTCCGATTAAAACTTACTTAAGCATACATAAGCAAGATGTTAAATACAATCAGTATTGAATTGAAATATAGGTATCAGGTAGTAGTAAGTAAATAGATAATTATTACTTATTAGCTGTTACTTTATATCTTATTGTTTATGTTATTTTAAAGATGATTTATCTTACTTTTAAACTTTAAAACCTTATATGGTATATATGTATATGTGACGGCCTGTTGGGCTAGTGACCCTTGACTACAAAACCGGAGGTTGCGGGTTTGAATCCTGCTAGGGGCAAATGTCAGTGAACGTGTTGAACACGAGCATTTGTATATATGAGTCTTGGGTGTATTTGTGTATATTTATCCTTTATGTAGTATGTATTACACAGCTTTGTTTAGTTTAGAACTAACCGATCGCATCGATTTAAAATAAAAGGTGACATGAAATTCATTCCGTAAAGTTAGGAAACGATAAAATTGACTAATTTTCAACCTAAATATATTTTAGGACTAGCTGTGCACGCGACTTCGTCCCCGTGGAATAGTAATTCTTCATAAGGCTTCATATATTCCCCGTTTTTTAAACATTATCACTTTTTAATCGCTCATATTGGTCGCAGCGTGATGTTATATAGCCTAAAGCCTTCCTCGATAAATGGTCTATCCAACAAAAAAAGATTTTTTGAATTCGAGCCAGTAGTTCCTGAGATTAGCGCGTTCAAACAAACAAACTCTTCAGCTTTATAATATTAAGAATTAGTATAGATACAGGTAAAACCGAGGACAAAAATCTTGTATCACCTAAAGTGAAGGTCTTAATTTTACTGGCTTTATTTCAGAGTTATATCGAATCCCCGCTAATTGGACAATTTCAGCGAGGCGGCGAGATTTACGTGTACCTAATAACCCTCGATATTACCGTCGAGTGAGACAACCTGCATTACAGCCTTCATTACATCTAGCTGAATATATTTACGAGGCTAATCTAGAATCATAAACATGAAATAAGAATTGGAATGAAACAACTTTAACTCGCGTATTTTATTTTTTCGGTTGACGATCAATCCCTTTAGCGTTAGACTATTGTCAGCTCAGTCGTGCTACGATTATGGAAACTGTCAAGAATCCGGAACGTCAGCAAATAAAATAAAAATACGCGAGTTAAATCCGTTAATAGTTGTTTAATTCCAATATGAAATAAGAACTTAAAAAAAATATATGAAAATTCAGATTGCCTTCGCGGTTATTAGATATTGGAATTAAAGAATTATAACGGATTTAGCTTATTTGCTGATCTTTCGAAAAGCTTACAGCGCCCATACCTGTGTTAATGATGACATTTACCTATCACACACCTAGATCTAAATTCTAAAGGGAGCTAACTTGAAATTCCGTAGGTTTGAGTTATGCACACCTTACAGCGAAACCTACATAAATACGAATAAAACAGATGTAGCTTTTCTAGCTTCATATAAAAAACACAAATCCATACAGAAAACTCCTTCCTATAAGCATTACTTATTTAACACAAAGTATTTTTCCGTCCTCCGGCCAGAAAGCGGCAACTTTGTGGCCGCTTCGCCAAATGAAATTTCCGCTTTCTGGCTTCGTCGAACAGAAAAATAGTATACTGACCTCGGCCAGTAAAATAAAAAAGCCTCAGATCACATTTTTGTCAACCTCGGCTTCGCCTCGGACGACAATTACGTGTGATCTGAGACATTTTTTATTTTACTGGCCTAGATGCGTAATGTACTATTTTTCAGGAAGGGAAAGGTAGAGTACCTTTCCTTTGTATTAGGTCCCTATATAGTTATAGCCCTTTTTTTTTTCTTAATTAACTAGATTGTTAAAATAAGTAATGTTTATAGTACTTAATCAATGTTGCATGCCTAGGATGGTGAAACAATCTATATGTTTACACAGTAATAATTCCGTCTTGTATTAACATTGATTTCAAGCTATAAATGAATTTGAATTTAGATCTAAAGGTTCGCTATATGAAACAATGATACCAGCTAAGCACAGATACCTATAACAAAAGCACGGCCGGCAGATAACTGAAAACAATTTCAATAAATGAAAGGTAAGTAAATGTTTCTAATAACACTTACGATGTTGCCAGTCCGCTCTCGGCTCGTCGTCGTCGCTGTTCGCTAGATAGTTGGTGCAGACTGGATCCGTGGGGAAACCGGCCCTGGACAATATTGAAATCTCCTCCTCTGAAATAGAGTATATTCTCTAATGACAAAAACAGTAAATTACGTTAAAATATTTCAAAAAGGCGGCGCTGTGATTGAAAATTGAATTAAGTGAAGTTATATCTGAAGTTAGTATCAAGTGTATAAGGATGATTCTACAAGCGTTTCAACCGCCGTCAGTCCGTAGTTGTGAATATTAAGGAAATGAGCTACTTTTTTAAGAGTTACGTTTTGACATACTGCGCTCGTAGTTGTCAGAATTAATCGAGTTTAAATCTTATTGTAGCTTAATTTTCAATATTCAGGGCAAGGGACTGACGGCGGTTGATACGCCCGTGGAATCACCCAAAACGATAAACTTGGAGTAAATAAATTATTAAGGACCGTTTTACAAGTTAAAAAAACATCTGTTAGGAATAAAGTCTATGGATTACTTGATTATTGTAAAATAAAAAATATTACCTACATATTGGAATAAAACAACTACATATGTACATATAGACGGATTCAACTCGCATATTTTATTTAGGTTTCGAAACGTCAGCGAATAAAATAAAATACGTGAGTTGAATCCGTGTATAGTTGTTTCATTCCAACTCTTCACTTTCAACTATTCACTAAGGTGCTCAAGTTTGTTTGAGGCTTGAGAACCTCCTCCGTTTTTTTCGTCGGTTGATAAAAATAATCATATCAAAAGATTAACATGCTTTCAAAATAGATAAATAAAATCACCGTCTGCAAGAAATAAAAATGTCTGATGACGTCATATTAATCTTACTTCTATCTTAATATTAAAAAAGTACCCTTTTTTACATTGAATGGATAAACTTAATCCAGTGGACAGGCGCCATTTGTAATGTAGATTGATGTAGGTAGTTTGGTCCCTGGCTCATTAATTCTTAGAAGTTTTATTAGGTCAAAGGATTAAGAGGGTGCGAATAAAATACTGAAAATTATTTTCTCAAAAGGGTAATTTAATTTTATTTATTTAGTCACGAGACTCACGAGGTAACTTTTCCCTTGCGGTTAAAATAATATATATCTTGGGGCCAATTACACGGAACGTACCCACAAACTACTAAATTAAGATTAGATTATTTTCTTTTAATTTTCATTAATTTATACAATACTAGTTGTTTTTCGTGACTTAGTTCGCGTAGGTGCTTTGTAACCCGAATGAGGAGGTTAATTTCAATAAAAAATAAATTTGTCTTAAGAATGTTTATGCTTAATTTGAAATAGTTTAGACCAAGGAACGTTGTCCCATACAAATTTTGCCCCCCTTTTTCACCTCTTTATATGTGAAATTTCGGAAAATCCTTTCTTGTGTAACTCCTACAAAGAACACGATGTCCCCTTGTTTCGCAAAATCATAATAATATCTTAATACAAATAAATCATTACCTACTGTCTTATTGTTACCTAGTTATACGGGCTAATAATTTGTCCCACGACATTTATTACCTACCCATGTTGTCATACGCGAGAATTTATTTTAAAGGGTTGATTGTATGAACCATAATTATTACACCTTTACTAGAAAAGTGTGACAACTCGAAATGTGCCACATGAATTAAAATTTAAATGTGCAGACTTAAAGTCTTAAATGGAGTAACAACATATTTCGCGATGGCACTTTTTTTCCTAAAGGTGCGATATATATTTCACTTGTCTAAGGGGTAGTTCGTAGCAATAGATATAAAAAACCATACCGCACCTTAACTAGAAAAGTGTGAAAACTCGAAATATGTCACCACATGAATTTAAATTTAAATGTACAGACTTCAAGTCTTAAATGGAGTAACAATTATTTCGATATATCACACTCTAGGAAAGGTGCGACATATAAGTGCATAGTGATACAAGTGTGGTAAGTTTTCTTTTTACGAGCTGTTGAAAATGAAATAACAAAATGTTTACCTTCCAAAGACACGCACATGGTCCAAATTCCACCGTTCATGGGAACCAAGAACGTCTCACCCCCTTTTCTGTGTCCCGTATGCTCGATCTGAAGAAAAACCAGGGATTTATAAACCTATATAATTATATATAACCCTGTGTTGCATATACTGAAAAAATATGAGAACTGAAATCCGTTACAGGTCTTTAATTTTACTAACTATCTTTGTCTATTTTTTTAAACAAAATAATATAATACACTGCAGTCTTCACGACGAAGTAGACCTAACACAATAATTACAATGAACTTTAATAAAAGTGCGAATTTTGAAAAAAAAATACACGTGTGTGTACACATATTTAAATACCTACTGATTTGTTCTATGTTTCCTATATTCAGCATTCGACTATCGACAACTCAAGTTGTCAAAGTGTGTGTCAAATTCAATATTTAAGCTTCTTTACCCCAAAGTGTAACCGCGAAAGCAGCAGAAATGATACTATTACGATCTTAAACAATTAGACATTGCAGATTCCAATAACACTTCAGTAACTTCCCAAATATAACAATAGTAATCGTAAGCTATATGTAATTCCGAGCTAATCTTTATAAATTTCAAGTTACAGAAGATTATTACATACATTGCGTGTTAAAACTATATGACTTAGACTTAGCTACGTCAGGTCAGTAGGCAATTTGTGTCGCATCAATAAGGCTTCGGTTTTAGTGCAAGTGGCATAAATCACTTGAATGGACGGAGTTCGCACGTGTTTGCCCTACAAGGGCAACCTTGAGATCATGTTCGGGGGGTTTATGCGGGTTAACTAATACCAGATTAATTATTTTATTGTATTACTAGCGAACTTCGTACCACGCTTTTAGATAGCTTTTATAAAAAAGTAGGGGTTGATGGTGAACATTAAAGCTTGTTTGTGTTTTTCTATGCCAATTAATAAAAAAAAAACGTTAATATAACACGCCTATATTATCACCTCGGGAATATTTCGCGTTGAACAGAATTCTGCGCGGACACCGCTATGCTTTTGTCATTTTTCAAAAAAAGAACTAAGTTCTAATGCATTGTAACCCCTTTAGTACAACTCTGACCCACAAACTGCCTTTAGTAGATAAATTATTTTTTTTTAAATCATAGATTTTAAATATCACTAATCTTTTTTTTGTCGGTGTCAAAATACGGCGGATTACACGACCCGGCTGTCATATATATATAAATTACATGATGATAAATATCCATTAGGTACAGGTCGACATAAAAAAAACGTAGTGTTATAATCATCATTGCGTGCAGGGTGCATTGATTGACATTACACCGAAGGCCGCATTGTTTCACTCGGCGTTACGATACACCTTAGCCTTGACCCAAATGAGGGGACCACTAACTGCTCACACAGCTGGTCTTTCCCTTGCGAAAATTAAGGACTGGTTTGGGAAAGGGCTAACTACCTTACCTAACCAACTACCTAAGCTTTGAACAGGAGTTGACCCCTTTTGTACTTAACAACTTGATAGAAGCCTATAGCTTGGTCATAATTTAAAAGAGCGCGAATTGAATATAAATACATATATATAAGACAAGACTCAGGTCAGGTGCTCGTGCTCAGCACACTAACATCTGCTTCTAGAAGGATGCAGGATTCGAACTCGTAACCTTGAGTTTCGTATCTCATATAGGTATCAGGTAAGTGGATATGGGTAGAAAAAGTAACCAAAAATGATTCTATAAACAATTGATATAAGTACACTTCTATTTCATATACACCTTTATCTGCGTATATATTTACTTATTACCAATTTTACATAACGGTTGAGCAGGAATTGAATTTTAATAGGTGCCATTGGATGTATAATTAAGTATGTATAGGCACTTGTGCCTATATTGTGGCAGGCGCGTGCAGTGAGGGTCGCGCATGTACTACGTCTGGTAGGCACACCATACATTTATACCATATTGTGCCTACCTACATGGAATGCACGCCCTTGAATGCAACGATAGTCCACTTTGTTGTTAAACAAAACAATTTAATGTAGAAAAGTAATGTAGGTGTTAATATTTCACAAGTTTGATAACACACCTGACGATTTTCTAAGTTAGTAGTTTAGTAGTGACTTGGAAAGAAAAAGTCACGTCGAACTTTGTAAAAACAATAATTTACTGGTCGTTCTCACGCCAGAGGTTCTTTTATATTATGAAATATCGTTCGAACAAAAGTTAGTAAAGCACTTAAGCACTTTGACTAAGTATTTATATCATTTTTAGGTAGGAAACTTTTCCATCGAGCCGCCATATTGCACACTTTTATACAACATAGCCTAATCAACACATGCTGTACCTACCTAGTCACGAGTTATTATTTAAGTATCAAATGTTACAATACGGTACAATGTATTTTAGAGTATATCTAGAGTATATCCCGTCAACACAAGAGTAATTAATAGCTTCACATTGAACAAGATGAATTGCGTTCATTGTATGTATTTCTGAACTCATCATTTTCTCATCTTTCTTTGATACCTTACTCTGTTACCCTAAATTATTTTTAACCCCATTAATCTCCGTAACCATCACATGACTGTTTGAACTTACAAACTCTATTCGCTTGCCATTGTAGCGTTGGTAAAACGAAACCAGGTGTGATCACAAAACTCTGAAGTTTCCTATATCGTTGATATATTACTGTCATAAAAAGTCTATTATTATTGTCAATCAATCAACCGTCCCTCCTGCCTTCCCAATTTGTAATATGTCACCATTTACGACGGAAAAAAACTACAACCTGTGTTTATACCTATACAAGGTGAAATATTAATGAACATCCACATTTATCGTAAACATTAGGCACTGTTATGACTTCAGTTTTTCAAATCTTTAGAAATGTTTAATCTGGATGGCCGTTGAAATAACATAGGACAATAGCTTATGTCCGCGACTTTGTCTGCCCACTGTTGTAGGGCAGCTTCCGTAGGAGTTTTTTTTTTTAAAAACTCAAATACACAACACTGAACTTTATTAAAGACACAACTTGAGACAATTTACTTAACTAATTACAAATAAAAAGATTATTATTCTAAGACGGAATACAACTAACTGTCCGCAATTTCGTATTCTAGTCCCTTATATATTATTGCTAGCTTCTGCCCGCGACTTCGTCCACGTGGAACTCCTCCTTTTTTGCAGTCGGTTAAAAAGTAGCCTATGTTCTTTCTCAGAGTCCAGACTTTCTTTGTATGTACTAAATTTCATTTAAATCGGTCCAGTAGTTTTAGCGTGAAAGCGTAACAGATAGACAGACAGAGTTACTTTCGCATTTATAATATTAGTAGGGATAGCTTATGTCTATGACGTCAAAGCGTCGCGGGCCACATGGGTGCATTGCTGACTTTGCAGATCTTCAGTACTAGACATGGATATAACAGCACGATAGGGGGTGAATTTATAAAAATCCTTTCTTAGTGTCGTAACGTAGAGGTGACGTTATAAAAGGAACCTCTGTACAAAATTTCCAGTTTCTAACCCTTATAGGCCCTTATAGGCCTTAGGCCCTTATAGGCCTTAGGTCCTTGTTGATGTTAATCATTAAATTAGCTTTTCCTCTTATCTATACTAATATTATAAAGAGGAAATTTTTGTTTGTTTGTTCGGTTGTTTGACCGGCTGGACCGATTTCAAAAATTCTTTCACTGTTGGGAAGCTACACTATTCCCGAGCGACATAGGCTATAAAAAAAGATGATCCGTGCGAAGCCGGACAGCTAGTAAACCTATATAGATGATTACGTTGATAAGGTTTTATCTGTAAATTAAGGAATTTCCGGTCTTTAAAATTCCTGTACCTGGTTTTGGGACAGGAAAAACCAACATACCTACATATTTCGCTTGGTTGTACTGCCGTGTTTTTAAACAATAGTACAGGGTTTCTTAACCTTTTTGCAGTCACGGACCACTTTTACAATTTAAACTATACCACGGACCCCACCCATAAATATTTTTGGAAATAAAAAAAAATATGTTACGATATGTTCTGTACTAATAAATATGCTTAGACTGACTGACCTACTGCGGACCCCTGACATACAAGCTACGGACCCCTAAGGGGTCCATGGACCCCACGTTAAGAAACCCTGCAATAGTACATTACGCACCAAGGCCAGTAAAATAAAAAATGTCTCAGATCACATGTAATTGTCGTCCGAGGCGAAGCCGAGGTTGACAAAAATGTGATCTGAGGCTTTTTTATTTACTGGCCGAGGTCAGTATACTATTTTTCTGTTCGACAAAGCCAGAAAGTGGCCACTTCATTTAGCGCAGCGGCCCAAAAGTTGGCGCTTTGAGGCCGGAGGACAGAAATAGTACATTACGCACCGAGGCCAGTAAAATAAAAAATGTCTCAGATCACATGTAATTGTCGTCTGATCTGAGGCTTTTTTATTTTACTGGCCGAGCTCAGTATACTATTTTTCTGTTCGACGAAGCCAGAAAGCCGAAATTTCATTTAGCGAAGCGGCCACAAAGTTGGCGCTTTCTGGCCGGAGGACGGAAAAATTATTATAACTATGACGTCATTCAGCCAGGAAATTATTCCCTTGTCACCTGTCTCATAACATGACCGTACTAAAGTAAACGATATATGAACTACCTAAAGTGGATTTACAAACCTGACAAACTAAGATGCGGGTATAAAATTACTGTCACATCGGAACCCAAAACGTGTAACCTTGGCCTTATATTTTAGGGAACCTTCGTCATATTACATCATGTTAGTCTGGGAAAGTTTCAACGGCAATATGATTAGGCAGATATTAAAGTTTTAATTAACAAATTTTAATCATGAGCTGTAAAGTTCGTGGCTTTGCGGTACAAAGGGAAATTAATTTGATGAATTCGAAATTAGACAGTTGTTTTTTAGGTAGTATTAAATTAGGGCATACAATGAAACTAAATTAGGTGAATAGGTTTGTAGATCGAAAAATAGACATTGAATATTTGGGTAAAGTCACGCATTTGGGTAAAGGAACCTGACTTTACTTCACTTAATTTATATGTATAAAAATGGTTACCTGACTGACCGATATTTTCAACATACAAACCGTTGGGTCTACAAGCTAGAAATTCTGGAGAGACGACGTAAGTAAGTACCTACATATAGAAAGGGTTTCTTGACATTTGTAAGCGAACTGTAATTTATCTGTCTGATCTTTTTATTAAAATAAATAACTTTAAATCAGTCCTTCGAGCAATTTTAATACAAATGCCATATTAAATGGTCCTTCGAGCCGGATTTGAACTAGCTATCTATGAATGTAAACTTCAAATTGGATCCATCATCATCATCAGTTCAGTCGTGCTACGATTATGGAAACTGTAATATATAATAAAAATAAGCGAGTTAAATCCGTTAATAGTCGTTTCATTCCCATATGTAATAACCGCGAAAGCATCAAAAAATATTATGGATGGATGGAGAAGGGGGTAAGAGCAGCAATATATTAAAATAATATTATTGGTATTTTGAAATAATACGGTCATATTTTAAAGATAGACAATGAAAAGCTCGGTTAATTATAATATAAGAATTATATTAAAGTTAAAATTTAATGTAGTCGTACAATATAATCCACCACATTAGGGTGCAGAGCACGCGAAGGTCGCGGGGTGAACTGGCAATAACAATGCAAATTATTTTCATTATAGCGAATTTAAATTACTTTATGCTGACTTGTGCACAGAATATTTGTATATTACTGACTGGTGTCACCGCATAGCTTGTACCACTTTATATAGAAGCATGAGATATTACAAATTAACATTTTTGGATATAGTAAAACAAACAAATGACTGTCGTATATCTGGAGACCCTTTTACATCTTCAGTATGTATATTTTTTTGTATTTGCTGTGTACCTAGTGCAAATACCAGTAAAGAAAAGTTATAATTATTTATTTAAAATAAGTATCACTAATTGAGTTTCTTGCCGTTTATTCTCAAGTGAGGTTTTTCGGAAACGATCTTCTGACCTTCATAAGAGCTTTTGAAAGCCTAAACTAAATAAATATATATTTGATTTTAATTTCGTCAACGGCATTTAACAAAAATGACAAAGGCTATGTTTTAAAATTTTACAGGCAAAAAAAGACACCGTTTTGACTAAGACAGTAATGGGTACAGGATTTGTTATTTAGGACGTCAACTGTATAATGAAACACTGAGACGTGTCTTGTTTCAAAAGTACGGCAAAGTTTAAGACTAAACTTTACAGACTAAAATGAATAATAAAATTAAACCTTGGAACTTATATTACCTACTTATTGCTTAGACCATTATGTATTCCAAGTAGGACAAAATTGTTCAGCGAATTGTCATTTTCAATTAAAAAAAAATCAGCCTGGCAAAGTTACGAGTACGTGTGACGTTACACTCCGCTATTTTTCATCAAGAATTGACATCTCCCGAGCTTTGTAGCTTTTTTTAATTTTATACATACACAAACTAGCTGTCGGCCCCGGCTTCGCACGCATCATCTTTTTTTAATAACTTATGTCAATCGTGAATAGTGTAGCTTCCCAACAGTGAAAGAATTTTTGAAATCGGTCCAGCCGTTCTGGAGCCTATTCAATCCAAACAAACAAACCTTTTCTCTTTATAATATTAGTATAGATGTAACTAAATGTCTTAATTTTTTTTACATCCAATACCTAATCATTTGTCCCGCAAAAATTAAAGTACGGCTGGGTCGATTTAGTCAAATTCGAGTCCAATAATTATTAATACGTTAAAAAAAATTCTCTAAAAACGTGGTACAAAAGTTCGCCAGGTCAGCTGTAAAATAAAAGTCCAAACCTTGGCGACTTTCTCGTCGAGGAGCCACTGGAAAGCCGTGTTGGAGGCGTTGGCGAGCGCGGCCAACGCTGCCCGCTCCCAGCCCACGTGCTCCCAGTGGTCTGTCATGATGGCAGCGCATAGCATCGCCGTCGAACAACTGCAACAATATAAAAATAATATATATCATTTACTGTCTTTCTTCTTTCTACTGATTTTGGAGATTCCCAGCTAAAACTTTCGGACTTTTTTCAGCTTTAGTTAGGGTTGCCAACTTTTATTAGAAGAAATAGAGTATATCTGGTTTTAAAGGAGATAAATCAAGAGTACAGACTAATAAAAAAGAGTATTGTTTATTTTACCTACATTTTTAAAAACATATTTTTTTGTACTTCTTGCGGTTACTAATAGTTTTTCCTGTTTTTTAAAGCAATTATATGAATAAGCATTCTAAATCTAAGTTTGAATAAACAAAGAGGTCATTTTTTTATTATATTTAATGATGCCCTTTTCCGATATTGGATTTTCGTAATATTGCATGACTGGCATTGAGCAATTGAGCAAAAAAGAGTATTTTAGCATACTCTATTAGGGTTCTAGATTATAGAGTACACCTACATGATATAGAGTACAATACTCTATTTTAGAGTACGGTTGGCAACCCTAGCTTTAGTTCCGATTTCAACCAAACCATGAAGGGTCTAGTTCGGCGTCGGAAAACGCGTCAAGTTTTAAGGAGCTTATGCTTCGGCTTATGCAATTATATTGCTATTAACATAATTCTGTCTTTATTCCAGATAATATTCTTAAAATAATCTTCTAGTGAATACGACAAAAGCCTTCATCGACCGGCTTACTTCTTGACGTATCGCAATTCCTTTGGGAGCGGAGTCCTACCTACCTAGTGACGCACGTTAGAGACGGATGAATAAGAAACCAGAACATGTAATGAATGTAGATTTGGTTATCTTACTACAAAAACAACCCACAAAGACTTACAATCTAATATGTATTTAAAATTCGCTATAGTTCACGGACGGAGGTCGAAATCGTGTGTTTTCATGCTACAGTAGGTACATATTACCAACCTCAACATTTTCGTGCATGAAATTATGTGGACCACCGAAGCTAATTTACAAAAAATAATGAACTTCCGTAATAACGGACTTTTAGCAGTTTCGCTGTGTGGTCGTAAGTATAACAGTTGAACCGTAATGCTTTTGAGGTTTTATTATACCGCCATTTCACGTGAAATTGTTAGAACGTGAGTGTGGTAGGTACTTTGATATAAAGGTAAAAATGTGTCTGTCATTTTTGACAACGTTTGCTATTCATTTGCTATTACACTGCCTTGACACCTGTACAATACTGTACATAATATAAGAGTTCAGTTGAGGAACTTGATGTACACTTTTTTAGTACAATTTTTTTACAACATCTTGATTTTTAGATGGCAAGGTCGTGGTTTATCACACCCAGGTGTTAGATGGGTGAGATTGATACTTTTTTCTTTATGTTTAGGTCAATAATTAGCATAAAGTATATAGGTTAGTATAACGTGACATAGGTGACTGTTAAAAGGAGATTTTGTATTGACACTGCATTTTCTAAACTAATATAATTAAGAGGAAAAGTTTGTTTGTTTGTTTGGATTGAATAGGCCCCTAAACGACTGAACCGATTTGAAAAATCTCTCACTATAATTTCTGATGCCTTCGCGGTTATTACACATTGGAATGAAACAACTATTAACGGATTTAACTCGCGTATTTTTATTTTATTTTATTTGCTGACGTTTCGGATTCTTTACACTTTCCATAATCGTAGCACTTTAGCGTTAGACTATTGTCAGCTCAGTCGTGCTACGATTATGGAAACTGTAAAGAATCCGAAACGTCAACAAATAAAATAAAATAAAAATACGCGAGTTAAATCCGTTAATAGTTGTGTCATTCCAAATCTCTCACTATTAGAAAGCTACACTATTCCCGAGTGACATAGGCTATAAAAAAAGTTTAGTTACCTATATTTAGGAAAAATCGTAAAATATTTTCCCTATGCTGCATTTTTACTTCATATTTCCTGGGTTCGTGGTCGAGTTTAAAACCACTTCGCCATGTCACCTACTAGTTTATTCTGTTACCTATTTTAATAGTAAACAGTCTATCTGGCTGTAATTTGGTATTATCAAATAATATCAACCACATTTATCAGTTGGAGTTATCATTTACATTTCTAATGTGTCATGTTATATGGTATTTTGATATTATCTTCTAATAACAGCGATTATTTCTGTTTTTTTTTTTTAATGTAAAACAATGGATTAGGTAGGCTAGGCTGAGTATTCTGTTGAAACAAACACCATAACAAAAGCATTATTCGACGCAAAAAGAGGCAAGTGTTCGGAATGAATTAAACATACTTACACTTCCTTATATATATGGATTTCTATTAACTGACGTTTTATTTTGATAAATTGCAAAACTTAATATTCACTGGGTTTTTAATAATGTAAAAACCTTTCGACATGACAGAAAAAAAAAATCTTACTGCTTACTAATATGATAAAAGCGGAAATTTATATGGATATGTGGATGGAAACGACTGAATGAGATCAGATGATATTTAATGAACATCACCTCATACCTGATGTAATATACTAATCCTGCGCAGACGAATCAGCGGCCAGAAGTTAGTGTTAAATAATGTTCCAAATGTCCTAGTACATACGAGCTGTCTGGATGATTCCATTTATTACGAGTATATTGCACAACAGGGACACGACCGCATATTGTCTGACCCAGTATTTCTCATCCGTCTGAATCCTCCAATTAAGTTAGTAAGTCACGTCAGAGGGCGGAAGGGTGTGAAGTTATCTGTGGCGCTTCGTGGTTGGACGAGATACGAAACATGACCGAGGCACTGATTTACTGCATTCAGCCAACTGATAGCAAAAACCTTTTTAGTCAGAGTCGTTAATATACTTGTACATAAATGGCGTTAAAAAGACTCGCCCCCTAGACAAGTGACATGATCTGACAATCACAAACGCGAAAAAAGCTATCGGAAAGTCACATATATTCAATCGATTCAAAAGCGTCCCCCATTATCGAATTTCATTTGTTTAGAAAAGTTGCTATTAAAATGTTTTTTTAAATGACTCTTAAGTTGGCAATATGCAAGGAAGAAAGTTAATAAACCAAAACTCAAAGTAATAAGAAAGATGGTAGAAGTGATAGAATCTGATTCAGATGAAGATGATGTACTTTTGGCTAGTTATAGAAAGAATTCTAGAGGATAAAGAGGTTAGAGTGTATATCATCTTAAAGTATGGGGATGAATATTTTCGACAACAGTCTGCAGTGAAATTTATCTTTAAATGGTTTGGGACCGGTGCAACCAACCTAAGCTCGTTCTTGTTCGTTGATATCTATTACCTAAGTATTCTGTAGTAGATTAGTATGTATAGACACCATGGATACGTTTTAATAATACATAGGTATGGTAATTGGTTTAAAACACGAGCTTTGAATGTAAAAGACTCAAGGTTTTTCAGTAAAAGGGCAATACCCTTTTAACCTTTAAAAAACAAGTTATGTTAATTCAGTAAAAAACTAAGTTCAAACTAGAATAAAAATATATTTATTATAATCTTCAAACACGAAAACAAATGCTAATTTCATAAGGTGACTTTCTTTTGTGGCTTGTAACAAGCATTCACGAGTTCAAGAAACTATAATAAGCTTTTGTAATTTTAATACAACTAGAAGTTGACAATCATTGACAGACTTATCGAAGGATAATAAAATTTACATGTTAAAAGAAAATTTCTTCATTTCAGGCTTTCACATTTTTATTCGCGAGATGTATTTTGCCATGTAACTGAGATTCGGAACTGTGGTGCTTATGGCTTATGGTATAGCGATCAGGGAAAATTGTATGAAATCCCAAAGTTAACAAGAGAAAATGTGGTCAAAAATGAAAGACTTCCAACGAAAAAACGTAGGGATTTATCTGTCTTGTTATTCCTTCATACCTATGGGTATAATAATCAATACATAGTATAAAACAAAGTCGCTTTCGCTGTATGTCCGTATGTATGCTTAGATCTTTAAAACTACGCAACGGATTTTGATGCGGTTTTTTTTAATAGATAGAGTGATTCTTAAGGAAGGTTTATAGCACCCGTGCGAAGCCGGGGCGGGTCACTAGTAGATACTAAGAGAGAGCAATAAAAAGCAAAAATAATATCAAAGCAAGAAGACAAGGTTATGCAATGCCCAGCTTTATTCAACGAAAACGATATCATTTCTGTAAAGCCATTTATTTATCAGACCCTCGGCAAAACCTTTCAACAGCCGCAAATGGGTTTTATTAAGATGTCTTAGTAATATTCTATATTATTTACGTACATTTTCAGAGTCGTGATCTTAAAGGGTATGCCTTCAAGGGATTTATTTGTCTTGAGAATGACAAATTGATTTGAGGATCAGCTAAGGTCTGAGAAATTCAGTAAAGCATAGGAGGTATGACAATGTTTCCAAGAATACGGGTAATTTTATTTTGTGTTGGTAATTCTATTTAATACACACATTCTTTTACGCCTTTACCGTGATAAAAGTACTACATCTTTTTTGATTAGTTTTATCAACACATTTCGCGTGTTCAAACACCTTATGTTGAATAATATTTAAATATATATATGAGAACCAAGCTTCACACGGGTGAAATGAGAGTCATAATAAAATATAGGTAGGTATTTATGTCAGTAAGTATTCTTTCTTCTAGTCGTTGCGAACTCATTGTGTCATTTTTATTGTCTGTTACTCTTTTATTGTTTTCTATTGTTCTATTTCAGTTGCCAGTTTGGTGTAACATTATGAATGTGTTCATATGTATTTTGAAGTACTTATTAAATTCATCCATATTAACACGTTTCATTATACAGTCGAACCTTCACTAACACTAGTATTATAAGATACCCGATTTCTTAGTTCCACAACGCTGATAAAAGGTTTTCCGTTGTGCCGTCAAAAGGTACATAAGTCTTAATTGAATTGTAAGCGAAGTTCTCAATATATATTAGGCCGCTGTCGATATCGACGGCGTATCGATGAGATTATCTCACGAACGAGGTCAGGTCTCTACTATCGAGGAAACATCTGCATTACATCTGCTTCTCACAATTTAAATGGCGAGAATAAGAATCCAAATTCCAAACGACATTTGATACCAGGGTCATTTTCCAGTTTGGCGCTGGCAAACTTGTCCCAATTCGCACCAAATACTTAGGTACACAAAGGACATATTAATTATATTAAAGTGTTGAGTAATGAGGTTAAATCTATTCACTTAGATTTAAATATTGACCGGTTATACGTTCTATACTCGTTACTCGTAAGTATGTTTTGATTTATTATTTTGATGATCGTTTTACCTTCGTTACTAGTTACTATTTTCTCTGTTTTTGTTATGTAAATGTCAGGCGTTTAAATTATACGATCCAACAAAAACATTCTTAGTATCATTGAAATAGTCCTTAACAAAAATAACTTACTGTTATATTCTATGTTTCAATAGAACCGTTCTATTTCCTCAACAATTTCCTTTCCTTACCTACACAACTAGTTCAAGTTTACGTAAAGTCAGGGGGGTTTCACTCCGCCGCCGCGCCATTCCGGCGCCGAGCTAGGCGCCGCCCCAAAGCTTGGGGCGAATCGTCAGTGGTTGCCGCGCAGTGGCCCGTGATGCACGCGCGCGCTTCTTACGCAGCTTACTCCCCGAACTTTTTTTGGTAATGTTTTAGTTTTAGCGACTTTCTGGCGACTTTTGACTTTGGAGTCTAGCGACTTGAATTTCTAGGAGTTGGCAACACTGTACGCAGCCACAGTACTGACAACCCTATTCAGAACGTCTGACAAGGTGCGGAATAATGTCGACCTTCGCGCGGCGCCAGAGAGCTCAATGTCGGCTGCTCGCTTGCGGTCCGTTTGCTAATAATAATTATGTAGGCACATAAAAGGCGGCATTTGTGAACATCAAAGCAGTGAACCTTCTGTACTTGTACTATTATCTATTCTGTGGTAAAGTATAAAATCCACGCCGATATCTACGTCCAAGTTTTCTTCTGGGGCTCTTTTGCCGGGGCCCTTCATGCTATAGTAAAACTCGTAAAAACGAGTGAACGCGTCCTTCCTTTCCAACAAAATTGGCCGACAAAGGAAAGCTCGCACCGGCAACGCTTAGGCAAACAAATCTGTCAGTATTACGCTACGCCAAGTTTCTTTTTGTATTGGATTAACTTGTTTGGTCGACGTTTGAGAGGATATTTATCTAGAAGGGTTTTAGAGTGTATCGTTTTATTGAATACACCTGGCAGTTTGAAATATACTATTTCTTCTCAAATGGCTTTTTATTATTTAAAATATGAATGAAACTATGACGTAAGTTTATAGCTACACTTCAAGAGACTCTTCAGAAGCAAACTGACGTGTATATGATCAAAAAAAATAAGTAATTAACAAATTCTTTGCAACGAACTGTTTCCAATCTGTATTGAGTGTGTAAAGAGCTTTATTCAAAACCAAGGCTTTGAATAAAGCTCTCAATGATATTGATTCGTCGTTATTTACTTATGAACAGGTTTTTGTTGTAACTGTATTGCCAATGTCATTACAAAACATAAAAGTCAAAGACTAACTTTGAACTCTCTTTATTCTTGGCTCGTCGTCGTTCTCCTTTGAGGGGGCTTATGTAGCACTTTTGCGGGCAAATAGTTTGACAGGCGGTCAGCTTATTAATATACTTAATAAGAAACAGTATTCCTTAATGTAGGTATATTAAAAGAAACCAAATTTTTAACATTTGTGTATATATAAATTACTTAGAAGTATGATGTTTAATAAATTGGATGAATACAATCGATTAAAATTAATGTTTTATTTATTGAAAGTAATAGGCAAAGGAAGCAGAAGATGCAAAAGAAATAGCGAAAACATAAAATTAACTAAGTAAGAAAAAAAGCAAGTAAGTATAGTGGTATACTTAAGGCACAAAAGTTTCATCTTCTAATGAACGAAATAAGACAAGTTTGATACCCTTTATTAACATTCATTTCGCGAACAGGGACTCGAGCCGTGCTCAGTCAGCCGCAAATCGCGCCACCTATTTTATGTCTCACGTATATAGGGCGGTCTTTAATAAAGGAACTATTTATAATTTCATAGACTTTTCGAGGACAAGAGTGTTGTCTAAATTGTCTTAGCCAGTTAGTGGGGGTTATTGTAGCGGACAAGGAGTAACGTTTAATTTTTATGTAATAAATATACATTTTTCAGAATTTTAGTGTTTTATCAGGTTCCTTTTAGAAAAAATCGCAAATACTTATTTATTACTATTTGTCTTGCTGATAATGGCTGACAAGGCGACCCATGAAAAAAGCAACGACGATGTGGAGCTTTGGGCGTAGAAAGCCATGCAAGCGGAGGAATCCTACTCTTTCACTGCTGTGGAAGGCAGCCCCTTGTACTCTGGGGAGGGAGCAATAACAGCCTAGTAGGTATCGGTATACTCCTACTTGCTTTCCTAAAATGGACTCTGATTTTGCATGTGATTTGGATAACGAGGATTTAGCAGTGAAAGCTGTCGCCCAGTTAGTGTCGGCTGAAGGTAAAACATTAGCGTGGCACTGACCTTTTCACGGCAGTAGGGTCTCTCTTTAGGGAAAAGAGATAAGGGTGTAACATCGAGCGATCAATTATGTGAACTATTTAGGTCATTAATACTTAATGTGTGAAACTTAGGCTGGTTACTAATGACTAATAAACTAAATACCTCTTAATGAAGGGTTCGTTTTCTCATTAATGGCACTTGATAGAAATTGATTGGCGTATTGATGTGGATATAATGCGGCTAGTAGGACAAGTAAAAAGATAATCAAAGACGCAAAAATGTAATTAAATATATATGTATTTCAAAAACAAAGTATTTTACAATGACTGCAGTAACATTTGCTCTATGCAGTAATTCTGCACTAAGACACCATAGGTCTGTTATATAATAATAAGTCCACTAAGTATTTACGTACTTTGTTTATAGTTCATCGTTCACATCCTTTCTTCTGGTTACATTTACATACTTACACTTATTTACATTAATTTCATGATTATTTGTTTTCACTAAATCGTCGATAATTAAGATGTTAATTAATTTCCGTTAGAAAACATTGTTTACCTACTTCCCCTCGTCTCATTAGGATAATTTTAAGGTATAGGTTAGGTTAGGTTAGGTTAGGTTAGGTTAGATAAATAGGTCCTCCCCGACGTGCTGCCACCTTGTCGTGGTGGGGGGGCTCGCGTGTCTCAATGATTCCCAAGGCTATACCGGCAGGGCTACCCATACCGGGAGGCTTGGGAGGAGAGACCAGACGAAGAGCGGCACAAAAGGACGGGCCTCATGTGGCACACGTGATGGTAAGGGCGGCGGCTTGCTGTGGCAAGCTGTCGGCTAACTCGCAATCCTGGCTCGTAGAGTCAGGGGCGAGGGCCGCAACCCAACGGGTTGGGGCTACGAGGAGTAAACCTCTTTAAAAAATCCAACGAGGAACTCACCTCGTTAAAAAAGAGGAGAGTTTCCCGTCTCTTTAAAAACGGGAGCCGGTGCCGGCTTATACAGCACAATATGCGTGGTTGCAAAGAACTGTTACCCCAGGAGGGTACCAGCCTTACCAAGGCTGGAGAATCCCTCGGCGCTGCCTCGGCAGCGTCCCGCCTCTCGTATTCTGGGGGAGGCAACAACCACCCCGGTGGCCGGCGGACTGCCGGTCGCCGTACCGACGACCCTTGCGAACTCATAACGGACTCTGATGCTTATGATTTGGTTCATGACGATATGGAGGTAGAAGAGTGTGCCCCGATGGCCCACTTGGAAACTAACGACTTTGGCTTGTCTTCTGGCACTGGGGAGCACACCCCAGAAGTAAAACAAAGTGACGACGATGTGGAGCATCGGAGGAACAAAATGGAAGCAAAATCAAAGAAGATTTTACCCCAGGAGGGTACCAGCACTGCTGGAGAATCCCTTCCTAAGTCCCAGGACTTAGGCAGCTCCACGTATTCTGGGGGGAGCAAAATTTTGCTTACACAAAAACAAACGACTAAAAGCAAAGGTATTACGGACATCGATATGCATTCGGATACGGACAATGACGAAAGACTATTAAGAAGTAGGTTGAGCTCTATTGGGTCAGACAAAATGAACTCAGGCGTGAGCAAACTTAAACCACCTCGTGGCAAAAAGAGGACCAATGTAGCTATATCTAAGACGCAAGTTTCCGGTGGTGAAACTGAAGCAGAAGAGGTCATAGCACCTAAATTGACAACTGCTCGACGTGGCAAAGCCAAGGCTCCTAGGGCTCCTAGACAAGGTTCTAAGGTTCTGGAGACTAGAGTTGAAAAGCATGGGCTCGAATCTGAAGTGGAATCAGAATCCAGAGAGGAGTCCTTGGATCGCCTACTCAAGGCCAGAACTTTCCGCAAGGAAATTGAAACTGACCCAGATATGGAGGAGGACGAAGTCCTAGAAAAAAATGAGGTCAAGGATACAAGCACTCTTTGTGCTGATGAGCTAAGGGCTCAAGCAAACAAGAATACTGTTAGTATTCTAGAGGTTGCTCAGTTCTCCAAGAATCTTAAAGGGAGCTGGAAAGGAAAATTAAAAAGATCAGCGAACTTTCTGCAAGAAGTTGTTGAGGAACTAGCAGCGAGAACTGAGTCTGACGAGACGCGGCGTCTCCGGGCTGATAATGGGCGGCTTCGTAGAGAAGTAGAAAATTTAAAGGCTGAAGTGAAAGCTCACCGACGTGAATTCGCGGAAATGAAGGCGTCTATGGCGGCCGCAATAAGACCTTCACCTGTACCGCTCGGAGATGCAGAAATCCTGGAGGAATTCAAGCGCTCTATAATCACGTCGGTTGGTGCTATGATCAATGCACGAATCGAAGGGATTGAAGAGCGTTTACTGCCGGAAAAAAGACGAATACCGTTAGCCTCGGACAAGAGACAGGAAGAAACCCAATCTGTGGACTCTGCTAAAATGCCTTCTAACACATCTCGGCCAGGATTGGGGGCAGCTACTAGCAAGACGTCTAAAAAACCAAATGTGCCAAAGCCAACGACGTCGTTGACTCCAGTACACACAGTTGCCAATGAAAATGATATCGAAGTACAAGATGACCCCGGATTCGTCGTTGTCACAAATAGCCGTAAAAATAAAAATAAAAAGAGGACGACACCTGTATTACATACCACAGGTGCTAAGACTTATGCCAATGTAGCCGCGGCTGGGGGAGTGTTGTCGAAATCTGCGGCTCCGCCGACCAGTAAGAACAAGAGTAAAGCGCCGAAATTAACACCACCTCGCACTAGTGCAGTAGTGATAACATTACAGCCCGCGGCGGCAGAGGAGGGGGTAACCTATGCTCAGGTATTAGAAAAAGCAGAGGCCAAAGTGAACCTAGCAGAGCTAGATATTGAATCAGTCAAGTTCCGCAGGTCTGTTACTGGAGCTAGAATTTTGGAGTTGCCCAAGGAGATAGGTGTTGAAAAGGCTGATATATTGGCCGAAAAGCTTTCTACGGCCCTAGAAGGCATTGCCAGCGTCGTTCGCCCTACGAAATGTGTGGAGATCCGCATCCTAGATTTGGATGATTCAGTCACCAAAGAAAAAGTAGCAGCTGCTGTGTCTCGTGCCGGCAACTGCACCCAGGATCAGGTTAAAGTAAGAGACGTACGGTCCGGTCCTAGGGGTATGGGCGCTGCCATCGTAAGCTGCCCTATCAGTGCAGCAAAGGCTCTGACTGATGCTGGAAGACTTTTGGTTGGATGGAGCTCAGCTAGAGTGTTGGCTCTGCAACAACTACCTTTGCGGTGCTACAAATGCATGGGAGTAGGTCACACTAGACCTTTGTGCCCCTCCGCAGTTGACCGTGGTACTCTGTGTTTCCGATGCGGGCAAGACGGCCACAAAGCAATAGCTTGTAAGGCAGCACTGCATTGTTCGGTCTGCGCTGATGCTGGGAAACCCTCCACTCACTTCATGGGGAGTAAGAACTGCCGTCCTCCTACTGCAAAAGCTAAAACTGTCGCAAGACCTCCTGTGCAGGAACAGGTGCAAGAGGAAACTACTAATATGTCCGAATGAAAATGTCCTCACACTCCACTTTTCTCCAGACAAATTTAAACCACTGCGCTGGAGCTCAAGACCTGTTATTACAGTCAATAGCACAGTGGCAAATAGATGCAGTTATAGCCTGTGAGCCATATTTTATTCCCTCGCAACCAAATTGGGCTGGTGACCTGGATGGTCTCGTGGCAATTACTGTCAGAATGGACTCGGGTACATCACTTTTAGTGCTAGAAAGAGGGCATGGCTATATAGTAGTAGAGACAGGAGAGTATATAATTATAGGTATCTATTTCTCTCCGAATCGGACTCTGTCGGAGTTTGAGGCATTCCTCGACTCTATCAGATTAGCTGTTGGGAGATGGACACCTCGCTCAATAATTGTCGCTGGTGATTTCAATGCCAAGGCCCAGGAGTGGGGTAACCCGGCTACAAATGAACGTGGAAGAGCCGTTCAAATATGGGCTCTATTGTCTGGTCTGACACTCTTAAATCAGGGAACTGTCCATACCTGTGTGCGTCAACAAGGTGGGTCGGTCGTTGACCTCACATTTGCTACCCCCGCTGTCGCGCGCAGGGTCAGCGGATGGAGGGTCCAGGAAGAAGTAGAGACTCTATCGGATCATGTCTATATCCGGTTCCAAATCTCTACAGTTCTTGGACAAGTGGATCCACCTAGAGGTACTACCCACTTCCCACGATGGGCTCTGAATAAGATGGACCGGGATCTGGCAAAGGAAGCTGCTATTGTCCAGCGCTGGGTTTCTGGTAGTAGAGTTGAGACAAATGACGTCGACGAACTTGCGTCATATATGCGCAGCACACTCACAGCCGTTTGTGACGCAGCCATGCCAAAGGTCCGACGAAAGCCAAAGCGACGGCAAGTCTATTGGTGGACGTCCGAAATAGCCGATTTAAGATCAGCGTGCAACACAGCTCGCAGAGCGTTCGTTCGGTGCCGTAGGCGTAACGGTCTTAACCCAGATCTAGAAACGCAGCTCCAAATTGCCTACAGAGATGCGAAAAAAGCTTTACAACTTAAAATTAGTCAAGCCAAAGCCAAAGCAAGGGAAGAAATTCTGGCAGGACTGAACAGGGATCCATGGGGACGGCCTTATCGTGCGGCACGTAAAAAGTTGTGCGCACTAGGGGCTCCTGCGACGGAGACCTTACCCGAAGATCTTCTCAGAAGAATAATGGCAGAGCTATTCCCAAACTCTACGGGACATACTCCTCCGATAATGGCATCGCCCTCTACCGTTGCAGACAGTGGTGTGTTGGATACGAGCATTCCTAACATTGGGAATGGAGAGATGACGGTTGCTCTAGATCGACTTCGTGGTAAAAAGACAGCGCCGGGTCCAGATGGGATTCCAGGGCGGTTGCTCTATATAGCTGCGGAGGCTTTGGGAGATCGGATTCGGGCACTGTTTGATAAATGTCTTCAGACTGGGCAGTTCCCAAAGCTATGGAAACAAGGTCGAGTATGTTTGTTACCGAAGGCTGGCCGCCCTGTAAATCAAGCTTCGGCTTATAGGCCAATAGTACTGTTAGACGAAGTGGGAAAGCTTTTTGAGAAGGTTCTTGTTGCCCGACTCGTCCAACATCTCGAAGAGACGGGTCCTGACCTTTCAGACGCTCAATTCGGGTTTAGAGCCTGTCGCTCGACGATTGATGCCCTGAACCTCTTAAAGAATCTCTCCAAAGAAGCAACGGACAGTGGTGACGTTATGTTGGGAGTCTCTCTTGATGTTGCGAACGCCTTCAATAGCATCCCATTTGAAACCCTGAAGGAGGCACTGCGATACCACCAAGTGCCATTCTATCTCAGAAGATTGTTGGAAGCATACCTTTTAGACAGACAAGTCATATGGGAGGACAAAAAGGGGCAGATATTTCGGCAGAGAGTTGAACGTGGAGTTCCGCAAGGTTCGGTTCTGGGGCCCATGCTCTGGAACATAGGCTTTGATTGGTTGCTCCGTGGACCATTATTGCCTGGCATGAGGGTCTTATGTTATGCCGACGACACGCTTGTCACTACACGAGGTGCAACGTTTGAGGAGGCAGCACGACGGGCAACTGTGGGAACATCTTTAGTCGTAGATAGGATCCATCAGCTGGGTCTTAGAGTTGCACTCTCAAAGACGGAAGCCATTCTCTTCCATGGACCTCGCAGGGGTCCTCCCCGGGGTGCCCAAATTATCATACATGGTGAGGTCGTTCCCATTAAGGCGCAAATGAAATATCTTGGCCTAATATTAGATGGAAGGTGGCAATTTGGAGCTCATTTCACTCAACTAGCTCCAAAGCTAATTTCTGGTGCCGCAGCCCTTGGGAGGCTTTTGCCTAATGTAGGGGGCCCAGACTCAGTCTGTAGAAAACTATACTCCGGTATCATCCGAAGTATGGCAATGTATGGTGCCCCGATTTGGGTTGAGGCATTAACTGCGCAAAATAAAGCTCTCCTGCGCAGACCACAAAGGATCATTGCGATAAGAGCGATACGTGGCTATCGGACCGTCTCGTGGACTGCAGCTACGCTCCTGGCCGGTGATCCTCCCTGGGAGCTTCAAGCGGAGGTGCTCGCAGAGGTGCACTGCTATCGCACAACAAAGAGGTCCCAAGGCGAAAACCCCGCTGATGTTGAAGTGGAGCATGTCAGGAAGCTCGCTCAAGAGGTCGTCGTCCAGAGATGGATACAAGATCTTGTATCGCCGGTGTACGGGATTGGTACGGTGAATGCCATCCGGCCACATCTTCAACGTTGGCTGGGGAGGTCACACGGTACTCTCACCTATAGGCTAGTGCAAGTGCTCACAGAACACGGATGTTTTGGCAAGTACTTGCACCAAATAGCAAGACGAGAGCCAACCCCTGCTTGTCACGAGTGTGGTGCACCTATAGATACAGTGCACCACAATATTGAGGAGTGTTCGGCATGGGAACCCCAGCGACGTATTTTAATTAATACGTTGGGGGGGGACCTCTCACTTCAAGGCATTGTGAACAAAATGCTGGACAGTGAGAAATGCTGGGAAGCCATGGCTGCCTTCTGTGAAGACATAATGGTGCATAAGGAGGCCGCTGAGAGGGCGAGAGAGGAAAGCTCAACTGACCCAATCAGGAAAAAAAGACTGGGCCGAAGGAGAAGGCGCTACGCGCATCTTCTGCCCCCACCGTAGTAGAGCCTCGATGGAGGGTCGGGGGACCCTTCATCAATAAGAGGCCTACTGGACGGAGGGTGTCCGAAGAACCGGGCATCCGAAATATGAAGGGGCCTGCGAAAGCGGGTCTTCCGTCGAGGCGACATAGTAGAATACGTAAGTAATCCTGTGTCGCCTCAATATGACGGTGCGGGCAGACGCTGGTTTTTAGTGGGTAGTCTGGGCATCTTGTTCAGGAGTCCCACATAACCACTCAATGCTCCCCCGAGCTTGGGTGGTATGCGTAAAAGCATTTTCCAGCGACAAAAAAAAAAAAAAAAAGGTTAGATAAATAGGTAAATTAAGAGAAGATAATTCTAAAAAATCCTCAGTTCACTTCGAAATATCAACCGGATTTTACTCTCGGCACTAATAGCTGTAGCATTTTTTTCAGCTGCAAAATCACATCTTCCTTTTATGCCTTTTATTTTATAAAAGAACTCATTGCTTGTTTCGTTTGGCGTTTAGAGATGTTTCTTCTCTGGACAATACGGCAACAGTGCGCTAGTATTACGTAACCTGAACAGGAATCTCGTACACTGCAGAGACATTAATGTTTTTATATTATTTTGTCACAAAAGAGAATGGTTCAAATCATTTCACAACTACCTTTTTCCTTTTCAGACTGAAATCCCACTAGAACGATCTTAAACTCCACGACCAGTGAAAACGAAGATAGGTCACCCAAATCAAATACATTAAATTATTCATGTTATTTAACTTGTTCATTAAAAGATTAATTATCATATTATTAAACGCAATTTTAACAGAAAAAGCCAGTATTCTCATCCCGTCTGAATTTTATATACCTGTAATTTTTCAAAACCAAATTATAACTTTAAGCAAACGATATTAAATCGATATCATAAATAACGAAACAACAAAACGCTGACTACGTTTCCCTGGTGGGATATAAATTAGATTTTATCACTAGAATCTGCAACGATACAAATATGAAATATTTTATTTAAAAAGACCAGTTTAAAGGAGAAATATTTAAACTACATTTTTCAAACAAAATTTCTTTGCATCTCTTTTTTTATATAGAACATTAAACATTACATTTGAGGCTTCAAAGGGCTAAGGCTAATGTAGACAAAGTACTTAGGTACACTTCCATTTTAAGGGGTTGGATACACTTGACAAATGGAATATGAGTTTCCACAACGCCGCAAACATAAACTATTATTATTATAGGGCTTTGTACTGTCTGATTCATAGCACTCGGCATTTTTTTCATTTGAAATTCATCTGTTCCTTGTGCAGATAGCCATTTTGAAAATAATCTTTATAAACAAAATAGAATCAAGTTTCGGCAACGAAGCACGTTAAAATGT
Organism: Polylopha cassiicola; assembly: GCA_038024825.1. Classification (NCBI taxonomy): domain Eukaryota; kingdom Metazoa; phylum Arthropoda; class Insecta; order Lepidoptera; family Tortricidae; genus Polylopha; species Polylopha cassiicola. The sequence continues at coordinate 4,416,970 of CP149054.1, read as the reverse complement.
ATGTAACGACTAGCTGCCCCGGCAGACGTCGTCCTGCCCGTCCGATTGTTTCGTCAAAGATCTGTCAAAGTCTTCTGTCACTTCTTCATAAGGCTTCATATTTTCCCCGTTTTTTACACATTTTCCACTGTTTCTTCGCTCCTATTGGTCGCAGCGTGATATTATATAGCCTAAAGCCTTCCTCGATAAATGGTCTATCCAACAAAAAAAGAATTTTTGAATTCGAACCAGTAGTTCCTGAGATTAGCGCGTTCAAACAAACAAACTCTTCAGCTTTATAATATTGGTATAGATATAATTAAACTAGAGCGAAATGCGAGTAACGATGAGACCCTTTTGTGACCACTAAATGTTTCTTGATGAAGTAATTAGCGTAACCTTTAAAGAGGTCTCGGAAATTTAGATCTTATTTTAGGGTTAGCAATTTTATTTTCTGTATTACACTCACAAAGGTTGAACGAGGTAATTTGGGCTGAGAATTTAAAACTGTAGTCCGGTTATTAACTGAGACATAATAATAAAGGTAACAATGATGTATAGCAAAAACGTACGTTGCTTGTTTAATTCCATAACATATTATTACGTTAGCGTAAATTTGGTAAGTACGTTAATGAGACAAAAGCCCCTCATATACTCAAGGGCTTAAGAGACGACCTAGAGCTAATGTTCAGCCAAATAGATTTAAGAACTGAATTTGTTACTATAATAAAATTACTGTTTAAAAGTTGTTAAAGATTTATGGCCTTAAAAATTGCCACAATAAAAGAAGGATACCAAACTCGCCGAGAAAGTTTTATTAACGATGTTAGCCAACGACAAAAAGACCATTGTGGAGTTCAAATGAATGGATGGAAAAGGCGTATCAAGGAAGAAGTTAACCTAGAAAATCGTAACGAAAGAGTTTAATGGTTACTTAAGTGTATACAAGATACTCAACTATATTAAATGATTTAACTACAAGACGCTGATGCCTAAACCCGTAATAAATTTGAAGCTTGAAGAGAAAGGATACCTGATAGAAGATGATGAAAGTGGCGAATATTTGGGAGATAAATTGCGTTTAATAAGTAAAAATAATAATGGACAGTAATACTAATAGTAGGTTTATAATAAGAAACCTTTACTGAAAATATATATAGAAACAAATATACAAGTAAGCGATGTTTTAGTTCACTTGTGATATACACAATCTATATATCAACCACCAAACACGACTAAGATATAAAACAATACATAAGAATTTCTATTCCTACCAAAGACCTTGTTATATTTCGGTTCATTATTTCCTAATATAGTGGTAGAAGTTTCTTTTGTTCTCCCACTTACGTTGATTGTTCCCTCCAGCCGTTTCAGATAGAAATATTCCTTGAGGAGAAAACTTTTGTACCTATTCTCTGGAGTTTCGTCGAATAAGATGAAATATATAGAGATTCGATGACAACCTGAATATTATATACTAATTTAGGAATAAGTATTCAGAAATTAACTAATCTTAAAAACAACATTATTAAGTATTTAATTGTCAACTCTTATAGAAAATATGACAAAAATGATAAAATCATGGAAGAGGTGCCTAATGAAGGTAATTCAATTGTGTATAAAACGATACAGATAATTATTGGCATAAGGTTACTCTGTTAAAAAATGTAATTGGATAAGTAAAAATGAATAGTCCATGCCCATCAGGTGTAGCACTCATCATTTAAAGAAATATGACAGTAATGTAAGAATTTTAAATAAAGATAAATATAATAATTTCGAAGTGGACAGACATGAAAATAAAAATCTTTGTTAAGTAAACCGGACAAAAGGGACACTTTTACACGTCAATATCTACTGGCGCTTCGAATAAAAAATAATAGCACTGCCTGCACGCCTTATGTTATCGGTAAATCTGTAATCTTAAAACATCACTGCTTGCAATGTCTACCAGTTGTTATAATCTAAGACGAATGGTCCTCAATGACGTCATATCACAGATTTTGACTGCAGTTTAAAAACTTACTTATTCTTATTCGAGATGTATTATATAATGGTTCTGGGTAGGCTCAATCGATTTACTGTGGCGCCACTAAGTCTGCACCGAGCACTGTCATAGATCAGAATTATTCATGGCTGTTTATTTGATTGCATTACCAAATTATACGGCCAACGACAGATATGCAAATAATAGGTATAAATTAAATGTTCTCAAAGCCACATTATTTTAAATTTGGTAGCGTAGCTTAGGGTTGCTGATGTAGACATTTTTTCCGACTAGTTAAGGCAAGTCAATGAAATATATTATTATGAATAACGTGAGATGTTTTTTTTATTTTGAAAAAAACTTGAATGATAACAAATAAGAGACGACGATGTGGAGCATTGAGTAACCCGCTTGGGTGAGGTCAGTTTCAGAAATGGTACGCCCTGGTGCGTCTACTCAAAGCGGGAGAATCCCACTCTTCAGCGTAAAGCATTTTCACACCGTCAAAAAAAAGTTAGGTTATAAATCTATCATCAAAATATTACTATGGCAGCATTAGAACAATATTGCTATTTGCCGGTAAAATCCCAGCTTCTATATTTTCATTTGTAACTTGCATCGGTCATGCTCCGCTTCATGTTTTACGTCTGCAGTTTGTGCACGTTGTGCAGGGAGATATTTTTACGGATAAACATTTGCTAGCTTTTCTCGTCATAAAAATAGATAGACTACAGCAAAACGAGAGAATAAAATGGACACAGGGGCACGTACTATAAGTATGTTCCAATATAAAATACCTGGGGTAAAAGCATGATTTATAAACAGTTTCTTTCTTAATCTTATAAGCATGTGAGAAATATCGCACTATAAATCCCAAGTGCCAAATAAAGAATGACAATTTTTTGCAAATAATGTTCATCTACTTTACAGCTATAAAGACCCTAAAGTTAAAATAATAGTATCCGAAACAGATAAAAAGATTTAATAGCCACTCGCAGATATTCCTTTTCATTTCCTTTCAAGAGACAACAATGAAATTGGCAAGACTATTGCAAAATATGGTCTACAAGAAAATAAAGCACCAGTACAGTCGTAAAATCGTTTTATTGGGTGAACCCAATGTAATACGTTTCATCTAATCTCGGAAAGTGACATGTAGGTATTAGGTATCGACATAGAAACAACGATTAAGGGTTCCCGGTAAAAAAATAGTGGCTTTAGGTCGTAATACGTGACTTGGGTGCTAAATGTAGGGTTGAGTACTGAATTTTTATGCGGCGAATGTCGTACATTATATCAAAGGTGGCTGAACGTTTTATATTCAGTATAGGTACCTATTATAACACGTAATATATTTTCGAAAGTCTCGGAATAAAAATATATTTATACATATACAGAGCAGCTTGAGCGAAGTCTTCAAGAGCAATATGCCTGTTAGAATTAAAAAGAGCTATGTCGAGCTGCTTCCTAACATGCCTAACATAGGCCTGTCGAACGTGGAAATACACAGAAAAGATAAGGAAAAAATTACCACCTGCCGCATTAAATCTAGCCCTTAAACTAAAATGGAAGTGAGCAGGACATGTGGCAAGATTGAAAGATAAGCGATAGACCAAGCGGATGACACTATGGAAAGGCCCAATTGGACAACGATACAGAGGTAGACCGATTACGAGATGGACTGAAGACATAGTAAAAAAGCAGGCCAGAGATGGATGGAAATGGCACAGGATAGAGAACAGTGGGCGTCTTTGGAGGAGGACCCACAAGTTTCTTTAGACAAAAACACGAATCTGTAGTTCATTTGCACGCTTTATTCTATAAACCATATAAACTACATATATACCACAATTAACTCAGTTCATAACATTCCCTAAAACAGTTCACAATTCCGTTTTCATTAATTATACTACCAATTTAGTAAGTACCAGTGTGTGCCAATCGCCGTGACAAAGGCTTACTAGACCTAGGTCGGGTATACCTATATAACAACCACGAAATAATTTAACAGCATTTCTACTTCAGCAATTTGGTACATTCATTGTGCAAATGCATCAATTTCTATAAAAAAATATAATTTGAAACCACCTATAGTTAGAACATATTCACATTTCATTTTATTAACACAAATAGTTATATTATTTTATCGAACAGGTAGCCTCGTCTATAATGTGGGATCGCGCGGTGCGAAGCACTCACAATTTTACGCTTGAGCAATTAGGCACATTTTAGCATGCAGTAGTTGCAAACGCCACAGAGTAGGCTATTATAGCAGAAAGTATTGGAAATTTTGTACTGAGTGATGTATCTGTTACGTAGTTACTATTTAGTAATCTATAGTCAGCACCAAGTTCTCTTGAAGAAAGAAATATATCGTTGTCACGAGTGGCTACCGAAATCTTAGCCCGTGAACGTTTCTCATAGTGGTGTTTAAGTGCAAATGAACTCGAGTGATCTGAGTGATTGTCTTCATGATCGTCGGCTGTGAGTACAACGAATTTCCCTTCCATTTGCCCTATCCACGCACATTGTCACAAAAATAATAATTTGTAAAAAGATTAAGGGTAGGAAGGATAGTTTGGAGAGCTCCCTTCTCCATACCAAGGCGGTTACTAACACTGTGGATTTTTAATTCCAGAACTTAGATAGATATAATGGCAAAGTTTTTTGAGGAATAACAATTAAAATCAACGAATTACCACTGGATTTATTATCACGAATAAAAGCCCATTTAGACATATACAGAGAAGAAATAAAGAAAACGAGAAACAACCACTTTTTCCTGGATATATTTCGCAATCAGAACAATAACATTCACAGACTTCATGTACAAAATTTGCAATCGCTGCCCCAATGGATTCCTCCTACGTCGTCGTCGTCTTCAAGAATCACGTGGACAAGGCTCAACCGGATGCATCCAAATATATAACAACTGTGCAATCATTCAGCTTCATCACCACGTCTCAAAACCCATGTCGCGATTCCACTGTGTACCTGTCGCAAACTTATGATTTCCTTCCAGTTACCATGGAAACAGCTGGTCCGTGGGGCACTGAGGCGAAAGTCCTTTTTAAAGAGTTTGGGGTCTGAAGGTCAGGGGTATGGATCCTCGTTCTGGGTCATTTTTGGTGCAGCAGGTATCCATTGCTATACAGCGGGGCAATGCGACCGGAATTATGGGCACGTTTGGCCGCGCAGAAATCGTACTGACCTTGTTTAGGTGCATAATAGTGCGCATATGTTCTAAACGAAGCGTGTGCGGATATGTTTTAAGTACTTAGTATAAATATATTCATTATTACGAAGCTTGTTGCTAATTTAATATTGTCTCGACCTACATATTTGACGAATACATTTTTTTTTTCAAAATAGTAATATTAATGACACTTTGTCATTTCAGGGTCGTCTGCCCAGCACTGACTCAGCCAATTCCCAAAAATAATTCATCTCTTTCTAACATCATGTTCAATCTCTACATAAGCTTCATTATATGCTCTATAATAAAACTAATCGTTTGTGTACTTTTTAAAACTTTATAAAAAAATCAAGACAATCATAAAATTACGTTCCAACTCTAATGAGACAAATATATCTCTTTCAGGGCCTTCGCCTTAGCGAATGGATCCGAAGATCTCCTAGCTAATGAACTCCCTACCTATTCTAGACTTTCCTTCGAAAATGATGGAACCTTATTTCTTAGTGACGAATCATGGAAACTGATTATCTATAGAGATCTTAGACCCCTATTTATAGCAAGAGTCGCTTACACCATTAACAATAAAATTTCAAATCGTATTCACTCAATACAATAACTTTAACCATGTGGAATCAACAAAATCATTCCTTAAAATAAGCTTAGACAAAATCGAAAATCGCCTATCCGAGCTCAACATGTATTTAGGAAAAAACTCCAGACAAAAGCGCGAACTTTTGGACGGACTTAGTCCAATACTTAAATGGCTCATCGGCACACCCGATGCCAAGGATGCCAAACGTTATGATGATTGTATCAACCAGCTAGAAAAGCGAGAGACTGATCTTTCATCATTAATGCTAGAACAGACCCAGATAATTTCTTCTACCATCAAAACTTTTAACGAAACTATATTAAAAATAACGTATGATGAATTAATAATTAACGAAAATATTGATTGTCTTAACAATTATTTAAATTCAAGTCGATCACTCCTATTCAGTCTGAAAGCTAGCCAAGATGTATCGAGCATCTCACTCCAAATTCTAGAATCAGTAGTAAGTCTCGAGAACGAAATCAATGATTGTCTCTCTAGCATTCTGTTTGCAAAATCTAACACTATACACCCATCTACAATAAATTTGAAAAAATTATACGAAGAGCTCCTTTTATCAAATCATGTTCGCACAAATTAATACCTAGTCGTAACTGTTACCCCACAAAACATTCACACTATTCTTGAATCCTCCACACTCTCAGCCTATGTCTATTCAGATAAATTAGTATATATTTTATCATTTCCACTGATTCAGAACGATCCCTTTACTCTTTATCATATATATTCGATTACAATCTAACATCCTAACTCCTCACTTCATACCACTATCCTTCCTGAGCACGTGTACCTGGCTACGAACCCGAATGGACAGGTTTATGTATCAACGAGCAACCTAGCGACGTGCAAAACATACGCCGACCATAAGAAAATCTGCACCAGCCTTGTTGCTTACGATGCTACAGCGCGTCCACTCTGCGAGCTCCAGATACTACACAGCGTGTCAAAATCTTTGTCAAAAATTTGCATCACAACAACATTTGAAGCCGACATCAACACATTCCAATATCTCAGCAACAACCAATGGCTGTACATACTCTCTAATGAAGCCAACTGCGTTCTTCAATGCATCAAAGACGTCACCCACCATAAAATCAAAGGCGCTGGCATCCTGTCTCTCCCGAAAAATTGCAAACTGCACACTGGATATAGTACCTTAACAGCATTCCACGAATCAGAAGAAAATATCACATATCCTTTAATAATCCCAGACATCAGGACAGAAGATTGCTTCGAAGAATACAAGACAATCGAAAAACCTAACCTTATGCCGATCAAAATTAACGGCTTACCGCTAGATTCATTATCACTCATAAAAACTCATCTGGATAAGTATAGTGAAGAGATCAAGAAAATAAAATCAACTACTTTCACCCAGAGAAATAATACTGCTTTCTCATGGACATATTTTATAATTGGAGCAATAATGCTAGTATACATTATATACAACATTTGCAAACGTTGCCCCAATAGATTCTTTCTACGTCGTCGTCATCATACGCAAGAATCAAGCGGGTGCATTCAAATATTTAATAACTGTTTTGCCAATTCATCACCACGTCAAAGAAACCACGTCACCGTTCCATTATCAACAATTTCTACGAGCTGCCTTACAGAAGATGAAGATGAAGACCCACCACAATCAACAAGTAGTCCTACATCTCCAAAAAGATTAGGCGCTAACACCCAATCTTTATTCTAAGGGGGGAGGTGTTATATATTGATAAGCTATTCTCCATATACTTTAGACTTTAGACTTTATCACTATTTACTTTTACTACTATCAATAATTTAACTATTATCTCTTTATTTACTATATCATAAGTTAATTACTGTTTACAAATACATAAGCTAATTATTGTTTGTGAATCTCAGGACATTCATGAGAACGTCCTTAATGTATTGTTTGCTTTCCCAAGCATCGTCTCCCTTATATACCGGAGCATATCCTAGAATAAATCAGTTCACTACGAGACATCAATCGTGTTTTATTTTCGCCACATAACAGAGATAAAACAATCCTCAAAAAAAATACGATGCAAAGATTCCAAAATTAATTGTAAATAATGTTTTAATTAGCGAGACAAACTTTTTTTATTTGTCCCGGTAATGTTCAGACTCTGTAGGTAACTAATATTTTCAACGCCCAATTTAAATAAAAAACAAAATACGACCATCAACAAGGATTAAAATCAAGTTCAACATTTTTTTTAACCTGTGTTGCTCAGTAATGTACGAATATTTTTATTCTATTCGGTAAAGACGAATTACAATTTTTGCCTGGATATTTTTACAAATTAGGATATGACTTTGCAATCCCCTATTCATTTTAGCGAATCAAATATTTGTTGATAACATGAAAATTAAAAAGACAAGTTTTATATAGCACCGTCCCAAAAATCTCCACGCATCTTTTTCCCTACCCCCTTTTCCCCAAAACTATTACAACGTATTTTTTTATTCTGGTAAATTCCAAACAGAAATGCTTAAGAAGCAAAAACCACCAAAGAAATATTTAATTATTATCAATAAGTAGGTAAGTATAATGCATTAGCACAGAAACAAAATTATTAAACGAGACGTCAGAAGGTAATTCTCAATTAGACTTTTTTTTTGATTAATAGCAACATTTCTTCCAGTTGAAAAAATAATTAAATAGGTACATATGAGTTTTGAATAGATATAATATTTTAACGACAATGTAATAAAAATGGCGTAAATTGCTTACTACTTGAAAGCAATCAATTCATGACAACATACGACGCAGGACAACCAAATTAATTTACCTACGCTACAGCAAAATCTTTGACACTTTTGGTAGATTATATTAATGAATAACAATGGCGTTAATTGCTAATTACTTGAAAGCAACCAGTTCATGACGATATACGACGCAGGACAACCAAATTAATTCACAAAGTTACACAACACGACAGCAAAACCTTTGACACTTTTTGTAGATTCGAATAGGTATATAAATGAATAAAATGGCGTAAATTGCTTAGGTATTACTCGAAGAAACCAATTCATGACAACATCATACGACGCAGGACAACCAATTAATTCACAAAGTTACACTACATCGCAGCAAAAACTTCGACACTTTTTGTGGATTCGAATGTACGTAAAGTAATGAATACGATGTCATAAAAATGACATAAATTTCTTATTACTTCAAGGAAGCAATTCTAGTAAAATACAACGCAGGACAACCGATAAGATTCACAGTCACGCAAACAGCAAAAATGTTGGCACTTTTGTAGATTCGGATACGTAAATTAATGAATACAATGTCATAAAAATGACATAAATTGCTTACTACTTGACAGTAAGCAATTCATGGTAACAACGCAGGACAACCGATACAATTCACAGACGGAAAAAACTTTGGCACTTTTTGTGGATTCCAGAAACTTCTTCTTGTAGCTTCTAATTTGATTGGTTCATGAGCGTCCTTTGTAAAGGGCGTGCTTGACTTTTCTTGAACTTGCATTTGCATTTGTTGCATGAACTGAATAGAAATATCGCCATTTCGAAAAACGATTAGAAAACGTTTGCTCTGCACAAATGCTAGATTGCAACTGAGTAGTTTCCCTCGCAGATGTAGCAATTAATACTTTCGTCCCTTTTTTCAATATGGTCCATTTCATACCCCACTAGCATAACATTAGTCTTGTTTATCCCATTACCTAATGAGTTATAATTTCTTGTAAAAGATAACGTCGTATTCCTCAATATTGTGTTTACTACAAGAATTAAGCAGATAATAATTTTAATGCTTCTTACAGATAGAATTTTTAAGTTTGCTGTCGTAGGTAGACATAATATTATGTTGTAGTAAGTAAGTACTTATTTAAAATTTACTGCAAACAATGTATAAAAAAAAAATAAATTAAAAAATTTAACGAACCCCCGACATAAAAACATAAAAGCCGTCTAAAAAGTATAAAAATAATAAAAACTTGATATTAGGTAGGTACCTAATTATTAATAGGTATTTCTACAAAGAAAACGTCACGTCGGGGGGACCGCTCATCATTTACCTAATTGTACCTATCTATATTTACCTACTATGTATCGAAATCTAAGGAGGTCCCCCCGACATGACGTTTTCTTTGTAGAAATACCTATTAATAATTAGGTACCTACCTAATATCAAGTTTTTATTATTTTTATACTTTTTAGACGGCTTTTATGTTTTTATGTCGGGGGTTCGTTAAATTTTTTAATTTATTTTTTTTATTTCATACTTTTTGAAAGTAGGTAGGTAACTTATTATTTATTTAACCAATTTCCATTTTACATTGAATTCTGTGATGAACATGTGGTCTTCTTTCATTTGATACCTCACTCGGTTATAGGTATTTGTAGTCATTTGGTTACCCATTTCCATACTTTCAGTCCCTATATTTTTTGAACTACTTAACCGATTTTCATTATAATATCAATTTTGTAATGTACACGTGATCCTCTTTCATTTGATACCCCACTCGGTCATCTTTGTAGATATTTGATTTTCCATCCCCACTTTTACTCCCTATATTTTTTGAACGGCTCAACCGATTTTCATTATAATTTCAATTTTGTAATCTACTCGCGACCCTCTTTCATTTGATACCCCACAAGAGTATATTTGTGGACATTTGTTTTTCCATCCCCTCTTTCACCCCTCTCTATTTATTAAACTACTGGTCCGATTTTCATCAAACATAGCTAAGAACACTCCCGACATATTCACCTTTTAAACAAAAAAAACAGAATCAAAATCGGTTCATGCGTTTGGGAGCTATGATGCCACAGACAGACACACACACACACACACACACACACAGACACGTCAAACTTATAACACCCCGTCGTTTTTGCGTCGGGGGTTAAAAACTATAACCTTAGGTATATCCATATCTATAACTGTTAAAAGGTATCTGTTTCAGTGCTTATAAAAATTTATGTTTTCAAGACAATAACTTACCTAACCTTGGACTTACCTACTGCTGACGATTCAACCTCCTTTATTTTTGTATTTAGAAAGTTTACATTTTTGAATGCGATTTGAACATTAAAACAAATTAAGAAATAAAACTTACTCCTGTATTTTATATCAGTTTAATATTTAAATAGTCTTTTGTGGCTCAGCCACATTTGTCAAAGTACAAAATAACTACTTAGGTATATATTATCTAGTCTAGTAATTATAAAATTGTTTTTATAATGGTTTCGACGTAATTCCCTTGAAATACCCAAAATTATTTATTGTGAAAAATGTGAATCACGCTTAGCCCCTTTTCTGGAAATACCCATCTAAAGTTTAGCCACCCGATTTCAAATGACCTAAGTAAAAAAAGCTATTTTAAACCTTAATGCCGCCCTAAGTTTTGACACAACCCTTTTAACAGAGTGAAGTTCGCTCATAACCTGTACGTAGGTACCTACTAAATGCCTGAAAGTCGACGTCAACTGTCGATATAACACCACATTACAACTTTCAATGAGGGCCACCGCGTGTCAGAAATCCGCTAAGTAGATGCGCTAGTGTAGAATGAGGTCTAGCTGTCATGTTCCACCAATGAGAGGCAAGCTACTGGCCTGTGATTGGTGGTACATGACAGCTGGACCTCATTCTACACTAGCGCATCTAGCGGATTTCTGACACGCGGTGGCCCTCATTGTTTGCTCACGGTCTTATTGTCGATTTGTTATCAGAGTTGGCTTATCGATATTCAACATAGGCCAACTGGGTATTAGGTAGGTAATATGCAAACACAAACACATTAGGTAATTAATTGACAAACAAGAGTTATCCATGTGCTAAAATGTTGGTACCTATCTATATCTATACTAATATAATAAAGAGGAAAAGTTTGTTTGTTTGGATTGAATAGGCTCCTGAACGACTGGGCCGATTTGAAAAATTCTTTCACTGTTGGAAAGCTACACTATTCCCGAGTGACATAGGCTATAAAAAAAGGATTCGAGCGAAGCTGGGCGGGCCGCTAGTCAATTCTCTCGCAGTTGTTACACATTGGAATTAAATGTCAATGAAACTGTCAAAATAGATTTCTTTAGTAATCGAATCATCATCAGACATACATCTAGTATGTACCTAAGTATATGAAATTTCAAAACTGTGACAGACGGGCTGATAGATAGGGTTCCGATTTTTCTTCGTCGGTACGAAATCCTAAAGTTCGTGTTAATGTTACCCACATCAGCTCCTTTGTTAGACATAGGAAGCTGTCTAGACGAGTTCTGAAAACTTTGTTCCAGTACCTAGTTAAATTGAACAAGTTAGTTACTCTTTCACAACTTTATTTCACATGCGACTGACTTTTACCCACGTTATTTCGACAAAAGACTGTTTGGAATTAAATAATTACAACGAATTTAATTCGTGTATTTTATTTTATTTACAGTTCTCATATGTAGCTTTTTGATTTACCTATTTCTATTCAAAAATGAATGAAAAACTAATATTTCATAATAATTTCTGATGCCTTCGCGGTTATTACACATTGGAATGAAAATTAATTTCTCATTTATCTCACAGCAGATAACGGTGGCAGAGGAATACGTTAACAAAAATACCTGGTAAGCAGCAGTGTTGCCAGCAAGTAGAACACCGAAGGGTGCACACCACACTCGCACTCCTGGGGCGGCGTGGCTGTTTGCTCCATGTCTGTGCCTGCGTCCGCGCCGAGTTTGTGGTAGGCGATGTACGCACGCGCCGGGCTGCCGTGGGGAGCAATTTTCGTGGCCTTAACTTTGAGCGGGTAACACTGAAACTGACCATCTGGTCGACGAGGAGGGCGAACTCCTCAACTGAAAAAATAATAGTTTTTAGTCTAGGGTTGCCAGCCGCCGTATTTCCTAGTACGTGTCTTTGGGTGTTCTGAGACATCCTGATTAGTTTTTAAGCAGAGTCCTGGGTTTTTCATGTAGATTTATACCTACCTAAATTTATTAAAAATAATAAAATATCAGTTGATTTTTAATTGACCTATTTTTAAAAATAAATTCTCGTTTTTTTTACTTCAAATTCTAGTTTTGTGAAATTGTCGTTGACAACCCTATGTTAGTCAGTTGCCTACCTATCGCATAATGTTAATATGCTAAAATAATAAATTAATTAAGGCACAATAAAATACGTTCGTTATTTGACAACAATAGCTTACAAAAACATTGAGATGCTCTAATAATAAAAAACTACTTAACTCATACACTACAAATAGGCTTTAAAAAAGAACTTACTCAAATAGATACGCAATAACTATACTTAGGTAGGTACCATCTATGTTATACTATCAATAATTATAATACATTTTTGCCTGTTGCTACAGTTTTTACCATACCGACATGAAGGCTTAAAATCAAAACCATTTTGGCTTAGTGTCAATTGGTCAAAAGGTTAGGTAAGCAGGTAATCTGCATGAGCACAGTAACCCAAATAGTGTGACTTGCCCCGCATTCTGAACGATCGTGCAGGGTAGTTTTGGGTCAATTCATGACGTCAGACACGCGGTGGGTTAGTCAGTACAACACTGTTCATTGAACGAACCTCACTAATGACTGACTGCAAAATAACTTTAAAAAAGAGGGTATACTATTTAATTATTGGAATGAAACAACTATTAACGGATTTAACTCGCGTATTTTTATTTTATTTGCTGATGTTTCGGATTACTTAAAGTTTCATAATCGTAGCACGACTGAGCTGACAATAGTCTAACGCTAAAGCGTAACTTTAGCGTTACACTATTAAATGTCAGCAAATAAAATAAAATAATAATACGCGAGTTAAATCCGTTAATAGTTGTTTCATTCCAATGTGTAATAATCGCGAAGGTATCAGAAATAATTTAATACTTCCCGACAAGCAATATAAGTACAAAATTCTGAAGACTACTTTATTTTTCTAAGAAACTTGTAACGTGCTTTAAAACAGTTTTAGTGCAGTTATAGGATCAATTATACCTATATCTAGCTTATAATCACCTTGTATATGTAAGCCTTAGAGCACCCCGTATTCTTCCTTACTAATATAGGTATTATGTCGATGGAAGTCTGGACGTTTGTTACTTTCACACAAAAACTACCGCATTATTTTACCCACTAAGGTGGTATTTCACACTTTAGGTAAAGGACGGTCGCCGAGCACAGCGAAAAACGGACGTTGCCCTTTTTCTATGGAAACAGTTATTACAACACAATCGTAATAAATATTAGGGTTCTTCCAAATATAAAATAATTGTTTTCCTAATTTAGTTAGTACCTACTTAAACACCTAAAGAATCCCTACTAATATTATAAATGCGAAAGTAACTCTGTCTGTCTGTCTGTCTGTTACGCTTTCACGTTAAAACTACTGGACCGATTTAAATGAAATTTGGTACAAAAAAAGTCTGAAGCCTGAGGAAGGACATATCACATAGGCTACTTTTTAACCGACTACAAAAAAGGAGGAGTTCCACGCGGACTAAGTCGCGGGCATAAGCTAGTAATTATAAATATCGTTGGGGCTGGGCAATTCACACTAACTAATTAATCTAGTTACAAACTAAGCTACTAGACAAAAGATAAACAAACGTAATGTAAGACATCCAAGAATCAAGTACCTACCTACTTACAAATGCTCCTGCTCATCGTACAGATATTTGCCCCCAGTAGAATTCGAACCCGCAGCCGTTCGTTCCGTTATCAGAGACCACTTGACGAAGGCAGTCTTGTTTTTAAAATATCAAATTTAGATATCGCTATTACATATCAATTAAGTTATACCTATAAAACTTTTCCTAAATAAACTGCCCATCATAATAAAATTACATTTGCACGCAGCACGCATAAAATGCTTGCCAACTATTTATAATCGAACGAAAAAACCCAATGTTGATAAACTATTGTTGTCAGCCACACTTAACACAACGATACTTACTGTTTAAATACCGGCATAGTATCGTGCCTCATAAGTATCTTATGACGTCACATTTTCTTTTTAATAAAAAATACTTTTAGGTGTTTTATCGTCGCGTGACAGGTGGCCGGTACAAATTATAGCGGTTACCTCGCGACTTTGAGCGGCGAGACGCGCGCTTCGCTTGCGCTCTGATCACGAACTGAGGAAAATTAAGCGGTTTTCTAGGAATGGGGAAGTGGAAAATAGAGGGTTATCGATAATTTTCACAACTGCTAAGCTCGACTCTTACTGCACAGCTAGTTGTTGGTTGTAGTGTAACTTCCTACGTAGGTAGGTAGGTATCTACCGTAGTAGGTATGACACAGAAAAAAAAGCTTACCTACCTAATCCAACTAAAAATCTTAGTTATATGACATTGTAAAATGTAGGTACAACATGTACCTACCTACCTAACAACAAATGACAACTAAGTAGGTATTATTTTGAATTTTTTAAGTGGCTTAAGTAGGTAGGTAGGTGTTTAAAACAAAACGAGAAATGAAAATCTATTAAATAGGTAAGTAGTTGGTTAATAAGTCAGGTAAGTACCTATACTTGTAAGTATATTTTCTTAATAAGAAAAAATGTTTTAATAGGTACTTAGGTAGGTACTTAATGTAAATCAAAATCGTTCTGCATTCGTAATCGTTCTATTTATATCACTAAATCAAGTCACAATACTTAAACAAGCACCGTCGTAAGAAAGATTTAACTTTAATAAAAATCTAAGTATATTAAATATTAAATTTTCTTACTTTTATCGACATTTAACCATCACTACAGTCACACTAGGCGGGCGGCGATAGACTGGGCGGGGAAAGGTCGATAGCTACCTCGTGTCATTACACGTTGCACGGTGCACCAACATTAATTGGAAACTAATAAAAAAGTTAGCACGTGACTTCCTAATAAACTGTTTAAAATTTACCTATAAAAAAATTAAGTGGGTGACCTAACTTACGGAAACTTAAATCCTTTTTGCGTAGGTACTTAGCTGACCTAACTAAATTAAACCTAGACTAACTATCTAATTCCTACAATTAAGATCGTTAGAATTAAGTTAGTCAACACGTGTAATACAGTATTCCGTACACAACCGTTCTTTTAAATAAATAAAAAAACTTAGTTACAAGAAATAACTATTATCTATATACTTAGAGGTTTTTACATACTTAATCAACTTACGTGTCATTTCCATTCCAGATAGTTCTGTAATAAAGAACTGTACTAAACACAACTAACTAAAATAACTGAAACAAACCTGAAAATTACTAAAATTAATTCTACTCGTCTCTTTACTTACAGGCTCCGCAAAATCGTGTTACTGTTATACTTAAGTGTTACATATAACTCAGGGCTGCCAGCAAAAATATTTCGGATATACGGTCCGTCATCAGCAATTATACGAAATTAGACTCCATTATACATAGTTACGAACAAGGGGGGGGGGGGGTGTGTGCAAATGGAACTGAAGTGAGTTCAAACAACAAATTCACGCTTGATAGGCACGCATTTATTTTGACATCAAATTACTAGCACGGAGGCATTCCATCTTGGTATCTATGTGATGAGAAATTAAATAATAAGTTCAGTTTAGGCGTCTTACATAACACAAACAAAGAAAAACAGCAAAAACACAAGTGCCAACGTTGAGAAAAAAACCTAGACTTCACATCAAAACACGTTCAACGGCAACAACAATACGTTATATTTTGTCATGTTGGTAATACGTTCATTTCATACTAAAGATTCCGCTTCATACTCTCCGTGCCCCGTGTATTTTTTGTATCCAATTATACGAAATGGGTCATTATACACCTAGGATACAATTTCACATCAAATTATACACGTTTTGTATCAAAAGATACAATCTGGCAGCCCAGATATAACTTGAAATGAAAAGTTGAAAATCTAAAATACTTTTTTTAATTGTTTATAGTCTAGAACTTTTGATCACGTCTTGTTCAAAAGTGACCACAGAGTCCACAGATTATTATTTTAAGAATGTTCTGTTGAGTAGGTACTGCTAACTGAACTGAACATAAATCTTTAGGTTTGTATACAATATTGATAACATTTCAAACTTTTATTTACCAAAAATCAAAAACGGTTTAAATAAATACTTTAGGATAATAATAAGAAGCTTTAGGATTTTAATGTCCCTTATTTACCTAATGCAGATCGTGGTAAACCTGTCGTTACTTTTGCACATACCTATACATACTACATGACATAGGTATGCTATTTTAAAATCAGCTGCTTTTAAAATGGTTTGTTTTACATGACAATTAATGTTCCTAAGGAAATAAAGAAAAATATCTTCAAATTGCATACATTATAAAAAAATGAATAAAAATGAAATTATGAAAAGTGGTAAATTGGTTCGCTTAGTATAAATTCTTCTTTTACCTATTATATCAGGTAAAAGAAGAATTTATCCAAGTTGAACCGTCACCATAACAGTATATTAATTTGTTGTTAAGACATGAAAAATACAGTTTTAACAATATAGAGCAAGAGCCAGCGGCCCCCAGACCTTCGTTAAAGTATAAAAGCTGTAAGTTTCTCAATGTATGCCCCCAACACAAGTAAGAACGAACCCCATATATGAAACTTGGGTCGCGGTGGCTTTCGCAGGTATCAGGTAATAAAGGTGTGTAAAATTGCGTGTTAAATTCGTTAAAGTATAAAACTCAGTTTTTACATATTTTACGTATAATAATCCTAGAAGTCACCTTGTCGAAACCCAGACACTTCGTACGGTTGCAACCCTCTCCCAGACGCCCTTAAAGTATATTTAATTGTTACTATACTTACGGTATAGTAATACCTATATGTCAAACGGGGTGTTTAGGAATGGCGAGGTGAATAGGGATGAAAACCCGGTAAGTTATAACAGTGGTATTTAAAAAAAAACTACCAATGGCACAGAACACAGGGTGGTTTAAAATAATACTAAAATAGTTGCTTTCGGCAATGGTAACACTTGGAAAAAATGTAGATAATGATAAATTGTTAAACTAACCGTTTGAAGTTAGGCCTCTTTGGGGGTACTTTTTTTGCTCCCCAAATCTTCATCAAAAAATCATAGTTTCACTTGAAGTAAACACTTTATATCATGAAAAAGATGTTCATTAGTTCATCCGGAACCTATTTTAAACGCGGTATATGAAGATTTTCTTTGTTTTGTTAGTAAAAAATGTAAAAAACTAAAGCATGAGATTTTTTTTTAAGAAACGAGGTTTATAGGGATGCACCAGGGTTCAATAGAGTCTACACGCGGGGTCAAAAGGCATGCCATTTGCGGTTTATAGGAACGTAATAAGTTGAAATCAGGACGCTACAGGGTGCACAGGGACAGGGCTACCAAAACTTAGTTTCGTTTTGAAATAGGCATAATATGCATTTATTCTACAATATTGAGTACATTCAGAGTACCTAAGTAGGACCACCTAAGTACTTACCTATCAGTGTATCATATTTGTGACAACCCTGACCATTTTTCCCTATTGATACCCCTATTAGTTGCTATAGACCCCGTTTACAGTATAAATAGGGATGGCCGGTTTTTATTAAAAAAAGGGAGTTAAAATTATATTTTTATGGAATATTTTATTACCAAACGAGTCTCGGAATCAAGATTAAAGTTTTAAAATATTAACATTGTTAACTTACATAGAAATATTCCGAGAAATTCTTAGTCAAAGTTCAAAATTGTCATTAAAGACCCCAAATGACGGTATGTGTCAGTGGGTGCGTGTGAAATACAGCGTTCGGTCCATTGCGACGTTTTACTGCGCATCAGCTGTCATTGTATTATGTGGTACGTATACCGTAAGTATGTATAGTAACAATTAAATATACTTTAAGGGCGTCTGGGAGAGGGTTGCAACCGTACGAAGTGTCTGGGTTTCGACAAGGTGACTTCTAGGATTATTATACGTAAAATATGTAAAAACTGAGTTTTATACTTTAACGAATTTAACACGCAATTTTACACACCTTTATTACCTGATACCTGCGAAAGCCACCGCGACCCAAGTTTGATAGATGGGGTTCGTTCTTACTTGTGTTGGGGGCATACATTGAGAAACTTACAGCTTTTATACTTTAACGAAGGTCTGGGGGCCGCTGGCTCTTGGGCTAATACGAAATAAATCTCGGTAATTTTTGTAATAATAGTCTATGGACGGTATTGTAAGTGTACAGTACCACAGCGCCACACGGATTTCTTTGGAACTTAATGAAGTCCCGACTCCCGGTATAAGCCCGGTATGTCAGTGCTGTGAGAATACAATATCTTTTGGCGCGCATTACGCTGGGCACGTAGGATTGGCGGGCAGTTGTAGTCATAGATAACAAAACAGTATGCCACTTCATGGCGTCAAATCAGCCCTTAAATGGAATGAAAGCAAGAAAACAACATAACGGTGTGCACTGTCAACTTTTATAGCGATGAATGAGCAAATAGTTATTGATTGACTTTGAATCCTTAGCCTTTCAAATTAACCAAATATTAAATACAAAGGTTTTTTCTCATAAAAAATCAAAGGAGCACAAGTTGTCAAGTTTATGTCGACATGTTTATTTTTTTATATAGTTGGCCAACTGTATACTTTCTCAGTATATTGTCATATATGTTGTTAGGTGGCGACATCATTTTAGAATATTCTTTATCTGTTTTGCTATTCTGATGTTCTCTGTGAAGTGATCGGCAAAGTCGAGCAAAGATTTCTATGTATTAAAATAATTTCGTAATTTAACTTGTAACGAATATTTTTGTTGTGATATTGCATTTAGGAGTGTTGTGGATTGACAATAGTATTTTTCTTTTTTATATAGACCCAGTGTAATCATCTTAAGGCAAGTATTAATTACATTCTTTAGCATGTAGCACGCTGGCAGTAATAGGTACTTTACGTATATAGAACTCAAGTAAATTCTACCTAATTGTAATTTTCAATTAATTTTACCTGTTTATTTTGCATGGAGTACGAGCTTTGTGCTCGAATGCCGCCAAACTTTGTTAATTCCTACACGTGTCGGTTAATCTGCTTTGTCCATACGACCGTTACAACATTATAATAAATTATTACAAGTTAAATCAAATAATAATATTATATCTCCGTAAAGTTTTCTGCAACATTGTTGTCCTTACATCTTCTATATAGATGGAGTAATATTTTGTTTAATTAATTTTCTCATTCATGTTTCGTAGATGGTGGATGTCCAAGAAGTAGTGTCGCCGACTGAGTTGCTTGCCACGGGTCGCCGGCATCTCGCTGTGCGAGACTTCAATGCTGCCACCGAGGCCCTTGCAACAGCCTGCGAGCTGCTTGCTAAGGAACACGGTGATGGAGCCGACCCTTGTGCTGAGGCCTACTTATGGTTAGTATATTTTGAACTATATTAATACCATCTTTTTAGCCTTTTACTCTGAATTCGCAGTAGGTATATGACTGCTAAAAATACCTATGAAAGTTTACCTAAACTAGCAATATGGTTCATTTCTCTTTCATTATTACAAGCTAATGTAAGTTATTGTAGGTGCTTCTGTGGTTTATTTATATACATACAATGCTGTATCAGTTCTGTTAGCTGTAACTTAGTTTGATACGCTCCGCATTTCTAGATTACTGTTTTACTGAAGATGTAGTGCATAGTAATCTGTGTTATTTCTATTTAGGTACGGAAAAGCTCTACTAGGCCTATCGAGAGAGGAAAGTGGAGTTCTAGGCAACCTTGGAACCGGTAATGCTGATGAGGAAGAGGAAGATGGTAAGATTATAATTCTATGATGCTTTCCCAGTTATTTACAATATGTTATCTTATTATATTCTTATTAATATCTTGTTTAAAATATGATATATTGATATATTATGTATAACGTAATAGATTTTTCTTATTAGGCATTTGTTAAACAATATGAATATAATATTCATACTACAATTTTTCAAAATGTTCAAATTTATAAAACAATTGTTTTTTCTATTAGATGAAGAGAATGGTGAAAATGGTGAAGAAACCAATGGTGAAGCTGAAGCAGACAATGAGAAAACAGAGGAAGATGGTGGAGAAGTGGAGAAAACTGAACCGGAATCCACCACAAAGGATGACGAGCCTTCAAGCAGTAACGCAGCTGATAATGACAAACCTGTAAGTACTCAATCTACATGTCGCACACCTAGATCTAAAGGGAGCCAACCCAACAAAGTTAGTTTTTCAGGAGAGACGAAAAACTGATTAATTATGTCCACAAGCATGCATGAGTTTTCTGTATAGATTTATGCTTTTTATAATGAAGCTAGCAGAGTTAGCTTAAATCTGTTATAGTGGTAGGTGGGTTTTGCTGTAAGGAATCTGATGGTGTGCATAACTCAAATCTTCAGTTTTTTGAGTTAGCTCCCTTTAGATTTAGGTGTGCGATGTGTCAAGAATAAAGAATATTAGAAAACTATATAATCTACAATCCGGCCATACATCAACCTTAACTATACTTATACTTAAAGTAAACTACTATATTGTAATCTAATATAAACATATTGAATACTATGTAGTGATTTTTTTTAAACAGGGCCCATCAAATGGAGATGCGGACGAGTCTGTCGCTGATTTAGAGAATGACGATGATGTTGACAACTTACAGCTGGCGTGGGAGACATTAGGTATGCCAAATAATTCAAAATTTTTTTTTAGTATAATCATATTGTTTGCTTAAGTCATTAGGATTATGACCTCTGTGAAATGCTTTTGTCACTCTTCAGGATAATTTATGCTGTGTCTCTAAGTGATAGGTACATTTTGTATCAAAACAGCATATTTTTCTTGGTTTCTGAATATAAGCTCCCTGCACTAAAGATAGTCATTAAATATTGCAGTATGAATCTCATATTACTTCTAAGTATAATTGCTGTTGAAAACTCCCAGTTCCAGTTAACCTTGTATATTTCACATGCATAGTACTAAAGTGGCCTAACTCGGAATATGTCACTACGCAAATTCAAATTTAAATATGACTACTTAGAAACCTTAATGCAGTAACAATATTACTTTAGTTCTTGTGTTTTTCCAGATTAAATTGTAACTTAAAAGTTTAGTTGATACTTTGTATAAATACGAAACTCGCCGTTATTTATTAAAGTGTAAGGTTTAAATTTGTGATGTGTGTTGTAGATCTGGCGCGCAGTATTCTGCGGCGGCGCGTGGAGGCGGGCGGCGGGGACGCGGCGCGCGCGCAGCTGGCGGAGGTGCACCTCGCTCTGGGAGAGGTCGCTCTGGAGAGTGAGACTTACGACAAAGCTGTCGTTGACATGCGTTAGTAACTTAGTATACCATTTTATTTATTTAGAGCTTTAGTTCTTAACCTTTTCAGGTCCGATACCCTTATGACCCAATTAGGGTCACTGATTTTACCCCTCCTCCCAACTTGCGCGCAGTCGGTGCGACGTAGTGCTCAAACTCAGGGGCGTGCATTCCATACAGGCACAGTGTCACTAATGTATGGACCGCCTACCCTAGCGCCATACTTAATCTCACCCCACCGCACGCCCCTGCTCAAACTTGTCACATTGAAATTCGGCGCTCGAGACAACTACTAGCTTGGTGATTACCCCCGCGCAATACAAGTTTTACCCCCTCAGGGATAATTACCCCCAGGTTAAGAACCCAGGATATAGAGGATGTGATGTGATATTAAATATAGACTTTCACAGCTCACAATATGACAAATAATCATATAATTGACAGCTGTATATTTATGGAATTAATTTTAAATATGAAATAAAGTCGTCATTTATTTAACGATGATAATTCTTTATTCTTTTACAGAAAGCTGTTTAGAAATACAGAAAGAACTCTACGCCGGCGACGACAGGCGTATCGCTGAAACTCACTATCAAATTGGTAAGCAACTCAATTAAATTGAAACTAAATAACAATAAGACTCACTCGTATAACAGTCGAATATCAAGGCAATTATTATCTATATACATATACTAGCTGTCCGCCCCGGTTTCGCACGGATCCCTATTATTTTTTAAAATATTCTATAGCTTATGTTACTCAGGGTGAACATAGCTTCTCAACAGTAAAAGAATGATTAAAATCGGTCCAGTTGTTTTTGAGCCTATTCATTACAAACAAACAAACAAAGTTTTCCTCTTCATAATATTAGTATAGATATAAAAGGACTGATGCAGGACCTAAACTATAAGGGTTTGAAACTTGAAGTTTGGGGGGTATCTTTATATCTATAACGTGGGGGCATTAAGAAAGGATTTTTAAAAATGAAAATTCTAAGTGGGTGCTTATGGTAAAACGGGGGTGCTTATTGTGCGACAACGAAGTTTCGGGTGGGCAGAACTAGTAAATACATAATATTAAAATTTCTTTTTTTTTTTGTTAATAAAGGTCTGGCAAATTCCCTCGCGTCTAACTTCGAGGATGCCATCACTCATTTCAAGAACGCCGCCAACATCTTAGAGAGCCGTATTAAAATGCTAGAAAATTCAGCAACGGTTAAAGACGATAGTGTTAAAAAGGTCACTGGGACTGACACAGCTTCTGTCGATGCTGAGATCAAGGAACTTAAAGAACTCTTACCCGAGATACAGGAGAAGATTCAAGACATGATGGATTATAAAACTGAGGTAAGACCGTGCGATTGTCTAGAGGACACCAGGAAAATGTTAAGGGACATGATTCTTAAGGAAAAGTCCAGGTGTGTTGTTAATTGCCAGTAGTTTGATTATAAAACTTCATTTACATCTATCACAGTTGCTAATCGTTAGTTCGTTACGTTGTATTTTTGGTATGTTTTTTATCGTCTGGTGCATTTTACATTCCATTGTGTTTTAAGTGATTAGTTCAAGCTATGATTAAGAGTCAAACTCACGTTTTTATACTCAATTGCTAATAGTTCCTTAATTGTTATGCCAAATTGTTAAAATTGCGACCTGTTGTGATATTTTTGTATCAAATTGTTCAGTATTGTTATTAGGTTGCTAGAATTTGTAATGCAAAAGACTGATTTAAAATAGACTGCACCCAATTTTGGATGTAAATCACTTGTTATGGTAGGTTTTTACACTTTTTACTCAAAAGTCTGAATAGGCATAAGAATCTCATTTTACATGATACTCATAGTTATAGTTTTGTACCGATTAGATGTAAGAACGTTTTCACCATGTGGCCATTTTTGTATTGTTCTGGTATTGAAATAAATTTGATCGAAATTAAGCCGTGTGTGTTATTTCAGCTGATACCTAATACATTGATGGCCATGTGGTTGAAATGTTATCCCGTAGTAATAGGCATGGCCATTGATGTCTAATACCTTTTCTTTGTACCCTATTATCTATCGACACTCGGTCAGTCTGGTAAACTATTTTCATGAAATAACAATAATCAGCAACCTAGAAAAGATAAAACAACATTTACTCGATTAAAATAACATTTACTCAAATAAAACAACACTTACACATTGAAATGAAACAACTTTAAACGGATTTAACTCGCTTATTTTATTGGCTGACGTTTCGGAGCCTTTACAGATTCCATAATCGTAGCACGACTGAGCTGACAATAGTCTTATGCTAAAATATAATGTATAATAACCGCGAAGGCATCAGAAATTATTATAACACTTACTCAATTATAACAACATTCACTCAATTCAATAGATTAGTCGTCCCAATCACAATTAATCATACTTACCTAGTTTATAGTTATGAAAAATTAACATCCCTGTAAACTATTAAATGCATAGGTACTTATATCCATATGTCACACAAATAGCTCAAAGCAAGCGAGATAATGAACTTATTCCGCAGATAGTAGGTAATAAAAGTTATTTATGTAAACAGATAATTTGTGCAGTTCCGTGATTGGAATGAAACAACTAGTTATAAACGGATCTTCCTCTCGCATTTTATTTTATTGGCTGACGTTTCAAAAACTCGTTAGCCTATCCTCAGCTCAGTCGCTATGCTACGAATATGGGAACTAAAGTTTACGAAACGTCAGCCAATAAATGAATATACGTATATATTTAAATAATAGAAACCGTGAAGACATAAAAAAATATTAAAATACGCGAGCTAAATCCGTTATATATTGATTCCAATGCGTAATAACGGCAAAGGCATTAGAAATGATTACGTTCTACCTTAAAATTGTTCTTTACAGACTATAAAGCGGGTTCGAGACGTGCTAGGGGCCTCAAACGGCCAAAGCGCTTTCTCGAATGGCGCTAGCTCCAGCTCAGGGGCCAGTTCGTCATCAGAGGCCAAAACTAAGCCGGCCGCTTCGGACATTTCACATTTGATCAAACGAAAGAGGAAATCGAGCGAGGGAGACGCAGAGGCCTCCGCCGCCAAAAGGGTTAACACGTGAATATTAAAAGTTATTCGATATTGGGGGGAATTGGGATGATTTTCGGAAATGAGCATGATTAGCAAATATTGATGTGACGCGATTAAGTGATTATGATACTGATAAAAGTGTGATGCGTATATTAAATTCCAATTAAATAGGTACGTCAATCAAGATATTTTATGATTTTACACAATATATTTAGTTTTCTATTGCAGAAACGTGACAGGTATATAAACAAGACAAATATAGTATACAATACTATACGCAGTATGAAGTTTTACTTACAAAATTCATTCCACACATACACGGCTGTCAATTATTTGGTACCTGTCATGATTCGCTGCTTAAATAGAAAAGTGGCAAAACAAAATATTGTTACTGCATAATATTATGAACCGTCACTACAATTTGTTTTCACGTGGTGACACATTTCGTGTTGTGTCACTATTCTATTGAAATAGCTATATTCATAATCACATATTTTTGTGCGGCTAGAAACAACTACTTTTTATCAGTATTATCATGTTGAAATACCCCAAAAATGTTTACTTGGTCGCGTCTGTCGTTTGCTATGTGCTAGGTCTGCCAGTGAATTGTAGTAAATTCTAATTATATAAAACTGATAACACTGGTCTACAGTGGTTTTGTTGCCTGTAGATAAATAGACCCAAAATCATTTTTATACATTTTGGGTCTAATTTATGACCACAATTCATGAAACTATTACTGATTTAGTAAGATTTGCTCAGATTTTATTTCTTAACATACCGATAATTATTCAAAGTATGTAAAAAAATCGTGGAAATACGAGCACATTGTGAACTTTCATGAACATTTATAATCGGCACTTGAAAACATTAAAATTTGCGATGATATCCAGGGCAACAAAAAGATTTTTTGTTTTGGAATCTGTATAGTTTTGGCAATTTAAACTTTACTATTGATAATTGAATAAAATATTTAATTCAAATTGTACTATATTTAATCACTGGCATCTAATATTAACAGACTGAGTATGTAATAATCAAAATATGAATCTGCCTAATTAAATGTTAGTATTACTTGCGGCTGAAGGTTGTATATAACAATCGGGTGCGTATCGAAATTCGTATTTATGCAAGTATGTACAAAGATGAATTTTGAATGACGTTGGATTCATATACTACCTTGCCGCTGATGTGAAAGTAAGTATATCAATTAATTTTAATATCATAGGAGTCTGCTTAGTTAGATCATTGATTTAAAACACTAAGTACATTTAATATTATTTTAAAATTTATTTCAATAAAAATCGATTTTAGATGAATCTTTTGGTTTGTTATGTAGCTTCAAAATGCTTGATTCGACTTTCAATAATGATGCGGATTTTTTTAGTTTTATTTTTTTCTATTACAAAATCTGTGAAAAAAACCCAGTTATGTTTAATTTTAATAACTTTTTAACATGTTGTTTAAGTTAGTCTAAGTAATTGTTATTGTATGTTGTAATGTTAGTTTAACGTTAAATTAAATACACTTCTTTCTCAAAAAATTTAGTTTTTTATAATCATCCTTCATTTACTGTGTCAGCCAGTTTTACTTATTTTAGTCGTGTCAACACACCTCCTGACGGCCCGAGCCGAGGTGCGACACCCACCGTGGGGGGCCCTCGGGTCGGTCAGGGCTAAAAACCCTAAACCCAACCCAAAAGGCTTAAGAGCCTCCTTTCAGGAGTCTCGCCACCCGTCCGGTTTTGCAGTGAAGGCCCATTAGCTGGCCAACTGCGCTTCAGTATTCAGTTCGGAAAAAAAATTACTTATTTTCTGTTTAACAGGATTTTATTATCTAGTCTAGTTGGATTTATAGTTGGCCACTTTCTGCTAATCGCCTCATCAGAGCATGTAAAAAAAAATTAAGTCATCTTGAGTGCTGTGACGACTTTATTTTTATATCAAAATCCATAAGTGTCATACATGTTGAAACATTTTTTTCATTCTAAAATTACCGAAATGGCGAGCGGTGATCCGCAAAGACAGCCTAAACACCTGACTTTTTCCAAATCAAAGGTGCCCGTATTAGGCGCTCTTATAGATTACATAAGCACTAGCTTTGAGTATTTTAGATTCAAGAGTTTTGCTAGAGCCGAGGAACTACAAGTAAAGGTGTCTAAAGGGACGGTTTCGGCGACTTTTTTGGCTTTAGTTTGTTCCTTGCTTGGATTTGTAGCCAATGTCAAGTTCGAGGTAGTGACCTTGGATGAAACTCCATTGCCGAATGACCTTCACTTCATGTTACTGAGCAAGAAGGATAATTTGTACATCGATGATATCGACGTGTCTCGTAAGTTATCTAATCAATTTGCAGATGTGAATTATGATAATTACAAGAGATAAGCTTCTGAAGTTATAGGTACTCGTATGTACCTAACCTATAATTCCTGATGCTTCCGTGGTAGGTATGTACCTAAGTACCTTCTATGAATAGTACCTTAAGTTCTCGAAACGTAGGTACCTAGGTACGTATAAAATCAATATACTTAAGTAGGTTCTTATGCTTTAAATCCTTAAATGTATTTCAAGATAAATTAATTATGAATTTCTCACCGAATATAATTTTATTGCAGGAGTTATGTGGTGTGTTGAAGCTTCCGATTTAATCGTTTTACTTATTAGCTGCTTACTCGTGTGGAATTCATCAAATGTGGTAAATATCTAACAATAATAAAACAGGTGAAGGTTTTATGTAAGCAAGTGAAATTTAATTTTTATTTAGCTTATCAACTGCCGTCACGTATTAACTAGATCTTCACAACTGCTTTACCGGTATTTTCACCAGCCAACATACCCACGAACGCATCGTAGATGTTGTCAAAACCTTCAGTTACGTGTTCCCTGGTTTTCAATTGTCCAGACCTTGTCCACTTAATAAGCTCCGCAAAAGCTTCCGGCCATCTCGGCAGCCATCTCGGTACCAAAAAACCTTCAACTTTGATTTGCTGAAAGACGAGAGTCGGCTGCAGAATCGGAGCAAGAGGCACTTTCTTCGGATCTTCATTATAAGAGCTGATACTGCCACATATCGCAACTCTTCCAAACGTGTTCATTTGGAATATTATTAAACTGCTTATCTCTCCTCCAACATTGTCGAAGTAGCAATCGACTCCATTGGGGGCAGCCTCTTTTAGGGCTTTAGTGACATCCACAGTCTTGTAGTTCAGGGCTTTATCGAAGCCGAGCTCCTTTTCCAACCATTCCACTTTGTCGTCTGAACCAGCGAAACCGATGACCCTGCAACCTTTTATCTTTGCAATTTGACCTACAATAGACCCCACAGCTCCTGCGGCGCCGGTCACCACAACTGTCTCTCCTGCTTTTGGTTGGCACAACTCGAGTAGTCCGAAGTACGCTGTTGCTCCCGGCATGCCAATGGCCCCGACGCCGAGTGAATTCGATAAACCTTTCAGATCGGGAAGCTTGTATATCTTATTCATAGGGGTCGTGGTGTCACTTGCGTTTATTACGCTGTAGTCAGACCAGCCTCTGTGAGAGACGACTCTAGAACCTTCCGGGTATCGAGGGTCTTTGGATTCCAAAACCACTGCTACTTGATATCCGAACTGGTCGTAGGGAACTGGATTGCGTCTATTGTAGGCTCGTTGATACGGGTCCACGCTGACCCATTCGGTTTTTGTGAGTATTTCGCCATTCTGTATCGGAGGTAGTTCGTTTTCGACAATTTCGAAATCGTCGCGTTTCGGAACTCCTTCGAAATGTTTTTTCACGACGTATTTCCTTTGCTTCACCATGGCTGGCGGCAGTTGATCGTTACACAAGTAAACTGAAGCATTGGAAATCGTAGGCACTATTATCTGAGCCGTATCTTGTGATAACGTTTTAGATAATCTATTGAAGTAATTTTCATGAATTAGGTAACTTCTTATTTACCTAAATTATTGTTGTTAGGTATTGCTTATTTGGTGTAGGCGCATGACATACATGTGAGATGACGATTGCTGAAATTAGTTAAGTCTAGAAAGAGAGGATGTATCTAAGTGCGAGATATTTTTATTCTTATGGTTATATGCACATCCAGACTTGTGCAGAGCAGTTGGTTACCTATCCTAATTTAAAAAAATATCCCATATCTTCCTCCCCTGTCTAGAGGGCAGATAACCGGAAAATGTCAAGATAGTAACTAGGAAGTAGGTACCTGGGTATATAAGTTACTACAGTAAAAAAACAAATAAAGATGAGAAAAAATATAATGCAATTATTAAGAATTACAAAATATCATGTGTACCCAAACTATTTCTACATTTACATTCAGTCAATTAACAGCCGTTACGTATTAACTAGACCTTCACAACTGCTTTCCCGATATTTTCACCAGCCAACATGCCCACGAATGCATCATAGATGTTGTCAAAACCTTCAGTTACGTGTTCCCTGGTCTTCACCTGTCCCGACTCTATCCAATTAATAAGCTCCTCGAAAGCTTCCGTCCATCTCGACATCCATCTCAGTAATAAAAAACCTTCAACTTTAATTTGCTGAAAGACGAGAGTCGGCTGCAGAATCGGAGCAAGAGGCACTTTCTTCGGATCTTCATTATAAGAGCTAATACTGCCGCATATCGCGACTCTTCCAAACGAGTTCATTTGGAATATTATCAAACTGCTTATCTCTCCGCCAACATTGTCGAAGTAGCAATCCACTCCATCGGGAGCGGCCTCTTTTAGGGCTTTAGTGACGTCGACAGTCTTGTAGTTCAGGGCTTTATCGAAGCCGAGCTCCTTTTCCAACCATTCCACTTTGTCGTCTGAACCAGCAAAGCCGATGACTCTGCAACCTTTTATCTTTGCAATTTGACCTACAATAGAGCCCACAGCTCCTGCGGCACCAGTCACCACAACTGTCTCTCCTGCCTTAGGTTGGCACAACTCCAGTAGTCCGAAGTACGCTGTTGGTCCCAGCATACCAAGGGCTCCAACGCCGAGTGAATTCGACAAACCTTTTAGATCGGGAAGCTTGTACATCGTATTCAAGGGAGTTGTGATTTCACTAGTGTTTATGACGCTGTAGTCACACCAGCCTCTGTGAGAGACGACCCTCGAACCTTCCGGGTATCGAGGGTCTTTGGATTCCAAAACCACTGCTACTTGATATCCAAACTGGTCGTAGGGAACTGCATTGCGTCTGTTATAAGCTCGTTGATACGGGTCCACGCTGACCCATTCGGTTTTTGTGAGTATTTCGCCATTCTGTATCGGAGGTAGTTCGTTTTCGACAATTTCGAAATCGTCGCGTTTCGGAACTCCCTCAAAATACTTTTTCACAACGTATTTCCTCTGTCTCACCATGGCTAGCGGCAGTTGTCGGTTACACAATAAAAATGAAGCATTGCAAGTCCTAGGTACTGTTATCAGAGCCGTACCTAATGATAACGTTTTGGATAACCTGCTTAAGTAATTTTCATGACAGACGCAACTACTTTCTAATCTTAATATTTTTATTATGCTGTACTTGTTTAGCATGCGTGATGGAATTATTACTGACATGAGTCAAGGCTAAAAATGAAGGATGTGCCACGAAATACCTTTTATATGTTAATATGCATCTTAAGCTGCTTATCACCTACCTGCCTCATCCTTTAAAGTCAATAAAGAGGGCAGGTAACCGGGAATACCTACGTCAAGGTGCTTAAGAAGTGCGTCTATAAAATATAAGAGTAAGAAATAAAAAAATAAAAATATGGACGTAATTTATTTACGACTTTAGACTTTTACAACTGCTTTACCAATATTTTCACCAGCCAACATACCCACGAACGCGTCAAAAAGTTTATCAAAACCCTCAGTGATGTGCTCTCGGGGTTTGAGTTGTCCGCTGCGGATCCATGGAATGATTTCAGCGAATGCTTCATTCCAACGCCCTGCCCACCGCGTCACAATGAAGCCCTCAATCTTTAACTGTTTGAAAACCAGTGAAGGCTGTAAAATAGTTGCTTTTGGCATGTTAGTGGGGTCATCATTATACGCGCTAATACTGCCACAGACAGACACCCTGCCAAATGTATTCATTTGGGATATGATTAGACTGCTCAGTTCTCCGCCAACGTTGTCAAAGTAGCAGTCTACGCCTTTCGGAGCTGCCTGTTTCAACGCTTCCGTCACGTTTGCAGTTTTGTAGTTGATTGCTTTGTCGAATCCAAGTTCAGTCTCCAAAAGATGCACCTTGTCGTCCGATCCTGCGAAACCGATGACTCTGCAACCCTTGATTTTCGCGATTTGTCCCACCAGGGAGCCCACGGCACCCGCGGCCCCCGTTACGACCACGGTCTCGCCGCTTTTTGGTTGGCATATTTCTAAGAAACCAAAATAGGCCGTCGCACCAGGCATCCCAACTGCGCCGCAGCCAAAAGATGGTGAAAGGTCGGGCATGTCTGGTAGTTTTGTTATGCCTTCAAGTGGATTAGATATATTTTCGGGTGTTGGTTTCGCGCTAACAACACTGTAATCACACCATCCTTTTTTTGTTACAACCCTAGTCCCGACAGGAAATTCTGGAGCTCTCGACTCTTGGACGACACCTACTTGAGAAGCGAACTGGTCGTACGGGACTGGCATGTGAGAGTTGTAGGCGCGCAGGTAGGGATCCACGCTGATCCACTCGGCTTTGACGAGGATGTCTCCATCTCCCAGAGGTGGAAGCTCATACTCGACCAACTCGTAATCTTCTCTCTTAGGCACACCTTTGAAGTAGTTTTTTACGACATATTTTCTTGCTTTAACCATTTTGGGATCAGTAGGGGAGATAGGGGAGGGATGGGCACTTTTTCACGTAACTAATTATTAAAAATTAAATTATCAATATAATCAAAATTTACTTCCAAGGTGAGTTGCGCAATATATTTGGCTAGATGTTTCATAAACAAAAGTTAACAAATTATAAGCAGTCTCTAAGTTATACCATGATTTCAGAACCATGTCAAATGTGCCCAAAGCTCCCTATGGTAGGGAGGTACGGGCACCGGCTATGGGAGGTTTGGGCATGACATATAAAACACTTAATATTTATAAAATAATTAAAATATACAAAGTAAATTATGGTCAAATATATAATCTCAACTTATATGTAATTACAAAAGTAATCAAAATAGGCTAATTACGAGCTTGCAGCTTCTTCAATAGGTACATAATGAAGTTTTGAAGAATACATCATGTGGGTACTTCGCAAATTTTTCTTCATCCGAGGTAAAAAAATGTGAAGTTACCATTTCAATGAAGAATCTTTTATGTATGAATGTTTCCGATATCTTTGCAAGTAAAAACAACAATATTTTCTTTTTATATATTTTCTTATATTGCATTGGGCATGCCCAACCCTCCCTCAAAAAAAGTGGCCATTGCTCCCTCTGCATATTTATTGATTTTAATATTCTCGTAAAAAAAATTGGTTATATATTTTAGCGTGACTTGCAAACTAATTTATACCTTAGAACATATATAATTAAAAAAAATATTAAAAAAGAACATACCTTCAGCAGGTATTTTTTTCGTTTACTTTAAAATCGTAACAAAATAGTTACATTGATCGGTGTCGAAACTAAATATGCGCCTGTATTTCACAAATGAACGAAATAACACGTATTCTATGGATGAACATTGTGGTCAGTGGGTAGACTAATGTACCAAAATAGGGAATTAAAAATATATATATTAGATTTAGAAATAAAGGGGGGTGCCTATGTCTCCCGACTGCCCGTCCCTCCCCTACCTCCCCTACCTGAAACAAAAAATAGGTACAATGTAAGTACATAGGTAATTTATGAATTGTACCCAGGTTCCGGATCGCACCACGTATATAAGTACTTATTAATGGTTGTCTTGATAATAATATGTTATCACTATAGGTACAGACAGACTCGGTAAACAAACAATTAACTGTACGCTCGTCTGGTTATAATGGAGCTACAGTCGACTGGCGTTTTGTTTATAAATTATAAATCTACTGTTATATTCGCCATAGCTTTAAAGATATAAAGATTATGTACTTACCTACACTGAAATAATAGTCAATATTAGTAAATTATTGGTGGTGTTTTTGTTGTTTGTTGTGCTGAAGGTGGTTGGAACTTTGATACTATGTATAAATAAAATAATAATTAAAAGTTATTTAGTCCTAATTAGAATGAACACATATTTATACGATATGAAAGATATTATAATGATTTGTAAAACGTATTTTTACTATTTTTATTATTGCATCAAATAAATAAAAATATTCAAAACGGCTAATAGGTACCTACTCACTATTTTAAGCCGGGAAAAACGGTATGGGATTCTTTATCACTGAACTTGTTTAATATTATTATGGACTTTTCAGTTTGGAATTCCCCACGCTAGTCTGAAATAATCAAGGTTAAGTAATTTAATATAGAAGTGCCAAATGGGTTAACGCCCGTTTTATTTACCAATCCACACAATTACACAAGACCATTGACCTTTACTGTGTAGGTCTGTTATCGTTCAATTTATACCTAGACTCCTATCTGTGGCCTGCGGTTTTACCCGTGTGAATTCTATTAGTCATATCGGTATAAAAGTACTTAAAGTTCTTTTCTAAGTAGGTACCTACCATATATATCTCCATAACAAAATTCTTCAAATTAAATTTAGCTATTGGTAAATATATTTAGGCGTGAAAGCATCGAAATTATAGTAACTAACCAAAATAGAAAGAAAATAAACAAAATCTATTAGAATATTATTGTTATTGTGTCTGTTAGGTGGATTCGTTTTATTTTTATATGGACTATAAGATAATAACTCGCGAAAAGTCAATTACTTACTGCAATAAACACTTATGATAAAACAGCAATAATAACCTTAAACTATTAACGTACTGAAACCATAAACACTACAATGTAAATTTGCGCACGCGCACATACCGTCATGAACTTGAACTTAGCTGCGCGACCTTCACACCAAAGAATGTGTCAAAATTAACTCTTACCTGTGGAAATTAGCTCGAGCACAAAACCGTCCGGTTAGAGACACACGCTGCGCTTGAATGAATCGATTCCCACTGGCTGACTGTATGCGACTCGCGACTAGCGAGGCAATTTAAAATGGTATAACTGGATGCCGGATGTTTGACAGTGGTTAGTATGTCTCTTGTAGTTAAGAACTTTTGTATTTGGCCGAAATAATGTTAAATCTAATATGTTAAATGTTACAAGTACGTTTTTGTTAATTTGTACAGAATGATAATAATTTTCTTAAATTATCTCGATATGAGTGCATGTAATTTTATTAATAATGTAAGTAATTATAATGTTTGATTATTGAGAAATAAATGAATTTAATCAATGGTAGCTACCGAATATAAATTTATACCTAATTTATTAAAATTTATTTCGTCAATAAGTACCTACCTACAGGTAAAAGTAAGGTGATAAATCGTTAATAGTAAAAGATAAATACCTATGTACCTTACTACCTATATGTATTTATGATGCACAATAGTAACGAAATATAAATAAATAATTTTGTATACCGAGCAAAAACTTCCAATATTTAGTTTTGACACTAAAATTTTAGTGAAGTCTGGCGTCTGAAAATCCGCCATTTTGTTTTGTTTTTTTTTTATCACCGAGACTATGGTCGATGCCTCATTATGTTTAGATAATTATATTAATTATATAAGACTGTCTAGGGTGTAACCCGTGAAATAAAAACATACCTACCTACATAAAATATAGATTGTTGTGCAATATACAATGATAGGGTACCTACCTATATTCATTTATGCCGACATTTTGAAAACAATTCCTTTTGTTCGTAGCACTGAGCTGACGATAGTCTAACACTGAAGTAAAATTGTTTCATATTGATGTGTAATAACCGCGAAAACACCAACATAGACTAAGTAGAGTTTATATTTGTCATCAGAGGTCGCCACTGAGCGAATACTTGTTCCTGCCCTGGCAGGGGGCGACCCTCCGGGGCCTGTTCCTCAGGCAGGTGCCCACTGCTGGGGCTCTCGTTTACACAATGGCCGTCGTCGATGGAGACGTCAATCCACTCTTCTTGACATCTTTCGTGTTTCTCTTTCGTAAGTCTGTATTAATTTTCGAACTAAATGCTTAAGAGCAAGCAAAAGCTGACCACATAATAGGTAATACATACATACAATACATATTCTATATATTATCATATCTGTTTTAATGTGATTGTATAAATATAACCAACCACACTGATAGAAGTGTTTAACGGGAAACACTCACACCTTCTTATCTACACTACTTCTATACTAATAGGTATAATAAAGAGGAAAGGTTTGTTTGTTTGTTTGTTTGTATTGAATAGGTTCCAAAACGACTGGACCGATTTGAAAAATTCTTTCACCATTGGAAAGCTTTATTCACCCTGAGTAACATGGGCTATAGAATTTATCTATTGAAAAAAAAAGAGATCTGTGCGAAGCCGGGACCGATCGCTCGTTCAAGAATATAATAAACCTATATTTCAGCGTAATCAAACAATTGTCTTGGTGCAGATATTAACGCATCTTATTGTTTATTACAGTGTTAGAAGCTCGTTTTTGTCTGGAGATTTCCAGGCTGCTGCGCGCGCGCTGGGATCGACGCGGCCACACCGAGACAAACGACTGTGATTACGAAGTCGAAACTCTTTGGAGCAATGAAGATGTGCAGAGTGTTGAAATGCAAAACTATGTCTATTAACACGTATTCTTATTATATAAAATTATACCTTAAAGTTTATTTGGGTTTAAATTTCTCCTGCTTAAAATATATAGGCACCTGCTTTAAAAAGCTTGCTTGATGCTTTGCTAATAAAAAATAACCAGGCAGTTATCTATATTATTATGTGATTTAATCGCTCTTTATGACAGGAAAACAACAGTGGTAGTGTAGCGGTAGTCATTTTTATGGCATTTAATAGTTACCTACCGATTTACACTAAGAGTGTGATTTTGGAGTGGTCGTAGGGAACTGGATTTATTTTTTTCGAACTAAATACTGAAGCGTAATTGACCAGCTGTTGCAGTTCCGGAAGGTTGGCAAGCTTCTAGAAGAGAAATTATTGTAGAAGAGAGTTTGAGTTTTTAGCCCTGTCGACTCGTGGGGGTTGCACCCCGGCTTGGGCCGTCAGGAGATGAGTTGCAGGGGGGAACAGTCAGTGTAGTTTGTATTTGCTGACGTGTGTGCTAACACGACGCTAGCATAAGTCATAATGGGGTAGGGAACTGGATTGCTCCTATTGTTTGCTCGTTGATATGTGTCCACGCTGATTTGGTATTTGCCAGTACTTGGGCATAAAGCAAAGAGGGCAGGTAACGGGAAATACTTCAAGGTGTCTAAGAAGTGCGTATATAAAATAAAAAGAAAAATGAGAAGAAAAAGCAAATTCAAGGCTACATGTTATATTCAATAACTTGAGGGCTGTCTTTTAATTTCTAGACCTTAACAACTGCTTTACCAATATTTTCACCAGCCAACATACCCACGAACGCGTCATAAAGTTTATCAAAACCCTCAGTGATGTGCTCTCGGGGTTTGAGTTGTCCGCTACGGATCCATGGAATTATTTCAGCGAACGCTTCATTCCAGCGCTCTGCCCACCGCGCCACAAGGAAGCCCTCAATCTTCAACTGTTTGAAAACGATTGAAGGCTGTAAAATAGTTGCTTTCGGCATGTTCGTGGGGTCATCATTATATGCGCTAATACTGCCGCAGACAGACACCCTGCCAAATGTGTTCATTTGGGATATGATTAGACTGCTCAGATCTCCGCCAACGTTGTCAAAGTAGCAGTCTACGCCTTTCGGAGCTGCCTGTTTCAATGCTTCCATCACGTTTGCGTTTTTGTAGTTGATTGCTTTATCGAATCCAAGCTCATTCTCCAAAAGCCGCACCTTCTCGTCCGATCCTGCGAAACCGATGACTCTGCAACCCTTGATTTTTGCGATTTGTCCCACCAGGGAGCCCACGGCACCCGCGGCCCCCGTTACGACCACGGTCTCGCCGTATTTTGGTTGGCATATTTCTAAAAAACCAAAATAGGCCGTCGCACCAGGCATCCCAACTGCGCCGCAGCCTAGAGAGGGTGAAAGGCCGTGCATATCTGGTAGTTTTGTTAAACCATCAAGTGGATTAGATAGATTTTCGGGAGTTGGTTTCGCGCTGACGACACTGTAATCACACCATCCTTTTTTTGTGACAACCCTAGTCCCGACAGGAAATTCAGGAGCTCTTGACTCTTGAACAACACCTACTTGAGAAGCGAACTGGTCGTACGGGATTGGCATGCGAGAGTTGTATCCGCGCTGGTAGGGATCCACGCTGATCCACTCGGCTTTGACGAGGATGTCTCCATCTCTCAGAGGAGGAAGCTCATACTCGACCAAATCGTAATCATCCCTCTTAGGCACACCTTTAAAGTAGTTTTTTACAACATATTTTCTTGCTTTGACCATTTTAGGACCTGACCTGTAAACAAATAGATTTTCATAAATACTTATTAATGGTTGTCTTGATAATTTTATTATAATGTTATCACTAGGTAAGTATAAGTAAAGACTCGCTATACAAACACTTAACTAGCAACTCGTCTAATTAAAATCAAACCACAATCGATAGACGTTTTTTGTTCAATTATTAATCTAAATACTTAGATTAAATAAGTACCTAAGTCATAGATTTATGTTCTTGAACGAAATATGCACTGAAATACCTAACAGTCAATAATAATTTTATTTCTGATGCCATCGCGGTTATTACACACTAGCGGTTCGCCCCGGCTTCGCACGGATCCCTATTTTTTTTTCAAAATATTCTATAACCTATGTTACTCAGGGTGAACGTAGCTTCCCAACAGTGAAAGAATTATTAAAGATAATAGTAATGAATAGGCTTAAAAACTAATTACCAGTAGTTTTTAAGCCTATTCATTACAAACATACAAAAACAGGTACAAATCTTTCCTCTTTATAATATTAGTGTAGATTTGAATGAAACAACTATAGCGGATTTAACTCGCGTATGTATTTTATTTTATTTAATGAAGTTTCGAAAACTTTGCAGTTCCTATATTCAGAGCATGACTAAGCTGTCGATAGTATCAAATAGTATGACGCTTAAGTGATAAAAGTCACTTTATAGTCCTCACGGTGACTCGACATTTGCTGAGCGGAGTCTTTTTTACAAAAAATTACTAGTTATAAGGTACATAGTTTTAAGTGCCTTTAATGTTATTTAAATTAAGCATGTGAAAATTTGCAAAATAAATTTTATTTTCTTTCTTTCTTCTTTCTTAATTTATGCCTAGAGTAGGTAATATCTGTGGCCTGCGGTTTTACCCATGTAGAATTAAATTAAATCCAAGTAGTTAGCTACCATATCTATCCTATCTTTATACCAAAATTAATAATATTGAATTCAGCTATTAGTAAGTATATTTAGGCGTGAAATTGTTGAATTTATAGTAACCAGAATAGAAAGAAAATAAAGAACATCTTTGTCCATAAATCTTCTCGTTGTAGAGTTTTATTTTTATACGGATCATAAGATAATAACTCGCGAAAAGTAAATTAAATAGGTACTTATCGAATAATTTCTGATGCCTTCGCGGTTATTACACATTGGAATGAAACAACTATTAACGGATTTAACTCGCGTATTTTTATTTTATTTTATTAGCTGACGTTTCGGATTCTTTACAGTTTCCATAATCGTAGCACGACTGAGCTGACAATAGTCTAACGCTAAAGACTAACTTTACGAATGCTACAAGACACTGGACTACTAACTTTAGCGTTAGACTATTGTCAGCTCAGTCGTGCTACGATTATGGAAACTGTAAAGAATCCGAAACGTCAGCTAATAAAATAAAATAAAAATACGCGAGTTAAATCCGTTAATAGTTGTTTCATTCCAAAGGTACTTATCGAAATAAACACTTAAAATTATTATTTGATAAAACTATACTACCTAGATAATAACTTTAAACCATTTACCGTAACGAAACGATAAACATTATATACTAAATGAATGCGCACGCGCACATACCGTCATGAACTTGAACTCAGTTGCGCGATCTTCACACCAAAGAATGTGTCAAAATTAACTCTTACCTGTGGAAATTAGCTCGAGCACGAAACCGTCCGGTTAGAGACACACTCTGCGCTTGAATGAATCGATTCCCACTGGCTGACTGTATGCGACTCGCGATTCGCGAGGCAATTTAAAATGGTGTAACTGGATGCCGGATGTTTGTCAGTGGCATATCTCTTGCTCTTTTATATTCGGCCGAATTATCGTTTTAGTTAATAGAAATTGGTAATAATTAGTAGGTAATTGGAATGAAATGACTATAAACCATTTTTTCGGAACCTTTACAGTTTTCAGCTTAACCAAACCATTGTCTTGGTACACATATCATTAACACATCTATTTATTTATTACAGTGTTGAAAGTATAGAAATTGGTAATAATTAGTACCTAGGTAATTGCCAATTGGAATGAAATGACTATAAACCATTTTTTCGGAACCTTTACAGTTTTCAGCTTAACCAAACCATTGTCTTGGTACACATATCATTAACACATCTATTTATTTATTACAGTGTTAGAAGCTCGTTTTTGTCTGGAGATTTCCAGGCTGCTGCGCGCGCGCTGGGATCGACGCGGCCACACCGAGACAAACGACTGTGATTACGAAGTCGAAACTCTTTGGAGCAATGAAGATGTGCAGAGTGTTGAAATGCAAAACTATGTCTATTAACACGTATCCTTATTATATAAAATTATACCTTAAAGTTTATTTGGGTTTAAATTTCTCCTGCTTAAAATATATAGGCTTTAAAAAAGCTTGCTTGATGCTTTGCTAATAAAAAATAACCAGGCAGTTATCTATATTATTATGTGATTTAATCGCTCTTTATGACAGGAAAACAACAGTGGTAGTGTAGCGGTAGTCATTTTTATGGCATTTAATAGTTACCTACCGATTTACACTAAGAGTGTGATTTTGGAGTGGTCGTAGGGAACTGGATTTTTTTTTTCGAACTAAATACTGAAGCGTAATTGACCTGCTGTTGCAGTTCCGGAAGGTTGGCGAGCTTCTAGAAGAGAAATTATTGTAGAAGAGAGTTTGAGTTTTTAGCCCTGTCGACTCGTGGGGGTTGCACCCCGGCTTGGGCCGCAGGAGGTGAGTTGCAGGGGGGAACAGTCAGTGCAGTTTGTATTTGCTGACGTGTGTGCTAACACGACGCTAGCATAAGTCATAATGGGGTAGGGAACTGGATTGCTCCTATTGTTTGCTCGTTGATATGTGTCCACGCTGATTCGGTTTTTGTCAGTACTTGGGCATAAAGCGAAGAGGGCAAGTAACGGGAAATACATCAAGGTGTCTAAGAAGTGCGTATATAAAATGAAAAGAAAAATGAGAAGAAAAAGCAAATTCAAGGCTACATGTTATATTCAATAACTTGAGGGCTGTCTTTTAATTTCTAGACCTTAACAACTGCTTTGCCTATATTTTCACCAGCCAACATACCCACGAACGCGTCATAAAGTTTATCAAAACCCTCAGTGATATGCTCTCGGGGTTTGAGTTGTCCGCTGCGGATCCATGGAATTATTTCAGCGAACGCTTCATTCCAGCGCTCTGCCCACCGCGCCACAAGGAAGCCCTCAATCTTCAACTGTTTGAAAACGATTGAAGGCTGTAAAATAGTTGCTTTCGGCATGTTCGTGGGGTCATCATTATACGCGCTAATACTGCCGCAGACAGACACCCTGCCAAATGTGTTCATTTGGGATATGATTAGACTGCTCAGATCTCCGCCAACGTTGTCAAAGTAGCAGTCTACGCCTTTCGGAGCTGCCTGTTTCAATGCTTCCATCACGTTTGTGTTTTTGTAGTTGATTGCTTTATCGAATCCAAGCTCATTCTCCAAAAGCCGCACCTTCTCGTCCGATCCTGCGAAACCGATGACTCTGCAACCCTTGATTTTTGCGATTTGTCCCACCAGGGAGCCCACGGCACCTGCGGCCCCCGTTACGACCACGGTCTCGCCGCTTTTTGGTTGGCATATTTCTAAAAAACCAAAATAGGCCGTCGCACCAGGCATCCCAACTGCTCCGCAGCCTAGAGAGGGTGAAAGGCCGTGCATATCTGGTAGTTTTGTTAAACCATCAAGTGGATTAGAAAGATTTTCGGGAGTTGGTTTCGCGCTGATGACACTGTAATCACACCATCCTTTTTTTGTGACAACCCTTGTCCCGACAGGAAATTCAGGAGCTCTTGACTCTTGGACGACACCTACTTGAGAAGCGAACTGGTCGTACGGGACTGGCATGTGAGAGTTGTATCCGCGCTGGTAGGGATCCACGCTGATCCACTCGGCTTTGACGAGGATGTCTCCATCTCTCAGAGGAGGAAGCTCATACTCGACCAAATCGTAATCATCCCTCTTAGGCACACCTTTAAAGTAGTTTTTTACAACATATTTTCTTGCTTTGACCATTTTAGGACCTGACCTGTGAACAAATAGATTTTCATAAATACTTATTAATGGTTGTCTTGATAATTTTATTATTATGTTATCACTAGGTAAGTATAGGTAAAGACTCGCTATACAAACACTTAACTAGCAACTCGTCTAATTAAAATCAAGCCACAATCGATAGACGATTTTTGTTCAATTATTAATCTAAATACTTAGATTAAATAAGTACCTAAGTCATAGATTTAGAGAATGTTCTTGAACGAAATATGCACTGAAATACCTAACAGTCAATAATAATTTTATTTCTGATGCCATCGCGGTTATTACACACTAGCGGTTGGCCCCGGCTTCGCACGGATCCCTATTTTTTTTTCAAAATATTGTATAACCTATGTTACTCAGGGTAAACGTAGCTTCCCAACAGTGAAAGAATTATTAAAATCGGTCCAGTAGTTTTTAAGCCTATTCATTACAAACATACAAAAACAGGTACAAATCTTTCCTCTTTATAATATTAGTGTAGATTTGAATGAAACAACTATAGCGGATTTAACTCGCGTATGTATTTTATTTTATTTAATGAAGTTTCGAAAACTTTGCAGTTCCTATATTCAGAGCATGACTAAGCTGTCGATAGTATCAAATAGTATGACGCTTAAGTGATAAAAGTCACTTTATAGTCCTCACGGTGACTCGACATTTGCTGAGCGGAGTCTTTTTTTACAAAAAATTACTAGTTATAAGGTACATAGTTTTAAGTGCCTCTAATGTTATTTAAATTAAGCATGTGAAAATTTGCAAAATAATTTTATTTTCTTTCTTTCTTCTTTCTTAATTTATGCCTAGAGTAGGTAATCTAATATCTGTGGCCTGCGGTTTTACCCATGTAGAATTAAATTAAATCCAAGTAGTTAGCTACCATATCAATCCTATCTTTATACCAAAATTAATAATATTGAGTTCAGCTATTAGTAAGTATATTTAGGCGTGAAATTGTTGAATTTATAGTAACCAGAATAGAAAGAAGATAAAGAACATCTTTGTCCATAAATTTTCTCGTGGAAGAGTTTTATTTTTATACGGATCATAAGATAGTAACTCGCGAAAAGTAAATTAAATAGGTACTTATCGAAATAAACACTTAAAATTATTATTTGATAAAACTATACTACCTAATAACTTTAAACCATTTACCGTAACGAAACGATAAACATTATATACTAAACTAGCGGCCCGTCCCGGCTTCGCACGGGGGGACTTAAGATTTTTTTCATAGTTTTACGATTATTATGGGTAAACTATAAAAGATAGACATATGCTCTCGCGGACTTTTTTAAAGATAATGTTAAGATGAACAATTCACCCATAAAGCATTTTTGTATAACTTTAACTATATGCTCAGCGCACGCCACGGAAGGCCTCAGAAACGATACTTTTCCCCCGTTTTTGAAACATTTTCGGTTACTGCTCCGTAACTATAAGACCTAGCGTGATATTATATAGCCTATGTTACTCGGAGATAATGTAGCTTTCCAAAGGTGAAAGAATTTTTGAAATCGGTCCAGTAGTTTCGGAGCCTATTCATTACAAACATACAAAAATACAAATGTTCATTTTCTTGTGCTCTTTATAATATTAGTATAGATTTATAATATTAGTATAGATATAGATATAGATGAATGCGCACGCGCACAAGCTCTCATGAACTTGAACTCAGTTGCGCGATCTTCACACCAAAGAATATGTCAAAATTAACTCTTACCTGTGGAAATTAGCTCGAGCACAAAACCGTCCGGTTAGAGACACACTCTGCGCTTGAATGAATCGATTCCCACTGGCTGACTGTATGCGACTCGCGATTCGCGAGGCAATTTAAAATGGTGTAACTGGATGCCGGATGTTTGTCAGTGGCATATCTCTTGTTCTTTTATATTCGGCCGAATTATCGTTATAGTTAATAGAAATTGGTAATAATTAGTAGGTAATTGGAATGAAATGACTAAAACCATTTTTTCGGAACCTTTACAGTTTTCAGCTTAACCAAACCATTGTCTTGGTACACATATCATTAACACATCTATTTATTTATTACAGTGTTAGAAGCTCGTTATTGTCTGGAGATTTCCAGGCTGCTGCGCGCGCGCTGGGATCGACGCGGCCACACCGAGACAAACGACTGTGATTACGAAGTCGAAACTCTTTGGAGCAATGAAGATGTGCAGAGTGTTGAAATGCAAAACTATGTTTATTAACACGTATTTTTATTATATAAAATTATACCTTAAAGTTTATTTGGGTTTAAATTTCTCCTGCTTAAAATATATAGGCACCTGCTTTAAAAAGCTTGCTTGATGCTTTGCTAATAAAAAATAACCAGGCAGTTATCTATATTATTATGTGATTTAATCGCTCTTTATGACAGGAAAACAACAGTGGTAGTGTAGCGGTAGTCATTTTTATGGCATTTAATAGTTACCTACCGATTTACACTAAGAGTGTGATTTTGGAGTGGTCGTAGGGAACTGGATTTTTTTTTTCGAACTAAATACTGAAGCGTAATTGACCTGCTGTTGCAGTTACGGAAGGTTGGCGAGCTTCTGGAAGAGAAATTATTGTAGAAGAGAGTTTGAGTTTTTAGCCCTGTCGACTCGTGGGGGTTGCACCCCGGCTTGGGCCGTCACACAGACGTAGATTTGGCAGATCTAGGCGGCCAATATTATTTTTGCATCTTATCATCCCTAAAATGGGGTAAATCGGAAAAAATATTCATTTTCACTAAAATTAATTTAATTCGGAATAAAAATAAATCGGAATTTCGATAAAATTGAATTTATTACAAAAAAAAAACTCTGAAATAAAAGAAAAAAAATCTCCAAAAAACTAAAATTTAATTAATACATATTCTATCAATGATATAACATAAAACAATAATAATAAAGTGTAAAAATATGTACTAAATAAATAAAAACCAAAAATAAATTATGAAAGTCCACTGTCTTTTTTAAGCAAATCCTGGCAGTAATAATTCGATTGCTTGACGAGATTTTTTTTAAGTATTTGAAAATTTTTGGAAGTCCTCATACTTCAAATATACTGACGTGCGCAACAGTCTTAGTAACAAATTACTAGGTTGCACTCTTATCACGAAAACTTTCTTGCAAAATTTAGACGGTATGAGAAATTTCGGGCTTCTGCAATGTCTTTTGACAGTTGGCAAATTATGCCTAAAGGCTTTCTTTATAGTTTTAGCACCATATAGATCATAATTTTGAGCCATGCTGGAGTCATGGGGTGCTCCCATACCTTCAACATGCTGTGTTTCCGTACTCTAGGCATATTCGTCATATTTCTCTACATACATTTTATGTCCACTTGAAATT
Organism: Polylopha cassiicola; assembly: GCA_038024825.1. Classification (NCBI taxonomy): domain Eukaryota; kingdom Metazoa; phylum Arthropoda; class Insecta; order Lepidoptera; family Tortricidae; genus Polylopha; species Polylopha cassiicola. Next base: position 4,371,978 of record CP149054.1, on the reverse strand, counting down.
GCTTACAAAACCACTTTTAATAAGTAAATTAGTTAATTTCAGATGCAAATTAAGTGTTTTGGATAATCGGAGACGCCTACTACCATCGCGTTATTGGTGTTACCAAAGTGGGATTTAGGCACGTATATCAATAGGCCAGTTTCTGCCCGAAATTATTCATGGATTTCCATTTTTTTTAGTTTTTCTAACTCTTTCTACTTTTGGTTTATAGGCTAGATATATATATGATTTGAAAAAGCCGTATTCTTGCATGTATTACTGTAATCCCAAACTCTAGGGCATCAGAACCTATAGCATTGCAATTTTTCCTATTTTTCACGTAAACATGGGAAATTTTGATCTTGCATATTTTTAAACCAATATTTATGAGTTACCACTTTAAATGCAGACGTTCTGGATGATTCTGTAGAAAAAAAACGACCTATTACCCACGTAGAAAATAAATCACATTTTTAGTAGATAATTCAGTGTAGACTTCAAAGTACTTTTTTTTTGCACTGGGCAGGTCTCGGCAGAAACTATTGTATAATAAATAATGCTGAATATATACTTACACAAATAAAATAAAAATGAAAGCAGAGAAATACTGAGAAACATTTCAAATTAGCTTTTCAATTCCAAAATCACCAATAATTTTCTTAAAAAATACTTGTTACGTTTGAGCCCTATTTTAGGACAATAAACCAATAAAAAATACATTAAATTTATATTAGTTTGAAAGATACTTTCCTGTATAATAAGAATCCATCATTTTTTCTTATATTAAAGACGTTAAAATATATTTTTTTAACCTTTTTAACACAAGTAAATTCAAGGCACCGAGAACTGATACGTAAACTTGGAGTGATGACCTAATTTCGATTATCTGTATCTCAGCACTAACATTATCAAACGGGGTAAAAAGGCTGGGGGTAGGTGCCCAGGAATGTCTATTAGATAATGTAATATAAAGCTTATTAGTATGTTGATTTTTAAGATTTAGACTTATGGCCGCCTAGAATGGCAATATCTACGTCTGTGCGTCAGGAGGTGAGTTGCAGGGGGGAACAGTCAGTGCAGTTTGTATTTGCTGACGTGTGTGCTAACACGACGCTAGCATAAGTCATAATGGGGTAGGGAACTGGCCCGGATTGCTCCTATTGTTTGCTCGTTGATATAATTATGTCCACGCTGATTTGGTATTTGCCAGTACTTGGGCATAAAGCAAAGAGGGCAGGTAACGGGAAATACTTCAAGCTGTCTAAGAAGTGCGTATATAAAATAAAAAGAAAAATGAGAAGAAAAAGCAAATTCAAGGCTACATGTTATATTCAATAACTTGACAGCCCTGTCTTTTAATTTCTAGACCTTCACAACTGCTTTGCCAATATTTTCACCAGCCAACATACCCACGAACGCGTCATAAAGTTTATCAAAACCCTCAGTGATATGCTCTCGGGGTTTGAGTTGTCCGCTGCGGATCCACGGAATTATTTCAGCGAACGCTTCATTCCAGCGCTCTGCCCACCGCGCCACAAGAAAGCCCTCAATCTTCAACTGTTTAAAAACGATTGAAGGCTGTAAAATAGTTGCTTTCGGCATGTTCGTGGGGTCATCATTATACGCGCTAATACTGCCGCAGACAGACACCCTGCCAAATGTGTTCATTTGGGATATGATTAGACTGCTCAGATCTCCGCCAACGTTATCAAAGTAGCAGTCTACGCCTTTCGGAGCTGCCTGTTTCAAAGCTTCCATAACGTTTGCGTTTTTGTAGTTGATTGCTTTGTCGAATCCAAGTTCAGTCTCCAAAAGCCGCACCTTCTCGTCCGATCCTGCGAAACCGATGACTCTGCAACCCTTGATTTTTGCGATTTGTCCCACCAGGGAGCCCACGGCACCTGCGGCCCCCGTTACGACCACGGTCTCGCCGTATTTTGGTTGGCATATTTCTAAAAAACCAAAATAGGCCGTCGCACCAGGCATCCCAACCGCGCCGCAGCCAAAAGATGGTGAAAGGTCGGGCATGTCTGGTAGTTTTGTTATGCCTTCAAGTGGATTAGATATATTTTCGGGTGTTGGTTTCGCGCTAACAACACTGTAATCACACCATCCTTTTTTTGTTACAACCCTAGTCCCGACAGGAAATTCAGGAGCTCTCGACTCTTGGACGACACCTACTTGAGAAGCGAACTGGTCGTACGGGACTGGCATGTGAGAGTTGTAGGCGCGCAGGTAGGGATCCACGCTGATCCACTCGGCTTTGACGAGGATGTCTCCATCTCCCAGAGGTGGAAGCTCATACTCGACCAACTCGTAATCTTCTCTCTTAGGCACACCTTTGAAGTAGTTTTTTACAACATATTTTCTTGCTTTAACCATTTTGGGATCAGTACCTGGAAAAAAATAAGTACATAGGTAAGTAGGTAATTTATGAATTTGCAATGTGTATTAACAATTGTACCCAGGTTCCAGACCGCACCACGTTTATATAGTAAGTACCTATTAATGGTTGTCTTGATATGTTATCACTATACAGACTCGGTAAACAAATACTTACCTAACAACTGTACACTCGTCTGGTTATAATCGAGTTACAGTCGACTGGCGATTTGTTTATAAATTATAAATCTACTGTTATATTCGCCATAGCTTTAAAGATGTAAAGATTATATACCTACACTGAAATAATAGTCAATATTAGTAAATTATTGGTGGTGTTTTTGTTGTTTGTTGTGCTGAAGGTGGTTGGAACTTTGATACTATGTATAAATAAAATAATAATCAAAAGTTACCTAGTCCTAATTAGAATGAACACATATTTATACGATATAAAAGATATTATAATGATTTGTAAAACGTATTTTGATTATTGCATCAAATAAATAAAAATATTCAAAACAGCTAATAGGTACCTACGCACTATATTAAGCCGGGAAAAACGGTATGGGTTTCTTTATCACTGAACTTGTTTAATATTATTATGGACTTTTCAGTATGGAATTCCCCACGCTAGTCTAAAATAATCAAGGTTAAGTAATTGAATAAAGAAGTGCCAAATGGGTTAACGCCCGTTTTATTTACCAATCCACACAATTACACAAGACCATTGACCTTTACTGTGTAGGTCTGTTATCGTTCAATTTATACCTAGACTCCTATCTGTGGCCTGCGGTTTTACCCGTGTGAATTCTATTAACCATATCGGTATATATATACCATATCTCCATAACAACATTCTTCAAATTAAATTTAGCTATTGGTAAATATATTTAGGCGTGAAAGCATCGAATTTATAGTACCTAACCAAAATAGAAAGAAGATGAACAAAATCTATTATAGAATATTATTGTTATTGTGTCTGTTACGTGGATTCGTTTTATTTTTATATGGACCATAAGATAATAACTCGCGAAAAGTCAATTACTTACTGCAATAAACACTTATGACAAAACAGCACTAAGTAATAACCTTAAAGTATTAAAGTACTGAAACCATAAACACTACAATGTAAATTTGCGCACGCGCACATACCGTCATGAACTTGAACTTAGCTGCGCGACCTTCACACCAAAGAATGTGACAAAATTAACTCTTACCTGTGGAAATTAGCTCGAGCACAAAACCGTCCGGTTAGAGACACACTCTGCGCTTGAATGAATCGACTCCCACTGGCTGACTGTATGCGACTCGCGACTCGCGAGGCAATTTGAAATAGTATAACTGGATGCCGGATGTTTGACAGTGGTTAGTATGTCTCTTGTAGTTAAGTAACTAGGTACTTTTGTATTCGGCCGTAATAATATTAAATTTAATATGTTATGCGTTTTTGATAATTTGTACAGAATGATAATAATATAGGTAGGTACTTATTCTTAAATTATCTCGGTATAAGTGCATGTAATTTTATTAATAATGTAAGTAATTATAATGTTTGATTATTGAGAAATAAATTAATCTAATCTATTGTAGCAGCTACCGAATATAAATTTATAATTTATTAAAATTTATTTCGTCAATACCTACAGGTAAAAGTAAGGTGATAAATCGTTAGTAAAAGATAAATACCTAGGTACCTTACTATATGTATTTATAATGCACAGTAGTAACGAAATAAGTATAAATAAATAATTTTAGTATACCATGCAAAAACTATCTTCCAATATTTAGTTTGGACACTAAAATTTTAGTGAAATCTGGCGTCTGAAAATCCGCCATTTTGTTTTGTTTTTTTTTTATCACCGAGACTAAGATCGATGCCTCATTATGTTTAAATAATTATATAAGACCGTCTAGGGTGTAACCCGTAAAATAAAAACATACCTACATAAAATATAGATTGTTGTGCAATATACAATGATAGGTATCTACTTATATTAATTAATCCCGACCTTTTGAAAACAATTCCTTTTGTTCGTAGCTCTGAACTGACGATAGTCTAACACTGAAGTAAAATTGTTTCATATTATTGACTAGCGGCCCGTCCCGGCTTCGCACGGGGGGACTTAAGATTTTTTTAAGGCCTCAGAAACGATACTTTTCCCCCGTTTTTGAAACATTTTCGGTTACTGCTCCGCAACTATAAGACCTAGCGTGATATTATATAGCCTATGTTACTCGGGGATAATGTAGCTTTCCAAAGGTGAAAGAATTTTTGAAATCGGTCCAGTAGTTTCGAAGCCTATTCATTACAAACATACAAAAATACAAAAATACAAAAATACAAATCTTTCCTCTTTATAATATTAGTATAGAAAACCGCGATAATTCTAAAATCTACTAAGTAGAGTTTGTATTTGTCGTCAGAGGTCACCACTGAGCGAATACTTGTTCCTGCCCTGGCTGGGGGCGACCCTCCGGGGCCTGTTCCTCAGGCAGGTGCCCACTGCCGGGGCTCTCGTCTACACAATGGCCGTCGTCGATGGAGACATCAATCCACTCTTCTTGACATCTTTCGTGTTTCTCTTTCGTAAGTCTGTATTAATTTTCGAACTAAATTGCGCAAGCAAAAGCTGACTACATAATAGGTAATACATACATACAATATATATTCCATATATTATCATATCTGTTTTAATGTTATTGTATAAATATGACCAACCACACTGATAGAAGCGTTTAACGGGATACACTCACACCTTCTTATCTATACTAATAGGTATAATAAAGAGGAAAGGTTTGTTTGTTTGTTTGTATTGAATAGGTTCCAAAACGACTGGACGATTTGAAAAAATCTTTCACTATTGGAAAGCTACATTTATCCTGAATAACATAAGCTATAGAAAATTTTGAGAAAAAAATAGGAATCGGTGCGAAGCCGGGGCGGACCGCCCGCTAGGTACCTAGTTAAAGAATATATTATGATAATATACCTATATTTTAGCTTAACCATATCCTAGTCTTGGTACAGATATCATTAACACATCTATTTATTTATTACAGTGTTAGAAGCTCGTTTTTGTCTGGAGATTTCCAGGCTGCTGCGCGCGCGCTGGGATCGACGCGGCCACACCGAGACAAACGACTGTGATTACGAAGTCGAAACTCTTTGGAGCAATGAAGATGTGCAGAGTGTTGAAATGCAAAACTATGTTTATTAACACGTATTTTTATTATATAAAATTATACCTTAAAGTTTATTTGGGTTTAAATTTCTCCTGCTTAAAATATATAGGCACCTGCTTTAAAAAGCTTGCTTGATGCTTTGCTAATAAAAAATAACCAGGCAGTTATCTATATTATTATGTGATTTAATCGCTCTTTATGACAGGAAAACAACAGTGGTAGTGTAGCGGTAGTCATTTTTATGGCATTTAATAGTTACCTACCGATTTACACTAAGAGTGTGATTTTGGAGTGGTCGTAGGGAACTGGATTTATTTTTTTCGAACTAAATACTGAAGCGTAATTGACCAGCTGTTGCAGTTCCGGAAGGTTGGCGAGCTTCTAGAAGATAAATTATTCTAGAAGAGTTTGAGTTTTTAGCCCTGTCGACTCGTGGGGGTTGCACCCCGGCTTGGGTCGTCAGGAGATGAGTTGCAGGGGACACAGTCGGTGCAGTTTGTATTTGCTGACGTGTGTGCTAACACGACGCTAGCATAAGTCATAATGGGGTAGGGAACTGGATTGCTCCTATTGTTTGCTCGTTGATATGTGTCCACGCTGATTTGGTATTTGCCAGTACTTGGGCATAAAGCAAAGAGGGCAGGTAACGGGAAATACTTCAAGGTGTCTAAGAAGTGCGTATATAAAATAAAAAGAAAAATGAGAAGAAAAAGCAAATTCAAGGCTACATGTTATATTCAATAACTTGAGGGCTGTCTTTTAATTTCTAGACCTTAACAACTGCTTTACCAATATTTTCACCAGCCAACATACCCACGAACGCGTCATAAAGTTTATCAAAACCCTCAGTGATGTGCTCTCGGGGTTTGAGTTGTCCGCTACGGATCCATGGAATTATTTCAGCGAACGCTTCATTCCAGCGCTCTGCCCACCGCGCCACAAGGAAGCCCTCAATCTTCAACTGTTTGAAAACGATTGAAGGCTGTAAAATAGTTGCTTTCGGCATGTTCGTGGGGTCATCATTATATGCGCTAATACTGCCGCAGACAGACACCCTGCCAAATGTGTTCATTTGGGATATGATTAGACTGCTCAGATCTCCGCCAACGTTGTCAAAGTAGCAGTCTACGCCTTTCGGAGCTGCCTGTTTCAATGCTTCCATCACGTTTGCGTTTTTGTAGTTGATTGCTTTATCGAATCCAAGCTCATTCTCCAAAAGCCGCACCTTCTCGTCCGATCCTGCGAAACCGATGACTCTGCAACCCTTGATTTTTGCGATTTGTCCCACCAGGGAGCCCACGGCACCCGCGGCCCCCGTTACGACCACGGTCTCGCCGTATTTTGGTTGGCATATTTCTAAAAAACCAAAATAGGCCGTCGCACCAGGCATCCCAACTGCGCCGCAGCCTAGAGAGGGTGAAAGGCCGTGCATATCTGGTAGTTTTGTTAAACCATCAAGTGGATTAGATAGATTTTCGGGAGTTGGTTTCGCGCTGACGACACTGTAATCACACCATCCTTTTTTTGTGACAACCCTAGTCCCGACAGGAAATTCAGGAGCTCTTGACTCTTGAACAACACCTACTTGAGAAGCGAACTGGTCGTACGGGATTGGCATGCGAGAGTTGTATCCGCGCTGGTAGGGATCCACGCTGATCCACTCGGCTTTGACGAGGATGTCTCCATCTCTCAGAGGAGGAAGCTCATACTCGACTAAATCGTAATCATCCCTCTTAGGCACACCTTTAAAGTAGTTTTTTACAACATATTTTCTTGCTTTGACCATTTTAGGACCTGACCTGTAAACAAATAGATTTTCATAAATACTTATTAATGGTTGTCTTGATAATTTTATTATAATGTTATCACTAGGTAAGTATAAGTAAAGACTCGCTATACAAACACTTAACTAGCAACTCGTCTAATTAAAATCAAACCACAATCGATAGACGTTTTTTGTTCAATTATTAATCTAAATACTTAGATTAAATAAGTACCTAAGTCATAGATTTATGTTCTTGAACGAAATATGCACTGAAATACCTAACAGTCAATAATAATTTTATTTCTGATGCCATCGCGGTTATTACACACTAGCGGTTCGCCCCGGCTTCGCACGGATCCCTATTTTTTTTTCAAAATATTCTATAACCTATGTTACTCAGGGTGAACGTAGCTTCCCAACAGTGAAAGAATTATTAAAGATAATAGTAATGAATAGGCTTAAAAACTAATTACCAGTAGTTTTTAAGCCTATTCATTACAAACATACAAAAACAGGTACAAATCTTTCCTCTTTATAATATTAGTGTAGATTTGAATGAAACAACTATAGCGGATTTAACTCGCGTATGTATTTTATTTTATTTAATGAAGTTTCGAAAACTTTGCAGTTCCTATATTCAGAGCATGACTAAGCTGTCGATAGTATCAAATAGTATGACGCTTAAGTGATAAAAGTCACTTTATAGTCCTCACGGTGACTCGACATTTGCTGAGCGGAGTCTTTTTTTACAAAAAATTACTAGTTATAAGGTACATAGTTTTAAGTGCCTTTAATGTTATTTAAATTAAGCATGTGAAAATTTGCAAAATAAATTTTATTTTCTTTCTTTCTTCTTTCTTAATTTATGCCTAGAGTAGGTAATATCTGTGGCCTGCGGTTTTACCCATGTAGAATTAAATTAAATCCAAGTAGTTAGCTACCATATCTATCCTATCTTTATACCAAAATTAATAATATTGAATTCAGCTATTAGTAAGTATATTTAGGCGTGAAATTGTTGAATTTATAGTAACCAGAATAGAAAGAAAATAAAGAACATCTTTGTCCATAAATCTTCTCGTTGTAGAGTTTTATTTTTATACGGATCATAAGATAATAACTCGCGAAAAGTAAATTAAATAGGTACTTATCGAATAATTTCTGATGCCTTCGCGGTTATTACACATTGGAATGAAACAACTATTAACGGATTTAACTCGCGTATTTTTATTTTATTTTATTAGCTGACGTTTCGGATTCTTTACAGTTTCCATAATCGTAGCACGACTGAGCTGACAATAGTCTAACGCTAAAGACTAACTTTACGAATGCTACAAGACACTGGACTACTAACTTTAGCGTTAGACTATTGTCAGCTCAGTCGTGCTACGATTATGGAAACTGTAAAGAATCCGAAACGTCAGCTAATAAAATAAAATAAAAATACGCGAGTTAAATCCGTTAATAGTTGTTTCATTCCAAAGGTACTTATCGAAATAAACACTTAAAATTATTATTTGATAAAACTATACTACCTAGATAATAACTTTAAACCATTTACCGTAACGAAACGATAAACATTATATACTAAATGAATGCGCACGCGCACATACCGTCATGAACTTGAACTCAGTTGCGCGATCTTCACACCAAAGAATGTGTCAAAATTAACTCTTACCTGTGGAAATTAGCTCGAGCACGAAACCGTCCGGTTAGAGACACACTCTGCGCTTGAATGAATCGATTCCCACTGGCTGACTGTATGCGACTCGCGATTCGCGAGGCAATTTAAAATGGTGTAACTGGATGCCGGATGTTTGTCAGTGGCATATCTCTTGTTCTTTTATATTCGGCCGAATTATCGTTTTAGTTAATAGAAATTGGTAATAATTAGTAGGTAATTGGAATGAAATGACTATAAACCATTTTTTCGGAACCTTTACAGTTTTCAGCTTAACCAAACCATTGTCTTGGTACACATATCATTAACACATCTATTTATTTATTACAGTGTTGAAAGTATAGAAATTGGTAATAATTAGTAGGTACCTAGGTAATTGCCAATTGGAATGAAATGACTATAAACCATTTTTTCGGAACCTTTACAGTTTTCAGCTTAACCAAACCATTGTCTTGGTACACATATCATTAACACATCTATTTATTTATTACAGTGTTAGAAGCTCGTTTTTGTCTGGAGATTTCCAGGCTGCTGCGCGCGCGCTGGGATCGACGCGGCCACACCGAGACAAACGACTGTGATTACGAAGTCGAAACTCTTTGGAGCAATGAAGATGTGCAGAGTGTTGAAATGCAAAACTATGTCTATTAACACGTATCCTTATTATATAAAATTATACCTTAAAGTTTATTTGGGTTTAAATTTCTCCTGCTTAAAATATATAGGCTTTAAAAAAGCTTGCTTGATGCTTTGCTAATAAAAAATAACCAGGCAGTTATCTATATTATTATGTGATTTAATCGCTCTTTATGACAGGAAAACAACAGTGGTAGTGTAGCGGTAGTCATTTTTATGGCATTTAATAGTTACCTACCGATTTACACTAAGAGTGTGATTTTGGAGTGGTCGTAGGGAACTGGATTTTTTTTTTCGAACTAAATACTGAAGCGTAATTGACCTGCTGTTGCAGTTCCGGAAGGTTGGCGAGCTTCTAGAAGAGAAATTATTGTAGAAGAGAGTTTGAGTTTTCAGCCCTGTCGACTCGTGGGGGTTGCACCCCGGCTTGGGTCGTCAGGAGATGAGTTGCAGGGGACACAGTCGGTGCAGTTTGTATTTGCTGACGTGTGTGCTAACACGACGCTAGCATAAGTCATAATGGGGTAGGGAACTGGATTGCTCCTATTGTTTGCTCGTTGATATGTGTCCACGCTGATTTGGTATTTGCCAGTACTTGGGCATAAAGCAAAGAGGGCAAGTAACGGGAAATACATCAAGGTGTCTAAGAAGTGTGTATATAAAATAAAAAGAAAAATGAGAAGAAAAAGCAAATTATATTCAATAACTTGAGGGCTGTCTTTTAATTTCTAGACCTTCACAACTGCTTTGCCAATATTTTCACCAGCCAACATACCCACGAACGCGTCATAAAGTTTATCAAAACCCTCAGTGATGTGCTCTCGGGGTTTGAGTTGTCCGCTGCGGATCCATGGAATTATTTCAGCGAACGCTTCATTCCAGCGCTCTGCCCACCGCGCCACAAGAAAGCCCTCAATCTTCAACTGTTTGAAAACCATTGAAGGCTGTAAAATAGTTGCTTTCGGCATGTTCGTGGGGTCATCATTATATGCGCTAATACTGCCGCAGACAGACACCCTGCCAAATGTGTTCATTTGGGATATGATTAGACTGCTCAGATCTCCGCCAACGTTGTCAAAGTAGCAGTCTACGCCTTTGGGAGCTGCCTGTTTCAATGCTTCCATCACGTTTGCGTTTTTGTAGTTGATTGCTTTATCGAATCCAAGCTCATTCTCCAAAAGCCGCACCTTCTCGTCCGATCCTGCGAAACCGATGACTCTGCAACCCTTGATTTTTGCGATTTGTCCCACCAGGGAGCCCACGGCACCCGCGGCACCCGTTACGACCACGGTCTCGCCGCTTTTTGGTTGGCATATTTCTAAAAAACCAAAATAGGCCGTCGCACCAGGCATCCCAACTGCGCCGCAGCCTAGAGAGGGTGAAAGGCCGTGCATATCTGGTAGTTTTGTTAAACCATCAAGTGGATTAGATAGATTTTCGGGAGTTGGTTTCGCGCTGATGACACTGTAATCACACCATCCTTTTTTTGTGACAACCCTTGTCCCGACAGGAAATTCAGGAGCTCTTGACTCTTGAACAACACCTACTTGAGAAGCGAACTGGTCGTACGGGATTGGCATGCGAGAGTTGTATCCGCGCTGGTAGGGATCCACGCTGATCCACTCGGCTTTGACGAGGATGTCTCCATCTCTCAGAGGAGGAAGCTCATACTCGACCAAATCGTAATCATCCCTCTTAGGCACACCTTTAAAGTAGTTTTTTACAACATATTTTCTTGCTTTGACCATTTTAGGACCTGACCTGTAAACAAATAGATTTTCATAAATACTTATTAATGGTTGTCTTGATAATTTTATTATTATGATATCACTAGGTAAGTATAGGTAAAGACTCGCTGTACAAACACTTAACTAGCAACTCGTCTAATTAAAATCAAGCCACAATCGATAGACGTTTTTTGTTCAATTATTAATCTAAATAGTAAATACTTAGATTAAATAAGTACCTAAGTCATAGATTTAGAGAATGTTCTTGAACGAAATATGCACTGAAATACCTAACAGTCAATAATAATTTTATTTCTGATGCCATCGCGGTTATTACACACTAGCGGTTCGCCCCGGCTTCGCACGGATCCCTATTTTTTTTTCAAAATATTCTATAACCTATGTTACTCAGGGTGAACGTAGCTTCCCAACAGTGAAAGAATTATTAAAGATAATAGTAATGAATAGGCTTAAAAACTAATTACCAGTAGCTTTAAGCCTATTCATTACAAACATACAAAAACAGGTACAAATCTTTCCTCTTTATAATATTAGTGTAGATTTGAATGAAACAACTATAGCGGATTTAACTCGCGTATGTATTTTATTTAATGAAGTTTCGAAAACTTTGCAGTTCCTATATTCAGAGCATGACTAAGCTGTCGATAGTATCAAATAGTATGACGCTTAAGTGATAAAAGTCACTTTATAGTCCTCACGGTGACTCGACATTTGCTGAGCGGAGTCTTTTTTTACAAAAAATTACTAGTTATAAGGTACATAGTTTTAAGTGCCTTTAATGTTATTTAAATTAAGCATGTGAAAATTTGCAAAATAAATTTTATTTTCTTTCTTTCTTCTTTCTTAATTTATGCCTAGAGTAGGTAATATCTGTGGCCTGCGGTTTTACCTATGTAGAATTAAATTAAATCCAAGTAGTTAGCTACCATATCTATCCTATCTTTATACCAAAATTATTAATATTGAGTTCTGCTATTAGTAAGTATATTTAGGCGTGAAATTGTTGAATTTATAGTAACCAGAATAGAAAGAAAATAAAGAACATCTTTGTCCATAAATCATCTCGTGGAGGAGTTTTATTTTTTTAATGGATCATAAAATAATAACTCGCGAAAAGTCAATTAAATAGGTACTTATACGAAATAAACACTTAAAATTATTCTTTTGATAAAACTATACCTATCTACTACCTAATAACTTTAAACCATTTACCGTAACGAAACGATAAACATTATAAACTAAATGAATGCGCACGCGCACAAGCTCTCATGAACTTGAACTCAGTTGCGCGATCTTCACACCAAAGAATGTTTCAAAATTAACTCTTACCTGTGGAAATTAGCTCGAGCACGAAACCGTCCGGTTAGAGACACACTCTGCGCTTGAATGAATCGATTCCCACTGGCTGACTGTATGCGACTCGCGATTCGCGAGGCAATTTAAAATGGTGTAACTGGATGCCGGATGTTTGTCAGTGGCATATCTCTTGTTCTTTTATATTCGGCCGAATTATCGTTTTAGTTAATAGAAATTGGTAATAATTAGTAGGTAATTGGAATGAAACGACTATAAACGGGTTTAACTCGCGTATTTTATATATTTCATTTTCTTCGGAACCTTTACAGTTTCCAGCATAGCCAAATCGTTCGTACAGGTTTTATTAACACGTATCTTTCTTTATTTACAATGTTAGAAGCTCGTTTTTGCTTAGAGAGATTTCTAGGTTACACCTAAAGAAATGACTGTGATTACAAAGTCAAAACTCTTTGGAGCAATGAAGATGCGCAGAGTGTTGAAAATGCAAAACTAGGTATGTCTATTAACACATATATTATACTTTTAAATTTGATTTGGCTTAAATTTCTCCTGCTTTAAATATATAGGCACCTAACTTGCTTAGTGCTGTGCTAATAATAAATGTTCAGGCGCTCATCATATTATTACTTATGTGATTAAATCGCTCTTTAATTTATAGGGCACTTAATACCTACCTGTAATTTCAGACCATATTTGGGCAGAGGATCACGAATAATATTATTATAAATTTTCCAATAATCTTTGCTAGCAATACCGCTGAAACATTTTCGTTACCAATTTAAAATACCGCTTAAGTCGCTCAGTGTAGGTTCATTATTGATTTTCAGCAATTGTTGACTTGAGCGGTACCTATTGTGAGCTAAGCGACAATATTGACTTTTTTATTCGATGTGTACGATGGTGTGGGTTAATGGCCTCCACAACCTTACACTTACATCGCTTTCGTCCCGTGGTCCAAATTACTATCGTTGAATAGATTTTGACTGTGTGACCTCCCCTGGCTAGAAAGTTGTAAGTTATTAACTAAGTAGGTACCATCTTTTTTTAATGCTACGCATTATATTGACTGGGCAGTTCTTCTCTGGCATACAAACAGTTGGGCCACTAGTAGGAAGAGGGATATAATTTGTTTACGGTTTGGAAATATGTAAGTATATCAGGTATATGTATATCGCATCTTCGCTAGAAAAGTGTTACATATCGAAAAAAAAATTGTTATTGCATTTAAGACTCTAAGTCTGTACGTCTAAATTTGAATTCATGTGGTGACGCATTTCAAGTTGTCATAGTTCTATTACGGTGCGATATATTCAAGTGGTTCTAAGGTTCAAGTTTAATCATAGTATACGTATACCAAAAATGACCTTGGCTGCAGATAAAAGATAAAAAAATTGTTTATCTTTAAGTGTCTAGGTAGGTATGTAAAAAATAATGGTCGCGGATTTCGTACAAATTGTATCATCACGACCACCATCCACAAATGGTTATATCATAAATTATCTTCGTATACAATATTGTTATAAACAGGTAGTATCTACGCATAGTTTCAAAGTACATTAACTAACTATTTGTCGCACAGGTAACGCGTAAAGTTGAGCGGATAAAAAACAAAATTGAAAGTAAGTACTTACCTATTTCGATTTAATACTTACCTAATTAAGACATTTAAAGATATTTTATAATGGTTTCAAGTGAGATATTTGCAGTTTTTTTCCCATAAAATAAAGACAAGTGCAGCTCCAAATAGTTAAATAACATTATCTAATGTGTCAGATTGTTAATTAATTTAGGCAAATATTTTTTTAGTTGATATAGAAGCTAAGTTAGGTACTAAAGTTGCTATTAGATTAGACAAACAACATAATGTCCTTGAAAACTTTGCGAATAGGAATTAGTATTCACATTCATCGAATTTGTCGTCATATGATTTTTACGCCACAAGTTTTTTTTAATATTAAATTGTTATGGATATCGTATACATTATACAATAATGAATAATCTATCAATCCATGATCCATAATTAACGGTTTCATTAGAACATAGGTATATTAATTTTATCGTAGCTAAAGTACATATTATAAATAACTGGACTGAATAACAAAACCTAATTATAATGTTTTCTAAAACAATTTCAGGTAACCATGGTTAAGGCAAGGAAATATGTTGTAAACAAAAACTTCCATGGCTTTCCTAAAGAAGATGACTACAAACTAGTAGAATACGAGTTGCCTCCCCTCAAGGACGATGAAGTTCTTGTCAAATCAGAATTTATCAGCGTGGATCCATATTTAAGAGCCTACCACAATACATACGAAGTTCCTTACGACCAATTTGGCTTTCAAGTGGGTACAGTCCAAGACTCAAAGGATCCAAACTATCCTGTAGGAACAAAGGTTGTATCACTCAAAGGATGGTGCGATTATTACATCGTAAACTCCAAAACTGAAGACAGATTTTACAAATTACCAGATTTGAAGGGTCTGTCGCCGTCGGTAGGATTAGGTGCAGTGGGAATGCCGGGGGCTACAGCATATTTTGGTTTCCTAGAAATCTGCGATCCAAAACCAGGTGAAACAGTTGTAGTGTCGGGCGCAGCTGGCGCTGTGGGCTCGGTAGTGGGGCAGATCGCTAAAATAAAGGGCTGTAAAGTCATCGGTATTGCTGGATCTGACGATAAAGTGAAATCGTTGGTACAAGAGCTCGGGTTTGATAAAGCCATCAACTACAAGACTGCTGACATCACTGCAGCGCTAAAGGAAGCCGCTCCAGAGGGTATCGATTGCTACTTTGATAACGTAGGAGGAGAGATCAGTAGTCAGGTATTGTACCAGATGAATAAAAAAGGAAGGATTGCTCTCTGCGGCAGTATCAGCGCGTACAACGAAGATCCGGGTAAAATACCCAAAGCAACAATTATTCAGCCTGCACTTCTTTTCAAGCACCTTAAGCTGCAAAGTTTTCATGTCTCGGATTACCTTAGTCGTTGGAATGAAGCTTTCGTTCAGCTCGCCACGTGGATAAAGTTAGGCCAGTTGAAACCTAAAGAACACGTGACAGAGGGCTTTGAAAACTTATTCGAAGCTTTCACAGGAATGTTAAAAGGAGAAAACTTCGGTAAGGCTGTAGTAAAAGTGTAATAACGTTCCTTAAGAAGAAGATATTTTTAAGCCATTAAGATAAATAAACGTGTAGGTATATTTTTCGTAGTATTTGTTTAAATCCCCTGTCACAAATCACTTAGTATAGGTACTAATGCAATCCACACCGGCTCGACTATATAATACCTTCGTCTTCGTAACTACACTTTAAATACACACTCGCCAGCGGCCATAGTATGACTCAAGTGACAGTTACTTTTCCACGGCCTTCCCGCCAATACAGGGACACACGAGTAGCGTAGTTATGCTATTTAAGCTACTCTCATAACCGCATACACTACACTTTTGCTTCGATTTATTATATACTAGCGGTTCGTCCCGGCTTCGCACGGATCCCTAATTTTTTCAAAATATTCTATAGCCTATGTTACTCAAGGTGAACGTGGCTTCCCAACAGTGAAAGAATTATTAAAATCGGTCCAGTAGTTTTTGAGCCTATTCATTACAAACATACAAAAATAGGTACACATCTTTCCTCTTTATAATATTAGTGTAGAAAAAATATTATAATAATACAATTAAATTTTGTTCTAAATCTATATCTATACTAATAATATTTTAAAGAGGAAAGATTTGTATTTTTGTATTTTTGTATTTTTGTATGTTTGTAATGAATAGGCTCCGAAACTATTGGACCGATTTCAAAAATTTTTTCACCTCTGGAAAGCTACATTATCCCCGAGTAACATAGGCTATATAATATCACGCTAGGTCTTATAGTTGCGGAGCAGTAACCGAAAATGTTTCAAAAACGGGGGAAAAGTATCGTTTCTGAGGCCTTCCGTGGCGTGCGCTGAGCATATTATAGTTAAAGTTATACAAAAATGCTTTATGGGTGAATTGTTCATCTTAACATTTTCTTTAAAAAAGTCCGCGAGAGCATATGTCTATCTTTTATAGTTTACCCATAACAATCGTATAACTATGAAAATCTTAAGTCCCCCCGTGCGAAGCCGGGACGGGCCGCTAGTGTCAAATAAATAAATACAAAATTCAAATAAAATAAATTAATTCCACTTAAATAAAGGTTTGTTTTTTATTACTTTTCCCTCTAATCCCGCCAGTGTTATTTTTTTACGCAAGTTATCCATTTTCTAAAGTATAAATTGAAAATTAAAAGAATAATAGGTACAGATATTTTTTTTATTTTCAGTTCGTAATATAAATAAATAGACATTAACGCGAATATTTGTGGTACAATAAAGTTCGAACCTATTAAAAAAAAGACGGTTACCTACTCAAACTGTTTATAAAGACCAATGCCATGTTGATATTAAAATTTAAAAGAAATTACTTCCCGGCCGCGGTCGCCTATGACGCACGTAAGACGCCATATTGATATTTCAAATTAAAAATAAATTATTTACCTACTTCCCGGGCCCCGGCCTAGTCAACAACAACTGTCAAATCGATTGATTAGTTAGCTCTGCTTAGCAGGGCAGGACGACGTCTGCCGGGACCACTAGTTTTACATAAAACTTGATGTTTGTGATATTTTTGTTTATGTTTGAAGATTATAAAGTGGCAGTTGATAATTAAAAGTATTGATTCTCGTGCGGACTTAGGCGGCACCTAGATGATCAATTGTATTGCGCAATATTATTTCGAATTATGAAATATAATTGATCGTTTAGGCTAAATATAGAAGATTGCGCGCGCAATGATTGAACAAAAGTTTGAGCGCGACTTTAATTTTTATTGTGTATTACATATTTTTTTTCCATTGCATCGTGTTGGGCCAGTATTGTGCAATATTTTTTGGTCTGTTTCATCCTGACGTGGAGAACACACGCGCAAAAGGAGAGAGGGTGTTTATCGTCGAATGTATCGATTTATACAGAGAACTAGCTGTCCGCCCCGGCTTCGCACGAATCATTTTTTATAGCCTATGTCACTCGGGAATAGTGTAGCTTCCCAACAGTGAAAGAATTTTTGAAATCGGTCCAGCCGTTTTGGAGCCTATTCAATCCAAACAAACAAACCTTTCATCTTTATAATATTAGTATAGATAAAGTGTATTGCGCAATGTTTTTTTTTGGTGTAGGGGCCGCTTTTGGTGTTGTAGCTAAAATTGCCGAGTCATTTCCATTAACCTGTATATATGACAGGTGACTGCTTTACGAGTCAGTTTGTTTCGAGCAGCTAATACGTGAAGTCGTGAATATTGTAATACAAGTAACTACGTAAGTATTTTTTGTACTTACCTAAATAACGGTTGGGCCCGAAAGATGAATTTATCGGACAAGGGGTCACGAAGATATTCGATACACATTTTTCATCCAATGTTCTATTAATGTACTTATAGAATTCACAAATGAGTTCTTGGAAATGGCTAGAACAATTTAATCGATATTCATAATATAGGTAGGGTCTTTTGGGGAGAGAAATCATTTTAGTACAGTAAATTTCCTTTTGTGTGTTTTATAGGCACGACTGGCTGATTATACTTAAGCAAATACATTCATGGGAATGAAACAACTATTAACGGATTTAACTCGCGTATTTTTATTTTATTTTATTTGCTGACGTTTCGGATTATTTACAGTTTCCATAATCGTAGTACGACTGAGCTGACAATAGTCTAACGCTAAAGTTAGCGTTGTTTCATTCCAATGTGTAATAACCGCGAAGACATCAGAAATTATCAAATACATTCAATTATTTAAATCAGACTCATTATTATACTAACAATTATCGTTTTTAAAAATTCTTTCATTTCAGATTCTTAACCATGGTTAAAGCCAGAAAATATGTGGTGCATAAAAGCTTCCAAGGCTTTCCGAAAAAAGATGATTATAAGATAGTTGAGTACGAGTTGCCGCCTCTTAAGAACGATGAAGTACTCGTTAAAACGGAATGGGTAAGCGTGGACCCATATCTAAGAATCTTACACTCAGCACAAAAATTACCTTACGACCAATTTGGCTTTCAAGTGGGTACAGTCCAAGAGTCAAAAGACTCTAATTACCCTAAAGGAACTAGAGTTGTATCGCATAAAGGTTGGTGTGACTACAGCATCGTAAATACTAAAACAGAGGATAGATTTTACAAATTACCCGATTTAAAGGGTCTCTCGCCATCACTGGGTGTAGGAGCAATTGGGATGCCTGGCGCCACAGCATATTTCAGCTTTCTACAAATCTGTAAACCGAAACCTGGCGAAACAGTCGTAGTGTCGGGCGCAGCTGGTGCTGTGGGTTCACTGGTGGGGCAGATCGCCAAGATCAAGGGTTGCAAAGTCATCGGTATCACTGGATCCGATGATAAAATAAAGTGGCTTGTACAAGAGCTCGGGTTTGATAAAGCCATCAACTATAAGACTGCTGACATCACTGCAGCGTTAAAAGAAGCCGCTCCAAACGGTATTGATTGCTACTTAGATAATGTAGGAGGAGAGATAAGTAGTCAGGTCATATACCAGATGAATGAACATGGCAGAATAGCTGTTGTCGGCAGCATTAGTTCCTACAATGAAGATCCCAAAAACTTGCCAAAAGCGACTGTGATACAACCAGTGATTATGTTTAAAGAGCTAAATCAACAAGGCTTTGTTGTTGGGACATGGTTTGATCGCTGGAATGAAGCTTTTGGTGAGCTTGTAACATGGATAAAGTCAGGGCAGATAAAACCAAAAGAACACATCACTGAGGGCTTCGAAAATATAACCGAAGCTTTCATAGGAATGTTAAATGGAGAAAATTATGGAAAGGCTGTTGTAAAAGTGTGAATTAGTCCAAGTACCTGCCTTATGTGTTGTAAGGATAAAGTATAATGGTGGGTACCATTATACTTTTATAGGCCATTTGAGTAATTGAAATAAATGATTTACTTAAAAGACATTGTTGTTTAACTAAAATCATTAACTTTAGTTCATTTGATAAGATTCCTAAAATGTTACTTATAAAAATTAATTTGTGTGGGAAAGGCTCTGAATTAAAAAAATAGAAAAATAGCAACTGATTTTTATTTTAATTGCACAACGTAAAAAAATATGACACAATTCGACATCTTCCGAGTTCGCACAGATAATTAATGAAAAAAAAATAACATTCGATTCACTCACTCACACTTACTGCATGCATCCCTCTCACACAATTACGTTTCGATTCAGGCATCACACAGCGTTCCGTTCCTACATTCAGCCATCCTGCTTATATTATGACTGTCCTCAGGCATTACTCTTACAAGTTACAACCTAATCATCCAGTCAACACCATAATCATCAACAACTTCACTTCGTACATTCAACTATAATAATAATAATAAATAAACACCTTAAATAAAAAAAAACGACTTGGCTTTAGCTTGATTGGTGCCTCTCTAGTTTGAACAGGTATGTATCCACACACTGCTGTACCATCTTCTTCACTGCTGCACTACTCACGTGGTCTAGAATAATATTTACACAACCTGCAAAATAATTTACACACTGCATCTAATCCTCAACTTTAGGTAACAACACAGACCCCTAATTTATTATCATTGTAACACTGTTAAGAAATTCCTGACCAATAATAACATCGTAAGGCAAAGTATTCTTAGAAATTACATGGAAAACAACATCGTGTACATTAATCGTGATACTCTTGGTAAACATTTCTACTGATTGCACCTTTAGAAGTCCAAGTCCCGAAAAACTTACGTTATCGTCGTGTTTACATACCCCGATCGCGTCACTAAAGTCAAATTCACCTCACTACCGGAATCGCATTTATTGTTTTACCGCACATAGTAACACTTTTCAGATGCCTATTGTACATTTTCTTCATAACATCGTTGTTTACAACTTGCATATTCTCGTTAACTGTCAAAATGCCGCAACTGTTACTGTCATCCGGAATCGACGCCGCCATCTTTGAAACGTCACTGCTACCAACCTCAGCGCTGACGTTTTGACTCGCCGCCATCCCTACGTCTGTTTTGCCGATCGAGTCCCAGTGCTGCCATACTTAGGACAATTCGCACCAATATGGCCGAATTCGTTGCAACGAAAACAATTTATAAATGCCTGCCATTTGCACATAAACTTGCTAGGTATAATAATCGTGTTCTCCTAAAGAACACGTGACAGAGGGCTTTGAAAGCTTATTCGAAGCTTTCACAGGAATGTTAAAAGATGAAAACTTCGGTAAGGCTGTAGTAAAAGTGTAATAACGTAGGTACCTGAAGAAAAAGGTATTAATTTTAACGTTTAATTTATAATAGATGATAAAATAAAATAATGCGATTAAAAATGCAAGAAATAGGTAAGTTTCCATATTTATACCTATGGATTAGGTATTTTTTTCTCAAATGAAATATGATTCAACAACAGTCAATAATAACTCCAATTTTATATAAAATTCGGTTCAATTATACCATATTATTACACCACATTCAACACAGTCGTGACGTGCATTTCATAATATGATCTGATGAAATTCATAAATTAATAGTTACTGTTCTGTTTGTAAATTAATAGATAGGTATCTACCCATAAAACAAATTCAAGTTTGCAAAATTATAAATATGTTTTCCTTAACCTCCACATCCAGTTATGTAAGTACCTAAGTAAAACAATATAGCAAGGTTGATCCTCAAATCTTGAGAAGGCAGTTAATGATTAAAAAATAAACATAAGCAGTAATGACTTAGGTACAAGTTATAGCGATAATTGGATCAGAGTGATTTCAATAATATATATGATTGCTTTACGAGTCAGTATCTTTCGAGCAGCTAATACGTGAAGTTGTGCATATTGTAATACAAGTAAGTATTTAATGTACCTAAAAAACGATTGGCCCCGAAAGATGACATTGCCAATTTATCGGGTCAGGGGTCACGAAGATAATCGATAGGTACACATTTTTCATCCAATGTTCTATTTATGTAAAGTCCACAAATTGGTTTTAGGAAATGGCTAGAAGAATTATACCGAAATTCATAATCTATCAGTCTTTTGGGGAGATAAATTATTTTGGTACAGGAAAATTCCTTTCGTGTATTTTATAGGCATTGGTAGTTTAAATATATGTAATTACATTCAGTCATTCAAATCAGCCTCATTATCATAACGATTATTATACTAACAATTATCGTTTTAAAAAATTCTTATCATTTCAGATTCTTAACCATGGTCAAAGCAAGAAAATATACGGTGCATAAAAAGTTCGATGGCTTTCCAAAGAAAGACGATTATAAGATAGTTGAGTACGAGTTACCACCTCTTAAGAACGATGAAGTACTCGTCAAAGCAGAATGGATAAGCGTGGACCCATATCTAAGAGCCTACCACTGAACATACGATGTACCTTACGATCAATTTGGCTTTCAAGTGGGTACAGTCCAAGAGTCAAAAGACTCTAATTACCCTAAAGGAACTAGAGTTGTATCGCATAAAGGTTGGTGTGACTACAGCATCGTAAATACTAAAACAGAGGATAGATTTTACAAATTACCCGATTTAAAGGGTCTCTCGCCATCACTGGCTGTAGGAGCAATTGGGATGCCTGGCGCCACAGCATATTTCAGCTTTCTACAAATCTGTAAACCGAAACCTGGCGAAACAGTCGTAGTGTCGGGCGCAGCTGGTGCTGTGGGTTCACTGGTGGGGCAGATCGCCAAGATCAAGGGTTGCAAAGTTATCGGTATCACAGGATCCGATGATAAAGTGAACTGGCTTGTACAAGAGCTCGGGTTTGATAAAGCCATCAACTATAAGACTGCTGACATCACTGCAGCGTTAAAAGAAGCCGCTCCAGATGGTGTCGATTGCTACTTCGATAACGTAGGAGGAGAGATCAGCAGTCAGGTATTGTACCAGATGAGAGTACATGGCAGAATAGCTGTTGTCGGCAGCATTAGTTCCTACAATGACGATCCGAATAAGTTGCCAAAAGCGACTGTTGTTCAACCAGCGATTCTTTTTAATGAGCTAAATCAACAAGGCTTTATTATTTGGAATTGGTTTGATCGTTGGAATGAAGCTTTTGGTGAGCTTGTAACATGGATGAAGTCAGGGCAGTTAAAACCAAAAGAACACATCACTGAGGGTTTCGAAAACCTATTCGAAGCTTTCATAGGAATGTTAAATGGAGAAAATTATGGAAAGGCTGTTGTAAAAGTGTGAATTGGTCCAAGTACCTGCCTTATGTGTTTTTTTTATAATTGGTTATTGTAAGGATAAAGTATAATATTGGGTACCATTATACTTTTATCGGCTATTTGGGTAATTGAAATAAATGATTTATATAAAAGACATTGTCGTTTAACTAAATTCATTAACCTTAGTTTATTTTGATGAGATTCCTAAAATGTTGCCTTTAAAAATAATTTGTTTACCTATTTCTAATTACATATATCTTTTTTCAATTGTAGAAACAGATAACATCTTTCGTTAGTTAAGTATGTTGCAATAATAGGTAAAATTATTTAGTGCTACCCACAATAAACAACATTTAAAATTTAATGGATTTTGTAATAATTAGTACTTAAGTATAACTTTGACTGATACTCATTTAACGTCTAATATGTTTAGGTATCCAAAAAAAAAACCAAACACAATTTTATAATACATTTATTTTCTCTGCATTTTAAACTTTAACGACAGCTTTACCGAAATTTTCACCGGCTAACATTCCAACGAAAGCATCAAACAAACTATCAAATCCTTCAGTAACTTCTTCAGGTGCCTTCAACTGTCCAGTTAGTATCCATTTGGCTATTTCTCCAAAAGCTTCTGGCCAACGCGATACCCATTTTGTAACGTAAATACCCTGAACCAGCAACTGCTTCGTTAATATGATAGGCTGCACATCGACCACCTTCGATTGACTACTTGGATCCTCATTATATCTGCTGATACTACCGCAGATCGAAACTCTTCCAAACTGGTTCATTTTAGAAAGAACCTCACTAAACATTTCTCCTCCAACATTATCAAAGAAGCAGTCAACTCCTTTAGGTGCAGCTTCCGCTAAGGCTGTAGATGCGTTGACCTTTTTGTAATTAAAAGCTTTATCGAATCCTAGTTCCTTTTCTAGCCATTGTACTTTCTTGTCCGATCCAGCAAAACCAATAACTCTGCAACCCTTGATTTTGGCTATCTGTCCTACTAGTGAGCCTACAGCTCCAGCGGCCCCCGTCACCACAACAGTCTCCCCGGCTTTTGGCTGACAGACCTCAAGGAAACCAAAGTACGCAGTGGCTCCAGGCATGCCAAGAGCGCCTACACCAAGCGAAGGAGACAAACCATGAAGGTCTGGTAACGGATATACGGTATCCAAAGGAGAGGTGATCATTTTCTCATTAACAATACTCAAGTCTGCCCAACCTTTGTGAGATACGACTCTGGATCCCACTGGATACTTTGAGTTTTTCGACTCTTGTACGATGCCAACTTGGAAGCTGAACTGGTCGTATGGGATTGGTAGCTGAGCGTGATAAGCCCTTAGATAAGGGTCCACGCTGATCCATTCGGCTTTAACTAGAAATTCTTCGTCTTGTAAAGGTGGAAGTTCATGTTTGACGACTTCGTAGTCATCCCGTTTGGGGACGCCTCGGAAGCGTTTCTTGACTAGATATTTCCGTGCCCACACCATATTGGTTGTTCCTGAAATTAGGAATATTAATTTCTTCAATATTTATATAATCTTTAGGCGTTCGAATCCAGGGAGAAACAGTGTGAATTATCCATTAGTTATCTATACTACTGAAACTTACGTTGGGATTAGAATATTTAATAAAAAATACTCAACTCACCTCAAACGAATGTCAGTCTGAACTATTATCAGAACAATTATTAATTTATCAAAAAGCATAATCTTAGATAAAAAACATGGAGATAATGTCTGTAACATTAAAGCGTGTTCGATATATAGGTATCCAAACCAAAATAGGTAGGTACATTTTAAATATAGCTGTAGGTAAATGGCACCGATAGGTAGTACCTTCAAGAAGGAATCGTATACAAATACAAATTTCTTTATTATGTCAAAAATGTAGTAGATGTTTGATTGTAATTCTAAAAAAATGGTATTGGCATAATATCCCATGCGTTCTTTGCTCATACGCCCTTTTGGCTTATTACAGTAGAATTGAAGATGGCGTCGAAGTTTTTTCTATGAGCTTATAGTAACAGGCCAGCACACAAATTAAAAAAAAAAAAATAATTTGTGTGCAACCATTTTAAACATTTCCTTTCCTGTTTTCGAGAATAGTTTATTTTTTCAGACACTTGTTATAAAATGCAAATAAGATAAAGCAACAAATAATATTAAATTATCAATATATATATGTGATAAGAATAATCCTCGCTTACTATTTTGCTTATTACATTGCAAGAAATGGTAAGTAATCATAAAATACGTAATTATAATAAAGATGAAGGTCACGGCTATTGTGTACCGACTAAACTTGTGCATGCAGTGTAGGAAGCACATAGGTTAGGCAATTTTGTCACTGTGCCTGCATTCAATGCACGCCCGGGCCCGAGTTCTTACTCTCTGGGACTATAAAGCTGTAATTGTGAAATGATGGACATTATGAATTTTTTGACTTATCGAGAAGCTTCAGAAAAGGTAGATACAACTGTACCAGACTACTGAATGTCTATGTTGAAGATTGACTTCGATAAGAAATTTATATCAAACGTACGACCAAACTATAGCCGACGTGTCGAGTGGCGCCGTGTCGATCTTTGTCATAAATTACAGATTCGTAGAGTTCGCTTGTGCTTATTAGACTAGTCATTACTTTACATTTCAATTAATCATCCTGTCATTAATTAAAACGTCTATTATTAGTTTGGTATCTATAGAGGATAAAGTTAAGAAGGGTAAATAAATATTAAAAATAATTTATTTAGGAACATTCATTAAAAAAACAGTGAACAAAACGTACAATTTGATAAATAAATAAATACAATTCACATTCTTATTACACTTTAACCACAGCCTTTCCAAAGTTCTCCCCAACTAACATTCCAACCAACGCTTCAACCAAGTTGTCAAATCCTTCTGTGACGTGTTCAGGAGTTTTAAGCTGACCCATATGTATCCATTTACCAATTTCTGCAAACCACTGCGGCCAATGAGCGATCCAATGCTCTGTTCTCATACCCTCAACTTTAATTTCTCTGGTCACTATTATAGGCTGTACATCAGGTACTTTAGGTAAATTTAGTGGATCGTCATTATAGGTACTAGTGCTACCACAGGCTCCAATTCTGCCAGCACGGTTCATCATCGGCACCACTGACGTAAACATCTCACCACCAACAGTATCAACAAAACAGTCAACTCCTTCAGGCGCTGCTTCTTTCAAAGCCTGCATCACGTTAACAGTTTTGTAATTAAACGCTTTATCGAATCCAAGTTCTGTTTCCAACCATTTAACTTTTTTGTCTGAACCAGCGAACCCGATAACTTTGCAGCCTTTGATTTTGGCAATTTGTCCGGCGAGAGAGCCCACAGCCCCAGCTGCACCTGATACTACTACTGTCTCTCCAGCTTTCGGTTTGCACAGTTCAATTAGTCCGCAATAAGCAGTAGCTCCTGGTAAACCTATAGCACCGACACCAAGAGAAGTAGATAAACCATGCAAGTCAGGTAAGAGGAAGACACCATCTTGAGTAGGATCATCTACTTTCTCTTTCATGATCGTGTATTCGGACCATCCCTTGTGAGATACTACTCTGGCTCCAACTGGGAACTTGGGGTCTTTTGACTCTTGGACTATTCCTACTTGGAAACCGAATTGATCGTAAGGCACTGGGCGTTGAGCATTGAATAGTTTCAAGTAGGGATCCACGCTGATCCACTCAGTTTTGACTAAGAATTCCATGTCTTGTAATGGCGGTAACTCGACCGTCACAATTTCATAGTCATCTTTTTTGGGCAAGCCTTTGAATTTCTTCTTGCAGACATATTTTCTTGTCCAAACCATGTTTCAACTGTGAAATGAAACGATTAGGTATTAAGTATCTAATGATATCTCTTTTAAATTATATAATGAAAATATACCTATTCAAAGAGAACATATTGAAAAGTATACATGATAGATAACATGAATCATTTATCTAGTGTATTATATATTTATAGATGAACTATTATCCTTATTCTTACTAATCCTTACTAATATTATAAATGCGAAAGTAACTCTGTCTGTCTGTCTGTTACGCTTTCACGCTAAAACTACTGGACCGATTTTAATGAAATTTGGTACAAAGAAAGTCTGGAGCCTGAGAAAGGACATAGGCTACTTTTTAATCGACTGCAAAAAAGGAGGAGTTCCACGCGGACGAAGTCGCGGGCGGGCCGCTAGTTATATATATATATGCTAATAGCTTACCTTAACTTGAGGAAATATTTGGAAAAATTGCTCAACGATAATTCAACTCGATTTCTTTTTTTGCAACTGACGTAAATGGCTTTAACCCAATATTTATATAGCAGATAAAAATTATCAGATATACAACGCCAATAAAGTACACGTACTATTTTACTGGACTTTGACATCTATTGATGACTAGCACATAGTGGATGTGCCTATCTGTTTGATAAACCTTATCATAAACTAACTCGCGAACACCTGTACAAAAAACACCTTTAGACCTAAAATTAAACCAATGTGGAAGATAAAACGTATTTATTAGAAAATGACAGCATACTAAACACCTGATCGTATTTTAAAACACGTGAGGTTTGTCGATTTTCTTGCGCTGTTAAAGTGTCTCGTCAGAACTAGGCCAAAAGACTAAATAGAAAAGATGACAATCTTTTCACTTCTTTTTCAGCGTGGTCAAATTGGTGACGTCATAAAATGTATGATAACTTTTGGCGTCAAGATGAGCTACCAAACCGTGCACTTGTTAATTGGGTTCATTGGAGATCCTGGGGGACAGTGGAACTCTCTGGCGAAATCATGGGAGTTAGAAAGAGTCCCAATCACTCGGAATCGCCCCGGGGAATGGACTGCAGTCTTCAGTTTGTTTCTCATTGCCTCTGGACGCATAGTGCCACACCACACCTGTTTCAGAAAGAGTACTTAAACAACTCAAACACTAATAGGTTGGCATAATTAAAATCTGATGCCTTTGTGGTTATTATAAACATAATATTTATTTTATTATATTAACTTACGTTTACTTCGATTGCAAGAGCTTCTAGTCTAGTCTATCTAGTGGGTTCAGCGATATCGGTTAGTCAATTTAGCGTGTATTGCAAAGCAAGATTACCTGAGCAAAATTTAAGAAGAAAAGTTGTGTATTCGTATGATTAAGGCCAGGCAGCGTTTCTTCTTCAGTGCCATGTTTTTGCACCCAGTGCGTGTACGCACGGAATGCTTGTTTCACACCACCATTGTCAGCTATATTTTCACCCTGAAGAGTGTCAACGAATAATATAATAAAACAAATAAATATAGGCTTGAAAGTCTCTCTTCTGGAGGCTCGCCAACCGTCCGGTTTTGCAGCACCATGAGCTGGCCAACTGCGCTTCAGTATTAAGTTCGAAAAATAACATAAATTGATCTAGTTCCGAATGAAGTAAAACTTGTACTATGGGTATTAGACGACGGGTAGGTAGCTAAGCATATATATCTAAATAAAATATATTTTCAATAGGTCATAAAATCAAAGACTATTCATCGCTATTGTTTTCCATTATCATTTCAGTACTGTTTATTGATTTCACTTGGTAAAATTTGCAGGCAAGCATCATACTGCTATACGTGGAAAAATAAATCTCAGTTAAAATATTCAAACTGTTTTAATACCTGTGTATTCATTCCGTTGAGTTTCATATTGACTTCTGGTACCACATATTGTCCATACTGGTCTATTAAGCATTGAGCTCTACTGTGAAACGCCTCGATAGCAGAATCTGACCACCATCGATGGAGATTGCCATTACAATCGAACAAACGGCCCTTATCGTCAAAGCCGTGAGTTATTTCATGACCTAAAAAGTAAATGACAGTTAGAGAAAACAGTCATGCTCCTGTAGACCACTCATGCGGAAAAGAAGTAGGTAAGTAGCAATTTTGGTAATCACGAACTGCCCCTAAAAAAGATACCAACACTCACAGCCTGAAGAATCTGGAACTTTCTGGAGACTAAGGGTATAAGTCAACAATTTTGAAAAACATAAACAACGGCATACCTAAGCAATAGTAGTCAGAAATGGTCGAAGTGCCACAAAATGGGCACACAACACCAAAAGTAATAAATAAATGTGAACTTTATATCATAAATACTTGAAATTATTGTTTTTAAAAAAATACATGACATACCAATTACGACTCCAATCCCTCCGTAGTTCAGAGAACGTGGAAAATGCTGATGATAAAATGGCGGCTGCAGAATACCTGCTGGAAACATTATTTGGTTTTTGTTTCGACTATAATAAGCATTAACGACAGCTGGGGCAGTGTTCCAGAGAGTTTTATTCACTAGCTGTCCAATACTGAAATTAAATAGGTATTATTTAAATAGCTTTCTAATTTACCGTAGCTATGTCATTATGTTGTAAATTTCTTACCGAGATTGCTCCATTTGTGTCAAATGCTGCAATATATTCAAAACATTCTCAAAATATTTATCAGGGTGAACTTTAACTTCCTTATACCTTTCATCTAATTCGTGTTTATATAAAATAAAATCTGGGTATCCTATTCGCAACATCATGGCGTCCACTTTACTTCCTGCAAGCTTTTTAGTTTCACTGTCTATCCAGTCAGTTTTATGAAGGAGTTCTCTAAATGATTCCTGTATTTCTCTTGTCATGGTAAGAGTGTCGTTTTTACTCATTTCGTCAAAATATTTCTTTACAAACATGGATCCCAGAGCCATTCCCATGTTTGAATTGACCTGCGATATACAATTCTTCCACCTCGGCGGGGACTGTTCTCGACCAAACAAAATGAAGTAAAACCTACAAATATATACTGTTCTAAAGGTGCAAATATCAAAATCAGGTGCAGAATGAAGAGTGTAAACTTACTGTTGTTTGGCTGACTGGAAGCGGTCATCAAGATTGTTGACTCGGTGTCTAACAAAACGCCACAATAAATAATTTGACAGGACACTCGGATCCGTTTCTTCTATCAGTTTGACTAGATGCTGAAAAAAACATAAGTATTAATATCAAATATATTGTAATAGCGAAAGTGGTCAAATATCTCGGGACACACTTTAACGCCGAGTAAAGACGAGTGCCGATGGTATTTTCTCATAATTAAAAATAGGAGAGTGAAGCATATTAAAAGTCATACCTTGACGTAAGTGAGGGCAAACAGTACTACAGTTTCATTAGATCCGACTGTTCTATTCATAACTACACATAAGTATCGTCTCCAATTTAATTCCGGTACCAAATGCTCTAGCTTGTTAAGTGTCATTCTTCGATATAACTCGGAAACATTTTTCCTATCTTCCGGTGCAGAAGTTATTTTAGCTAATCTGAATTAAAACCAGATATCAAAAGCGATTAAGAAAGCCAACTTCCAACTATGATTTATTTTTATCTAATTATGAAAATATCACCTTACTTAATTTCAAAATTAATTACTTCATCCGCACTTTTCGCGACAAATTTATGATCACCACCTAGCAAAAGGGCAATCTTTATCAAGTAATCCTTATAAGCATCTAAATATATCCTATTTGTGCTCTGAAGAAAATAATCTCTAGTTGGTAAACCTGAAAAAAATAAAGACATCGGTTTAAAGATTCAACAAGGTATTTATTGATAGTAAATTACAAATAATTGGTACTACCTAAGCTAGTTTGATCAAATTGTATTACAAATTCTTCAGAATTTTTAATATCTGGACCAACCCATTCCGAAATTAAGATGTCATTATTGTAAAGTCTTAACTGTGCCATTAGTTCGAGCCAGTCAAAACGACTTGGATTCCACGATGGATCAAGTATAGGCCAGCCACCTAATAAATTCAGCAGATCTAAAAGGGGTTGGTGACCACGCTTCTGTAGTATTTCATAATTCATACAGGACTTGAACAAAAATTTAGCTTTTATCGCTGCATCTCCGTCTGAGGGGTCTTCTGCAATAGCATTAGATAAATCTTCAAGTACATCTGGTACATCATCTATTAATATATTTGTCTCTCTTTCAGACCTTTTTCGCTTCTCCTTAGCCATTAACAATTTCCTACGTATTGCAGATGTGGACCTTTGATAGTATTTTAGCTTGATTGAATTCCTCTTTAATAGAGAATACTTTGAAACCCCATTATTATTAAATCGTTTGATTCTATGTTTCTTTGCTTTTTGTGTTAGCGCTTTTGATCTTACTTTTGAAATTGATTGTGCTTTACTATTCAAGAATCTACGGATCCGATTGATAATTTCTGTTTTGTCTTTTTCATTATTATTCCAGTCATATTTATGTTTTTCTTTGGACGTGTTATTTAAAGTTTCTCGTGAATTTACTTCTATTGTTTCTATGAATAATTTACTATCTTCAACATCTTGTCGTGGTCGTATATTTTGCAAATAGTTATTTTCGAGAACTAGATGTGCTCCAGGATATTTGCTAGCAATATGTTCTTTAAACTCCAAAAGATCTTTTAGAACTGTGTCCAGATTTTCTCGTAGCATTTCAAAAGTATCATATCTAGATAAAAAAAAGTTTTATGTTCATTCAAATATGACTTCTGAATCGAATGTATCATGTAACTTACCCGGCTTTATCAGCTGGTATTGGATTGAGTGCTGCCCAGTTACCACAGGCGTATTGGTAGAAGTCATGACAAGGGTCTGCTTCAGCGTCCATATAACGCCTCATAATCTTAGCTTGGGTAGCCCGGATTGTTTCTTTGTCTCCTTGACCTTTCCAGAATGCATTAATGCCTACACAAAAAAAATGTTAGTAAATATAGAATATGTAATTGGGGAGACCGCTAGCTAAAGGTGAGTTTTTTGCCTCACGTCCGTCGTCGCAGGCACTAAGAAAATTAGCACATAGGGGCAGAATTCAAAAATTAGTTATAATTAGCGAAAGGCGAACGCTTTGTCAATTGTTTTGTTAATATTGGCGCCGAAGAATGGATCATACTCTAAGTTTTATTAGAAACTAGAGCGAGGAAAATAATGATAGTGTCATTGCGATTTATATGAATTATAGCTACTCGTATACAAGGTACTTAGTCTCCTAGGATTTGCCTAATCATGTGTGTTAGTCTTTAGGCATTTATCTACATTACCTACTTACGCTTAGATAAGGATGGACGGACTAAATCAAATTAACTTTTGTACAGATACTTTATAAATAATTAAGTAAGTCAAAATTGCAATACCTGCAAGAAAGTATAATAAACTTATTCAACGGATATATTGTTTACGATTTCAATACTCTACAAATGACCTCGACTTATTTTAAACCAGCATTCAATTGGATAATGCGTTCAGGTATAAAGCAGCTATTATTATGAATCAATTTGTTGGTCTGTAACCAGAATATCACCTTGTGAATGAGAACATTGACACTAAAAATACACTAGAACTGTGACATTAGGAAGAAAACGACGAAAATAAATAGGATCAGCACCAAAAGTTATGGCATACATTTTGCATGTCATGATGTTGAGGCGGTAAAAACAATTACGCGGTAATTCGTAAACGAAATGATGTGGTTTTATTCAAAAATAAGTTCATGTAACAATTTCAATTTCAGTACTAGAAATTGAAGTCAAAATTTAATATTATCCTGTTTCAGTCTTTTTAATATACTTTATTTACAGAAGCTTGATTAACATACTTCCTTTAATTTTATTCTTTCAAAAAGAAAAAAATGGATATACCTAGGTAACTCATAGCAAAACACACAATTAGAGAAGGACTGAAACAACTTTCAGATCAAAATCAAAGGAGGAAAAATATCTACTGCTATCTCTATGGGTCATAGGATAGCAGTAAATGTTTTT
Source organism: Polylopha cassiicola (assembly GCA_038024825.1). Classification (NCBI taxonomy): domain Eukaryota; kingdom Metazoa; phylum Arthropoda; class Insecta; order Lepidoptera; family Tortricidae; genus Polylopha; species Polylopha cassiicola. The sequence continues at coordinate 4,339,206 of CP149054.1, read as the reverse complement.
CTAAACTTATCAAATTACTATCTTTTGAATATAATTTGACTGTGTGACCCTAACTACAAAGTCCGCCCTTGAATGAAATATACGATATCCAAAAATGTTCTGCTGGTGTTACCTGCATAAGATCCAGTAGGTTTGTACAAATGAGCTGATGAATCCATTTCTTCTTCTTCTAATTCTGGCTGACCACGTACCTGTTCTACTACGTCATCCAACGGACCACGATCCACGTGAGTTTGGGGGTGTACCATACTATAGACAGATAAATATCAGGAGTATTAAGATGTATATGTGAAGAAAACAAACTATAAAAGCTGTACAAAAGTTGTATAAGACTTAAGAGCGATCCTTATACGGCCTTTGTACGAGTAAAGTTTACATTATAACTAATACATTGCCTATATAATACCTCTCAGATAGGCAATACCTCACTTCATTTTTATAACCTAGCTTAGCTCTAGGTAAAAGTTTTGGCTTTCCACTTCTCTGAAAGAATGTCGGCCTTACCAAAGACCAAATAACTTTGTGTCTTTCTATCTTCACACTTCTACCGCGGATAAACTTTGGGTATGGACAAGTTGAGTTGAGATTGACATTGGCACTTGGACCATAAATACATACCTAACACATTAAGTACATAGGTATAATAAAAATACCTATGATGTACTCTAGAAGTAAGTGTCAAATTCTTAGTTGAAATAGGAAATCCTTTATCACTTTTAGTATGGAGTGCATAAATGTCGGATACCTATCCATAAATCTCAAGAGATCATCCACAGTGACCGGACCGGTCGCCACGTGCTACGCTACTTTAAGCCAAACTACGATACATCCAAAAATTAGGAAATACAACAGGTAATCATTCATTATTATTTGAGAGAAAGGTCTTGTGTGTGCGTGCGACCTTTCTTTGGGCATTAAAGTTTACTACGTATATAATATATTGATTCCAGAAATTTCCAGATTCCCTGGGGCGCGATTTAGTAGGCGGATACTTCTGCTTTAAGTTAGCTTATTTTAATACGAACCTTTCAATACCCTCATTTTCCTCATACTGTTCATTATCAGATTCATATTCGTCAATATCACCTTCGTTTTCAAACTCGTGTTCTACATTTTCTTGTCTTTGGGGTAAGTCACCATAACTAAAGTAGAACGGTAATTTATAAAATTAAATGCATTTTGAATTATTTTAAGGTTTATAAGCGAGTTTCAGAATGTTCATAGCGGAATACTGGACTAAAAAAGGATTAATAATTTGGCTAAAGAATTCTCTACGATTATAGAAATAAAATACATATATACTCACTTGTAATCTTGAGCTGCGGAACGACTAATGCGTAACTTCGTCGGTGACCGAAATTCATTATCCGTGCCCCATAAAAAAGTATCGCTTGCTGTATTCTCATCGAATATCTCTCTCTTTGATTTCGTATGACTGTTTGCGAGCATAACCTCATCAGCTGGCAGAAAAGATGTCCGGAAACCCTCAAATATTTCCCTTTCCTCAGGATCGACACCTTCTAAATTAGAATAAGTTTCAGGGATAGGTTTAGTTAGTCGTGAATCGTCTAATTTATCACAAGGCCTTCTGCTGATACAATAAGCCGCTATTGTAAAAACTGCTAACGCTGTAATAAGGATTAATGGAAAGTAACTCGTGCCCTTTGGGTTTTGTTTGATTATTACGCCTTGGGGTGGACTTCGCGTGTCCACTCGCGTCATGGCAGCTTCCGACTGACTGTGTCAGTCCATTGACGGCTGTTTGTAAGTAGAATATGAATTGCGTAGCAGCATTGGCTATTGTAAGGATGACCCTGTGGCTGGTTCTGCCAGGTAAATTAGTAATCAAGAATACTAGCCGGCACTCGACCGGAGAATACTCGTATGATGGGACGCATGATCCAATTTATAATCTTTAATCCATTGTGAAAGGTTGAGGTAAGCATATAACCTTCGTAGTCAAAAATGACAGACACTGCAAAGCCATAAGTAGTTTTCTTTATTAGCCTCACAATATTATAAGAGTTGTTTTATTGTTACGTATTTACCTACTTAATTATTATAATAGTTTATTTTGAAGTAATTTGATATGCCCAATACATTGTTTATGGACTTATCACAGGAAGTGCATCTAATAAAAGACAGAATCTTGGAAGATTTTTGCAGTTTTGGAGGTAAAAACCAGCAACAACGATTTTCATTAATCATTTGTTTTTATTTTAGAACACTACACGTCATCGTGATATTGTATGTTTTGATTGATTTTTTAGTCTATTTTTTATAATTTTTAGTTATTGTTTAGACATATTTTGTATTAAACTCCATGATAAACATGCCACATTCAGCTTTTGCAGAAATAACTAAGCAAGTTAATTTGCTTAATGATTTTATTTTGTGCGATATGGTTTACGGTAAGGTTTATCCGTTGAAACTTTACCATTTTAAATTATACTTTAGATATACATAAGTACAGTACACTTATTATCGTTTAAAATTTCAGCCAAAGGTGACCGTGAAGAGGAGATTCTCTGTTTTAGCAAACATTTGTATGCGACTAAATACTGGTTTGCTCGGGTTTCTGCCGCTAATAAGAAAAGATATGTGCTAGCGTTGTTGGAAAACATACAAAGCGCATGGGCGCTCTCGCTACTGTTAAAATCTATTTGGAATTGTCGGCCTAAGGACGCGGTTATGTCTGCTAATGAGTAAATATATATATTTTATTATTAACTTAGCTGACTTGGTTATGCATTGATTTTTATAAATGACTAGCGTCTGCCCGCGACTTCGTCCGCGTGGAACTCCTCCTTTTTTGCAGTCGGTTAAAAAGTAGCCTATGTCCTTTCTCAGGCTCCAGACTTTCTTTGTACCAAATTTCATTTAAATCGGTCCAGTAGTTTTAGCGTGAAAGCGTAACAGACAGACAGACAGAGTTACTTTCGCATTTATAATATTAGTAGGGATGTAGATTCGTCCCTTCGCAGTCAATTAACAATTAGCGCCAAAATAAATCCTTACTTTTTAAATAGGTAAGTAGGCTGTTCAAGTATTACGTAAGCAGATTTATTACAATTATTTAAGAAATGCCTTTGGTTTTTAAGCATAGATAATGTGTGGATTGTCATTTGTGTAAAAAGGTAAATAACTACTGCTAACCTAATGATCATCTAGACCCCCACACAAACCTTAAAAATAAGCAAATCAAAGCGCCCCCCCCCTCCCCGCCTATATAGTACTTACGTAATACTTGAATGGCCCCCAAGTACAAAGCAAAGTTGTCACAGTTTTGATCGAGCAACTGAGATTGACCTTTATTTTTAGGAGTTGGAGCTGCTACGACCAAATTCCTATGGACCATAACAGAACCGCCATGCCAGTGCAAATGTTGGTCCAAGTCATGAAAAATGATCGTAAATGGTTCCTCACGCTTGATCCTGTAATTATATAGTCATTTTACATCTATTTCAATACTTACTACTTTAAAAAGAATTAATAAGACTGATATTTACCTACCTACTGAGTTAATTGCAGGCGCGTGCAGTGGGAGGAGCGTAAGTATGGCGCTAGGGTAGGCACATTAGTGACACTGCACCTGTATAAATTGTGCAATATTTTTAAATAATTATAATTTTATAGTTTTCTCGAAAACGAGTTTCGTGATGTCATCATTGCGTCAATCCTTACTCGTATTGCATGAAGTCTTCTGTTAATACTTCCTACTTATATACCGGTGCGTGTATATAACAATACCAAAGTAATATTATAGTATGACATAATAATCTAAAAAAAAATCGTAGGCACCTACATATAAGTACCTATATTATCCCTACTAATATTATAAATGCGAAAGTAACTCTGTCTGTCTGTCTGTCTGTCCGTTACGCTTTCACGCTAAAACTACTGGACCGATTTTAATGAAATTTGGTACACAGAAAGTCTGGAGCCTGAGAAAGGACATAGGCTACTTTTTAACCGACTGCAAAAAAGGAGGAGTTCCATGCGGACGAAGTCGCGGGCAGAAGCTAGTTATTTATATAAAAGTCGGGTCTCCTTGAAGTCAGTGTAGTACCTAGGCAACTGTACTGTATATTTTTTTTTAAATGTCATTTTTTTCTCAGGAGCCTCAAGCTATGGTATTATCGGAGCTTCTAACTGTAGCCGGCGGTCCGATAATGTGGGACGTTTTGCATCGAGCTAAGATTTTATACGACAGATACAGAGATCACCAGCTTCAGAATATACAAGAATGCATCGTCGTTAACGACCCACCAGTTGAGAAACTAGATAAGTCCGTTGCACCAGACAAGGTACAACTCACACGCTCTATTATATACCTAAAGAAAATTGAGAAATTGAGAAACAAATTTATCTGTTCACGAGCTTTGTCGAGTCTCAAATAAAATCAAAATCGTTAATTATTCAACATAGCTACAAAAGCGTAGCTAGAATTTTGTTGAGCAGGCGTAGACAAACTAAGGATCTAAGGTCATTTTTGACACTCGCAAGGGAATCAAAACCTACAAGTTACTTCTAAGGGGGAGAGGGGGCAGCTGCTCCCCCTGCCTCTACCTCACTACGCCCTTGCATAGGTAATAATTATGAAGTCGTTTGCAAGGGTAGTTTCACTATGTTATACCTTTCGCGGACAAATAATCTATACTAATCTATACTAATATTATACAGCTGAAGAGTTGGTTTGTTTGTTTGAACGCGCTAATCTCAGGAACTACTGGTTCGAATTCAAAAATTTTTTTTGTTGGATAGACCATTTATCGAGGAAGGCTTTAGGCTATATAACATCACGCTGCGACCAATAGGAGCGAAGAAACAGTGGAAAATGTGTAAAAAACGGGGAAAATATGAAGCCTTATGAAGAATTACTATTCCACGGGGACGAAGTCGCGGGCACAGCTAGTACTTAATATGCTTCATGTGTATGCATCAAGCGAATTAGGTAGGTAGGTACAGTCTTTTGGTCAAAAGATTTTCATATTGCTATATTGTGTATTATCATTGCTCCAGAAATGGCAGTAATTTTAAAGTACGATAATAATTGTTTTACAGGGCAAAAAAGATCAGCTGCCTAGGCAAAAAACCTCATCGAATGGATTAAGCGGAATGCATACAAAGAGTACAATTGGTCAAGCTCAAAAAGACGTATGTATCATTTTCATTTATTAAATAACCCAATAATTTATGGTCCTACCTAGTCCTTTAAAACGGCTTAACCGATTTTGTTCAAATTGTGTACCCATAATGATAGATAGGGGTAGGTAAAACAATGTCAGGTCAGATAGTTAGGGGCCGTCCATTAATCACGTGAGGCTCAAAAGGGGGGAGGGGGTACGGAAAACATCACGAAACATCACGAGGGGGGAGGGGGGGTCTCGATAGACATCACGTGTATTCATTTTATTTATTTTTTTGTCAAAAAAATAACGCTTTTTTTTGACGGAATTTTGAACAGCGCGAAAATTGCAACTTTAAATGAAAGTCTTGCAACTCCGTGGGACGAAGATATCATTAATTAATTATTTATTAATTTTATTACAAATACAAATAGGTAAATGTTTTTCGAATTAAAACGCCATTTTTTAAATATTTTTTTCCAGTCAAAAATAGCCTTTACATAGACTTCCAAAAAAATACACGTGATCCAGGGGGGGGGGCGTCCCAAACCTCACCAAATATCACTAGGGGGGAGGGGGGGCGGGGTAAAAAAATGAGAAAAACGACCTCACGTGATTAATGGACGGCCCCTTAGGTACCTACCCATAAATTATACCTAGTGCATGCTATAGTGAAGGAGCTTTGATTTTGAAAATCGGTTCTGTTTCAGTTAGATCAACATTTAGCTCATTGGAATGAAACAATCAAATCCATGCGCAATAGTCTTAAGTTGGAGGAGTTGGAAATTACATTCACAGATGGTGAGAAGAAGAAAATTTGGAAGGTTAACAGACCTAAACCTGAAGCTATGGAGACGGTTGACTTTGTAAGAGTTTTGCAAGATTCCTGATAAAAGGATGTCCAATTTGGATGTTAGTTCTGTCAACAATTACACCTTTTAAACATGTTTGTATATTTTAATCCAGATCCAGCTTTTACCCTCTTTTCTTGGGAAGATGATCTTGTCCTACCTACCACGCCAACAGCTTGCCGACTACGCGAAGGTTAATAAGTACTGGGCTTACCTAGTGGATGAGTTTAAGGCAGAACTAGCTGCTAGATTGAGAATAGATACAGATATAGAGAAGCTGCAGGTATGAAACTATTATGCCAGTCTATTTTATTAGTTGCTGTATTCTTTGGTTTGGTATTCTTTGGTACTTCAGCCAGTGAGAAGAACACTACCTTTTGCTAGGTATGATTAAAAGAGCTTGGATGATGAGAGATTTGATGCGCGAAAAAAAACCTAAAATTTCATTCCCTTGCGAGTGTCGAAAATTACCTTAGATATAAGTATTCTTGTTTGTCTACCCCACCAAAAATCTAGCTACGCCTTTGTACCCAATAACTATTATACGGCTGAATCGATCTTTTTAGTGTTCTTTTTACATTTTAATAACAGTAACAGTTTAATAGACCTGATAATTGACCTAAATAAACCATGTCCCGATTTGAGTCAAAAAATAAATGTTCACGTTAGTCATACCTACATTGGAGTGCTATTTCAATTTGTTTTCAGGAATTGATGCTAAAGCACGATACAAGTATGGATATAGTAGCTCAGATTGATTTCCGAGATGCACCTCTAAGCTCCTACGGACCCAGTATAGCTCCATCTATGAAGATGAGAAGACCGCAACCAAGTATGAGAATGAGTGAAAAATCTGCTGGCGCTTACTCTTTCAGGCATGTCCTGAACGATAGTGGACCTGGTGCGATTGTGAGTAATCTACCTGTTATTTATTTAATGGTCAGATGACCTGGTAAAAGTCACTGGAATCCGATGGATCAGTGGACGTCTTTCGGATGTAGTGATGACGATGATGATTATTTGTTTATAGTAGGTCACTTAGGCGGCTGTCGTTTCGGTGATTTGAAACTTCATCATACGTATTATATTTATTTACCACCAATGGGGACCCATTTTAATAAAGCTCGGTGTAGTGCCGCTAGTGGAAGTCCTAAATTTCAGCTTTGTTTTATATTTAATTTATTAACTGACTGAGACACAAGAAGTCAAAGAGACAGAAGAAAAAGAAGAAGAGATCGATTGCGTTGCGATCGTAAAATACTATAATAATTTTAATGTTACCAACACCATATGTACACTTTTTTTTCATGTCACATACATGTCAATTAATGCAGACATATTTAAAATTATTATAGGTATGTACATAAAAGGTACAGTTTCAAGATTTGAAAAAATGTAAACCAGATCTGATCAGTGTTGCCAATTTTAACCTGTAAGTAAACTTAACTCCAAATGCTTATCATATTATAAGATCATAATAATATGATTTCTTCAGAATCAGACGCCGATAAGAAACTTAGCGGAGTTGACGTCACGGCTGGACCGGCGCGGTGCAGCTGACGAGAACATCTGGAATTGGTGCAGGAACATACTGAATCAACGTTCGCGCAGACGGAAACTAAATGCATCGCTTGCAGATGTTGATATGGTAAGGATATGCCAAGGTTTGCAGTAAGTATGTTTTTTGTGCAGATTAGGCAATTAAATATATTGAATACTTAATCATAAAAATATAATGTAAATAAGTGGATAGGTAGATTAGGTAGGTACCCTCTGTAATAAGTACCTAAGTCAGTTAGTAGGTAGGTAATTAAAATATATTTATAAAAAAAAACATTTACCGATTAATTTAACCATCTTATAATCTTTAGGTCCCTGAAGGAGGCGTCTTGTCTCTTGGTAATCTGCATTTCCCATGTCCCCTAATGAATAAAAATCTGCAGCTGCCTCTCCACCCTCCGCTGATTAAGGACCCTGCGATGACGTTAGTAGTTTTCTGCCATTACAAATCTAAATTGATTAAATAACGTAGGTAGGTACCTACCAACTATAAAATTGCCGTTATTAATACAAAACTTCGGAAGGCGTGTTGTGATTAATTCCTTAAATGTTTTTTTTTATTTCAGTGAATCTGTGAAGCCAAGGCGCAATATTTCAAACGCCACCGTTTTAAACGCACCCAAAGACCAAGAAGTTAAACGTTACAGCCTTTGGAGCAGAGACTTTTCAAGTCTGTATCCTGTATATAAAATACCTGCTTACCAATCTCCTGTATGAGCTAAATAAATAATACAATGCCATATCTTATTCTTATCAACTATTTTAGTGACTTTGTGTACCTAATTCTGTTCCTCAGCATCAATTATTTCTAGAATTCGTATTTAAAAAAGTTTGGCCTTGTCGCTTTGGGCGTATTTTCTTTGGTAAATAGACTTCATTATTTTTTTTTGTATTTGGAAATAATATCAATAAAATAGCGTATTCGTACCGTAAAAATATTTTACTAGAGTGTTTAAATATAAAATATGTGTTTAGCATGCAGACAATGACATACTTTCACTTTCTTCAGTCTAATCAAATTACATTTTTAAGAGCTCTGGTAAAACGCCTCTTGCCTCGTCTGCAAACGTCAAAGTCAAAATATCTTCTGGAAAGAGGAAAAATAATACAAATTAAATATCTTGTTTACACAGAGCTGCGTAAATTGCTCATTATCCTAACTTTCTTTTTTCGTATAATGAAATCTGTGAATTCTTGACTGTTTCAAATAACAAAGATATAACAATGAGTAAGCATATGTATTCAACTGCAAATCTGAGTGACAAAGAATTAAAAGAACAAGGGAACAGACTTTTTAGTTTGCGACGCTATGAGGATGCTATGAACTGTTACACAAAGGCTATTGTAAGTTTTATTAACTTCTATATCTATCACGATCCGTCCCTAACACTAATATTCTGATTTGAATCCTTTTTAAAAATGTTACTGCTTGCTGAATCCAGGTCAAATTTTAAATACTTATATTGTTGAAGGGATATAGAACATGATTATACCTGATCCATTTATATATAGTTCTTACAACTAATATCTCGGAATAGCATCTTTCTATGATGTAATAATGATGGTATAGCAATTAAATGTATATCCATTTCAAAAATTATGTTTCCTTGTACTCCAAACTTTTAACTAGGAGCATTTTAGAGAAAACTAATATAGCTAATTACCAGTTAAGTACCTTTCATTGTACCCTGCAAAATTATCACTATATGCATTCTTGCTTTTATTGTATTTGCACTTTACCATAAAAGAATAAAACAGTTATAACAGATTTAACATGCATATATATTAATTATGAAAACCACACAGCTATAGCTATCACAATTGTGGCAAACTGAATATAAATAGAAATTAATATGATATATGCAAGGTAGATCTGATATAATTTTTCTATTTATCATAATTTCTCTCTAAAACAGATAATATATTGTCTTACAGATAAAAAATCCTTCCGTTGCAACATACTTCACAAATCGAGCACTATGTCACTTGAAAATGAAACGGTGGGAAGCGACATGCCAGGATTGTCGACGAGCCCTAGACATAGACACCAATCAGGTCAAAGGTCATTTCTTTCTGGGGCAAGCCCTGGTTGAGCTGGATTGTTATGATGAAGCTATCAAACACTTGCATAGAGGTGATTAGCGCAAGCCTACCATATAACTATAACTTTGTAAATTTTATTAGGGGATATAGAATGGAATATATACTACATTGTGTCAATCAAACTTCGATCAATATCTATGGTTTAATACCATTCATTTTAATTATAATGTGTGCTTAATGCTGCAAAATACTACACACAGATGGTGCTCAAGTGATAATTTTGCTTATAAGCAAGAAAGTACCAAGGCAGAACATAGTGGTGTCAAATTTCGTTGACTCAATCAGTGACACCCATAGTGTAATTGAACTACTTAATCCCAAACTAAAAGGTATTAACTTATTAAGCAATGGATAAACATAAATAAGTACATAATATAAGACATCCAAGAGTTGCAATGGTGTTCCTGCTCATCTTACTTAGATCTGCTGCTTTCCATTCCTAGACAGAGGCTTCGTTCATTAGACCATGGCAGGGCATCGGTAAGTACCTAAAAATTTGATCTGAATCTTTAATAATACCAATCTTTTTAACTTTTAGTTGAATACAAATGTGTTATCAAAGTCTCTTTATCCTTAACAGTCTGGCTTGGCTCTTTCTCTATTTTAATATATTTCTTTATTCTAGCAAATGACTTGGCACGCGAGCAGAAACTCAACTTTGGTGATGACATAGCCGCACAGCTCCGTATTGCCAGGAAGAAACGGTGGAATGTACAAGAAGAGAAGAGAATTACGCAAGAGATTGAGTTACAATCATATTTAAATAGGTTAGTTATCTACAAAATTGACAAATGTTATATTTTATTTCGATAAACTCAAACTCTGTTATGTGCCTTCAGTATTTAGGCGTAATGACCATAAAATAGTACCAAACAAGGTGTTCAATATATCTGACTAGCTCAAACATTCTTGATAATAAACACTTTAATGATATAGGTACCTATTTATGGACTACCAGTGTGTATAAATATTAAAACTAAATGATTGGCATTGTTTGTTAAAAAAAAAACTAAATGTTTGAATTCGTACATGTGAACACACCACAGATTTGACTAGAATTCCTGATAAGATAGAATGCAAATAAAAAAAATGATTATGTTATTATGTTCAGGCTCATATGCAAATTAAAAAAATAATTAATTACTTTCAGGCTTATTAATGAAGATATGCAGCGTAGAATAGAAGCAATTAAACTAGACAATGCCGGTGATGAGGAGACTAGTTCAAGAGTTACCAAAATCGAGGAGGAATGTGTAAGTTTTATTTAAATACCGTGTGTCCTGCGGTTTCACCTGCATCAAATTTAATCTTGTGGGCATGGCAAAAATAGTTATGATTAATTTCTTTCTTTACCATAATTTATTCAAATCTATGCCAGGGCTTAAAAAATAAATATAAATGCAAAAAAACAACTAAACTCACTCTATTATTAGTTAACAAATATATTTTATAAAATAGTAAATAAAATTAAGTATATCTTAAAATTAGGATATCTAGGTGACAGGTTCTACATCATGATATAGTTTTGCTATAGACTTTTTTATTGTCTGTACTTAATTTCATATTTTTTCTTCGTTTCAGAATAATTATGGTAGCGAGCTAAACAATCTATTCGCCAAAATTGATGACAGGCGAAGGGTAAGCAACCAAATATTCTACTTTTAGATTTAATGGTTGTATTCAAATATTTAGTAGTAGAATTATTATATAGATAAAATAATGATACGGAACCCTTAGTGCGCAAGTCCGACTCGCACTTTAGACTTTATTCCTGCAGGAGTTTAAGGTTGATTGGTAGAATATACCTCAAGGCTTTAGGTTAGCCTTTTGTGCATTTTATTATTTGTATACTTTATTTATCAAAACTTAAGTCTTTTAAGTTTTATTCAATGAAGCATAAATAAGTCTAGGTACTGTATCAAAATAATTTTATATGTAGGTAGGTATGTCATTGAATAATTCTGTGGTAAATAAAAAAATATTTATTTTTGTAGAAGCGTGACGTACCGGACTATCTTTGTGGAAAGATCAGCTTTGAAATTCTGAATGAGCCTGTGATCACCCCGAGCGGCATCACCTACGAGCGCAAGGACATCGAGGAGCACCTCGAGGTAAAAAGGAAATTTACACTTAACTGTCCGCCCCGGCTGCGCCCGGATCCCTTTTTTTTATAGCCTGTGTCACTCGGGTATAGTGTAGCTCTCCAACAGTGAAAGAATTTTTCAAATCGGTCCAGCCGTTTTGGAGGCTATTCAATCCAAACAAACAAACAAACTTTTCCTTTTTATTATATTAGTATAATATGGCGGATGTTCGAGCGTTTGAGACGCCGTCATTTTCGTCTCTACCTATATTTATAATGGTTGCAAATAAAATAATCAGTAATATTTTCTGATACTTTCAATCCCTTGACTAGGTATGAAATTTTAGGTTGCGGGATCGTATCCTGCTAGGGCCGGCTAGGGGCAGATGTCTGTGTGTTGAACACGAGCATCAATACCTGAGTCATGGATATCTATGTATACGAACTTTGTTTAGTTTAATGTTAATTTTCAAAGATACTTTTATTATATACTAGCGGACCGCCCCGGCGTCGCACGTACCCTATTTTTTTCATATTTTTTTTTCAAAATATTTTTTAGCCTATGTTACTCGTGGATAATGTAGCTTTCGAATGGTGAAAGATTTTTTAAAAACGGTCCAGTAGTTTTTCTATCCTATTCATTACAACCAATCGAACAAAGTTTTCCTCTTTATAATATTAGTATAGATAATAGTAGTATGTATCGATTTTTTATTCATTGGTTAATGATATTTCTTTTGTCCCCAGCGAGTCGGCCATTTTGATCCAGTAACACGCGTGAAGTTAACGTCGGATCAGCTGATACCTAACTTCACCATGAAGGAAGTAGTTGACGCGTTCCTACAGGAGAACGAGTGGGCGCTAGATTATTAATGTAAATACATTTTATGGATGAATGTCGATTGTTGTGAACACTGAGCTATTAGTAGCTTTTTAGGTTTATAATTGTATTGAGTTCTTGCCCCTTATGATCATATTATGACCAAATTTACACATGGTTTGAAAGCCACCCCAATTGTGTGTAACGAAAACTTTACATTTTTTTTTTAAATACGCGAGTTAAATAAGTTTTCATTGTTTCATTGTAATGTGTAATAAATGCGAAGGCATCAGAGTGGTAAGTACATAAGTATGAGTTTCATGCTTCGTTAGAAATGTTTTTGCTTATTTTCTTCAGGTTCTTATAATAATGTAAATAATTGACAGGGTCTACCTACGGTCCAGTGAATAAAATTGAATGTACGTAACTACCTATTATATAAGAAGAATATTACTGTATATTTTCTTAGGACAAACTTAATTTAAAATCTGTCACTATATGTCAAAAATGTCATTTTGCCATGATTTCACTTGACGATCACTCTAGTATATTGAGACGGGTAATAATAATAATATCATTATCTCAGTATAGTTTACTGGGTATATTGCATTAAATTTTTGATTAAAATAAAGTGATAAAATACTTTTTATCACTTTTTGAAAAAAAAATGTTTTCGATTAATTTAGATAATTCGTGATTTTGTTTAATTTTAAGATTTTTGTATAAATAAAAATTATGTTTGTTTACATTATTTAAGACACCTCAAGAAGCAAGCTCAGTGTTCAAGTTATTTATGGTGATTTATAAAACTAGTTTCACCACTTCCAAACATTTTGTAGATAAATAAGAGTATAGAGAAGTCGCAATAATGCCGCCGAGTCGAAAATCTGCATGTTGGGCCTCGTTGTAGGATGAGGTCCAGCTGTCGTGTTTCACCAACGAGAGACAAGCTACTGTCCTGTGATTGGTGGAACATGACAGGTGGACCTCATTCTACACGACACGCATCTGGCGGGTTTTGGTGGAAATTAAGCTGACACGGAATTCAGAGAATAGACATTAGAATCAGGTCCAGCTGTCGTGTTCCACCAATGAGAAGCAAACTACTGGCCTATGATTAGTGGAACATGACAGGTGGACCTCATTCTACATGACACACTTCTAGCGGGTTTTTATATAAATTTAGCTGACACGGGATTCAGATTTAAGACAATATAAAACAGAGCTGAATTATTTTTTACTAAGAAATAATGTTTAACTTCGTTTTTATAATTTTGCACGGCATTTTAGACCTTGATCTCGAAGTAATACAGTCACAATTACACCGTATATTTCTTAAAATATCATATAAAAATATGACTTCTATCTAAAATGACGTTTTTTCGTATTTTATATAAAACGAAAAAAAAACTGGTTAAATTTTAATAATTGTTATAAATTTGTTTGGAAATGGTGAAACGAATAAATGACATGTTATTATGTAATTTAGTTCTTTTCATTTGTACTGCTTATTTAAGTGAACTGTATCTTAATTATTTTATTGTAAAATTAATAGAAGTTGATATCATTGACTTTGGGTTTTTTATTTGATCCCATTAGATAGTAAGGTAGGTCAGGCATATAAGGCCCAGCTGGTTACAAGGCCCAGAAGCCAAAACTCACATTTCCAAGAGTATAATTCGCTCGACACTTCACGCACACAAAGAAACAGTCGATACAAAGAGCTGGCAACATCGCTTGGATTCGCACGCGCCGCCATTTTGTCAGTACCGTGCAAAAAGTCTTTGAGTGAGGTTGCGGCTGTGCTTGATGTAAATTTTACTATAAGAAAATTGCGTTTTCTCGAGGTTTATGAATAGGCACTGTGTTATTTTTCAATTTGGATGTAAACAGAGGTTACCTGGCTGTATGTAGAAAGGTAAGTTTTTAGTTTCATGTCTATTTTTATGTTTAATAATCGTCATTATTCTAGAATCTTCACTTTAGCTAATAAGGCCCACTGTTAGAGTAGGTAACAAGGCCCGGGCCCCGGGCCTTATTAAACGTATGAGATGTAATCGTAGACTTAAATTTGAAGTGCGTCAATAGATATAAAACAAATAAATAAAAAAAACACTAATAAATACTTAATTTTGATTATTTAACTAAATGAATTGTAATGTTTTTAGACTTTTTCTTTCCAGATTAAAAAGATGTCGTCACCACCTAAACCAGTAAAGAAAAAGCGGGCCCTATGGTCAGAGAAAAGTTTGGCCGCCGCAATGGCTGCTGTGAGAACCGAAAGTCTTTCACAATAACTTCTTAATAAAAATACTTAAGTAAAATGTTGTAAGTACGTTCGAAAACAAATGATTCTTTTTTATTGATCTCGTAACATAGCTAATTTGATAAGTGCCATATAAAAATAATTAAAATGTTACAGTTACGTATGAGTGACGAATATCGTTATATTTATTAGAAATTAGTTTTTATATATAGCCTTTAGTTCAAAAAGGCCCACAAAATTATGGTTGATTGAAAAATTATGAGCGATTCTTTTTTATTTTTGTTAAATATTTATGTTACCAGTGCTGTAACAAAAGAAGGTTTAATTTTATGTTAATTCTTACTATTTTAGAGGAAAATCGTTGATTTTTTATATGTTTAGTATAATAAGGCCCAAAGGCAAATAAAAAAACAAATTATAAATATCCTCATGTTATGAAGGTACCAAATATTGTTTTCTGTGTAAGTGTGACGTTAAAAAGTTTAAAAACCTGTTATTTACGTTAATAGGATCAATTCTTTGGCGGGCTTTACTACCTACATAGTGTTTAATAAGGCCCAAAACAGTAGTTTTAAAAAACTTACACTAACCTCAAATACACTAATATTTTCACTGTTATTTTGATTTATAAAGAAATTTAAATAAACGTGTCGTCTATATCGAATGAGTTTTACTTGTTATCCTTTTTATATTGACAGATATTTCGTTTTAAATAATGGTGGGCCTTATATACCTAATCTACCTTAATAAGGTGCATTATTCCTTACCCGTTTCTAGAAAAATTATAATTGACAGAATTATCTTGCAGTGAGCATAATGAAGAAGAGACCTAAGGTCACGGGTTCAAATCCTGTTGGAGATCTTTTTGTTTATTTTGAAAGTACATTTTTCAATATACGACTATCTGCCCGCTAAATAGTTGGACGGCATTATTGGTGTATAAACCTCCAATTATAATATTATACTAGTTTTTGCCAGCGACTTCGTCTGCGCATGATTATAATCTACTAGCTGTGCCCGCGACTTCGTCCCCGTGGAATAGTAATTTTTCATAAGGCTTCATATTTTCCCCGTTTTTTACACATTTTCCACTGTTTCTTCGCTCGTATTGGTCGCAGCGTGATGTTATGTAGCCTAAAGCCTTCCTCGATAAATGGTCTATCCAACAAAAAAAGAATTTTTGAATTCGAACCAGTAGTTCCTGAGATTAGCGCGTTCAAACAAACAAACTCTTCAGCTTTATAATATTAGTATAGATTATAATATTAGTAGGTATAGATGTGTAATTTTGATGTGTAATCTATATTATTGTAAAGTTTCGTCAAAATACAGTCTAGTAATTTTTGCGTGAAAGAGTAACAAACATACATCCAGACATCCAATCCAGACACATTCTTACAAACTTTACCGTTTATAATAAATATTACAGCTACTCTCTTCGAAAACAATTTTGAACGATTTGTTAAATTACGAAAATATAAATCTTTCTATTGTAATTTCGACTTTTGTTCCAATACAATAACAAGATCGTCAACATTAATTTGTCAAAGCAATAACTCTTTCGGCTGGAGAGAGGACAGCCTAATAATTGCTTGTAGCTTGAATAAAAATTAATAGTAAAAATGGCATTTTTTTCATATACCTACATAAGTAAGTACTTAGGTACTTACTTATGTACATACATAAGTACTTAGGTACTTATGTAGGTATATGGATGTAGGTGTTATAAGGACTAATTAGCAGCTTACAAAATTTATTACGATAAAAAAAGCTATATAAGAAAACTAGCAACCCGCCCCAGCTTCACACGTAGGTATGCTATAAACCTTTATCTTGAATCACTCTATCTATAAAAAAAACCGCTTCAAGATCCATTGGGTAGTTTTCAAGATTTAAGCATACCTACATACGGACGGACAGACAACGACAGCGACTCTGTTTCATACTATCTATACTAATCTATACTTAATATTATAAAGCTGAAGAGTTTGTTTGTTTGTTTGTTTGTTTGTTTGAACGCGCTAATCTCAGGAACTACTGGTTCCAATTCAAAAATTATTTTTTTGTTGGATAGACCATTTATCGAGGAAGGCTTTAGGCTACATAACATCACGCTGCGACCAATACGAGCGAAGAAACAGTGGAAAATGTGTAAAAAACGGGGAAAATATGAAGCCTTATGAAGAAGTGACAGAAGACTTTGACAGATCTTTGACGAAACAATCGGACGGGCAGGACGACGTCTGCCGGGGCCGCTAGTGTAGTGATAAAAAGTGGGTAGGCACTGAATTAAGACGTAGGTAGGGTCGGAGTTCTAAAACCGAATCGAGTTCGCTTGCGAAGTCAGTTGGAATACCACTTCCATGCGTGCGCGGTTCTTCAACACGTTGGACGAATAGTACCTAACTACCTGATATTATGTATAGAGGAATCGGAAGACGTGTTGATGCAATACAATTTAATAGCGACTGACACAGAGTGACACTTCTTGTCACATACATCACAGTAGGTACCCAAGGGCGTGCATTCAATATAGGCACAATGGTATAAATGTATGGAGTGCCTACCCTGACGTAATACATGCGCGACCCTCACTGCACGCGCCTGCAGGTACCTACCTATCATGAAGTGGTTTTGGAAACGATAAATTTGCTGGTGCAGCGGAGGTAGATTAATAATGGCAGGCGAATAGGATCCGGCTGGGTACCATAGATCCGAGTTGGGGAAATCACAAAACACACTTAAGGTATTTAGAATTAGTAAAAATGTTACATTACTGTAGTGACATTTTACATAGTATTCTGTTATATATATCAATGTAAAAGTAAAGGCTTAAGAGCCTCCTTTCAGGAGTCTCGCCACCCGTCCGGTTTTGCAGTGAAGGCCCATTAGCTGGCCAACTGCGCTTCAGTATTCAGTTCGGAAAAAAAAAAACAATGTAAAATGTCACTTGTGACATTTCATTTCATTATAACAATAATAAAACAAAAACCAATATTTTTAATCTATACCAGGCTTTTAAACTATTTCTGCGTCGTATGCATTTTCAACAAAAAACAAAACCATCAGAAGTGCACAAATTCATCCGTTTCGTAGCATGCAACTGCAATTTGGCACAAGCTGCAGTGAATGCAACATTGTGGCTGTGTCCAATGATTCAACTATTTTAAGTTTCAATAGGAATAATAGGTAAAGTTAAGTCGAATATCTACTCGTTTTCAATTAAGATTTTGGAATGAAACAACCATGTTTTAACTAACGTATTTTATTCTATTTGCTGACGTTTCGAAAGCTTTAGGTACATTTCAATTAAGTAGTTATCAAATCATCAGTTACCATTACATCACCATCATCATTATCCAAAATTAAATCTGTTATAATTGATATTGTTTTATTCCAATGATACATGATGGTAATTTCAAATGCCTTCGCGGTTATTACACATTGGTATGAAACAACTATTAGACAATGAATTGTCAGCTCAGTCGTGCTACGATTATGGAGACTGTAAATAATCCGAAACGTCATCAAATAAAATGTAATATAAATGCGCGAGTTAAATACGTTAATAGTTGTTTCATTCCAAGATATATAATGGTTTAAAAATGAAATACCAACCTACGTTTCTTATTAAACTCTGAGAGTCTCCTAACTTAAGTAGGTAAATATTCCCGCAAGAGGAACTATCAGGACATAATACAAAAGACATAAGCATTTAAACTATCTTATAAATCATGTGGGATTGTTTTATTAGTAAATTGAATAGACTTGTCTGGAGTAGCGCCAGCGAGCAACAGATGTGTTAAAATACTTTGGCAAGGCGTGCGAGGAAAAAAGACTATGTGGAACTTGAAATGAAGTGTTTAATAATTTGTGTTGCCCACTAAAGAAGCTAGTCCGTACGGTTTTTAACACGTGAAAGGCGCTGTTCAATTGTTACGTAAGCACTATAGGGGGGGGGGGGGGTCTAGATGGTGATTACGTCAGCAAAAGTGTATCTAAAAGGAGTTTTAAAAAATGTTGAATGAGTATTATTTGCCTATATCCTAAGCTTAGATTTAAGTATAACTATTTCATAATATGATTAAAAAAAAATAGGATAAATACATTTAAAAGAAAAAAATCTTAATATAACTAAGTAGTAAGCATCCCTTAATATTATAGTTGTTTCATTCCAATGTGTAATAACCGTAAATGCATCAGAAATTATTTCGTACTAGCTTCTGCCAGAGACTTCGTCCGCGTGGATTAGTTATTTTCCCTGTTTTTTACACATTTTCAACTGTTTCTTCGCTCCTACTGGTCGCAGCGTGATGTTATATAGCCTAAAGCCTTCCTCGATAAATGGTCTATTCAACAACAGATTTTTTCAATTTGAATTAGTAGTTCTTGAGATTAGCGCGTTTAAACAAACAAACTCTTCAGCTTTATAATATTAGTATAGATTACTTCTTTCATTCTAAAACATACAATGCTCAGTACCCAAGTCAAATTTAAAACCTCATTCGCTCGGTCGATTACGTATATTCCACATAAAACAGTTAATTTCTTTATCCCTCATTCTATACTTTCCTGGGACTTACATAATATCTACATTCAGAAATCCATAAAACCATACATACATTCGTAGCGCGTAGCTACGCTTCGCGGGTGCTACGGCGCTACGAGGTGTCTACGCGGGCGACGATTTGATTTAAAGCGGGGCCGTGAATTGTGCTACATCGTTTGTCTTATTCTGAGAAAGTCTAAAATCACTTACTGTATAAGTAAACTAGTGGTTCTTAAGCTTTTTAGATCCGTTACCCTTATAACCTAAGGGTCACTGATTTTACCCCTCCTTCAAACTTTGAAATTCAGCGTTCGAGACAACTACCAGCTGATTGTTACCCAAATTTTACTTCCGCGGGGGTAATTACCCCCAGGTTAATAACCTCGGGTAAAAACCTTTATTATGTATGCGTGGCTTAATTTCTTAATAAAATTTAACTAACAAAAAGTTCGCACCAAACAGTGACCTTGTGTAATATATAATATTTGACTCACATTTTTCTCTTCTCTCTAAATTATTGTTTTATCTCTTATTTTACCCCATGTAAGTATGTAATCTCTTGGTCCACTATTCTCATGTTCGAACTTGAAATTATGGAATTGATGTAAGACATATTTCAGTTTTAATTGAATTTCACTTCCTAAATAAAAAGTACGCGGGCGTACGGGCGTAAGTAATCTAGTAAATATATAACATACAATACTCAGCAGTCCCCTTTCCACAGCCAGCCACTTTCTCTTGGTTACACATTAAGTTCATCGGAACTTTTCTTATTGTGTTAAAAAAAAAATGTACTTAAGTATTCAAAATTTTATATTATGCTGTGAAGAATATGATCAGAATAATCCTCTCGATATAGAAGGGGGTACAAGCTACAATCGTTTCTCGCTCCGCCGCTTTCTTGAAATATATCGCCGTTTAGACTTTTCACCAGATATGTTTTTGCTATTCGATTTATACATACTCATGCTTAGGCGGTGCTTTACGATAAAAGCTGTATAAAATAATAGAATCATTTACTTAATATTTTTCACAATACCTACCAGCTTTTGCCTGCGACTCTGTCCGCGTGGAATTTCATATAAAATTTCATCCCCTTACAAACCTTTTTTTCGCAATTAAAAGTAGCCTATGCCCTTTTTCGGGCTCTAGACTACCGGTGTACCCAACTTCATTTAAATCGGTTCAGTAGTTTTAGTGTGAAAGCGAGACAGCCAGAGTTCCTTTCGCATCAACGATACTCAAGTTACAGTCGAATTATCATACAAACATACAGCGCTCAGCCGTCGTCTTCTATCAAATCCTATTATTATCTAAAGCTTACAAACGGCGGACTACTGTTACAAAATTATTAAAAACCTTTTTGTATTCAAAAGAAACGGTTTTTAGCATAACGAAAGTTACGTTACGCAAGCCATATGTATATAAGCACTTATAACCTATTTACATATCTAAAGCAATTGGGTTTTTAATAAAAAGCTTTAGTTATATGCCTAGTACATTTTTACTTAACACCTCATTAGCGAAGCGTATAACGAAAAAAGTATTATAAATACGAATCGAACGTAATATAAATACTTATTACAATGCTAAAGATAGGGTTGCCAGATCGAATAATCTATATATCTGGATACTTTTTCAAAATGTTTGGATTGACAGGACATTTATTGCCTCATTAATGGCGGAACGAATGCTTTCCGAAACTAGGATGTAACACAGACGGTTTCCGACCTTCTGTCATGCCTATAGGTATATAGAAGACTAGCTGTCCGCCCCGGATTCGCCCGGATCCCTTTTTTTATAGCCTATGTCACTCAGGAATAGTGTAGCTAACAGTGAAAGAATTTTTGAAATCGGTCCAGTCGTTCTGGAGCCTATTCAATTCAAACAAACAAACAAACCTCTCCTCTTTATAATATTAGTATAGAAAAGTACTTCAAGAGGTCACAAAAATAAATAAGAAATGCATTTATTTACTTACTTTACTTCTTATTTATACAGTAAAAGCTTATGACGTAACAATGACCCAAATAATTATTTGCTTTTCCTTGTTTTTGTTGCCCTTTGTACGGCCTTCTTGTTAAATTAAAAGTATTTGTACGTTTATCCAAATAAGTTTATGCGCGTTACCCACGCGATATCCAATCGCGCGACCGCATTTTTACTACGTATGTTTTTACTTTATAAAAATAGTTCAAGCTAAGAAAATAAACGTCACTTTGGTTGTTCTAAATTTGATGCTGTGATACAAATGTAACAAGTATAGCGGATTTAACTCGCGTGTTTTGTTTTTTGCTGACTGTCGTGGCGTTTGACCTTCTTTGTTGACGCGGCCGACTGACAACGGACTGGCCCTAGCCACCGGGACCTATGAATCTAGACTGGGTAGTTAACAATTGAGACCGACGACAGGACGCGACAAGACGCTTTTCCTATAATAAAAATGACGATGTGAAAAGTGCGTCTCAATTCACAAAGTTTCGAAAACTTTAGTTTTCATATTCATAGCCGAGCTCATGATAGTCGTACTTATAATATGCTAGCTGTAAAGTTTTCGAAACGTCAGCAAATAAAATAAATTACAAGAGTTTTATCCGTTATCTTTCTTTTATTCAAATGTAATAATAGATAGTTAAAAAAAGTGAAAATTGTAATTTTTCTGCAGCAAAGTTAAAAATATTTAACCTAGTTCGAGGTTCTGTCGTCACCTCTGCATCCTTCGACGTTTGATGCAACCTCCGAGGCGGGGCGGTATTCTGGAAACGATATCGCAACTATTTCTTAGTACATTTTTATTATTATACTGGCTGTCCGCCCTTCTCACGGATCATCTTTTTTTATAGCCTATGTCACTCGTGGATAATGTAGCTTTCGAATGGTGAAAGAATTTTTGAGATCGGTCCAGTCGTTCTGGAGCCTATTCACCTACTTTAGGTTATACAAATAACTATCTCTATCTTTCCGTATCTTTATTAAGTAGTGGAGGCCCTTCTATCGTCACACTTGATGAGTCATCTTGAAGAAAATGACTTACTGACTGACAGACAATACGCCTATAGGAAAAACAAGTCGACGACGATTGCAGCTCACCAAATATTTGATTGCATATTGACTGGCTTGGATGAAAAGCATAAAATGGCTGGTATTTTTTGCGATTTATCCAAAGCCTTCGACGTGATTTCACATGAATTATTATTAAATAAGTTAGACAAGTATGGCATTAAAAGTATTCCGTATGCACTGTTTGCGTCGTTCCTCAGGGGACGTAAACAGTCGGTTAAAATGACAATTGATGGTAAAATTACTACCTCAGAATCTGGATTTGTACAATTAGGAATCCCTCAAGGATCCGCATTAGGAAATACGCTTTTTTTGACTTTTATCAATGATTTGCCAACGTCCATTTCTATTGGCCTGTCTGTTTTGTTCGCTGATGACACTACCGTGGTGGTCAGCGCTCGTAATTATGAGGAGCTGACTCTCAGGATCCGTGGAGCCGGCGAACAACTACAGACATGGTTCTCTGCAAATGGACTAATATTGAATATGGCCAAATCAAATGTTATGATATTTAATGGCAGAAGCGTTACGTTACCTCCATGCGTCATGAACAGCCCGATGCCGCTGTGCAGTGAGAGCAGGTTCCTTGGCTTTATGCTAGACTCGAACCTAAACTGGAAGGGCCATGTCGACAAACTTTGTGATAGGTTGAGTAGTGCGGTGTTTGCGTTGCGTAAGCTTAAACCGTTAATCTCTGCCGATGCACTCAAACAAGTGTATTTTGCACATTTTCACTCCATCATGTCGTACGGAACGCTCCTCTGGGGAAACTCCACTGAAGCCGGTAGGGTGCTGGTGATCCAGAAACGAGCGTTGCGTACTCTTGTTGGGGCGAAATATAGACAGTCGTGCAGAGACGTGTTTGTTGCTCAACGCATTATGACGCACTATTCCCTATACTTGTTCGATATATTAATGTTCATAAGGAATAATATGGAACAATTTAAAGTAATAAGCAGAGAAAGTCGTTTCGCTGGACGTCTGAGAACGGTCCCCCGTCGCATGGCCCTTGCAGAAAAGAATCCGCGTGTTCTTGGACCGAGTCTGTATAATCGCCTACCTGACGTGATAAAGAACGTGCCGTCTGACGAAGCATTTCGGCGCCAACTGAGGAACTTTTTATTGGAAAATCCATTCTATTCTGTTGACGAATTTGTTCAAAAATATAAATAAATTATTAAATTTCTGTTTAATAGTAATAAATTGTATTATATGAATTATTCCGTCTGACAAATTGTATTGACGACTAATGAGAAAAATCCATAATAGTTAATATATTTGACATTATATGTATGACAAAATCTTATTGTAATGAAATTGTGATTTTGCTGTTAATTATTATTAAATCTTATTGTTCTTTGTTTTTGTTTTTGACGATCTCAATATGAGTACATGTAATTTGACATACTAATGTAATTATATTGTATAAATTTTGGGAAATAAATGAATCTAATCTAATCTAATCTATTTTAACTGCTAAAAACTGCACCTACTATTACAAAAAAAATGTTTCGTACATGAAGAATTTGTATCTAAAAGTAACCCATATGAATGTAAATAAAGTGCACCTACTATTTAAAAAAATGTTAACTGTTTCGTACATGAATAATCAGTATCTAAAAGTAGGTAACCCTGGTTTAGCCAGGTTAGAAAAATGAACACATTTGACTGTAAAAAGGTAAACTCTGTAATTTGTAACGATATCGTTGTTACATCGCAACGAGAACAGAATGAATTCTGCGCATGCGTATGGAAGCGGGTCGAGAGTAACGCCCACTGCCATCCAATTTGTAATACACTCACCAAATAATAGTGAAATATTTAATATATTCAGAATTTTATTTATTCATGTTTAATGAACTGCATTTTAAGTGGGAAATTCGGGATTTTATAAGTCAGTGGGTATGAATTACAATGTCATATGCATTTTAGGTTTCATTGAGTAGGAATATTTTTTTAATTATTGATGTTATGCAAAGTTAGAGAACCCAATTATATTTGAAATAATATCGAAACGAAACATACTGACTTATCGGTAATAAATCGATTCTAAGAAAAAAAAAAAAATTATTAACTTTTATGATTATATTTTTTTTAGAACCAAAACTGTTAAAAATGGCAAAAAAAAAATGAAAATTTCTACATAATAATATCGAAAATTAATAATGCAAACGTCAAACATGACTTAAGCGGTATTTTAACTTAGCAAAAATATAAGCGATGTTATTAGCTAAGCGACGATATCCCGAAGCTTCAATAAAAGCACGAGCCTATGATGAATTGTCTCGACAGCTTGTCATGTCGATGTCTAATTCTCACGGTGATCTGTCAAAATATCAGAACGTTGCTCTCTTATTTCTTGTTGACAACGAAACAATATTGACACGACTTTATTGACAATTCTCAGTAGGTATGTCTCGACAGTTGATCACAGGCTCGGTAGTTAGGTCTGTTAATTCTTTATACCGAAAACAAAACAATATCGACACGACAAACCTTGCCGACAATTCTCAATACGTCTCGACAGTTCATCATTCGCAGCGAAGTTGGGACGCTGCGCAGAGGCGAGGAAGGAGCGGCCGGTGCGGAGGGCGGGCCGATTCATGTTTACGCCGCCGTCAGCTGTTCGCCATGAATGCGCCGCGCCCGCGCTTCGCATCGATTGAGTGATACCTGAGGCTGCCGAGGAGCCACGTGCGGCCGAGACCGCCGCCAGTGCCGCCGCGCCCGCCGGCCAGACCGCGCGACCACCCCGCCATCTCGCCCGCGACAAAACCCCGACTCAATGGAATACCAGAGGTGACCGCTAAAAACATCGCAACCACTTCAACAGTCGTAAGTATTTTTTTTAAATAAAATCAAGTCGACTCATCCGACTGCGTTGTCAGATGTTTACCGGAACCTTATCGTTGGAGCGGATTTTTTTTACTAAATGTTATTGTTATCGATCGTTCGTAAGTTCGGGCTCGTTTTGGTAATATTTATTAAATTGGTTTACGTAACGGGAGGGTGATCGGGAGTGATTATCTGGGCGCTATCCCGCCACGCATGCCGTCACGTTACATAAAATCGGTGTTTTTTAATGATGTCCTTCTCAACGGCTTCGGTTGATTGGAAGTAACCTTCAAAAATAAGTGTGTTTTTGGAATTTTTGGAATCGTAAATTGAAAACCATTAGATAGTATCGCTCCAATTAGTAAACCGTTTGATGATTCAGAGTGTTACAACATTTTAACTAAATTAAATTTTATGTTTATGTCCCATTCGTCCCAGTGACCGTAGCCTTGACCTGAAGCTTAAGATATGGTTAGTGGAGGTCGTGGGTTGGAATATGAAATAGGACAATAAAGTTGCATCCCCTTGCGCTGACTAGGATTAGGTATGCTTGCAACAGGCTGTGCCGAGCTCGCCCTTGCTCCATAAAATACTCCGCTTATGAATTTCCACAAGGGCAAGTCCTTTACGATTCTTGCTTGAGAAAACATAAAACATACACACTTTAAGCTTTTTCATTACATATAGGAATATTGAATAAGAAAACACAATGTAAACTATTATGGATTCATTGATACAAATGCCAAAAGACGTTGCAAAATCGGAAAAGTATCAAGCAGTAATATACTATATAAATACAAAACTCGACACGTGTTTATCTTCTATATGAAGCTTCCTCAGAAATTGACAGTATGCCAGTATCACCAAGTAGCATGACTTGTTGGTTGTGTTGAACTTTAAAGTAAGTACCATCTTTAAGGATACTCGTTACAGCAGGAAAAATAGTCTACAAAACAATAAAGAGTTAAAAATTCACTCGTAATAATAAGTTTAGGTACTAATATAATAAGGGTAGTCATTTAAGGAAGGTTTGTTCGCCACTGAGCATTATAAAACTGTAAATATTGATACTGCAATGAGATGCTATAATAGGACGAAGGACAGGTCACTGTCGTTATAAAAGAACTACGCATACATAACACGATGAAAAATGCACGTGACGAAAAACAAAACACAAACGAGTTCAATAGGTATCGACTTAACTCGATTAATGAATCGTTTATTGGGACGGAATATTTTACAATACCTATGCATCCGTATTGAGTTGAAATTGCTTTGAATAGAATTAAGCGATTATCCCTACTCAGTCCGATGAGCTATAATTGGTTACGCGATACATATAGGTATTCGCTTTCAATAACTTTTTGGCACATCCTAATATTATAACTCTGATTCTGATAGTCTCATAATTAAATTACTAACCGTTTATGATAACTTCTTAAGAAGCTATCATTTGCAGTTAATTTATTCTTTGTAATTGATCATGTTAAAAGTAGTTTAGCGTTAGACTATTGTCAGCTCAGTCGTGCGGTTATGGAAACTGTAAAGAATCCGAAACTCGAGATTCCGGTAATAACCGCGTAGACATAAGAAATTATTAAAAGTGATTTGTTAGTATGTATGTAGGTATTATCTTCTCGATAGTTTAGGGCCAGAAAGGACGTAGGCTACTTTTAATTGCGAAAAAAGGTTTCAAAGGGGTGATGAAATGAAGTTTGAAATTCCTCACAGACGGAGTCGCGGGCAGAAGCTAATCAGTTGTACCTATTTGTTTCATTCCAATTTCTGCAAAGATAGTAAATTATATTCTGCTTTTACGAGGCAAATACTACAGCAATTTTATTAAGGCTAATTATTCAAAATTATTGCGTCAAGTTCGCAAAGTGCTTTGCGGTCGCGTCAACTATTAAAAGCAATTATTTTTCGCTGTGAAATTTACAGTCAAATTCCAACTAGATTTATGACCAAGAGTATTAAATTTAGTCGTAATTTAAACATTATAATGGTTCTGTGATCCGAAAAGTCCGGTTTTAATGAGGGATTAAGTACTCCGTAGCTGTTTCGCATTATAAGTTATACTCAGTAATAAACAAGGAATATGTACCTATAAGGAAACTTATGAGAAAAAATGCATTGAATTTAGACTAATGTTGCCCATACTTTATTACTAAAGAAAACGTAAAATTAGATTTAACTTGAATGACTGCATAACGGACACGCGCACAGCCTAAACAGCTGATCGAAGACACCTGAAACCTGGAAAGTGTGCTCTTTGTATTTACGATAAGAAACGTTTTTCTGAAATTCTGCTCCTAGGGGTTGAAAAAGGGGTGCAAAGTTTGTATGACCACGTGATTCTTTGTCCGAGCTATTTCAAATGCATAAATTAATGGAAGACGTATTAAATACGTTCTATCAATCGAAATTCGATCGATATTTTTGGTTCAATACCATTAGTTTATAATTATAATGATATTTTGTACTAAGAAGAAAAATTATGGGATGCTGAAACGAAAAATTCGCATGTAAAAAATGAAAGTACAAGGCCGAATTGAATGAGTACCTAGAGAAATTTAAAGACTCATCAGTGGATTCTCATGGTATAGAGGTCAGCACGCTGCCGCTAGTAAAGGCAAGGGCGTAGGTTCGAGTACCACTGAGAGTAATATTTTTTTTACTCTTGTCTTAGTACAAAATATCATTATAATGGAAGACGTATTTCGTAAACACGACAGCTGGCTCTCATTCGTGTATCGTATTTTTGACACGTTGATTTGACCCTCAACGGTTATATTATTACATGTAGATAATAATTTACATACTTATGACTGACTCCTTCACGGTGATGTTTCATTGAAGTCTTTGTTATTCATGAACGTGTGCGTACAGGAAGCCTAGACCGTATAAATGAATCTCAATGACGGCTTTAGATTCTGGAACAGGTACGACTGTATTCTTAGCAAGTCTATGTGATGTTGAAGTACTGAGTACAATGTGTTTTGTGTTCTTTATTTCGTACAAAATATGATGCTTTTCACTACCAGTGAATTATACTTAATATTTTAAGTTTGGCTTTGCATCCGAAATTAGATATAATAATGGAGTTTATTATAAATTCATTGTGTTTTGTTTTCGTTACAAGAAATAAGGTATTAAGAAAATAAACCGTCTAATTATATGAGTATTTTTTTTTATAAAAATACGCGATATACTTCCGTATATATATTTAAACGATAATTTTACAGGTGAAGGTGGTTTTTATTAGCATTTTATAATTTACAAAAGAACAGCAAAGTGATAAAGAAAATCTTCAAAATTGAAGTTCAATTATTTTTTCCTCGATTAAGAGAAACTTCGTAAGCACTCAAAAATACTTTGTACAATAGTTATTAAACAAGAACCCAGATTAGGACCCTTCATCCGAAAATAAATGGTTCCGTTTATATCCCACAAAGTCTTTTGAACAAAAAAATCATTGTTGTGACCTGCGTCGGATGCATCGTTTTCAATCTCTCTTTTGTGACAAAGTGAGCACTTTAATTCTACTCGAAAAGGGATTTGCCCCAAGGTTTTTGCGTTCGCTTTAAAATAGGTCAAGCATTTGCTTTAAGCATGTTCGAAATCAGCTTTTAGTTGTTTAGAAGTCCATTAGTCTGCCTCACTTGATACAAGAGTATTTGGTTCCCAATTATAAGTCCTGAAAAACTACTTTTAGTTAGGAAAATAAACAAATTTATGGCCTAAGAAAACAAAATGGGAAACATCTGTGCAACTTCATTTTAACAAATTTATATGCAAAACGTCCCACAAAGTCCATCGTATTGTCCACGGGTTATTTAGTTTTTTTTTAAGTATAAAAAAAAAACACTTTAGCGTTAGACCATCGTCAGCTCAGTCGCGCTGTGAATATGGGAACTGTAAAGTTTTCAAAAGATCAGAAAACATAATAAAATACGCGTTTTAATCCGTTATAGTTGTTTCATTTCAATGTGTAATCAACGCGAAGGCATCATTAATTTAGATTGAAACCTAAAAACAACAATATTTAATGACCTACATATATAATACCTATATTTACCAAAGTAAAAACTGTTACACGTATACGTGGAAGTAAAACCAAAGAATGGATTGCTTCCGTTTATCCTCGGAAACGTAAAGTTCAGAACAGAAACAAATTAATATGAAGTACGTAATCCGGTGCAAATCTCCCGGACTTGTATGAGATATCAAGAACTTGGAATACAACTTGAGGTAGACTAATGTCAAGTCAAATTGCGGTTAAAATTTCTAGTGGGAGTGAATACGAGATCTATCTAACTAGCATTAGTATAGAATTGAGGTTAGTCACTAAAATTATAGAAGAAAATGTTCACTACAATGTATAATCGAAATTCGATTGTCATAGGTATACCTTATGGTTTAATACCATTAGGTAATTTGAAGTTCAAGTCCCACTGGGGTCCCGACTTTTTATACTCTTGTCTTGGTACAAATCCAAAAAATTCATTATCATTATAGAAGTAGCTAATGATACTTGTAGTAAAGTACTTCTATAATGATAATGAAATTTTTGGATTTGTACCAAGACAAGAGTATAAAAAGTCGAGACCCCAGTGGGACTTGAACTTCAAATTACCTAATGGTAATATATTTCTTTCCTAAACAAATAAAAAATGACAAAGATAAGTGCTTCTGAATACGTGTTCAATATTTTTTTGGATTTAAGTTCTTAAGAAAGAAAAAAAAAATACTGTCGTAATGCCTATTAAATACATCAATAATTACATCCATCTCGGTTGACTCTAATACTTGGGTGTGAATGTGAAGTGACATTTTCGCGTATTAATTTTAAGATGACGTTTCGAGAATATACAGTTGTCATGTTCGTAACAATATGATGATTAAGTGGAAACCTATGGTTTAGTTCCAGGATGAAGTTATCTGGATATAACGGTATCACTTAAAAGTTTAAGGATACAGTGACCTAGATAAAATTGCATAACGTAACCTCGACGCTTACTCGGCTCCTGTACAGTCAACATCATGTATATCGTAGCGGTAAGCTCAAATATACAGTATACTATATTTTTTTAAAAACGGGATTTAATCGCGTATATAAATGTTGTATAATACTGGCTATTGTACAAATACTAATCAATTTTTTTTAATTTTAAACTACTTATTCTTTTACTTCAATTAAAACTAACGTCAAGTAAAGCTGCTCTATAATTTATCTCTTAAATACTCGCTTCCTGCGACATCTTCTAACAATAAATGTTACTAAATAACCTCTGTAATTTCCGATGCGAAGTTGTAAGTGAGGTAATTAAGTAAAATATACACAACTAGCTTCTGCCCGCGACTTCGTCCGCGTGGAACTCCTCCTTTTTTGCAGTCGGTTAAAAAGTAGCCTATGTTTTTTCTCAGGCTCCAGACTTTCTTTGTACCAAATTTCATTTAAATCGGTCCAGTAGTTTTAGCGTGAAAGCGTAACAGACAGACAGACAGACAGACAGACAGAGTTACTTTCGCATTTATAATATTAGTAGGGATTTATTTAGTCCTATTTATGTTTTATATGAATATTATGATCAGTGGAAATAGTTACAGTTTAAATCCATATTTGTATATCTCTATTGTAAAGTCTAAGATCTTGTTGCGATATTTTTGACTGCTTGGTAATTTATATTTTTGTTTTTGTAATGAACTTATGACTAATTAGGGTTCCGTACTGAAAGGTTCTCGCTTTAGAGGAGGCCCTAACTGAGACTCCGCTGTCCATCCGTCCTTCTGACTCCAGGCTTTATCTCATTAACCGTAATAGTTAGTCTGTTGGAATTATCATAGATATATTTATGTTGCTCCGACTCACGCTTGTTTTTATATATGACTAGCGGTTCGCCCTGTCTTCGCACGGATCCCTATTTTTTCAAAAATTAATATAGTCTATGTCACTCACGAATAGTGTCGCTTGCCAACAGTGAAAGAATTTTTCAAATCGGTCCAGTTATTTTAAAACCTAGTGAATCCAAATAAACAAAGTCTTTATTATATTAGTATAGTTTCTTTGTTCATACAAAATACCGTAAGTCAATAAATTATGACGTTGACTGTACAATTTTGGCAGTCACTCGCTACCTATTTGCCCAACGTCGTGCGACAAGGAATTGTGACAAGTCGCTGTTTTGTGAATCGAACGTGACCACGTTGTGGCTTGAATTTTGTTACATTTTAAAATCGCAAACGTAGATCTAAAGGGACGTAACTCAACTTAACTCAAGAAGTGTGTAATTTATACCTTATGCCCTTTTCACAAAGACGTAAATGATATCCACTAAGAAATACATTATCTTTAAAAAAATAGCAAAAATAAAGATTAGAAAAAAATCGTTGTGTTGCTTAGAACATTGCATCCTCTGACATATTCCCTCTCTTATCATTATCATTTTGACATGACATTCTTGACATTAATTAATTATAATATATATCACACTTATATATTACACTAGCGACCCGTCCCGGCTTTGCATGGGCGCTATAAACCATTCTCTTGACTCACTCTACCTATCTATTAAAAAAAACCTCTTTAATATCAGTCGCGTAGTTTGAAAGATTGAAGTATACATAAGGACCGACAGCGACTTTGTTTTATACTATGTAGAGAAGAATTGCTCGTATATCCTAACTAATATTATAAATGCGAAAGTAACTCTGTCTGTCTGTTACGCTTTCACGCTAAAACTACTGGACCGATTTAAATGAAATTTGGTACAAAGAAAGTCTGGAGCCCGAGAAAGAACATAGGCTACTTTTTAACCGACTTCAAAAAAGGAGGAGTTCCACGCGGACGAAGTCGCGGGCAGAAGCTAGTAAGATATAATGTATAACATAGTATAAATTTACTCATCGACATCTTACAATTCTTGTCAGATACTTCTACAACAAATAATTACGGGACGGTGTAGCGAAAAGAAAACAACAGTTACTATAAGTGTTACGGCATTGTTACATCTCGCTTTCACATTCAATTACAAGTCGAAGATCCGAACGTAGTAAACAACTTCATTCTCGTAGAGATGTATTTTATATCTATACTAATATTATAAAGAGGAAAGGTTTGTTGTTTGAATTGAATAGGCTCCAAAACGATTTGTATACATACATACATATAAATTAAATATATATCTGAGTAAGTATACAAAACTGACTACGCGGTGCTTTACCACATTCACTCACACAGCTTTCAAAATGTATAACTACAAAATTGAAATGGTTGGTTTCTGGTCAACGTGAACTCAATTTTGACGACCTACTTTTGTGTCAATGTGGTCCGCTGTTTGTCAATAAACCTTTAGATACACTAGAGCAGAATGAGGTCCATCTGTCATGTTCCACCAATCACAGGCCAGCAGCTTGTCTCTCATTGGTGAAACAAGACAGCTAGACCATGGGGCCTAGACAAGGTGCCAACGTTCAGCGTTAACGTTGAACGTTGGCACGACTGTCACGTACGTCATAAACGTTCGCGGAAGTAAAATCCCATACATTTTGGTGCCAACGTTCAGCGTTAACGTTGAACGTTGGCACCTTGTCTAGCCCCCCTTATTCTACATAGTGCATTTAGCGGAAATTTAACACGAAGCGACAATGTATGTTTCTACGTATCGTATACAATCTCCTTGTTCAATTTACTCTGCACATCTCTAGTCACACTTAATTTGTCGATTCGATGAGATA
Source organism: Polylopha cassiicola (assembly GCA_038024825.1). Taxonomy (NCBI): domain Eukaryota; kingdom Metazoa; phylum Arthropoda; class Insecta; order Lepidoptera; family Tortricidae; genus Polylopha; species Polylopha cassiicola. The sequence goes on along the minus strand of CP149054.1, from coordinate 4,306,213 downwards.
TGTTGTTCGTATACATGTATTTCTCCCTTACTAATGAAATGAGTCGATATCGAGTATGATATTGCCTTATAGGTAAAGGGGAGAAAACAATATATATATATATATCATTCTTCGAACGATGCAATCAACGACAAAAGTATTTGAGTAAAACAAATGGACAAAGTTATTTTTCATCATTTAGTTTAGTTGTTGTTTAATAACTAAACTTACGAGTATTAGTGATTAAGAAAACAAAAATATGTTTAGTCCGCTATCATTAATATTAATTGCATAAATATATAATTATATTTTTAAAACTGTAATTGTTCCTCAAATTTTATATAAGTAATTTATTAATGTTTTTACTCATAATTTTATTATTGTACATGTTTATGTAGAACCTAAATAATTTGTTCTGCCCAACAGGGTATACTATCTGTATAACAGTTATAGAATGCAAAATATAAATGATTGTGTATTGAGTATAGATAATAAAAAAAAATGGTTTTGTTCTAACGACTGTCGTTATTTCGATAACATTCGCGTTTTTAATAATTTCTGATGCCTTCGCGGTTATTAGACATTGGAATGAAACAACAACTTTAGTAGACTAATGTTAGCTCAGTCGTGCTACAATTTTCGAATCTGTAAAGAATCTGAAACGTCAGCTAAAAAAATATAATATAAGCTATACTTAGCTTATATTATATTGTTTAAATTTAAGTTACTAAAGTTTTAATTGTTTTGTTTTTGTTTAAATTGTTTATATTATTATAATGTTTAAGAATGTTTTACCTAATTAGTTATAAGATGCAACACTCGATCCGGGTCCATGTGAAACTTACCTATATACTTACCTACTTACCTTTATTTCCATGGATGCATATAAAGAAATAAAGAAATAAAGAAATAAAATACGCTAGTTAAATCCGTCTAAAGTTTCATTCCACTGTTTTTAGTTGTTTCATTCTAATTTGAATTCGCGAATTAAATGCGTTATAGGTAGTTGTATTCCAATACACGTTTCTATCAATCGACACTCCATAACAGCCTACTTACTGAATTGAGCTATCTTTTTGCACTTGTAATCCCACTTTTGATATAACAACCAATCCGTATCAGTTATGATGGATGGCCGGCTACCGTCTATTGTTCTAGCACAGTTTAACTGATTCCGAACGAGGAAGGATGAACAAGCATTTTTGTGTTTAGTTTTATCGAAAGTTTGGGGGTATCGTATCAAGATGCTTAGGTTTTGGCAGCGCTCCAGTGAAATATTGTTTGCAGAGTGGATGAGGTGGGTTCGTGGTTTGTAATGCCACTTTGTTGTAAAATTATTAGCGATTAGCAATTGTTTTTTTCAGTAGTGATTGTTTAAAATTATACAACTAGCGGCTTCGCACGGATTCCTAGTTTTTTTTAATATAATTTAGCCTATGTCACTCGAGAGTAGTTTAGCTTCCTAACAGTGAAATAATTTTTCAATACGGTCCAATCATTTTGGAACCTATTCAATACAAAGAAACAAACCTTTCCTCTTTATTATATAGGTGTAGAGTATAGATAACGTGTAGAGTATAGGTAACTTGACTTATAATCTAACGCAGCGTAACTTTAGCGTTAGACTATCGTCAGCTCAGTCGTGCTACAAATATGGGAACTGTAAAATTTTCTAAACGTCATGAAACAAAATAAAGTACACGAGTTAAATCCGTTATATTTTTTTCATTCAAATTCGACTAAATACTAGAATGATCACTGTTACCAGAAAACCATAGACTTGAGCAATATAGCGCAGTCCTTAACAATTTAAAGAGGTCAAACAAAACTTGTCGTAGGTATTTGTTTTAAATTCAGTAACTCATTCGCCTTAAATTATTTAACCTTGAGTCGGTAACAAAAGGGATTTGTCCCTGTTGCGAGTCCGGATTGAACCCATTCCATTACACTAAATCCTTTGCAAGTACAAACAAAATTATAAAAATGTACTGCCACTGTTACTGAACGGAAATTATGTTTTTGCCGTTTTTCTACGCTATTTTTCATCAGCACTGTTTTACAACTGTCCTTATAAAACACATTGACAAATTAGATTATAAAATACTAGCTTCTGCCCTCGACTTCGTCCGCGTGGAACTCCTCCTTTTTTGCAGTCGGTTAAAAAGTAGCCTATGTCCTTTCTCAGGCTCCAGACTTTCTTTGTACCAAATTTCATTTAAATCGGTCCAGTAGTTTTAGCGTGAAAGCGTAACAGACAGACAGACAGACAGAGTTACTTTCGCATTTATAATATTAGTATGGATTGGCATTAATTTGACAAATTTAATTATTTAAATATTAATTCTAGTGATCTATTTTCTTTGATAAGAAACGATACTCGTAGCACTACTGAGCTAAAATCTTCTTTAAAAATTCAACCCCTAATGATGCAAAACGGGAGTATCGTGTACAGATAAAGTCGCAGGCAGCTAGTAATAACATAATTTGGTCGTAGTTCAAACAAATAACACTATTTTCTATTTAAGCGTAAAAAAGCAGTTTAGTTTAGCAAGCAGTAACGGATGCCATGTAACCGTTGAATAATTCATAACGCTAAATACACGTTATGGTGTAATTGCCGCCGTTATGCCATTTTGTAGAACATGGTATCAGAAATGTGTAAAAAAATTGGGAAAACGGCTTATAGTTATGTTGTAAAGTTTTACATGCACGCGAGGAATAATTAGCTCTTATTGCTCATATTTCTTACTTGGAGAGTGGTTTAGTGGAAAAAGGTATAAGTTTAATACTGCATATGAAGGATTTATTTTTTACTAGCTTCTGCCCGCGACTTCGTCTGCGTGACACTCCTCCTTTTTTACAGTCGGTTAAAACGTAGCCTAGTCCTTTCTCAAGCTCCAGACTTTCTTTGTACCAAATTTTATCTAAATCGGTCCAGTAGTTTTAGCGTGAAAGCGTAACAGACAGACAGACAGAGTTACTTTCGCATTTATAATATTAGTAAGGATTACTTTTATGCGATGGTTGACTGCTGAGATACATCATACTCGTGAACAGGTGCCGTTTGTGGTTCTGTTCAGGTCTGCAGGGACTTTTAAAAATAACCACATGCTTACTTTGGGACGAAATTCGACTGTAATAGTGTTTTATGTATTTTGTTTTGTTTGTATTGTATACTTGTTTAATAGCTCTTTGCCAATTGGAGACCTTTTACATCTTTAATAAAAAAAGAAAACACGTTATAATTTCTGATGCCTTCGCGGTTATTATATACATTGGAATGAAACTTTAGCATAAGACTATTGACAGCTCAGTCGTACTACGATTATGGAATCTGTTAATTCTCCGAAACGTCAGCCAATAAATTAAAATACGTGAGTTAAGTCCGTTTAAAGTAGTTTCATTGCAACACTTTCATTCTTAACATAAAATAGGAAAAGCAATACAAATAAAATGCAAATTACGGGAAAATGCCACACCTCGCTAATTCCACTACGAATCCGCGAAAACAACAATTGCCCTTATTCCATACATAATATAGGAAAAGTAAGCAATTTAATTTGGAAGCATTATGCAAACGGAACGACGTGGGTGATTGTGGCCGATCATCGAGCCTTCCGAGGGGTGAGAGCATGGTGAAGAGAAAAGCGATTTAATACAGCCTTCAAGTTATTATGACATTTAAAATTTTCAGGTTTGAATTTGTTTGCGCAGTGTTGCGATTTTGTCGCTAGAAGTAGCGACTTTTGCTTAAGGCTTAGCGACCAAAAAAAAGTTTAGACGATAAAAATAGTTTAGCGACTTATCTGGCGACTTTTGGAGTACAAATTAAAACAGTTCTAGAGCCAATAATAGATACATTTTTTGTCAAATCGACGCAGAATTATTCAATGCCAAAAGATACATAATATGGAAAACGACAAACGCGATAGCGCACCAAATTTTTAACTTTATTTAATTGAAGTTCCATTTGTATATCATTACGGGGGAGGGGGGGTGGTCCCCCCAACTTTTTATGGTTATGTTTTAGTTTTAGCGACTTTCTGGCGACTTTTGACTTTGAGTTTAGCGACTCGAATTTCTAGGAGTTGGCAACACTGCTCCAGCGTATTATACTTCGGTCGTTTATTTACCTACAATAAACTGACGTTTCCTGTTCTTTTGGTTTATTGAACTATTGATTACTACCGCCCCGGTGTCACACAGGTCAAATTTCTCTTGAATCCGTTACGTAGTTTTAAAGATTTAAGTTTACATAGGGACGGACAGATAGCGACTTTGTTCTATACTATGTAGTGATTGTGGTTTTGGTGTACGATTATTTTAATGCGTTTTTTTATAAGGACTTATTAAAAAGTTAATGTACCTACCTAGGTATAGTTATATTAATGACATTTATAACTAGAAAAGCATTATGTAATCATTTCTATAATTATGTTCTCATGAAAGTGATTTTTGTATCTTATAGGTGAATAAATGTCTTTAAACCTAATGCGCTGCAAAAATGGAGACCCCAGTAAATTAACCCATATATCAACACCTTAACCCATTGCACTCCTAAAGAGCCTCCTTTCAGGAGTCTCGCCACCCGTCCGGTTTTGCAGTGAAGGCCCATTAGTTGCAACAACTGCGCTTCAGTATTCAGTTCGAAAAAAAAAAACCATTGCACTTTGGACGTCATCGGTTGAATTCTTTCACAACATTATTATGTTTTCGAAAAGTCACTAGCGCCATCTGTTTCTATCACTAGTTTATTTTTTTAACTGTTTTTAAATTGCGTAATGGCGACTATAGATCGAATTTTGATCGATACATGTTAGTTTTTTTTAAGTCGCTCCCGCTTCTGCCTGTAAAGTGTGTATAGTCGTAAATATCATTTATTCAGTTACACAGCACAGCCTATTATGTCCGGAATATCCTCTGTTCCGGGAGACATTAAGATAATGAAGCTGATGTTTTGTCAAAACAACACTTGAATAAAAACACGGCTCCCGAATACGGGGCCATAAATTTAAATGATACTTTCTGAGTGTTATTTCCTTCCTTATTGAATTTTTAAGCGGAAGTCATATTGTGCTAGTATTAACAGTTGTTGGTTTTGTTTTTTTGTATATTTTGTCCAACTAGACCACTATGTCAGCTGAGTCGGCTACGAATATGGGAATTCAGATTTCGAAAAGACAGTCTATAGATACTAATATTATAAAGAGGAATATTATATGTTTGTTTGTTCGGGTTGAATAGGCTCCAAAACGAATGGACTGATTTGAAAAATTCTTTCACTGTTGGGAAGCTGCACTATTCCCGAATGACATAGGCTGTAAAAAAAGGGATCCGTGCGAAGCCGGGGCGGATAGCTAGTAATAATATAGTTACTTCAAGCAGTTTTCATCATCTGTTATTGTCGTTATTTATGTATATTTCTGTACTTATTAATGTAGCGTGATATCTTCTTATTTTACATTGTATATTACACATATATGTGTATTATTTATTTGCGCCTACACAGCTCTCTGTTTGCTTCAAAGGTTGACTGGTAGAGAATGCTGTATGGCATTCAGTCCGCCTTTTGTACATTAGTTTTTTTTAAATACGTTAAAGTATAATTGTGTTATTGCAATATATAGTATTTGCCAAGTATTGTAGGTATATATAAGTATATATAGCACATATTTATGTCAGTGCCTTACTTGTTTCGTGCAAACAGCTCATTCAAGACTTCCTTGGGCGTAAAAAAACCCTAAGTATTCATGGTCCCATAAAGTCATAACCTCAAAATTTAAAAACAAAGCACTAGTGAAACAAGTTCCGTTTTGCGTATAAATATAGTAGCATACACCCCATTTACAAAGTGGGTAAAGCATTAAATTGCTCGCCACTTCATTTTGGGAGCGGCAAATATAATTTTGCTAGCGTACTGTGTTTGATATCATTTATTCAGTGTGTTGTCATATGAGACGGGGACGTATTTGGGACATAGAATATTTTTCCTTGTTTGCTCGTTGGAGACAGTCGTAAACGGTAGGAACGACGCATTTTTATTGAAGGTTTACGCGAATCCGGGTTGCCAGTTCCGAAAGGAAACGTAAAAATTTTCAGGATTTAGGTACCTACGGTTAGTTAATTTTAATTTGATTGTTATTTTCGAATCTGTTAATTTTTTCTAATGTGAAATCAATATTGAAAAAAAAAAAACAATAAAATACTTAAGTTTATATTTTTCATATGGAATATTCCATCGATTCAGCGGTTTAGTTGTGAAAGCGTAACAAAAAATAACAAACACATTTACAAAATTTGTAAATTATAATATTATTATGATTAGGAAAATAAAAATTGAGTTTATTTTTTTTAGAAGTGTATCTAAGTATGAATGGCTCACTCTTTTCAACCCCCACTCGACGTTATAACGACGTATTCACGTTCTCTATGCAACTTGAAAAACGCCCAACGAGCCTTGAAAAACAGTTTGTGCTTTTGCATACTCATTAGCGTTAGAGCGCACTTAAAAACGCCTTTAGCGAGACAAACAATAGGACTGGCTGTTTTAGCGCTCTTTATAAAGAGTTTTTATGAAATAATGTAGCATAAAATAGGGTTAAACTTTAAAAACTAAGAAAAGTAAAATATGTTTGTTGATGACCTAGCGTTTGGCTTTTTAGGACTTAAATACTATTTAACTAATTCAACAATATAACTATTTCAGCTACTCGAAAACATTATTTTAAGTTGTATTAGGTGGAATGCCGAGTCAATGAAAATGTTTAAAAATGTTTGCATAAACTATGAAAATGTTATAATAATAGGTAGGTAGTAGGTAAGTCATAGGATTGAATATCAAGATTACGCAGTTAATGCTCATCACATTTTCAGAGAAAATATCGATATCCATTTTAAATTTCAACAGGTTTTAAATCAAATAATAATAATAGTCAGAAATCATTCACTGATATTTTAATGACACTTAGTAGGCACAATTCAAGATGGCGTCGTGCTCATACTTTTTTTCACAGATCATAATGAGTTTTTTTAAAATAATATTTGTTGTTGTTATTCATATTTCCGGAACCTGCTTTTTCTAAGTCTAAGTAATTTTAATAATTTCTGATGCCTTCGCGGTTATTACACATTGGAATGAAACAACTATTAACGATTATTAATTCAGAATAGGGTAGTTTTTCAAAATTTGTAATTTAAATATAAGGTAGTTTGCATAACTGTATAAAAACCTTTAGCGTTAGACTATAGTCAGCTCAGTCGTGCTACGATTATGGAAACTGAAAAGAATCTGAAACGTCAGCAAATAAAATAAAAATACGCGAGTTAAATCCGTTAATAGTTGTTTCATTCAAACTAAGTAATTTTGTTTTTAGCTACGCCAACGCCACGACGTATATACCTTATTGGTCAATTTCATATTTTCAATGTCAAGGAAACAAATCAACGTTAAGGCTAGATATCTATAATGACCTATTTGTTAGCGATGATGACGTCATTGTCCGTAAAGGTAGACAAAGTTGGACACACCCTTATGCCTTAGAGGTCAGAGGAGACACTACCGCAAGTTAAAAGAGGTAGCGCATCGAAAGTATTTTTTTAATACTTTTTAGTTTTTATTTTAAACTAGCGGTTCGCTCAAGCTTCGTACGGAAACCTATTTTTTGTCAAAATAATCTATAGCCTATGTTACTCAAGGTGAACGTAGCTTCCCAAGAGAGAAAGATTTTTTCAAATCGGTCCAGTACTTTTTGACTTTATTCGTTATATACAAAAATACAAATCCTTCCTCTTTATAATCTTATTTATTTTAAATTATCTGCCCGGTCAGCTTTACATGGTTGCATATACAAACATTGTCCTGACAACGGACATAACAAAAAAAAAATTAGTGCAGACGTTAGAAAGTTATGAGCGTACAAATATTTCAGTGATTCATTTTTACTTATATAGTAAGTACTTAATGCCTCAGCTACATTATGCTCGTGGGCTTTCTGTTCTGGCCATACTCTGCTTGCGTAATTCATCGCGTTCGCTTTGACTCATGCCAAAAACTTGACAAAAAGCATATTAATGGGCATGACGACGAGCATGACGAGTTGTGTGGCCACACGAATGCTCTGCTTTCTTTCCTTGTTACTTCCCTCGCCTCTGCACGAGTGTGTAGCATGGATATAACAGAAATTCAGTAAGAAAAAACACATTTAGTCTATTATTTTAATACGCCACTGCTTATACTTATACCACGCCGTTAATTAATTTACTATTACAAAAGCTAATATGTAACGAAACCGTTCCCAGGCGTATTAGCTAGGTAACCCAATTTAAATTAGTGTTGTAATCATTAAAATGTGCTTTATAGGAACCATAGTGAATGAGGTTTATCAACAAAGACAAGATAGGTTATATAAAATGCTCATTTCCATTAAGAGGATTGTGAAGCTGTTGATTTTCATACAAAAGGCGATAACGTTTTACACCCAGTAAATATAGTTAGATTTTTATAATTTTTGGATATGTTGTAGATATAATGAGAAACTACGCCTGTACGTTTTGATTTTTAAGAAATATTGCTTACGCTAAAATTTATTAAATTTATTAGATTTATATAGAGATTTTTAAATGCTAATAAATTTTAGCGTAAGCAATATTTCTTAAATTATAGCATATTATAGCATTATTTATATTTTAACATGTATTTTTGTCACAAATATACGTATTTTATTTGCTTTTAATAGTCCAAAACACATTAAAAGTTTGACGATTGAAAAATAAATGGGCGACATTTTATGAATAAGAGCCATTACAGTTATAAAAACAAAACTGACAGCGCGTTATTGTCTATGGTATAGTTTAAAAAAGGAGTAGGAAGTTGAGCGTAGATTTTTACTCTGGCAACATAAGAGTCGGAGACATAATATAAATACAATAATGGCGGGTTGTGGCATTCCCCGGTCAGTTGCAGACCTAATCAAATGCTCGTCAGAGCTTACTCTGCACTGCATAACGATAAAATGACAAGAAAACGTAAATAAAAATGTTGCTGTGCTATGAACTTTTTATTAAAACGATGTTCCACGTTGCTTTTTGATTCTAACCTAACGTAGTTTCATTCTAAGCTTAATCTTTGGAGAAAATATGAAAACTACTTTATACTTTCAGGTCGGCTTTGATAAAAATTTGGTTTAACTTGGGCAAGAGGTAGTAACTTTTAGACAGCCTAATCCACAGCTAACGTGGTGTCATTTTTACTGACGTGTATGTACTATTACATTGTAGGTACCTAAAGAAAATATTTATACAATACAATTTGCTTTTAAGCTTTTTTCACGTATGAATGTCATGTGGATTGATAATTACGTACTCAGTTCTTTTAGCGCGCTCGTTTGCGACTCACACTTATAGGTACCTAATACCACTTTTTATTTAGGTAACCAATTTAACACACTTTTATCACAAACATACAAAACGCTGAAAAAAACGTAAAAAATTGTGTATTGTGTAAAAGTATATAAATATTATTGATTAAAATGATGATTATGATTATAAAATGATAATCGTTAGTAATTACTTCCATAAGTTGGAATGAAACAACTATTAACGGATTTAACTCGAGTATTTTCATTTTATTTTATTTGCTGACGTTTCGGATTCTTTACAGTTTCCATAATCGTAGCACGACTGAGCTGACAATAGTCTAACGCCAAAGTCAATTCAAATAAATAAATTCTTATGTGTAATAACCGCGAAGGCATCAGAAATGATTACTTCCATCCTTACTATCCTTACTAATATTATAAATGCGAAAGTAACTCTGTCTGTCTGTCTGTCTGTCTGTTACGCTTTCACGCTAAAACTACTGGACCGATTTAAATGAAATTTGGTACAAAGAAAGTCTGGAGCCTGAGAAAGGACATAGGCTACTTTTTAACCGACTGCAAAAAAGGAGGAGTTCCACGCGGACGAAGTCGCGGGCAGAAGCTAGTAAGCCTATATTTCACATAAGGTTGTATAAATAAAACCTCACAGTCAATCGCACGATACATCTATGTATGAATATAGCACACTTTTCTGTGTCCAGTAACACATGAATTAGTGTTATAAAATAAATAAAAAAGAAATTACAACCTAACCCAACGACCTCCACATTTATTACCAAACGTTAAAAGAAAATAAATTTTACTGTCGACGTTAAGTAGTGCTGTGATACTGCAATCTGTCTTTAGTTACTTAATGACCTGACTGTAGTACGAGTTAAATGTGTCAGAAACATTATTGAGTCAAACGCTTTACGTTTCAATTTGTCTTAGACTAGTGGACCGCCCCGGCTTCGCCCGAATTCCTTTATGTATAGCTTTTCAACAGTGAAAGAATTATTCAAATCGGTCCAGTCGCTTAGGAGCCTATTCAATCTAAACAAACCTTTTCTCTTTATAATATTAATAATAATAATATAGAAGTATAGATAACGAGCAGCGCCCCTAGCGGCGAATAGCTGAAATATTAATTCTCTATCCATGATTTTAAATTGGGAAGTTCTCATTGATATTAGTAATAAATTCCCAAGCAATTAGCACGAACTATAACGACGCCATTGCTTTCTTTCTCGCAATGGTGACTGCTGAATGAAAGAATGAGACCACACTATTTTTGTTAGGACTTAGATTTGTAGAAAATGTTACAACACTAAATATCAAATTTGATTAATTGTAAGTATGGAGTATTGACGACACACTCGTGTAGACAGTTTAATTCAAAATGCAGTATAAGGGATTTTAAAAGATTTTTTTAAAAAAAATCTCTAAATAGATGATATGTAAGAGGTTATAATAGTAATTTCTGATGCCTTCGCGGTTATTACACATTGGAATGAAACAACTATTAATATTAACGTTTACCGTTGGAATATTGTCAGCTCAGTTGTGCTACGATTATAGAAACTGTAAAGAATCAGAAACGATAGCAAATAAAATACAGATGTTTCATTTCAAGAGGTTATAAGTTTGTAGGTATATTTTTATTGACTTGAGATTCATGCTCTTAAAAAAATCATTGAATAAGTGTTGCATTTATTAGATTCACCTTAAGGGTGCAAAATAGGTTAAAAAGCACGCAGACGAACTCGGAAGCAAAAGCTGTTTAAAAGTTAGACTACCTAAAGTAGCTAGGTACTTTAGGTCGTATAAGAACTAAAGCTGTGGTAGAACTTCTAGATATACGTTAGTTTCAGCGAGTTTACAAGCTGAAAGCGGTATTTATTGCTTAGTAATGAACATGTCTGTGGTCACGGGAACTGCAAAGTTTTCAATGCTGATGAATAAAATAGTTCTGTCGCAGTGTTTGTTGCCAAAGTCCGAACGGCTGGACAGAATTGTATGAAATTGTGTGCATATCAGTATCAGGTACCTCTGAGAATCAGCCAAAATCTTGTATTTATCATATGTGTATTATTTATTTGCGCCTACACATGCTCTCTGATCATTTCAAAGGTTGGCTGGTAGAGAATGCCGTATGGCATTAAGTTCGCCTTTTGTACATAATTTAGTTTTTTTTTGTGCAATAAAGAATAAATAAATAAATAAATAAAATCTATTTTTAATGCCCTTAAATGTTAAGGGTACTCCGCCACAAAGCTTTTTTTGTAATTGGTCATTTTTTTGTTTTTAGATTCAGCATTGAAAAATACATAGGTATTTTCACCTTTCTATCATCAACCTCTATTTTTTAATAAAAAAACTTAACAAAAGCGGTACGAAGTTCGCTGGTTTAGCTAGTAGGTCATTATAATTATGTATGCCAACAATTAAGAATTGCTCGTCCTTTTATATATTACTAGCTTCTGCCCGCGACTTCGTCCGCGTGGAACTCCTCCTTTTTTGCAGTCGGTTAAAAAGTAGCCTATGTCCTTTCTCAGGCTCCTGACTTTCTTTGTACCAAATTTCATTTAAATCGGTCCAGTAGTTTTAGCGTGAAAGCGTAACAGACAGACAGACAGACAGACAGAGTTACTTTCGCATTTATAATATTAGTAGGGATTATGTACCTAATTCTACTGTAGGTGGGTATGTCAGTGAACTCCTAAACAACTGAATCATTTGAATGTTGGAATGAAACAATTTTAAACGGATTTAACTCGCGTATTTCCGATCGCGCGGACTATAGTCTTATGCTAAAACTAGCTTCTGCCCGCGACTTCGTCTGCGCACGATAAGTATTTTACACTATATCGTTATAAAATACAGCCTATGTATTATTCTGATGTATAAGCTATATTGTGGTAAAGTTTCATTCAAATCCATTCAGTAGTTTTTACGTGAAAGAGTAACAAACATCCATACATCCATACTTACAAACTTTCGCCTTTATAATAGTAGTAGGATTGTTTCATTCCAATGTATAATAACCGCGAAGGCATCAGAAATTATTACCTGCGTTTGAATGTTTTTTTTTGCATTTGGGTGGCGCCCTGGATTCACCAAACAGCCCAGAAGCGGTTCAGTCGGTATTATCAAAAAACGCTACAAAACTAGCTAGTAATAGGATATTCGTGCACGATGAAATAGGTGTAAAATTGTACACATTTTGGGAAACGATACTTATATTTCACAAATGATAAAACGAAACATTTTTATAGAAAAATAAAAATGTGAGCGTGAAATAATTGACGAAGGGAATATAAAGTGGTGGATATAAGTGGGAATGTTTTGTTTCACCGCGCGCTATAATTGGTGCGTTATTCCGGACAATAATATTTCGAACGTATTTTTGCAAGAAAGACGGTAGCTTGTCATGTCAGTTAATATATTTGCAAGTAAGTATTATTTAATAATTTCTAATGCTTTCGCGGTTATTATACATTGGAATGAAACAACTATTCACTTTTTAACTAGCGTATTTTATTTTATTGGCTGACTTTTCGGAGCCTTTACAAATTCCATAATCGTAGCGTACTCGTGCTACAATTATGGAATCTGTAAAGTCTCCGAAACGTCAACCAATAAATTAAAATACACGAGTTAAATCCGTTTAAGTTCTTTCATTCCAATGTATAATAACCGCGAAGGCATCAGAAATTATTGATTACCTACTACTTATGCATTTTACTGCACATATCCCTGCAACTTGTTACCATCGTGTCGTGCGTGCACTTTTGCAGTAATTAATTCGATGCATTTAATTATACTAATTGGGGTGGGACTGCATAATGTCAAGAGGGTAATTTATAGGTTTTAAAATTGTTTTATTTGTTAACAAGTATTTTATAAACAAAATTGCTAAAATAAACTAATAAATAAAATATGTTACATTTTCACTTTCATTATTTGTTTAATTATTTTTGGTTAAGTACCGATTTATTTGAATTCAATGTTTGTGACATAAAACTATCTGTATATTAAACTAGCGGCCCCGGCAGATGTCGTCCTGCCCGTCCGATTGTTTCGTCAAAGATCTGTCAAAGTCTTCTGTCACTTCTTCATAAGGATTTATATTTCCCCCGTTTTTTACACATTTTCCACTGTTTTTTAGGGATGCAAACGATACATCGATGTTTTAAAACATCGATATATCGTTCATAAACATCGATGTTGAACTACAAGAAAACATCGATACATCGTTCATTAACAACGATGTTTTATGAACGATGTTCACGCCATTCTTCTTTTCCAGTGTTGCGAACTTAGTGGATTCTCCACTAAAACTGATGGTTTTAACCTCCCATTTAGTGGCGAAATATTGCTTTTAATGGCTGGTGGATTTTTCTAGTGATTTTGTTAAATTTAATTTCAATTACAAAAAGAAAATCATATATTTTCTTTAATTTTCAAGGGTGTTTACTTTTATTGCGTTTTACTACTTTTCATATCCTAGTACGTTATGGATTTATCATTTAAAGTAACCAATTGTTTGACATTGTCAGTAATTATGATTACCAAAATGAATCTAAATTGATTATCAATATTTTTTATAAGGAAAACCCTTTTTTCTGTATCTCAAGGCTGTATTTGCTGACCCTGCTAGTAATTAAAGAAAACATCGAAAAAACATCGATGTATCGTTCTAAATAGGGTTTCTGCTCGAGATTTCTCGAAGCGGGATTTCCCGGGAAATCTGGCCTTACTCGAGACGGGAAAAATGGCGTCGAGAAGTCGAGAAGTCGAGAAATCGCACATCAAAATAATCACGCGTCAATTTTAGATTAAAATGGCCTTCCGTAACACTTTTTCAACGCGTTCTCCTTCACGCTAGTCCCTTGGATTTGGCCGATCCCGATTTTGACTAGGTACCATCTTCCCCCGCTCGCCCCCCTTTAATTTATTGTAGGTTTTTGTTTAATGAAAAATATCAAGTTGATTATTTAAGATTTGCTGTGTTGCGAGATTAAGACTGAAAGACGATTTATTAGTTTGTTGCTAAACTTCCTAATTATTAAATTTTCTTGATTATTTGGATACTATTTCTATCTCCCAACAGTCGTAATATCCAAAGTAATAAATGGGTTGTATCTCTAATCATTAATATAAGATTATTAAGTGTTCAAAACATTTCTATATCTTATATATAAAATTCTCGTGTCACAATGTTCGTTCCCGTACTCCTCCAAAACGGCTTGACCGATTCTCATGAAATTTTGTGAGCATATTTCTTTAATTTTTTTGCCTGGCGGGACGAAGTCTGTCGGGACCGCTAGTAGGTATGTATAAACTCTTCAAGAACTACGCAGGGTTTACAGGGGAAGATGAAGAAGAAAATACAGTATTAGGTATATTATTTTAGTCTTCAAGTCAAGGTTCTCATTTATATTGTTACTAGCTTCTGCCCGCGACTTCGTCCGCATGGAACTCCTCCTTTTTTGCAGTCGGTTAAAAAGTAGCCTATGTCCTTTCTCGGGCTCCAGACTTTCTTTGTACCAAATTTCATTTAACGTCCAGTAGTTTAACGTGAAAGCGTAACAGACAGACAGACAGAGTTACTTTCGCATTTATAATATTAGTAGGGATTAGTTTATTTGTCACCAAACCTAACCTAACATTTTTTTTATTTAGGTTAGGTTAGGTTAGGTTAGGTTAAAAAAAATGCGGAAATCTCATGTTTTGAGTGAGCCATAAGCTAGGGGGTGATTAGTTATGTAATTTTATTAACCTAACCAAACTCTCGTTTATTTTGCTCATAAAGTGGATTTCTTTTTTATCCTAACCTAACCTAACTTTTTTCTTAACCTAACCTAACAACTTTTTTTCACATAACCAAACCTAACCTAATGTATTTTTTTTTATTAAATAGGTTAGGTTAGACCTTTTTTCACAAAACGTGGATGATAACCATTACTAAACCTAACTTTTTTTTTGACCTAACCTAACCTAACTTTATTTGTCACCAAACCTAACCTAACTTTTTTTTATTTAGGTTAGGTTAGGTTACGTTAAAAAAATTGCGGAAATCTCATGTTTTGAGTGAGCCACAAGCTAGAGGGTAGTTAGATATGTAATTTTATTAACCTAACCAAACTCTCATTTATTTTGCTCATAACGTGGATTTCTTTTTTATCCTAACCTAACCTAACTTTTTTCTTAACCTAACCTAACAACTTTTTTTCACCTAACCAAACCTAACCTAATGTATTTTTATTTTTATTAAATAGGTTAGGTTAGACCTTTTTTCACAAAACGTGGATGTTAACCATTACTAAACCTAACTTTTTTTGGACCTAACCTAACCTAACTTTATTTGTCACCAAACCTAACCTAACTTTTTTTTATTTAGGTTAGGTTAGGTTAAAAAAATTGCGGAAATCTCATGTTTTGAGTGAGCCACAAGCTAGGGGGTAGTTAGTTATGTAATTTTATTAACCTAACCAAACTCTCGTTTATTTTGCTCATAACGTGGATTTCTTTTTTATCCTAACTAAAAAAGTTGTTAGGTTAGGTTAAGAAAAAAGTTAGGTTAGGTTAGGATAAAAAAGAAATCCACGTTATGAGCAAAATAAACGAGAGTTTGGTTAGGTTAATACAATTACATTACTAACTACCCCCTAGCTTGTGGCTCACTCAAAACATGAGATTTCCGCAATTTTTTTAACCTAACTGATAAATGATTATAATACAATGTTCAGTGCAATCTCAAATGCCAATGATTAAAAAAGCAATGTCATTAAGTTCATTATTTTTTTATTAAATAATTATGTCTAAGTATTATGTATGAGTCGCGAGTAGGTAGTAGTAGGTACATTTAGTTGGTGATCAAAAAATAGCGATGTTAATGAATTTGAAGTGTTTTTTTCGCCTTATATTCATGATTTGTAAATTTCTCGAGATCCCGGGAATTCCCGGGAAATTTTAGTCGAGAAATCTCGTGCCCCGAGAAAAAAAATAGGTCGAGAAATCAGAAACCCTAGTTCTAAAACGTCGATGTTTTTAACATCGATGCTGGACTTTAAAAAACATCGATGTTACAGTATCGATGTTTTTTATGAACGATATTGCATCCCTACTGTTTCTTCGCTCCTATTGGACGCAGCGTGATGTTATATAGCCTAAAGCCTTCCTCGATAAATGATCTATCCAACAAATTTTTGAATTTTTGAATTCGAACCAGTATTTCCTGACATTAGCGCGTTCAAACAAACAAACAAACAAACTCTTTAGCTTTATAATATTAGTATAGATTTCATTTGAATCGTTTAATAGTTTTAACGTGAAAGCGAGACAGACAGACAGAGTTACTTTCGCATTTATAATACTAGTTAAATAATAAATAAATATCTTTTGACAATTCTAAACTAATACATATAAGACATCCAATACTCAGATACAGACGGCAGTGCTCGTCACGCTGACATCTGCCCCTAGCAGGATTCGTACCCGCAACCTCCGGTTCCGCAGGCTTCTGACCACTATACCAACAGGCCGTCTAAGTTAGGATTGGAATGAAATCCTTAGTAATATTATAAATGCAAAAGTAACTCTGTCTGTCTGTCTGTCTGTCTGTTACACTTACACGCTAAAACTACTGGACCGATTTAAATGAAATTTGGTACAAAGAAAGTCTTCGGCCTGAGAAAGAACTACTTTTTAACCGACTGCAAAAAAAGGAGTTCCACGCGGACGAAGTCGCGGGCAGAAGCTAGTAGTATATAAATTCAATTTGCGTATTGTATGTGTTTTTTTTTAAGAAAACACGATAAAGCCGTGAAAAGAGAATATTTGATGTCGCGTCGTAAATGCAGTTGCATCGGCGGTGGCGGGCGCGGAAATGGCGTCGCCACAAGCGCCGAGCTCACGCTGACGAGCGGAGCGGGTATTGCTTGTCTATCTATACTAATATTATAAAAACGTAAGGTTTGTTTGTTTCTTTGGATTGATTAGGCTACAAAACGGCTAGACCGGTTTTAAATATTCTTTCACTGTTGGGAAGCTACGTTTACCCTGAGACATAGGCATATAATATTTTGAAAATAATTAGGAATCCGGGCAAAGCCGGGGCGAACCGCTGAATGATGAATATAGATGACTGGGTAAAAAAAACGAAATTATATTTAGTCCGTCAGTTAGATTATAAAAAAAATATTCGAGACTTACTTTTTCTTGTATAAAACAAATGAACAATGCCAAATATAAGTGCTTCAAAAGTGACGTCATGGCTAAGCTTAAATTGTATCTAACCGTGACGTCACATGCCCCCACTCCCGAACTGTGAAAACGCTTATCTTTGCATTTATTGTTCGATTGAGAAAATAAAAAATACGTGTCCACTGTCTAATATTTTTGGCTATCTACTTGACGGACAAAGAAAAAAAATATTCGTCATGCTTATTGTCGAATCTACATTTTGTCATGTCGTTGTCGTCTTATTGTCGCGGCGAATTGTCAAAAATCAGAAATCGTCTCTTATTTCTTCATGTCGACAACAAAACAATATCGATAAGACAAACCTCGTTGTTGACAACGTTCTTAATATTATGTCGACAAAATGTCGATTCGACATTTCATCATAGTTTTCTAAAATTAATGCAAATATTCTCATTTTTTTACTTCTAAAACTAGTTCAAAGTAAGAAGTATAAACTTTATTAATTAGGCAACTTAATGTACATACTTTACAACATATAATATGCTATGTTCATTACTGTATAATATGTACACCTTTAAGTACTAGAAAAGAGTGACATCTAGAAATATTTTGTTACTCCATTTAAGACCCTAAGTCTGCACATTTTAATTTTAATTTATGTGGTGATACATTTCAAGTTGTCACACTTTTCTAGTAAAGGTGTGATATAATCTTTAGCCTCTTTTACAACCGATAGTTATGATATAATTTCTGATTCTGTTGTGGTTATTGCTATTGAATTTTATGCTGACATTTTGGGAATATTACAGTTTCCATATTCGTAGTAGACAGTGTTTATAATAGTCTATCTAATCTATGGATTATCTACTGAGCCAGTAAAGTGAAATTAAAAATTCTCAAAATGATAGTTTAAAATGAAATTGTCATTTTCTTAAATATACGCGAGTTAAGACCTTTATAATTGTTTCCATTAAATAATTTCTGATGCCTTCGCGGTTGTTATACATTGGAATGAAACAACTAAGTATAACGTCAGCCAATAAAAATAAAATACGCGAGTTAAATCCGTTATAGTTGTTTCATTCCAATGTTTCCATTAAAGTTTACTCTTTAAATTAATTATTTTCTATTTGATCATCATCATCATCATCAGCCCGTCGCAGTCCACTGCTGGACATAGGCCTCTCCAATTTCACGCCACTTTGCTCTATCTTGGGCTGCTTGCATCCAGCTCCTGCCAGCCATCTTACGCAAATCGTCACTCTCATAATTTTCGAATAGTATCTATTTGATACTATTCGAAAATTATGTTAATTCTATACAATTCTGTAATCAGTTAGAGAAGTTTTAAATAACCTCAAAATTGGAGATCGTAAAACAGGCTTAAAAAACTACTTTACGCATTTTCTATAGTAGTAAGTTCTTTAACTCAGATTGCGATCGAAGGCAGTTCAAATACAAACTTGAACTTCGCCCTGTGTACTTTACAAGTACCTTAGTTCTGCAGAAATACTCTGTAAATTCTGCAAAGACGAGATTGTCGTAGCAAGTTTCAACAATATCTCGTAGATCAAAGGGAGCAGCTACGAGATCCGTAGCGCGTAGCGTCGTAGCTTGTTTGAACTAGTTGGTTAACTATGTCGAATTTGGTTTTGTGTTATTAAAATGCATTATTGTATACTAGCTGTGTTCGGTTTCACCCGAGTGGAATGCAATTCCGAAGGTTCTGAGGTAAAAAATAGCCTGAAAGTTACGCTACTACTATCTGTCTTTATAGCAAAATTAGACAATATTGTTTTTACGGTTTAGGCATAAAAGCGTAACAAGCCAACATATTGGAATGAAACTGTTAACGGATTTAACTCGCGTATTTTTATTTTATTAGCTTCCAATGTGTAATAACCGCGAAGGCATCAGAAATTATTAAGCCAACATACTTTCTGTGCAATTGCATGGTTCAAGTTGAAATGAAGGAAATATATATAATATATATAATAATGATTTTCTAGTTTTTTTAATACTTCTATTGCTTTAGTTTTATGTTAAACCAAATAACATATTTTTATTTGGATAAAACAAATTAATTATAATGAAATCATTATTTCAGTTTACTATCTTGCGGGTCAGCTTCGCACGCTCTCATTTATTAGCCCTTTTAAGTCATCAAAGATATTAATTTCCAAACGACAAAATCACAATTTAAAATATCCGCTCCGCTCATCCACCATGTAAGAGCGGTTTACGCGCCGCAGCGCAAGCGGTAATTGCCGTCTGCGGTTTTATTTATTGATGTCAATAGTCCAAGTAAGTATCAGGTAAGCTGCTTGCAACTTTAATCAATGTCGCTAATTCAGTAGGTCATTTGTTTAAATAGTTAATTTGTATGTACTTCAATATTTGTATACGTAGTCATTTTTGTAGTACCCATAAAAGCTGATTTAGTCTAAAACTAAGCGAAGCCTGTACTTTGCTTAGTTTAGTACGAGGATGTTTGCTGTATATTCTTAATGCAAATTGAAATAATTTACGCAACGTATCTAAGTGTTTATTAACAAATTTTGTCTTCCCAACAAGCAAAGTAGTTTTTATATTTTTTTAAATAGAAGTCTGAAGTTACCAATAACATTACATCAATACTCTAATTCGATACTATAATAAGACGAAGGACAGGTTATTGTATGTAAAAAAGAAAAACGACTCATAAGTTAGATACAGCAAAAAAATATCTTATAACTCCGCCCAAATCCTTGTTCAATAAGGAAAATATAAGTAATAATTTCTGATGCCTTCGCGGTTATTACACATTTTAATGAAACAACTATTAACGGATTTAAATAAATAATAACTTTAACGTTAGACTATTGTCAGCTCAGTCGTGCTACGATTATGGAAACTGTAAAGAATCCGAAACGTCAGCTAATAAAATAAAATAAAAATACGCGAGTTAAATCCGTTAACAGTTGTTTCATTCCAAAAAATAAGTGCTTAATCTTAATAACGCTTTACAGACTACCAATAATGCTCCTTGTAAGCAAAATTAAAGTAGTGTTAAGTACGCGCGTACTGATTTTGTTTAATAGATTATGACTGCATGCAGCCCGCTCCGCTCACCCGCCCCGCTCGCCCGCTCCGCTCGCTCTCTATGCACGAGAGGCTTAAACGTCAGCGCCGCGGCGCAGTAATTGTCGATGATGGCCGCGGCCGGGTTTCATTCGACGCCGTGAATGGGACACGATACTCTTCCGTTATAAACTCGATCATTGTAAACGAGGATTATTCATATACTAGCTTCTGCCCTCGACTTCGTCCACGTGGAACTCCTCCTTTTTGCAGTCGGTTAAAAAGTAGCCTATGTTCTTTCTCAGGGTCCATACTTTCTTTGTACCAAATTTTATTTAAATCGGTCCAGTAGTTTTAGCGTCAAAGCGTAACAGACAGACAGGCAGACAGACAGACAGAGTTACTTTCACATTTATAATATTAGTAGGGATATAAAAGATATTATCTGTAGCCTCCTTGATTTGTTAACAGCTTCTGATCGCAACTTCGACTGCACACGGTATTATGTACTTTACACAAGGCTTAAGAGTCTCCTTTCAGGAGTCTCGCCACCCGTCCGGTTTTGCAGTAAAGGCCCATTAGCTGGCCAACTGCGCTTCAGTATTCAGTTCGAAAAAAAAAATATAGCCTATATAATATATATGTTATTCGGATGTACCTATATGTAATATTATTGTAAAGTTTCATCAAAATCCATTTAGGTAGTAGATTTTGCGTGAGAGTTACAAACATAATATGTCTATCCATCCATACTTATAAACTTTAACGTTTATAATATTAATAAGTAGAAAATCGATTTATACAGCCAATTAAAAATCTGATATATAATTATAATATCTTTCCTAAAATCACGTACCTACCTAAGTCTGGGATGCCCAACTAGCATACGAGTTGATACGAGTTCCATAAAAGTTATGTAAAGGCTGTACAAGGGTGATTGCTCTTATTCAGCCGTTGGTTGCAGCGTTGTACCGCTTAATGCTGCTTGCGTGGGACTCAATAACGTAATGTAAAGATTTAAGTAATTAAAAGTTAATAATTTCTGATGCCTTCGCGGTTATTACACATTGGAATGAAACAACTGTTAACGGATTTAACTCGCGTATTTTTATTTTAATAATTGTAATGTATAATAGTAATGTTTTTGCGTAAAATGTAACATTAGTATTTCATAATTCAGAATAGGGTAGTTTTTCAAAATTTGTAATTTAAATATAAGGTAGTTTGCATAACTGTATAAATCACTAGCGTTAGACTATTGTCAGCTCAGTCGTGCTACGATTATGGAAACTGTAAAGAATCCGAAACGTCAACTAATAAAATAAAATAAAAATACGCGAGTTAAATCCGTTAACAGTTGTTTCATTATGGAGCTAAGTCAAAACAAAACACAACTTTTCAACAACTTCTGTTATGAGTGAAACTTAAATGAAAAACTACATTCTAAGGCTTGAATTATTTATGTTCCTTTGTTTTAGTTCTGAATAGTTTTACGATAAACAAGTAAAAAAAGAGCGACTTTTTGTATCTAAAGATTTCAATGAAATTTGAAATAAGTGTTTTTGTTTAGACTTTAGCTACGTTATATTTTTGAGGGAAAATCTGTATATTTATTTTGACGCATAATTTGTTATCATTGCTTTAATAATTGGTAGGTATCTAATTAAAAAAAATGTGTAAGTAATCTAAACATTTTTTTTATTCAGTTAAGTGATATAGTAAGTAGATACAATATTTTTTAATGATAACGTCAAATCAATATACATCTTATATATAATATATAATAATAATAATAATAATATTATAAAGAGGAAAGATTTGTATTTTTGTATTTTTGTATGTTTGTAATGAATAGGCTCCGAAACTACTGGACCGATTTCAAAAATTCTTTCACCTTTGGAAAGCTACATTATCCCCGAGTAACATAGGCTATATAATATCACGCTAGGTCTTATAGTTGCGGAGCAGTAACCGAAAATGTTTCAAAAACGGGGGAAAAGTATCGTTTCTGAGGCCTTAAAAAAATCTTAAGTCCCCCCGTGCGAAGCCGGGACGGGCCGCTATATTTTTATATACTTACTTATTATTATATATATTATATTGTATTTTCGATAATATCACGTGTACACATTGTTCTTAGCTATATGAAAAATATTATTTCTATGTTAATTAGTTCCCGTGACAAAGTACGTTCTAAATAGAATTTAAATACTTTTTTTAACAGCAAAAAAAAAAACATTCTGTCGTGATTATAAAGTAGTAGGTACTTTATACTTTTTAGTACTTTTTACCATTCGCTAATTAGCGAAGTCGTCACGCGGGGTCAATGTACTGGAAAATTAAGGAAACGGAAAATTTACATTTTGACAAGTGACACGATTGCATTTGTTTCAAGCCTTATCTGTATTTCGTGCTTTGTTAAAACTTGATTGTGCCAGTTGGTTCTGTATCTAAAGGGTAAGGGACCCTAAAAAGTGGCTATTAACGTCTGTCTGTCTTTTCGTGTGTCCGTTCATCCGTCCACTCCCACCAGGCTGTATACCTAACTAGCAGTTCGCCCCGACTTCGCACAGATCCCTAATTTAAAAATAAATAGCCTATGTTACTCAGGGTGCACGTAGCTTTCCAACAGTGAAAGAAGTTTTCAAATCGTCCAGCTGTTTTGGAGCCTATTCAATCCGAACAAACAAACCTTTCCCTTTTATTATATTACTAGCTTCTGCCCGCGACTTCGTCCGCGTGGAACTCCTCCTTTTTTGCAGTCGGTTAAAAAGTAGCCTATGTCCTTTCTCAGGCTCCAGAGTCACTTTTTATCAAATTTCATATAAATCGGTCCAGTAGTTTTAGCGTGAAAGCGTAACAGACAGACAGAGTTACTTTCGCATTTATAATATTAGTAGGGATGTTGGAATGAAACAACTATTAACGGATTTAACTCGCGTATTTTTATTTTATTTTATTAGCTGACGATTCGGATTCTTTAATGCCTATGTTACTCAGGGTGAACGTAGCTTCCCAACAATGAAAGAATTTTTCAAATCGTCCAGCCGTTTTGAAGCCTATTCAATACAAACAAACAAACAAACCTTTCCTCTTTATTACATTAGTATAGATATAGATGAGTCCGACTTGTTACTCACTTTACACTCCTATATAACTGTGTGACGTATGTATTCACTACTACATACAAAGGCCGCCTGGACACAGTAATCCATTTATTTGTACATAGAATCTTTCCATGACAATAGCGCCAGTGGCTTGTTTGAAGTGCAACAGTTGAGCAGTGTGTGCGACAGATGGCGCCTGCAGTTACTGTGTTTGTACGCTTGTATTGTACAATTCGTACATTGTACATTGTACACGGTACACAGCGTGCATTTACGCTGTACTTGCTGCAATTATATCAGTTATAATGTCCTTGGTATTACCGATATATTTTAACGTCTTGGTCGCTACGGTATGGTTGATGCTGACTTTAGCTGCGCTGTTTTCCGTATCAAATTTTAATATAATTGTGTTTATATTCAACCTCTTTCGTATTATTATTATATTTAAAGATTTTATCGCATACACAACGGGTACTAAAGTGATTCAATTCAATATATTATTATATTGTTGTTTCATAAAAGATTCTAAGTACTTAGTCATATTTAAATTTTATAACAGAGTGTAGTACCTACCTATGTAGGTAGTTATTAAATAATAAATAAACAAATAAATATCTTTGGACAATTCACACCAATTATCTAGTCCCATTTTAAGCAAAGCTTGTGTTATGGGTACTAGACAACGGATAAATATACATAAATACAATAAACATATAAGACATCCAAGACTCAGGTACAGATGCCAGTGCTCATCACATTGACATCTGCCCCTAGCGGGATTCGAACCCGCAACCTCCGGTTTCGTAGTCAGGGCCTCTGACCACTAGACCAACAGGCCCGTAGTTATTAAATTATTAAAATGCTGAAAAAAGGTAATAACTTCAAACTGACTCTCATTTCTTGTTAAACAAAAACAGAATTGGAATGAAATAACTATTAACGGATTTATTTCGCATATTTTTATTTTATTTTATTTGCCTTTAGCGTTAGACTATTGTCAGCTCAGTCGTGCTACGAATATGGAAACTGTAAAGAACTCGAAACGTCAGCAAATAAAATAAAAATACGCTAGTTAAATCCATTAATAGTTGTTTCATTCCAATTGTAATAACCGCGAAGGCATCAGAAATTCTTAAAAAAAAGAAATCGTTCAGAAAAAAACTGTCGTACTTTAAGTTACCAAAATAAAAATCATTGCTAATAAGTAGGTATGTTGTCATGAACATATGTTCGAAGATTGTGTCACGATTCAATTATTAATAGGCATAAGGGCTATAATCGCTTGACAATCGGTCCGGTCTACATAATTGAGGGCTGTCGATAGAGGCAAGCACTGTTGACACCAATGACCTGGGGGAGGGCGGTTGCCATTGTAAGCGATTTAGAGAATTATAATTCTTAGCTCAAACAAATGGTTTATTATCAAACTAGCGAACCGCCCCGGCTTCACATGGGCTATAAACCTTCCTCTTGAATCACTCTATCAATAAAAAAAAACTGCATGAAAATCCATTACGTACTTTTAAAGACGTAAGCATACATAGGGACTGACAGACAACGACAATGACCTTGTTTTATACTATTTACGAGTATGTAGTGATAATAGGCAGATATATGTCACTGATAGATCGTCAGATGAGTTTTTTAGCGCGTTCGAAAGATCATCAGATTTGCTGTGAATTAAGAAACGCCGGAAGAAACTCAGCGATTCTTTATGTACATAGTTACCTAACTCGAAATGTGTTAATTATATAATTTAAAATTACATACTAAAAACGCTTCCATAATATAAGTTTCATTGCATTTAGGTATACCTATACCTAAATGCAATGAATCCACATTCTTGGGACCAAATGTCTTTCGATTGATTATTAATTATTTACTTACAGTATTATAATTTCTGATGCCTTCGTTACACATTAGAATTAAACAACTATAACGGATTTAACACGTATATTTTATTTTACTTGTTGACGCTTCGAAAATTATACAGTTCCCATATTCTTAGTACGATTGGGCTGACAATAGCTAACGGTATTCAGTTAAATCCGTTTATAGTTGTTTCATTCCAATTAACGATAGTCTAACGCTGAAGTTTAGTTAAATCCGTTATCATTAAAATTTCCAAAATGAACATTGCTCTAGTGATAAATACCCGTCGGACCAATCCGCAGGAACATTCTGTTCCCCTGCAATATAATAATCGTGTTAACCTCCTGACGGCCCGAGCCGAGGTGCGACCCCCACCTTGAGGGGCCCTCGGGTCGGTCAGGGCTAAAAACCCAACCAAAATCCTTGATAGCCTCCTCTTAGGAGGCTCGCCCCCCGTCCGGTTTTGCAGTAAAGGCCCATTTGCTGGCCAACTGCACTTCAGTATTCAGTTCGAAAAAAAAAAGATAATTACCCGCGGATACCGGAGCGCTACCCCGTGGATGATTCATGGCCGTTGATAGCTAACCGGGCGGGTGTGGTGTGAACGAGAATTTAACCTGCTTTCGGACACAAACAAAAGCTTTAATTTTTAATGCTAGCCACACTGCGTTACTTACTCAATGAGGGCCACCGCGTGTCAGAAATCCGCTAGATGCGCTAGTGTAGAATGAGGTCCAGCTGTCATGTACCACCAATGAGAGGCAAGCTACTGGCCTGTGATTGGTGGTACATGACAGCTGGACCTCATTCTACACTAGCGCATCTAGCGGATTTCTGACACGCGGTGGCCCTCATTAAATGAAGAATAATAAAAAAAAAATCAATTAAATGCGACGCTTCACGTTGAAGGCCAAATTATACAAATTTTAAATAAAAATTTAACAAACCCCCGACATAAAAACCTAAAAGCCCTTTAAAAAGTATAACAATAATAAAAACTTAATATTAGTTACCTAAATATTAATATTTCTACAAAGAAAACGTCATGTCGGGGGGCCCGCTTGTCATTTAGGTGTGACTACTTAATACCTACAATCTACCTAAACCTACGGTCCCCCCGACATGACGTTTTCTTTGTAGAAATATTAATATTTAGGTAACTAATATTAAGTTTTTATTATTGTTATACTTTTTAAAGGGCTTTTAGGTTTTTATGTCGGGGGTTTGTTAAATTTTTAATTTATTTTTTTATTTCATACTTTTTGTAAGTAGGTATCTACTTAAATTATTATTTTAAGTAATTTCCATTTCATGTGGAATTTTGTAATGTACATGTTATCCTTTTACATTTAATACCCCACTCGGGTACATTTGTCGATATTGGGTTTACCATTTACACTTTTACTTCCCATAATTTTTGAACTACTCAACCGATTTTTATTACAATCTTAATTTTGTAATCTACACGTGATCCTCTTTCATTTGATACCCCACTTGGGTATATTTGTAGACATTTGGTTTTCCATCCCCACTTTGACACCCTATATTTTTTGAACGACTCAATCGATTTTTATTACAATCTTAATTTTGTAATCTACACGTGATCCTCTTTCATTTGATACCCCACTTGGGTATATTTGTAGACATTTGGTTTTGCATCCCCACTTTGACACCCTATATTTTTTGAACGACTCAACCGATTTTCATTATAATTTCCATTTTGTAATGTACACGTGATCCTCTTTCATTTGATACCCCACTCGAGTATGTTTGTAGACTTTTATTTTTCCATCCCCTCTTTCACCCCCCCTAATTATTAAACTACTCAGCAGATTTTCATCAAACATAGCTAAGAACACTCCCGACATATAAACCTTTCAAACAAAAAAAACAGAATCAAAATCGGTTCATGCGTTAGGGAGCTATGATGCCACAGACAGACACACACACACACACACACACAGACAGACAGACAGACAGACAGACAGACAGACAGACAGACAGACACGTCAAACTTATAACACCCCGTCGTTTTTTCGTCGGGGGTTAAAAACAAAATGGTGGACATGACGAGTAGCATGGCGTGTGGTTTGACAAATTTTATGACAAATAAACATAATAGTTTCTGACTTAGGTTTCTGATGCCTTCGCGATTATTATATCTTGAACTAGCGACCCGCCCCGGCTTCGTCCAGATCCTTTTTTTTATAGCCTATGTCACCAACTGAGGAACTTTTTATTGGAAAATCCATTCTATTCTGTTGACGAATTTGTTCAAAAATATAAATAAATTATTAAATTTCTGTTTAATAGTATTAAATTGTATTATATGAATTATTCCGTCCGTAATTGTATTGACGACTAATGAGAAAAATCCATAATAGTTAATATATTTGACATTATATGTATGACAAAATCTTATTGTAATGAAATTGTGATTTTGCTGTTAATTATTATTTAATCTTATTGTTCTTTGTTTTTTTTTTGACGATCTCAATATGAGTACATGTAATTTGACATACCAATATGTAATTATATTGTATAAATTTTGAGAAATAAATGAATCTAATCTAATCTAATCACTCGGGAATTGTGTAGCTTTCCAACAGTGAAAGAATCTAATTTTCAAATCGGCCTATTCAATCCAAACAAACAAACTTTTTCTCTTTAAATATTAGTATAGATAGACTAATGTCAAGCGATTGAAGTGACAATCTACATTATGTCGTTACTCAATTAAAGATTCTAAGATGTTATGCTTCAATTTGAATTCGCGTGGCAACAGATTCCGAGTTAGGTCATTACAATACTGAAAGACCCAGTAGTGACAAATGTTAACCCTTTAAATAAACCAGGCTTTGTTTAGAAGTGGCGTCATCCTAGATTTAAATATTAACCCTTCATCACTTAACCCTTTGAGGCGCGTAACCGCTAATTACCTTGCAGGATTCATTAAAATATTACTTAATTTCATACTCACTCAATTAAAAGTTTAATTATAGGTACTTAATGACTGTTTATTAATTGTGCGCTTATGTGAATGATGAAATTATTATGTGTAAGTAGGTATGTATATTAATTATTGTTATGTTTATAATTGAACTAGCTTCTGCCCGCGACTTCGTCTGCGTATGATTAGTATTGTACACTATATCGTTATAAAATATAGCCTATATGTTATTCTGATGTATAAGCTATATTGTGGTAAAGTTTCATTCAAATCCATTCAGTAGTTTTTACGTGAAAGAGTAACAAACATCCATACATCCATACTTACAAACTTTCGCCTTTATAATAGTAGTAGGATTATGAGGTTCTGTTAAAATTGGTTACTTTTGTTGTTTTTGAGTTAAGAGTTCTCCGATACACACATAATTATTATATAAAATTTACCTATACATCCAATTCTTTAAGCAAGGCACTAAATCTTCCAGCTAGATTTTTCCGGTTTTGTATGTAGTAGTTATTAGTATCTTTTTAAATAGGAGATTTAATTCGATTATTTATATATCGCACCTACGCTGCAGCTGCAACAACGTCACTTAAATGCATTTTTTTTAAATATCTTAGTATGAGGAAACATTAATAATGACATCATTTAAGTTTCCTCATACACAGATATTTTTTTTTTAAATTTGCATAAGTGACGTTGTTGCAGCGTAGGTGCGATATATACCTTTATTCTATGCTATTATGTTTCATTTATCTTGTTATCAGGCGCTTGTAGTACTTCATACATTAGGGACATTGTGCCTATATGGAATGCATGCCCTTGCTTGTTATCAGTTTCCAATTTACGACTAAACAACTAAATGGTAATCACAATACAATTTCTATTATAAATGTGACCACACAAGTGACAAGACATTTCTGACTATGTAGCTACTTCCCGATTCCCGAATAACTGCCTCACACTAAATGGGACTCGACAAGTAACAAAACATTTCAGATATGTTGACTATTTACTTCCCGAATGACTGCCTGACACGTGTCTGCAGCGAGCCTATGATGAATTGTCGAGTCGACGTCTTGTCGTGTCAATGTCGTTTTTTCGCGGTGATCTGCCTAAAATCGGTAACGTTGTCGACAACGAAAAATCTTGTCAAATCGATGTCGTCTCTTATTTCTTCATGTCGACAACGAAGTAATATCGACATCACAAAACCTCCTAGAGGACAACGTCCACAATATTATGTCAGCAAAATGTCGACACGACAGTTCATCATAGGCTCGCAGGTCAATTTGGATGCAATTCATATCACTTTCCCACAGTTTGTTTGAATAGCGTTGATTTTTAATAACGTTTTGCGATGCGACCGTGATTTTGAATGCAATTTTCAATGCCAATGTTACATGTTTCACAATGCCTTATTAAATCTTTAGTTTTGTAACAAAAAATAATGATACATTCATAATAAATGCGCACCTTCGCGGTTATTACACGCGGTTATTAACACGCGTACTTATCTTTACTTTCTTTCCATAATCGTAGCACGACTGAGCTGACAATATTTAGCGTTAGACTATTGTCAGCTCAATGAAAGTACTTACGTGAGTTAAATCCGTTAATAGTTGTTTTATTCCAATGATACATATTCATAGTCATACCTACCTACATGTAGATTATTACATAAGTACCCAGTAAAATATAGAAAAGTATATTTTATTGTAATAGATAGTACGAAATCATTTACCAACCTTTTATGCGTTCCACTGTAACATCCATTACTTTTTTTATGCAAAGAGGCACAGATAACTTTTCGGCCATATAAGTGTTTATTTTTTAATAATTTCTGATGCCTTCGCGGTTATTACACATTGGAATGAAACAACTATTAACGGATTTAACTCGCGTATTTTTATTTTATTTTATTAGCTGACTATTAAAATAAATTTAGCGTTAGACTATTGTCAGCTCAGTCGTGCTACGATTATGGAAACTGCAAAGAATCCGAAACGTCAGCTAATAAAATAAAATAAAAATACGCGAGTTAAATCCGTTAATAGTTGTTTCATTCCAATGTGTTTATTTTTTGTTTATTTTCGGACATGACATGATAATTTCTGATGCCATCGCGGTTATTACACATTGGAATGAAACAAGTATAAATGGATTTAACTCGCGAATTTTATTTTAGTACCTAGGTACTTACCCAAATTTTGTAATTTAAAATATAAAGTATTGGTATATTGCATAATTTTAGGTATAAATCACTTAAGCGTTAGACTATCGTCAGCTCAGGCGTGCAACGATTATGGAAACTGTATATATACAGTTTCAATAATATAATAATGTTTTCGAAACGTCAGCCAATAAAATAGTTACCTACGCGAGTTCAATCCGTTTATAGTGTCATTACAATTGCATGATATTTTCATATAGTCAAAACTACACATTTCCATTGAAAGCATTGATTTTTAACACCGTTCATTCCATGCACAAATGCATTTACGGCTAAATCGAGTTTTCTCGACGCCTCTGATATGTAACATTCGTGCTGTAATCTACTTACTACTGGTGTGGTAGGAAGCGCATTTTAACAAGTAGACAGGAAATTTAATTTTTGCTATTACCTTCATGTGTGTGAAGAATTGGATTATAATTACCTACTGATGCCTGTGCGGTTATTACATAATGGTATAAAACAATTATAAAAGATTTCACTCATGTATTTTTATTTATTTGCTGACGTTTCCATAGCTTAACAATTCCCATATTATTATAGAAGCTGTAAATCCGAAACGTCAGCAAATAACATACGCGAGTTAAATCCGTTCATAGTTGTTTCATTCCAATAGAATTAATTATCAAAGAAGTTTGACTCAAAACATTTTAAATTTATACCTACCTACTTACATTTTTTATTTATTATACCTAATAATTTCTGATGCCTTCGCGGTTATTACACATTGGAATGAAACAACTATTAACGGATTTAACTCGCGTATTTTTATTTTATTTTATTAGCTGACGTTTCGGATTCTTTACAGTTTCCATAATCGAAGCACGACTGAGCTGACAATAGTCTAACGCTAAAGTCTTTTCACTTTAATAGTTGTTTCATTCCAATTTATTATACCTACCTAACGTCTATTTTTATCTCATCGATCACCATAAGAAGTTCGAATTAAAAAATACGTAATATTCCTCTAACGGACTTTCCCTAATCCTATTAAATTCAAGGACCAATTTGTTTTCTAATAAATTTTCAAGAGATTCAATCCTGTATTAATGAAATTTGATATAGAGCTTTGAGGCTGGAGGGCGGTTCAGCTAATTAAGGGCTGAAGCCGAGGGCGAGGACTGAATGAAGTTAAATAGGTATGTTCTGATGGACATACATATTATTTGTTTTACTATGTTAGTACATATATAATATATTTTATTTCTGATGCCTTCGCGGTTATTATTCATTGGAATATATAGTACATTACGCACCAAGGCCAGTAAAATAAAAAATGTCTCAGATTAGATCAAATCTGGCCGAGGTTGACAAAAATGTGATCTGAGGCTTTTTTATTTTACTGGCCGAGGTCAGTATACTATTTTTCTGTTCGACGAAGCCAGAAAGCGGAAATTTCATTTAGCGCAGCGGCCACAAAGTTGGCGCTTTCTGGCCGGAGGACGGAAAAAACAATTTTGAACAAATTTAACACGCGTATTTTATTTTATTGGCTGATGTTTCGGAGCCCTATTTTTTTATTTCAAGCAAGATCTATATTATCTTTTAGACATACATTTTGTTTTTGATCTTGTGTCGTTGTTATTGCTTATTTTATTGAGTTCAGGTACAAAGTGTATTTTACCCAATTTTTATAATCCTGGAGCATTGGAAGACTTTATCTGACCTTACTTATTTAATGGTAGCTCTATAATATGCTTGTGTTTGGACTATAGCCAGCTAGTAACTGAGTCCAAGTGACCGTGAAATCTGATAGTTGGTCAAGTTCAGTTTAAAACTATTAAGCTTGGATAAATTTTGGTGAATTCTGTATAACTTTATAATGAAGCTACTACTTAATTTTTAATTAAAGGGTCTGTTTTATAATGTCCAAGTTTTAAGTCATTTGCACACACACTATTTTATCTACTAATGATACTATACACACACTATTTAATCAAGTTTTTTACACGAACTATTTTTAATTTCAGGTTTTATTTTAATTATTAGGTGTAGTAAAAAGGTACTAGTGAAAAGGGCATAAGTATAATACTGCATGTGTGGGATTTTATGCCTTTTTCACCAATTTTGGGTTTCATACTCCAAAATTAAATTGAAATTTGAAACTATTCATCATTATATCATATGGCTCCTATAATATAATGTTAGTGACACAACGAGAAATGTGTCACTAGGTGAATACAAATTTAAACATAACGGCGTAGAATTATAAATGGAGTAGTAACAAATTTTGCTTTGTGTCACTTTTATATTACAGCTTCGATGTTATCATAACAAAATGTATGCACTTTTATTCCAATTACCAACGTGAATATTAACTTTCTGACTTTTATCTTTAAAACTACTAAACCGAGACTTCTTGGAAGCTTGTACTCAGTTATTCTTGTCCCTGGAGTATCCAATCGGATCACTCCAGCGCATCACTGATTTCACATGTCCGTGTTATGTTATTACCTACGTACGTCTATATGTTATAAAGGTACTAGTGGTGGTGAAATATTTATAACCTACTTTGATCCCTGTATCAATTGTACTCTCGAGAAATCTAAGGAATGAAACAAAGCATTTTTGCCCATGTCATAACAGTACAGTCCAAAGACTCTCAATCGCCCAAAGGTTAACTGGAAGGGATCCGTTAAAGGGATGATTCATTCGACTTTGTACATTTGTAGTGTTTTCGCTTCAACTTCTGTATTTGTTTTGTTGTGCCATAAAGAGTTTACATACATACATACACGTAAAAAAGTAAAAAAAAAAGTAAGTAAAAAGTAGATAAAATCGAAACTGTGGGACTCGAACCTTTTTTTTTTTTTTTTTTTTTTTTTTATCGCTGGAAAATGCATTACGCATACCACCCTAGCCCGGGGGAGCATCGGGTGGTTATGTGGGACTCCTGAGATGATACCCAGACTACCCACTAAAAACAGCGTCTACCCTCACCGTCGTTTTGAGACACCACAGGATAACTTGCGCATTCGACTGTGGTGTCTCGACGGAATGCCTAGTGTTAAGGCCATCAGGCATTTTGGGTGCCCAGTTGGTGGGGCACCTTCCGTCCAGTAGGCCTCTTATTGATGAAGGGGTGGGACTCGAACCCACACCAATGCCTTTACATCTTATGCTCCCATTTAAGTAGGTACATTATGGGCGTTCCTGATCAAGTTAAAGAAATTTGCTGCTACTATTACTAATTAAGTCTCTGTACTTTTTGAATCGAAGAATTTTCTACTACCTACTTTTATGTGGTTTTTAGTTGTACTTTTTTTGCAAGGGAAAATATCGCTTCAGCGCCATCTGTGTGTAGTGCTTTGCAGCACTTAGCATACATGGTTTTTGTTTCGATCAAGGACACAACATAACCCTTTAAGGCATAGGTGTGAGTTCACATCCCACTGGGGATATCTATACTTTTTACTCTTGTTTTAGTACAAATACCATTATCATTAAAATCTAATGGTATTGAACCATAAATTTCTATTGATATATCGTAGTAGTCGGCGAACCTTTTTATATAGGTACCTACAATTTATATTTTATAATTGTTTATGTTTTTTTATAATAATGTTTGGATTGAATAGGCTCCAAAACAACTGGACCGATTTCAAAAATTCTTTCACTGTTAAATGGGAAGCTACACTATTCCCGAGTGCCAAAGATGATCCGTGCGAAGCCGGGGCGGACAGCTAGTATTATATACAAGTCAAAATAAAAATATTCAATGTTTACGTATGATTTCGTTCATATTTCTGATAGCGCCATTATTACGAACAGCCATTGTCTGTAAACTGAAATGTTTTCAATTTTCCGTTGCATTTTCCGCTGCAGGCTGCAGTCTCGGGTCAGCGTTGCTTTGTGTACAGTTAACGACATTAAAACTATAGTTTGGAAAACAAATCAAATGTTGGTTTGAGAATTTTTAAGGCATGAACTCGTATTGTGATTTCCAATTGCATTATTATAGATGTACGGTTTATTTAGGTATACTTTTTTAAACAAAACATATATAAGTGTAAAAGGCGAACTTAATCCCTTGAGGTATGATCTACTAATCAACCTTGGAGTCACACGTGAAATGTCAAAAAAGTCTGCTTGTCTTTTACCTTTTCACGCAAGCACTAAACCAATTTAGATAAAATTTGGTACGGTGATAGCTTAAAATTCGTAGTACAAACATGGGACAGTTTTTATCTATTTATCACGAAAATCAACTCATAAGAGAAAAAATAAGCAAAAAAAGTCTAGATAACTGTTTTTCGATTCTTGACGCAACCCCGAACCGATTTAGAAACAAAAATAGAATTGTGATAGCTTAATTCCCAGAGTAGAAGATAGGAAAGTCTTTATCTACTCATCATGACCAAACCAAAACGAATAACCCTTGAAAAGGTGGGAAATCAAAAAAAGAAATTACATACTTACACCCGGAACTAATAATTTGACGAAGTCGCAGACTGAGGCTAGTGTTGTAACATCCATTTATGCTCACATATTTATGGGCAAGTGTACGTTGATGCAAACAACAGGCCAGACGATAAAATATTTACCACTAATCACGGGCCCAGAGCGTTCGCTATTCGATAGTGGATTTCGTGCTTTGCTTTTAGCAATAGCATCGTTCTTTACTATCGACAATGAACTCAAACTCAAATAATCATTTATTCAGGCTAGGCTCTTACAGGCACTTGTGAATGTCAACGTTAAAATTAATATTCTTTTTCGATTCAGCAGAAAAAAACCTCTTGAGAAGAATCGAGAAGAAACTCAACGAGGTATAATTTTTTCAATATAATAATATTACAATTTCACTTAAGTATAAATTATGTACAAATTACAATATGTATGTAATCTTAAACATTTAAAACATTTAAAAAAAATTATAGGAGAAAAATAAACAAAAAAAAATAACAATAGGTACTGGAGATGTATAAGGTCTCCAGATGTCAAAAGACAAAATTAAATTTACTGGAAATGTAAAGGTTTCATAAAATAAAATTACAGGAGACCAACGTTCTCTTCGGAATGAAAGAGTTATTAACGGATCTAACTCGCATATGGGTAGTTTCTGTTACTAAAAATGCCTAGTCTACCAAATAGTAAACATTTTCACTATTGAAATGAAATAACTACCTATAAACGGATTTAACTCGCGTATTTTATTTTTTTGCTGACGGCGGATTCTTTACAGTTTCCATAATCGTAGCACGACTGAGCTGATTATAGTCTAACGCTAAATTATGGAAAATGTAAAGATTTCGAAACGTCAAAAAATAAAATAAAAAACGCGAGTTTAATCCATTAAAAATTATTTAATTCTAATGTGTAATAACCGCGAAGGTATCAGAAATTATGATTTGTCCTGTTTTTTGGTTTATTGAACTATTCGGATGGGTTTGCTTTCATAAGGACAAATTAAAGTTTCGTCAAATGTTATTTTTGCAATGGTGTTTTTTTTAAATATTGTGACATAGTGGACTTTTTCAGCGGAGACCACGTTTCGGTATAATATTCTGTCACGGCATTCTATAAAAAACAAACGTATTAAAAAATGATGGTTCAAGAAATTGAAAGATTATTAGTAAATAAAAAATATAGACGCATACCTATTTAAACATTATATAATCGTGTATATGAATACTCTAATGAGATGCTTTATTAACACGAAACACAGTTATCAGTAGTTAATTTTCAAACACAGTTAACCCCTGTTATATCCATCCTGATTTTAATCTGAAAGCAATATTCATTTTCACTAATTACCGGAACTTTCATATTGAAAACGGAATAAATTTGACGTTTCATTAAATTTATTAATCGTAAAATAAACATGTTTTATTTCAGTTAAAATTAAACAGTTCATTGCATATGAACGAGTGTGTATTTAAAATTAGGGATCCGTGCTAAGCCAGGGGCGGACCGTTAGCGTGATTTAAAAGCTGTGCAAAGGTTGCATAAGGTTATACACTCATATACCTACAGCCTTTATTCAAAAAATTTGAACTGCTTGGGAGATTAAGAAAAACACAACTATTTTAAGTCAAACTACTACTGCTACGATTATGGAATCTGTAAAGGCCGAAACGTCAGCCAATGAAATAAAAAATAAAATACGCGAGATAAATTCGTTAAAGTTATTTCATTCTAATGTATAATAACCGCGAAGGCATCAGAAATTATTATATTTTAGGTCAATTTTAGTATAACGTAAATAACAAAGAAAAAGGTCGTATGACAACTACTGATCAAAGTACCTACTCGTAGTTTCGCTTATGCATAAATTACGTAACCTCTAAGATTTCTGGACCCCTCTTCTCCTCTTTTGTCACGCTTCAGCTCATACTTTTAACACGCTGTCACGTTTTGTCAAGGTGCCAACGTTCACGACGCGAACGACTGTCACGTAGGTATATCACAAACGTTCGTGGCTGTCAAATCCCATACATTATGGTCATTTTGGGTTGGCACCTTGTCCTAGGCCCATATAGACGTAATTCATAGATGAACCTTTACAGAGCCTTTAAAATTATATCAGTCAGTATTATTTCGTTGCTCATCTCTAGCTTGCATATTCGCAAATTGAATTCTGCGAACTTTATAATATTAGTAAAGCTCTGTTGAATAAAGAGTCTAACGAGACAGCTTGTAACATGAATGTAGAAAATCAGGAAGGCAAATCAGCTTTTTAGCAAAATGCATGCATGCATTGATATAATATGAATTCTTGTTACTTTATTTGTGAATATTCAAAATAATAATTTCTGATGCATTCGCGGTTATTATACATTGGAATGAAACAACTAGGTATAGAAAGATTTAATTCGCGTTTATTTGTATCTATATTCATTTAGAACTACCGATATTACTCAAAAGGCTGACAAGGTGCTCTTGTCCATTATTTACAAAATGTAGTAAATGTTATTGATTGTTTTTCTTTGTTAAATTATTGACGTCTTGTCGTATACGTAAGTGACTCTTTGGGTCCCAAGAATAGAAAAAAATATAATGAAACAAACTACAACGGATTTAACTCGAGTATTTAATTTTATTTGTTGACGCTTCGAAAACTTTATAGTTCCCATATTCGTAGCACAACTGAGCTGATGATAGTATAACGCTAAAGATTTGTTCCAACGTGTAGATAATAACCGCGAAGGCATAGAAAACATTAGAAAATAATCAGGCAAGTTATATTTGGAGTTTAATTCATAAATCGAAAACTGAACATATCATGAAATTATAACAAATTTAAATGAACAGTAGCAAATTCCCAAAACAATATTCCAAGAGAAACATCAACTCGCGACACACATAATAAATTTGGCATTCGAGACAATGCAATGACATCATCGAGTTGTTGCAAAATATACTTAACAAGTTACCGAGTAGAGTGTAATTTGCTTTGTTTTGCTTTCGGTCCTCAGGGTCGGTAGTAACTAGACAGCGGACTGACTGCAACTGCAGTTAATTAGTTTAGTGTCTTGTCGTTGTACAAATAGGCCTAATGGAGAGGTATTATGCACCTAAGTAATGCAATTCGATTCTGTCGGATTTAAATGGACAGTAAAAATAACATATTGGAATCAAACAACCATATTTAACCGTATTTTATTTTGTTTTTTGACGTTTCTAATACTTTACAGTTCCCATGTTCGTAGCACGACTGAGCTGACGATGGTCTGCAGAGAAATAAAAGCTTTATTAGCGTCATTCCAATGTGTAATAACCGCGAAGGTACCAGAAATTATTAAAAAATAATATATGTGTAAATTAATAAAGTTGTTTAATAGTTTTTCGCCCTTTGTACTTTTTTGTGTAAAGACTTTACTTAGGTACTTTTGTAAAGTTATGTGTAGTTATAATAGGTATAAGTAAATAAAAAAAAAGTATGATTTTAAAATATTTTAAACTTCTAATTAATATATCAAATAATTAAATAAACAGGAATAGTTTAACTAATTTCATTGAAATTTTATTATTATAAACAATACATTTGAAACAAATTGTCATTTTTTAAACTATCACTGTTACATAAACGCTCACAAAAAGCGAACTATTATCTTGCAACAAAAAGCCAAACTCCGTTGGAACAAACTTCAAAAGCGCTTTTAGAAACAAATTCAGTTTAGTTTTGAAATTGAATCTTGTTTCATTTCTCTTCGGACACTCGCTCGTGTACGAAATCACCGTACAAAGTTACGTGAATATTTTGTATGTATAATTGTAACGTTTTTGTAAATAAATGCCCCTTTTCATTTGGTGTATTATCAGTACATAGTATAAAACAAAGTAACTTTTCTGTCTATATCCCTATGTACGCTTAAATCTTTAAAACTTCGCAACGGATTTTAATGCCGTTTTTCTATACTAATATTATAAAGAGGAAAGGTTTGTTTGTTTGTTTGGATTGAATAGACTCCAGAACGGCTCGACCGATTTCAAAATTCTTTCACTGTTGGGAAGCTACACTATTTCCGAGTGATATAGGCTATAAAAAAAGATGTTCCGTGCGAAGCCTGGGCGGACTGCTAGTAAGTACATTAATAAAAACGGATTGAGATTTCAAAAATTAGTCAAAATAATATATATTTTAATATAATCTAATCTTTTGCACTATGGAGTTTTGATACCAAATTTGAAGCAAATAACGCCCAAAATATTTTTTATCACCCTAGGGGATAAATTTCGATAAAATACGAAACACATCTTTACTAGTTCATATGAAGTAAGTACTGTAGGTTTTGATTCCCATGCGAGTGACGAAAGTTTTCGGTAATTTGAGGCATAACAAACCAAGTGATCCTATCAATGATTCAATGCGCTTTCTACTGTATTGTTTTCGAAATATCAGCATAAAAGCAATAAGTATACGCGAATGAAATCAGTTACATTTATGAAATAACCGCGAAAGCATGAAAAATTATAGCGCTATAAATTTTCACGGCAGTTCCAAAATATCTTCATTACTCAATAGCTAATTACCTTCGAAAGTAGCTTAAATCCGAATTGCGAACATAATAGCTTGTAATACGCGACAGCTTGGAGTGAAGCCAGTTGGAACCGAGTAGCTCGGTTTGCAATAAGCTGGAGGTAATGCACTCTTGGATATTACAAGCTTATTTTATCTACGTAACATGTGTTAAGGATTTGATTATACGTATTTACATTGGGATGAAACAATTGTTGATTGAACTTGCGTATTTTATTTTATTTGCGGATTTTACCTTACGGTTCCGATATATATAGCCGACTGGACTGGCGAAAGTTTAAGTCGTGACTTTTGTCAGCTTCAATGTGTAAAATAATGAAAAGTAGCGATTCCTTAGTGTTAAAGTGTGTGTTGACACCTGTGTTGTCCTGTTATAAAATAGTTAAAATATAAAAAAAAAAATACTTAGTTCGGTACGTTGACGAAACCTGTGTTGTGGATTATACTAATTAATTATCACCTATTTTAGTTTAGTTAACTCAAAATCCTAAAGATTTGAGTCATGCACATAATTAAACTTCTTACAGCAAAATCTACCAAAAAAAAACTAGTTAATTATCTACATGATTTCGTTTTTGATTTTTATGTTCTTTAAATTTGTTGATACGTATTTAATTATTTTGCTGCATGCAAGTTAGTTTTTTTTGGCAAGAAAGTACTTTTGAAGTATTTTAAAAAAGAACATAAGTGTTCTAGCCAATAGCATGCCTACTTATCTATGCCCTGCTTAATACTTACCATAGTTTCTCTGCCAAACACTCAAGTGCCAGCCGTTAGCACCAGATCGAGTGCACATTTGGCATCACTGCCTCTATTAAAAGGTTTTAGATGTAGAAATCTAGATCTTTTATCACATATTCTTGAATATAAACTAGAAACATTAAGGTTTACTAGAAAATGTTGTATTTTTTTTTGATGTCTTCGCGGTTATTATACATTGACACGATTGAGCTGACAATAGTCTCATGCTAAGATTATTTTATTGGACACGATCGCGCTACTATTATGGAATCTGTAAAGGCCCCGAAACGTCAGCCAATAAAATAAAATACGCGAGGTAAATCTGTTTACAGTTCTTTAATTCCAATTGAAGATGTTGTATTTGTAAAATATACATATTTTAAAACTAGGTTGATTAAGTAGTGTAATTTTTAAAATATGGTAGATAGCAAAACGTAAAAACACTTAGGTAAGTGTTAATAAATAGTTGTCCGCTCAGTCGTCTACGAATATAGGATCTGTAAAGTTCATGAAACGTCACGTAAAAACTATTATACGCTAGTTAAATCCGTTAGAGAGATTTTATTCCAATATGGAAGAAGTAAATTCCTTCGCTATGAAAATACATTATTATTAGAATGAAACAATTATCAACGGATTGAACTCGCGTATTTTTATTTTATTATTGCAGTTTCCATAATCGTAGCACGACTGAGCTGACAATAGTCTAACGTTAAATATGGAAACTGTAAAGATTATTATTTCCATGTATATAGCAGCGTACGTAATAATATTACGAAATTATATATTTTTCAATCTCAAGCAATGAATTACCTACTCTGCAATTCATAGAAGAGAAAAAACCTTAAATAGAAAAAAACTAACACGAAGGCAGTAGATATATGTTGTTGTTTTCGGTATATAGATTTTCAGGATTAAAATGAGTTTAAAGTTTACCATTTTAACATGTAGTTTAACAGAACTAATATAAATCATATTATTTTCATAACTTAGAGTATTCATAGAACATTAACTAGAGTTTAATTAGCTTGAAAGCCAAGGGAAAACTACAAGAACGCCATCTTGATGTTTGTTGGAAATATCAAAGTTCACTGAAGTATATACTTAATGGAGAAGTAGTTTAGTTTTAATAAGGTAATATAAAGCAACGATTCATATCTGAAAGTAGCACTCGATTCCTCACAAATCAATTGCTAATACACTATATCATTGCGAATCCACCCGAAAAATAACGCGTTCAAATAAATTATCAATTCTATTTAATGGTAAAACTACCTTAATATATCCGTGAAAGGCTGATACGAAAACCAAGGCCAAAGCCAAGGTTCCTCGCAGATCGAAAATTGCGTGATCGGGCCCTTTCAGCGATCCTGTCTACTTTACCCCAAAGTGGCATAAAGCAACTGGAATTATTACAACAAATGAACTTGCAAAATCAGTGGCGGGCGATTCAATGTGTCGTGCAGTTCGATCGTGGTGAACTAAGGCGCGGAGGAAACGTCAGAAAAATCGAATTTTCATGACGGCAGTCGAGGCACAGGCGCCGCGGCGCGTACACGGCGAGATAGCGCCAGCGCGCGCACACTGCACGCCGCTCGCCCGCGACAAACAAACCTTCAAATACAACAACTTAAAATATAAAAACCAGTGCTCAAAGTGTGCTTAAAATATTACTTAATGGTCGGGTAATTGATCGGGTCCGAACTGGTCACTTCACATTCGTGCTAGTTTGTTTCTTTATTAAAAGGTGACGTCATTGCCGCGGGTTTGGTGTACTTATGATGCCTGGGCTCTTTTTGGTAATTGGCCCACGGGCAAAGGGTCGGTTGCATTGTCTCAAGTGTCGATTATATTGTCAACGTGTATTCGGTAAATTACGGCCTTCGGTTTTTATTGATTAATAAACTATTGCATTGTTGTCGATGTCTGTTACTGAAGGCCTGTGTTGCAGAATTCCCTTTCAACGTATATTCGACCTTGTTTGCTGACTAGCTGACAGGTATTTAATGTAACTTTTATTACTAGTTTAAAAGTGTATAAAGAGTTTAAAGTTGTAAGTAGAAGCTAAGTTAATTAAATGTAAAATATAGCAAAGAGCAAAGAAAAAGTATAAATTTATAATTATTTGTATATATTCATGTATTTTTTTAATAATACTGTTTAAAATCTATGACCAAAGTTTTTTTTTAATTATACATGTATATGATTAATTTAAATAAATCTGAAAACTTATTTCATGTAAGTACCTGCAGCAAAATATAAAAATAGTTACATAATCAGATATAATTAAATTAAAACTCGCCGAATTGCCAAAACACCAAGCAGCAGAAAGAGCACAAATAAAATTGTCGACCAATAAATACAGTAAGTATATGAGAAAGCTAGACCAATAAATTAAATTATTTGCCACCAAAGATATGGACAATATATCTTTCAAGATAAATCCTTCCGACATTCGTATTAACAGATACAAAATACTTTCTTTATATCTCTTTTCTCTACGTGTCTGACTTTTCCGCTATATTTTGATTAACATTACAAAGAATATGTTTTGCGGTACTTGTATTAGTTTTACTTGGAATATATTATATATGTTATGTAGGTCAAATATGTATTTCCTGTAGGGTCATTCCAGCGAAACCGGCACCATAGGCATAAAATATAAATAACTTAATTTATACATAAATACATATTTAGAGAATAGAACATTATGTCTTGTTTTATTAATCAATGAGTTTTTCATTTTTATATCAATATTTTCCATTTTATTCGTTTTTGACCGTACTCCTAGCGCCAGTTGTCCACGCCAGTCTATTTTTACTTTAAGTTTGCAGCACTATTTCGCGGCATTTCTGAACATTACGGAGAAAGTGTTGCGTATAAAGGAAAATATATCTAACGCAGTTTAAACTAGTGCTAAGTAATTATAAATTAAGTTTCATGGTTAGTATTTATTGGGCTTCTACAAAAAGCTTAACTCATGTCCCACCCGTCACAGTAAAACAAGGCTTTTTCTTGTTAAACCTAAAAATATCTAACCTCTTGTTATCTTGCTTTGTGAAAGAAACAATTAGGTTGAGGGCGATTATTTTAGATCAAAAACGCGTTGCATTACTAAATAAAAATTGTTTTTAACGCTTTTCAAAGTATGTCCCACCCGTCACATTGACGGGTGAGCGAAATGGGTTATCTGATAAAACTGACTTAGTGAGTATAAAATCGTTGTGTCAACTTTATTTAAACGTAGCTGGTTTATACTAAAGCAAATTATATGTGTTATTGCGTTTAATTTGGTGTTGGTATATACTGAAACTGACTCAAAGACGATAGATGAGGATGATAGAGACCAAACGCCAGAATTAAGTTTTTCCACCACTAATAATTCCTCCGCCGACGAAGACTCAAGTAAGATTGGTTTAAATTAGAGATTACTGCCAGGAAAAAGTCGAAAGAGTATAAATACCTCGCAGTTTCACAAAGTACCTTTGACTTCGACAATGAATAAAAGGTCATGTTTTTAAAATGTGTTGATAAAACTAGCAAAGCATTACGAATGAATGAGGAAGATGTCTCTTTCATTAAAACTAGTCATATTTTAGACATTCTACCAATTATTATCAATTTTCTGAGCCTGTAAACATTGAAAAGAAAAAACATTTTTTTTGTTTATATTATTCTAAAAAACTACTGAAATGATAACTTGTAACATTAGATAATTCATCTAAAAACTGATTTAAAATAAATACAAAAGAACTGTGTTTATATTTTTCATACATTT
This sequence comes from Polylopha cassiicola, assembly GCA_038024825.1. NCBI lineage: Eukaryota > Metazoa > Arthropoda > Insecta > Lepidoptera > Tortricidae > Polylopha > Polylopha cassiicola. Next base: position 4,261,946 of record CP149054.1, on the reverse strand, counting down.
TTATGCCCAAATGTTACTCGTCCCACCCGTCACAAAGTACTGTCCCACCCGTCACAAGCTTTGAGAAGCAAAATTATTTTTATTTTACGAGTTATCTGCGTAAAGTTTACTAATACCTAATCTATACAATATCAGAAACTATATAAAAATAGGTTGTTTAACAAAAGTTACATAGTTTCTTATGAATTGCGAATAGTGTAAGTCAACTCTGAGAGGAGAGGTACTTTGAAGTCTCACCCGTCACACTTCTTATACCGTCTATTTCTCATAATAATAATGTCATTTTCATACTTTTTTCGATGGTACAGTATGCAATGACTATTCAAGTATTTGATAATGTCATATTCACTGCGTAAATCGTTGCCGTTTGTCAGAAATACAGCGAAGTGCAGGCACAAATGAGTATAAATGTCCCACCCGTCACAATGGAATGACCCTGTACCTATTTACCGACAAGTATATTTGTTCATGACAAGTCATAATTAATGTTTTTTCTGTCTTTTATCAACTATTATGATAGGTATAGGTCGTTGTTGAATTATAGATTCTAAATCGTCACATTTAAATTTAAAATTGCGAAATCTCAAATTTGGACTTAGATCGTTACAACACGCCACCTCGTTCGTCACTTTTTAAACCCGTTATTATTTTATACATTTAAAAAAAATACGATACACATCGTCCATCAACTTTGTTAAATAATCTTTAGGCCAAATTTGAAATAGAACAACGTTTACCCCCCTTTTCACCCTCTTAAGGATAGAATTATGGAAAATCTTTTCTTAGATGATGCCTATGTCAGTCAGTCATATTGAATTCATTCATGCATAAAATGTATATTAGAAAAATAGAGAATTTTTCACGTCTACAGCTTTGGTGGGCACCATAAAAGTAGTATAATTAGTCTATGCTGTATTAACAATTAGTCTTAACTCCTCACTTGTGCCTGAAAAATTCTAATTACTCAAGTACTCTCATATGCATATACATAAATACATATAAGACATCCAAGACTCAGGTACAGATGCCAGTGCTCATCACATTGACATCTGCCCCTAGCGGGATTCGAACCCGCAACCTCCGGATTCGTAGTCAGGGCCTCTAACCACTAGACCAACAGGCCGTCATTGCATAAATTATATATAAGAAAAATAGAGAAATTTTCACGTTTCAGCTTTTTATGGTGGGCACCATAAAAGTAGTATAATTAGTCTATGCTGTAATATTAACAATTAGTCTTAACTCCTTACTTGTGCCTGAAAAATTCTAATTACTAACGTACTCTCACATGTACCGCTAAAAATGTCAGCATAGTGTTTAAAGTTCTTTTATAATATGGTCCTAGCCTACTGTAAGACACGGTGGGTCATTTCACATGTAATTTTTTTCCATGAGCTTGTAGTCTATTAATAATATTTCTGAGAATTTATGAGATAATTCATCTCACAATTTAACCTCTATTAAAACAACAGACCTAGGGGGCTAGACAAGTGCCCAACGTTCAACGTTAACGTTAAACGTTAGCACCAAAATGTATGGGATTTGACATTTGTGACGTACGTGACAGTCGTTCGCGGATGTCAAATCCCATACATTTTGGTCCTAACGTTTAACGTTAACGTTGAACGTTGGGCACTTGTCTAGGGCCCCTAGTCGCATAGATCGAGTTCTAGTGCCTCACAATGGGCCAGTCCATTCGCCTCAATATGGTATTTAAACTCACCCATTTTTACTTTAACAGGTTACCAAATAATCACATAGAATCATAATAAAAATATGATAATAAAACATCGATCGCGGGCCATTAGTATGTCGCAGTGAATGCAATGTGCTTATTAAAATCACATTACGAGCGAGGTGACAATTTTCACTGATTCACGCTTCTACCTTGTAATGACATGTTTTATACGTTACTTAATTTTATCGTGTTCGGTCTTTTACGTGGCCTTATTTTTACATGTGGTTATTCTGTTATTTAAAGAAATGGATATAATGGAAAAAGTTTTTATCTTAACGGGAATTGGTATAGCGTCTACCTAGTTATTTTTATGTGCATTTGTCGGGTTTGCCTTTTAGCGTATTAATCGATACAAGAAATATTAGTCCTTGTGATAAGTTGAAATATCTAAATCTATACTAATATAATAAAGAGAAAAGGTTTGTTTGTTTGTTTGGATTGAATAGGCTTCGAAACGACTGGACCGGTTTGAAAAATTTTTTCACTGTTGGGAAGCTACACTATTCCGGAGTGACATATATGCTATATTATATTTAGAAAAAAAAAAAACACGGTACGAAGCCGGGGCGACACGCTTTTATATATTTATATACTAACTAACCTCCCGGCTTCGCAAGGGTGTTGTACACTTTCCTCTTGAATCACTCTATCTATTAAAATAAAACGCTTCAAAATTTCGATTCAAAAACCTTAAGTGCTAGCCGTTTCGTAGTTAGGGACTGTCTTTTATTTGTTTTTTTTCGGACACATGCACACTTTCTCACTCACACGCACACACACACACACACTATATTAATTATAACTTGCTTAATTGTAATTTTAGTTTAGCTAGCGTATATTTAGGAAGAGCGGTACCTCTTAACAAAGAGGTACCAACCACTGTATTTTTTTTATGTAAACCACTATGTTACGCAAATATTTATTTTTTTCGCATACTCTCGAATGTAATGCAGTCACTAGACCCAATTCTCTCATAATTCCTGCTTTGTGTTAGACAAACTCCCACACACGGCGCTATTAGTACTCCATTCTCATGCTAATAGGGGTTACAAACTATGACTTTACATTCGTCACTTTGAACCGATGTAGGAGCATGTCCTTTATACTGAAACTAAAATTATTCGTTACGTACAGACGTTCCTAATTCGCTTAACCATTTTTAATGCTTTATACCGGATAATGTTCGATTGTACAACTTTTTTTTATTTTCATCTTTCGGTATACCTAGGGTTAAAACATACTTTTTAGTCGGGTATTTAGGTTTAGCTGTCAAAGCAACACAGAGGTTCAATTTAAGCTGTACAAAATCATATGCATAGAAAAGGCTGTATAAGGGTTATATACTTTTCTCATATTACGGAGGACATGAATGTTATCTAGGTAACTTAGCTTAGTTAACTGCCTTCCAAAGAAGTTACTGTACTTACCTATTGATTAACCGTACTATTTTTTACGTTAGTGTTTTTTGTTAAAAAAAAAGTTTCGAAAAGTCACGTGGTCAGATTTTGTTCGTTTATGTCAATTTCATACAATATTGCTGTTTCGTTCCTTTGCTTTTATCGATCGGCACTGATTTAAAAATTGATCTAATTTCGATTGATAGACAGATCCTCATTATTGTCGAGTTTGATTCCAGTTTTAACCAGTTTATAATATTGATTGGTTACTTTGACCTTTTCCCTGGATTACAGAAGCGTAGTGGAGGTTTCCCATCTGCATTAGCATGAAAAAGGGTGCAATAAGCGAGTCGAGTGTGGGCGACGAAGCTCGTGCAATACTAGTATAGAGGTACGCAATGGTAACCAAAATTAGAATAGAAACGCCATCTTATAAAAATTGCGTATTACACTGAAAATGATTACCTACGTTCAAGATAAGGAGGTGTTTAAATAAACAATTGCTGTAACTAGTGATTAGTATCGTATCTACTATTACATTTGTATTTTCTTTTTTTTTGACAAGAAAATTATATATATTCGTTATACATATATATTTTTCTGGTACTTACCATGTAGTGCAAATAGCAACATCTCAATTATTTTTTTTACTGTTTCGTTTGTAAGTAATTATGTACCTTGTTTTGAAAAAAATGGTACCTCATTGAGTTTCTTGCTGCTTATTCTTAAGTGAGGCTATTTTTGGAAACGACATCTTCTTCTGACCTTCATAAGAGCTTGTAAAAGCCTAAATTAAATAAATATATTTTTGATTTTGATTTTTTGAGAATCCATGTGTTAAAATCTAGGAGAACTATTTTTATATTAAATATTTCATTTTCTTCAGCCTTACTCACCTGATAATGAATACTAATACTAAGCACTATGAATCCTATGTAAAATCTGTTAGAACCCATGACGCTACAAAATTACAATCGAAAAGTTATGACACAATTTTGGAATGAAACAACTTTTATTGGCTGACGTAAAGTTTTCGAAACGTCAGCCAATACAATAAAATACGCGCAATATTTAATAACCGCGAAGGCATCAGAAATTATTATGTTGTGGGGCAATTTGCCTGCGAAAAATTGTAAAATGACCCATACAACAGCTAAAACCGTTTGCATACGTGTAACATTTTTATCCAAATGCACTGCACATTGAAACTCGTGCAAAATATTTAAATAAATAATGAAACTCTGATATCATTTTTCTCATCTCGTCTTGAACAGCTCTAGAGTCGAGCCGTAAAAAGCAATAGGTGCTTAGGATATTCGTGATTTTATTCCACTGTACAACTCAGAAAATGGAGTAATTTGATTTAAAAATAATTTCATCTTTTGCCTTTGAACGGGTTATTTTCTAATTCCATATTAAAGAGGGTTATTGCAACATTGCAATAAAGTATCGTAGTAAAAAGAAATTGTGTTACCTTGTAGAAGTGAGATTAAAAAGGTTTGGATCAGTAAATTATTATGTCAGATCTATTTATTTTTCATTTCTTCATATACATAGGTACCTATAACTACTTTATTATTATCTCTATTTCATTAGGTCACGGCATCAAGTGAGAACTGCCGGACTGATTTCTAATTTTTTGTTGTGTTTGTTTATGATCAGGGAAGGTTCTTATGTACAACATTAAATTAATAAATAAAATATATTCGCCAGTTTAATTGCATATCATTTTTGTCATATTACGAATCATGTAGGACTATTTCATCCCTTAGTTGGTAATATATATATCTCTAAGTCACAGTGTTACTTAGAGACATAATTATTATTCATTGGAATGACCGCGAAGGCACCAGAAATTATCGTAATTATTACTACCAAAAACAGACATAATATGAAAGGATCATGACATATCACTACTTGCACTTTGAAAACCTACCCCAGATTTCAAACCACTACCGAGCAACTAATACCAACGAAGGGAGCAAATAGTCATATATGATCCATTCATGTGAGTGTCTGCTCCCGAGTAGCGCTGTAGTATCGCCAAAGTATCACAAGTCATAGGATTTTACCCCTGTATGGTCACGATGAAGGCTCGGCATAAATAGGTTAAAAAAAAGAGTGGGTGTGACGCGGTCTAACCCACTCGACTGTCGGCAAACTGTACTGGATTCCATTACTAATTTCAAGTGTTTTTTATGACATATAATTGGTAGCTGGAGCGACTCACACTCTAATACAAATTACTTATAATGCGTAAAGTTTAGACCGCTTCTGATGCCTTCGCGGTTATTATACATTGGAATGAAACAACTACTAACGGATTTAACTCGCGATTAAAAAAGTACGCTAAAGAACTTATATAAAGTACGCTAAAGTCTTTAACTTTAGTATTAGACTATTATCAGCTCAGTCGTGCTACGATTATGGAAACTAAAGAATTAGAAACGTCAGCAAATAAAATAAAATAAAAATACGCGAGTTTAATCTGTTAATAGTTGTTTTATTCCAATAATGCTTGGAATAAAACAACTATTCATGACAGATGACAGCGACAGTAAAACGATAATAGCATGACAAAGTTTGATCTTGTCGACAATGGTCTCGATATAATTATGACAGATCGCCGCGACAATGAAACAATATCGATATTACAAGATGTCTACTTGACAATTTATCATAGGCTTGCTGGTGAAATGATGCTGACCGGGTAAAATATATATTATTATATCTTTTTCATATACATACATACGAAATTTTGAATAATAATTATTTTCCGTCCTCCGGCCAGAAAGCGCCAACTTTGTGGCCGCTTCGCTATATGAAATTTCCGCTTTCTGGCTTCGTCGAACAGAAAAATAGTATACCGACCTCGGCCAGTAAAATAAAAAAGTCTCATATCACATTTTTGTCAACCTCGGCTTCGCCTCGGACGACAATTACATGTGATCTGAGACATTTTTTATTTTACTGGCTTTGGTGCGTAATGTACTATTTCTTTTTATATTTGAATATTATTGGATATTGGTTCCCTACTTAGTGGAAAATGACAGCTATTCGTTATGTTGCTCTTAAAATTGAATCCTTTAGCATAGTATATATTCATATATAGTTAAAAAATGTCGTGTTAATTAATATACGGCGATTAGTGAGTGAACTCATTGGCTGAGAGGGCGTTGACCTATAATATTACTGAAAGAACCTTGACTATGAAGCTAGAGGTCACATACCATGCCTTATAAGTTATACTAGCTTCTGCCCGCGACTTCGTCCGCGTGGAACTCCTCCTTTTTTGCAGTCGGTTAAAAAGTAGCCTATGTCCTTTCTCAGGCTCCAGACTTTCTTTGTACCAAATTTCATTTAAAATGGTCCAGTAGTTTTAGCGTGAAAGCGTAACAGACAGACAGACAGACAGACAGACAGACAGAGTTACTTTCGCATTTATAACGTTAGTTAGGATTAGGATACAGGCTCTACTCAGCTTATATAGAACGCATATGCGTCCAGGTTCCTACTTCACCAACGCGACAGTTGTCGGTGTCATGTGACAATTCGAAATGCAATGTGTAGAATTGTCACCTACAATTGTCGCGTTAGTGAAATAGGCGCGTCACTGTAATTAAGACATTCTTTAGGACAATATAGGTAATAGTCCAAATTGTATACTTACTAAGATTTGTTAGCAGTTCGGGACAAACGTAAATACTTATCGTGGATTGATATGATACTTGACATTATTACAAAAAATAATTATGTTGGACTACTATAAGTAGATCCACAGTACTTTAAATTTTGTTTTACTTGGACAGTATAAAGGTAAAAAAAAGAAGTTAGTTTGCAAGCGATAGGTGAGTTACCGCTAAAATGAAGTAGGTATTTAAAATTCCATGGAAATAGATACAAATAGATTTGGCTCTCGCAAAAAGCTTTCACTGATATTTCATATACATTTTAGTTAACAAAGTTCGTAAAAGCTCTAAGTGTTGCCTATTTTTAACCTGCATAGCAGTGGCGGATTTACCTTAAGACTGTTTTCTCAGGTACATTTTCAGATTAAATGATATGTAGATTATTTTTATTTTATACTTGTTTAATTTAGTTTTTTGACATCTGGAGACCTTTAGTATATTCAGATTTTTTATTTATTTAGTTTTGTATATAAATTGTACCTAATTATGTATTTTGAAAAATATACCTCATCGAGTTTCTTGCTGTTACTTCTCAAGTGAGGTTTTTTCGGAAATGGTATCTTTTGATTTTTAAAAGAGCTTGTAAAAGTGTAAATTTAACATATTTTTGATTTTAGTTAAATTCTTAGGTAAAATAAATATATGCCCTGACACAGCCTAAACTACATCCGCCACTGCTACAGGAACAATCAATCAGAGCTTTGTGAAACGTAAATCTATTGTCCAAACTTGAATTCAATAGAATGTATACCAAAATACTAAAGCGTTAAGAGCCACTTTTCAATGTCAAACGTTCTATTGTGGCTGTAGCTATTCGCATCAAGTTAAATGAATGTAAAATAAATGGCCGTTTTAAAATTATTTACTTTTTTGTATAAAAATACATAAATATCTTTCGACATTTGACATCAATTGCTATAGATCTAAAATAACCAAAGTTATTTATAAATACAAAAATACACATAGGATATCTAAGACTCATGTATACATTCTCGTGTTCATCACACTAACACCTGATTTTAGTAGGATTCGAATACAAAACCTCCGGTTTGGTAGTCGGGAACTCGGTCTCTCTCCAACAGGCCGTCAAAATACGTAATATTAGACTAACAGGACTGTTATTCGGGACTAAACAGTCATAATACTATGGATCTTGTATGACTCTTAGCTTCCTTAGAATCATACAACTGCTAAGTGGGCAATAATGTAATTCTACGGATTTTGTTTGACTGTTTGTTTGTTTAGAGTCACATTACTACCATCTTGAGAGTAATTATTAAGGGAGCAAACAGCCATACAAGATTCATATGACTGCTAGCTCCCGAATAGCGACCCAGGCTGTCAAAACATGTCAAAAAGTCAACGAAATATAGTTGTCGTAGCATTGCCGTAGCATTGCTGTAGCACATTGCTCATTTAGCTACGAAAGCGTAGCAGTGTTCTACGAGCTTCTACAATCATTTATGAAACATGATTGCTAATATCATCCCTACTAATATTATAAATGCGAAAGTAACTCTGTCTGTCTGTCTGTTACGCTTTCACGCTAAAACTACTGGACCGATTTAAATGAAATTTGGTACAAAGAAAGTCAGGAGCCTGAGAAAGGACATAGGCTACTTTTTAACCGACTGCAAAAAAGGAGGGTGTCCCACGCGGACGAAGTCGCGGGCAGAAGCTAGTTTTGAATAATAGTGCAATATCTGATACAGGTTGGGTATAACATGGTTTTTATACCTTATATCTCTGATATCATAATTTATATTGTATGGCTTAGTAAGTTGAAAGGGGGTCAATAACCGCTTAACTAATTCCAATAAAATTTGTAATAGTTTGAATTTAGGGGAAAGATGTAAAATAGTTTTTTTTTAAGCTGGACACCAATACTTAAGGGGATAAAAGGGGGTGTAACTAGGGAAGTATGATTTGAAGCGAAACTATTGTACCAATTCCCTAAATGTCCCTTTTTGGCATCGCATCAACTCTTTTTTTTTATTTTCTTTTACTAACCTCATGTTTAAAATTAAAGAAAGTCATTTGTTAGTCATGTAAGAATAATAGGTACATGAATCATGTGATGCTAAATATATTATCTACCTATGTCTATATCTAATTCTATGCAGGCGAAGTAGCAGGCATGAACTAGTAATGCTATAAATATTAAATAACTTGTAATAAAATAACAATTTCAGTGGTTTCACTTAATACAGCTATAAACTAGGTATTGTAAACTCGTAGCTATAATCCGGTATAAACCTTATTACTGTTACTCGTACGGACGCCGGGTCACAAACTGTAAACCGTTTAATAATATTTCTTTTTGTAAAATATTTATAAATCACTAGCGGCCCCGGCAATGTCGTCCTGCCCGTCCGATTGTTTCGTCAAAGATCTGTCAAAGTCTTCTAACTGTAACTTAATGAATAGTAATTCTTCATAAGGCTTCATATTTTCCCCGTTTTTTACACATTTTCCACCGTTTCTTCGCTCCTATTGGTCGCAGCGTGATGTTATATAGCCTAAAGCCTTCCTCGATAAATGGTCTATCCAACAAAAAAAGATTTTTTGAATTCTAACCATTAGTTCCTGAGATTAGCGCGTTCAAACAAACTCTTCAGCTTTATAATATTAGTATAGATAATATATGTGGCAGTGGTATAATCGAAGAATTGCTACAACAGTGCAGTGGGTTAAGTTAGGTTAAAACGACAATTCGTGAAATCGTTGAATAGCCGTATTACAAAACGGTATGGTTTTAAATTAATGGATACTAAAAAAAATTTTTTTTTTCGAATTGAATACTGAAGCGCAGTTGGCCAGCTAATGGGCCTTCACTGCAAAACCGGACGGGTGGCGAGACTCCTGAAAGGAGGCTCTTAAGCCTTACTAAAAATATAAATTACTAGCGGTCCCGGTAGACTTCGTCCCGCCCGGCAAAGAATCGATTTGACAGCTGTCATTATATATTTTTTTCACACGTGATAAAAAGTATCCTATGTCCTTTTCCTGGTTATGAGCTACATCCCCAGCAATTTTCAGCCAAATCGGTTCAGCCGTTCTTGAGTTATAAACGAAGTAACTTACACGACTTTCTTTTATATAGATAGAGAGATAGATAATACCTCGATGTACCTATAAATGCAAGTAAAGAACTGATAACTGAAAATCGCACCAGTATTATAGAAAAATAATTGTTAGTTAATTTTTACGCTAACGGTTTGAAAACTGTACTGTTCAAATACTGATAGCCGGTGTCGACGATAGTCTAACAATTAAAAAAAAATCTGATGCCTTCGCGGTTATTATACATTGGAATGAAACAACTTTAAACGGATTTAACTCGCGTATTTTTATTTTATTAATTGGCGTTTCGGAGCCTTTACAGATTTCATAATCGTAGCACGACTGAGCATAAGACTATTGTCAGCTCAGTCGTGCTACGATTATGGAATCTGTAAAGGCTCCGAAACTTCAGCCAATAAAATAAAAATACGCGAGTTAAATCCAATTAAAGTTGTTTCATTCCAATGAGGGCCACCGCGTGTCATAAATCCGCTAGATGCGCTAGTGTAGAATGAGGTCTAGCTGTCATGTTCCATCAATGAGAGGCAAGCTACTGGCCTGTGATTGGTGGTACATGACAGCTAGACCTCATTCTACACTAGCGCATCTAGCGGATTTCTGACACGCGGTGGCCCTCATTAAAAAAACACTGTTAATATACGTGAATTGATCCGTTTTTGTTTTATTCCAATGTAACCGCACAAGCATCACAAATTATTATGGATTAACATTCTCATACTTACACTGTTATATTTTAGCATAGAGAAGCCGCGGAAGCCCTTTGTATCGGAATTGTGCGCTCGTCGGAATTTGTTTTACGGCCCCAGGCTAAAAGTTCAGAGGACGTTAAGATCGACCGATAACGTGAATATCGTGCAGAATGAAACTACGCACTAAATATAGAGCTAAGAGGTTATGTGAGTTTTGTAACCGGTGTTTTGTTTTTGTATAAATTAATTTGTTTGTGTAGGTTCATAGATGTCGTTAGTGGTTGGGTGCTGCAATGTAGGAGTAGAAAACATGTTAAGATTTTGTTTGGGCTGGGGATTCGGCAGTGGTAGAAATTTGCGAACGTAATAAGCAATTAATAAATGAATAAGTTCATAAATAAATCAATAAATTTATAAATATAAAACGAATAAAAAATAAATTTATATGTTTAGACAGTTTATAGCATTTTTTCTATTTTCAAATTAAACATTTCTTTTACTATGATACACAACAGATAAACATATACCTATACTAGATTTAGTAGATATACTCCTGCACATCACACCTTAGGATAAAGGCTTAAGAGCCTCCTTTCAGGAGTCTCGCCACCCGTCCGGTTTTGCAATGAAGGCCCATTAGCTGGCCAACTGCGCTTCAGTATTCAGTTCGAAAAAAAAAATCACACCTTAGTGGGATCGGTCCATTGGTTAGATCAGATCAGGTAGCGGATTTGAATCCTTTTTTATATGCGTTTTGGGTGGCGCCCTGTTTAAATTAACAAATCAGCCCGGCAGATGGCGCTATAACCGATATTCAAAAATCGCGGTACGGTAAATACGGTACGCCGAGACAGCTAGTTTTATTATAAACTAGCGGCCCCGGCAGACGTCGTCCTGTCCGTCCGATTGTTTCGTCAAAGATCTGTCAAAGTCTTCTGTCACTTCTTCATAAGGCTTCATATTTTCCCCGTTTTTTACACATTTTCCACTGTTTCTTCGCTCCTATTGGTCGCGGCGTGATGTTATATAGCCTAAAGCCTTCCTCGATAAATGGTCTATCCAACAAAAAAAGATTTTTTGAATTCGAACCAGTAGTTCCTGAGATTAGCGCGTTCAAAAAAAAACAAACAAACAAACTCTTCAGCTTTATAATATTAGTACATTTGAAAAGATACCTAAATGCACCTGTGTTGCTCAGTAAGCCGGTAAGCGGTACTTTAAACGGTGGGACAGCAAAATTTGTCATTCTAACGAGCTGTTTGCATGCAACATAGACCCGATAAGTTTCCTTCTTTGACATATAAATACTGATAATAAAATCAGTAGATGTATTACTAGGCGCATATAAGTGTGCAACGGTGTAGCTGAAAATTTGACATATTATATATACCACATAACTGACAGACGTGTGTTGGAATAGTGAGGATATATTATGTACTAGCTTCTGCCCGCGACTTCGTCCGCGTGGACCTCCTCCTTTGTTGCAGTCGGTTAAAAAGTAGCCTATGTCCTTTCTCAGGCTCCAGACTTTCTTTGTACCAAATTTCATTTAAATCGGTCCAGTAGTTTTAGCGTGAAAGCGTAACAGACAGTCAGACAGACAGACAGAGTTACTTTCGCACTTATACTATTTGTAGGGATTTATGGAACGGATATTTAAGTGAAAATTATGAAAGTATCTTATCTTCGTAATAACATTTACGTTTGTATTTTTTTAAGAAATAACCTCACGTTACTAACGCTCTGTTAAAAGAGAGGAAACAAAACAACTATAACGGATTTAAATCCGTGTAAAACAGAACAGATTTCTTTTCGAAATTTGTTTTGTTCCCATATTTGTGGCCGATTGAGACGATAGTCAAACTACAGTCAACTCAGAAAAATTATGCGAAGTTGAGCCGTGAATTCAGATACCTAGTTGTTTCTTTCCATTGTGTAATATCCGCGAAGGCATCAGAAATTATTCAGAGATGACGAATTTTCTTAAAGACCGTACTTTAAATCTTTTCCTATAACTAAAACCAATAAGAGACCCTTTCTTAAATTGAAAATGTTATGTTGACGAATAACCATTTAAGTATGCATTACACTAATATTCAGTTAACATATTACATGTCTAGTTAACGCAAATTTGGCTTCAAACAACATTAATTTAAATTGGCTCCGCCTACAGGCCCCCTGGCGGAACTTTTATTGTGTATTCCATTAAACTTGTCTAGTAGGACTTACGTTACCCTAGGTCCACTGAAAGGTAATTTACATAATAAATGAACTTACTTAAGCTTAGACTTGCTTTTCTTTGAAGATTTTGAGCTAATAAAGCGGAGATTTAATATTGACACTTGAAGTTTTGGAGACAGGAAGATATTGTGTTTACTTAAAATTTAATTTAAGTACCTAGTATAGAAATATCTAATCATCATGTGCGGATTTATCAAGTGTAAAAATGTAAAGAAATGAGTGTAATGTCATCTAAAATCAAGTAGGTCCTGTTTAAAGTGATTTGAAATAAAAACTGAACATCTGTATTTTATTGACTATTTATTAAACTGTTGCCTCGTTTTATTAAAACTTGGTGATACTTAATGGGTACAATTTTGGAATTATGTTTATAATTATAAGGAAGCTGTGTGATGGTAAAAATAGAATTAAATTGTACTTCTTATAATTTTTCTGCCATCATTATTCCTGTAAACATATATATAAGTAACAATTATAAACGATTATAGGTGTTCGCGATTAGATGCGGATGCGGTGGACCGCAACGGCGCACGCGCACGCGCGCGCCATTTTGTGCGAGGCCGCCATCTTGTGCGAGACCGGCGCCATTTCGGGTGAGGTCTCCGCCATTTGGGGCGAGACCGCCGCCATTTTGTGCGACGAAGCCGGTAGCACACTGGGAGCGCCGCGCGGGTAGACGATGGGCCCCGCTAGGTGAGAGCGCGCCGGCGGTGCATGTACGCGGCGGCGGGCGGCGCGTCGCTTGCGGGCCGTAAGGTAAGACATCTGCTGTGTAATAATTAACCTACCATACTAGTATGATGTAATAATTGGCAAAAAATATAGATACTACAGACCTACCTACTTCCTAGCATACTTACCTACAAGTATGCTAGGAAGTAGGTAGGTCTGTACCTAAATAAATAATATATAGATATCTTTGGACAATTTACACCAATTAATGCAGTCCCAAACTAAGTAAAGCTTATATTACTAGACAACGGATAAACATGCTTAAATATATATAAAACATCCAAGACTCAGGACAAATATGCCAGTGCTGCCGCAGCCCCTAGCAGGAATTAAACCCACAACCTTAGGTTTCTTAGTGACCTGACCACTAAACCAATAGGCTATCAAATCTGCAACAAGATTTCATAAGACAGGATCTACAACTACATGCTACCTAATAATTTCTGATGCCTTCGCGGTTATTACACATTGGAATGAAACAACTATTAACGGATTTAACTCGCGTATTTTTATTTTATTATATTCTTTACAGTTTCCATAATCGTAGCACGACTGAGCTGACAGTAGTCTAACGCTAAAGTCAGTCGTGCTACGATTATGGAAACTGTAAAGAATCCGAAACGTCAGCAAATAAAATAAAATAAAAATACGCGAGTTAAATCCGTTAATAGTTGTTTCATTCCAATACATGCTACCTATTGTAACAGTATCGTCTTTGTCCCCAGGCGCGCCAGCACGGCCGCCAGCCCGCCCCTTCGAGCCCGGGGCAGAGTCCCCCGCACCCCGCGCCAACCGGCGTCCGCGCATACTCTTGCCAGCACTGGGAGTCCCGACTCCTCGCTCCCCCCCGGCCACTCTCCGCCGCCGTCTCAGAGCACTCGGCATGCGATGTCGGCGAGGTATAGCCTGTATGCTCCATGTGTGTCTCTGTACTAGTTTATAAGCATGGTATTACGATTCATTTTCGATTACGCAATTGAAAAGCATCAATCGAAAATGAACCATTGATGTTTATTCGATGTTTTTGTATTTGAAGGTATTTGAGAATGTCAAACACATTGCCTGTACATGTTCGGTGTGTATAACTAGGTATATACGTAAGTAAATGTTTGTTGGAAGGGTGTTATTGTATTATTATGTAGCGATAATTGTTATAGCATGTGTAGGTGTGATTTCGTGAGACAATGCAACTGTGTAGATCGATCGATGGTGTAGGTAATGCGTCACCTTTATTTGTTAGCGTTTGCCAGCTATCTTAATTTCTCTGCTACTTTGTTTCTTAGTGTGCGTTTTCGACGAAACGTGAACAGTATGTTCGGTGAAGTATTAATAATCGGAGTGACAAAAGTGGGCCGGCCATGAAAAAGCGACATCTAGCGGAGAGTAGCGTCCGATGGAAGGTGCCCAAGAACCAAAGACTGCGACTTGACATGCGGAACGAGACATGAGTGACAGTTGAAAACACAAAAAGTTACCAAAAATATTATACAACACTTAAACGCCAAATTGCGCTTGCTTCCATTACGTATTCTTTCACTTTAAACATATCGATAATAATTATAAGGTAACGACCACTATCGTAACTAAAACGTTCAACTAGTTATTTAATTAAAATAGTTACGCGCCTTTCTTGTGCCTCTCTTTCCAATTCTAAAGCATTCTAAAGTGATACAACTCGGAGCAAATCATTCTGTGATGGAACTATAAGAGTGATATCGACGTGTGTTGTAAATAAAATTCTACTATAAAAAAAGTTAAACTAGAAGAATAGTATAGTCGCGCTAGTCGTAGTATTAGTCAATTGCTCGAGTTTAAAAGTTACTAGTGTTAAAAAGTCAAGATCGCTAAGTGTGGTGAAGAGGCATATAGCCTTATACTTTCTGCCTTAACGTACTAAAGGCTACAAAACTGGCAAGTATGCAGGCAGCACTTATGTTAAGAAGCAAATCGAGGGAGCGAAGAAAACAACGTTTGAAAAGAGGAATCAAGCATGACCTGCCGAGTAACATCGCGACGAAGACCATCGCCCCGTTCCCGAGATATCCACCCGCTTCTTGGGTATGTAGATTTATTTATATAGTAAATTAGATATATAGTAGTAGTCGTGCAGTACATTATTAGATTTGGTTACTACGTATCACATAAGGCGGTTTGACGACCTAAAGGTCGCTGAAATCCTCTCAATGCGGGCGACAAGAGGCGCTCACAAACGTTCAATTCCGCGAATGTTACGAAGTTTTTAAAACATAACTTTAGCAGTTATTGACAGAATTTAAAAAATTCAAATGCGTTATAAAGCTCACTATTTTGCAGTTATTCTTATAATACATTGTTTTACAATAAAGTTTTAGTTTTGTAGAACGCGGCGCGTTAATAACATCATAACTGGATGTTAATAATTAACATAAAAAAATGTTTGGTACTATACTGTCTATGTTTCAGTTAATATTGTCTATTAACTTTATTATCTGTGGACTAGACACAGCCGCCATTAATTCTCTTTTTCGGTGACATATACAATAAACGGGCACAATTAATAATCTTGTAGTTTCGATTCATACACTGGAGTTCTAGGTACCTCAGAAACTGTCTCCCGGCCGTTTTGGAGTCCTGGTGACATGCCTAGCAACATACACAAAGCAAAAGCATATACCTAGTTATCTCTCATGTGGATGACAGTAGTGTTGCGATGTAAATCAAGCTTTACGATGACGTTTCATGATTTATTTATAGAACAAGCTCGGTCTTTGATAAATTGATATAGTTCGACATATCGCACACCTAGATCTAAAGGGATCTAACTCAAAAACCGGAAGATTTGAGTAATATGCACACCATCGGATTCCAGCAAAACCCAAATACACCAAAAGCTGATTTCAGCTAATATAACTCTGCTAGCTTTATTATAAAAAGAATAAATTTATACAGACAACTCATGCGTGCATATGGACATATTAATCAGTTTCTCGCCTCTCCTGAAAAAGTACCTTTTTTGAGTTAGTTCTCTTTAGATCTAGGTGTGCGATATATTTAAGTTACTACTGAAGTTACTACAAGTTCTATATAAGATGTACAAAACAGTCCCTCCTTATTATAATTTAATCTAATCTACTACAATTTATTACTACATAGATATATTCAGTACCTAAGTACTAGCTTTTGCCCGCGACCCCGTTCGCGTGGAATTTAATACAAAATTTCATCCTCCCTTTTAACCCCTTACAACCTTTTCTTCGCAATTAAAAGTAGCCTGTGTTCTCTCTCAAGCTCTAGACTATCTGTGTATCAAATTTCATTGAAATCGGTTCAGTAACTTAGCGTGAAGCGAGACAGACAAAGTTACTTTCGCATTTATAATATTAGTTAGGATTGTCATTAAGACAACTTCAACCCCAGTTTTCACCTCCCTGAGGGATGATTACCGATTATAAAATCTATCGTATGACCTCGGGAGCCAAATTATTTTAAATCTTTTTTTTAGTTAAGTATGAAGACGTAACAGACATACTTTCGCATTTATAATATTTGTATAGTTTGATAACACGTGTATGAGTCTCTAGTTAACATTTTGAAACTCAAAGTAAGAGCAAATATTAACTTTTCTAATACAGTTTACCAAGTTTTGATTCACACACTACACGTGGTGCAATATTTTCCGTGGAAATTAACAAAATGAAAAGTTCCTTTTTTAATATTTTTAACTTATGACTTTAGCGTTAGACTATTGTCAGCTCATTCGTGCTACGATTATGGAAACTGTAAAGAATCTGTAACGTCAGCAAATAAAATAAAATAAAAATACGCGAGTTAAATCCGTTAATAGTTGTTTCATTCCAATGTGTAATAACCGCTAAGGCATCAGAAATTACTACATACTGTAATCATTTTTTGTAACCTATAACAATGTTGTCATTTTAAATTGGAACGTAATTTGATATTAAAGTCAAAAATACATTTTTTTTATATACAGGCTTTTATGTTTTGTTAATAAAATTTCAAAAATAAATTATTACAGTTCCAATTTAAAAAAAAAACATGTTTTCAACTCAAACGGATACCGGGGAGTAGTTCAAATTAAACTTCTATGATTTGATACAGACAGACAACGGGACAGGTGAAACTAAATACATTTTGTAGGTAATAATCATAATAATTTATTGAGAGAGATGGGGGAGGGGGGGAGGTTACGAAAAACCGAGAATCTTTCAAAAATTTAAAATTTTGCAGAAACGTTCTTAAAGAGAATTTAATTGAAGACTTGTCTCTCGTTTTAGACATTACACGGTCAATTTAAGAGTATGAACATTAGCTAATTAGGTTTTTTATATACCTAATATAAATTGTCATTTTTTTGATAATTCATTTAAAGAGTAAAAACATTTTCTTACTAGCCATGCATGCAATTCCATTATTTATTTTTAACTTAAATTTATTTTACACATTGAAAACAAAAACCGTTCCAATTAACTACCAAAGTGCACAATGCACCGTTTTGAAACCATCGTAAACGCTAGCCATTCATCTCACTCTATTGTTTTCATTCGCCGTGTAACACAAAAGCTACCTATCTGTTACACACTTGTGTATTACAAAGAAACTCGTATTACTTAGTCGACTAGTATCTAGGGGTGTTAGTATTTTAAAATGGCTGACGATAGTCTAGCACACTAGACCGCTACTCACAAGTAAACTACTGCGCTACGAATATGAGATTATTAGTTTATTAATACCTACGCGAGTGAAATCCTTTAAAGTTGTTTCATTCCAATGTATAATAACCGCGAAGGCATCAGAAATTATTATGGGATTTTTGTTTATAATACCTACGCAAGTTAAATCCGTTGTAATGTCTTCATTCTGTTAACTTTATTTTATGTAATAATATCTGATGTCTTCACTGTTATTACACATTGGAGTAAAGCAACTACAACGGATTGAATTTAAGCGTCAGACTATCATCAGCAACGCGCTAAAAGTCAGCAAATAAATTAAAATACGCGTTAAATTCGTTATATTCTCATTCCAATCTATACGAGTATTTATATACTTTAAAAGTTAATCATTAAGGTAGCTTATGAATCATCTAATCATAATTTACACTAATATATTCACAATCAATCGACACATGTTAAGTAGAATGCATCCATACTACTAGGTATATGCTAAGTAGTAAGGGTAGAGATGCACGCCCTGAATATTGCATCACGCGTAATGGGAGCGTCTAATTAATTAACAGAGCTCAGTTTCTATCACCTGTTAATGAGCTTCTGTAGCGGAGGGTTGTATAATGAAATTATCCAGTTTGCGGTAGGTATTTGTTTTCACGTCACTTAATAATATCTGATGCCTTCGCGGTTATTATACACTAGCTTCTGCCCGCGACTTCGTCCGCGTGAGGCTCCTCCTTTTTTGCAGTCGGTTAAAAAGTAGCCCATGTTCTTTTTCGGGCTCCTGACTTTCTTCGTACCAAATTTCATTTAAATCGGTCCAGTAGTTTTAGCGTGAAAGCGTAACAGACAGACAGACAGACAGACAGACAGAGTTGCTTTCGCATTTATAATAAACTAGCTTCTGCCCGCGACTTCATCCGCGTGGAACTCCTCCTTTTTGCAGTCGGTTAAAAAGCAGCCTATGTCCTTTCTCAGGTTCCAGACTTTCTTTGTGCCAAATTTCATTTAAATCGTGTTCCGCGTGTTCGTGAAAGACAGACAGACAGACTTTCGCATTTATAATATTAGTTAGGATTAGGATAATATAATTATAATAAATAATATAATATAGTAGGGATTGGAATGAAATGACTTTTAAACGGATTGAACTCGCGTATTTTATTTTATAAGCTGACGTTTCGGTGCCTTTATATATTCTATAATCGTATCATGACTGAGCTGACAATAGTCTTATGCTAAAGCCATAAAAAATGTAAAGTTTTGTGTTAAGCAAATAAAATAAATACGCGAGTTAAATTATTAATCGTTACAATTGTTAATTTCCAAAGTTTAATATGTCATGACATAGGTAGGTAACGCTACGACAGCAATTAACAAACTGACAGAATTGTTTACAATTACGAAGACCTTGGTATTCGGTAATGCCTAAACTAATACCTAAATAATTGATAGTAGTTTAGGTATGTAGGCCATTGTTTCAATGTAATTTTACGCTAATCATCATTATGTTATTTTAGAAATTGTAGAAATGCCACGAGTGTGGTTAGCACGCACTACGTACCTACCTATTTAAAACTAGGTGAAAGAGAAGTATGTTTTTACATTTCTTTGCAGTATCCCTACTTATATAATATTATAAATGTGAAACTAACTCTGTCTGTCTGTCTGTCTGTTACGCTTTCACGCTAAAACTGCTGGACCGATTTAAATGAAATTTGGTACAAAGAAAGTCTGGAGCCTGAGAAAGGACATAGGCTACTTTTTAACCGAATGCAAAAAAGGAGTTCTACGCGGACGAAGTCGCGGGCAGAAGCTAGTACTAAATAAAAATAAAATAATGTGTGCTGGTGCAGTGTTAAGTTCGATTTTTATAAGCGACTAGCTTCTGCCCACGTCTTCGTCCGCGTGTAATAGTTCAAAAATCAAATCAAAAACGGCAAAGTTTCATACTAACTTTACAACCCGTTTTAGGGGATGAATTTTCAAAAATCATTCTTAGTGCTCCGCTATGTTATAAAATCTCCTGAATTTGGGGTAAACCCTTAACATTTAGGGGTATGAAAATAAGATGGCCGATTTTCAGACCAACCCGAGCACACAAAATTTACGAAAATTTTACACATTACATCGTCAATACTAAAAGCTATCCGTTTATTACGTAACAAAGTTGCCGTTTTATCAAAGTCAAAACATGCCTAATGTGATGAATCAATATAAACCTTTCAATATCGCCTCGTCATTTTGTAACGACTTTCAAAGCGACATCAACATCATATCTTTGCAATATCGAAGCGAAATACATGTTGAAAGATCGCTCGATTTGCGTACCGAAGCGTCTACAAAGCAGGCGACGGCCCATTCAGCTATCGCGGGAAACCATTACCCCCACCTTCCCACCCTATTATAACACAGTATACCAGTATACCTTGTATACAATACTAGCGGCTCGCCCCGGCTTCGCCCGGATCACTTTTTTATAGCCTACTAGCTTCTGCCCGCGACTTCGTCCGCGAACTCCTCCTTTTTTGCAGTCGGTTAAAAAGTAGCCTATGTCCTTTCTCAGGCTCCAGACTTTCTTTGTACCAAATTTCATTTCAATCGGTTCAGTAGTTTTAGCGTGAAAGCGTAACAGACAGACAGACAGACAGAGTTACTTTCGCATTTATAATATTAGTAGGGATGTCACTCGGGAATAGTGCAGTAGCTTTCCAACAGTTAAATTTTTTCAGTCCAGTTCCAGTCGTTTAGGACCCTATTCAATCCAAACAAACAAACAAACTTTCATTCTTTATTATATTAGTATAGATATAGATTAGTATAGACAATAACTGCCCCAAGAAAATGGCCCCTAGATAAGGTGCCAACGTTCAACGTTAACGTTAAACGAAACGGCTAAAATGTATGTGATTTGACATCCGCGAACGATTATAACGCACTGAATGAGTGTTCTGTATATTATGCTTTTTATAATAAGCTAGAAGAGTTAGCTTAGATCTTTCGAGATCTTTTTTTACGAGATTTCATTCTCTATTCTACTAACGCACCTAGCAGATCTCCTATCTGCTAATGGTAAACGAAGTAAGATTGTATGAAACTCATATGTACTTACTGCATTTATCTTTAAAGCAGATTTTTACCCCCTTTGAGTTAAAGTATTGGCTATAACATATATTGTGACAAACCAACGCACCTATCAAGCCACCACTTCAATACAAACAAAGTTAAAAAGTGCTAAACTAATGAACCGTACGACATTACAATAAGGTTTAAATTGAATAGACGACGATACACCGAACGCAAATTACCTACGATGACTCGGCTGAATTTTCATTTATGCTTTCGTAATCCAACAACTTTTTTGACAAATTTTCGGTTTAGTAACATCGTTTTAGCAAAGGTATCTTATGAATAACTAGTATAATTCTAGGGTACCTAGCTATTTAACTTTATACGATTTCAGAAGTGCCTATACCTAATTGTTGGCACATATCTAGGCCGATAAAAATACTGTTTTGCGTTTGCGAAAACCTTTATGCGCCCTAGCCTAGCTTTTATAAGCGGGTAAGATCAAACTTCACTTTTAACCACGTTGTTAAACAAGGTGACGTCACACATACATGACATCACAACTAGATCAGGCGATCTCAACTTGAAGTTTTGAATTACGCACACCATTTCAAAACAAAAGAGACTCAATTCAAAATATATTTACTCCATTAAGGATTCTAAGCAGTCATATTTAAATTTAAATTAGCGTGGTGACACATCGACTTAGGTCACTTTAGTACTGCGAAAAGGCGTTTTAATTGATGCGTTTCGTTTGTGAACGCTTGAACATCGTGCTTGACTGTTTGCTGGATTTCCTTCCGTAGCGGAACACTAAATAGTTCCACGGAATAGCTGAAGTTTCCGCTATTCGTAATGAGCATTGTTTCATAGCTATGCAAAACAAATGCGCATCACGAGTTTAAATGCGAAATATTTGTTACGACTTATTATGTACTAGCGACCCGCCCCGGCTTTACGCGCTATAAACCTTCATCTTGAATCACTTTATGTATTAAGAAAACCGCTCCAAAATCCGTTGGGTAGTTTGAAAGATTTAAGCATACATAGGGACGGACAGACAGGCAGCGACTTTGTTTTATACTATTTAGAGAAATAAACAAATTGGACTTAATAATATGTAATGCTTTTGCGCGATTGTAATAAAACAACTACATATTTTTCATAACTTTACAGTTACACTTACACAGTTACTTTACAATTTTTGATATTCGTAGTAAACAAAGGAAAATAATGCGGAAAAATATTATTTTTCCTTTTTGGAATGAAAAAACTATAACGGATTTTACTCGCGTATTTTAATTTATTTGCTGACGTTCCGAAAACTTTACAGCTCCCATATTCGTAACACGACTGAGTTGGCGATAGTCTAACGCTAAACTAGCTAGCTGCTTTGCTTTTAATTTTAAAAAAAGTGAGATTTTATCGACAAGTCATCGCCTCCTAACTCCTCACTAGTCCTGCAATCATTGTTATCGATCGGGCTCATCGACATCTGCATAGCGAAACCTTGACACGGTGCCCCGTGTCACAACACTATCGTGTCAAAAATACTTTTCTAAAGCTTAATAATGATAATTTAGCACCCTTGTCACGCACGTTTGGCGAACTTTTCAGTATACAAAAGGACGTGTGATCGTTAAAAATACGTAAACTAACATTTTTTTAAGCTTTAATTAGTAATTTAAATTAAACTAGTGATTTAGAATGAAAAAACTATAAGAGACTTAACTTGCGTAAATAAAATACGCGAGTTAAATCCGTTATAGTAGTTTCATTCTAAAACTTTGAGTTTTCAAAATAAGTAAAAGGAAGACTTTATCGTAAGCCTGAAGTAGGTAGGTATCATTAATCACTTTAGCATAAGACTATTGTTAGCTCAGTCGTGCTACGATTATGGAATCGGTAAAGGCTCCGAAACGTCAGCCAATAAAAATAAAATACGCGAGTTAAATCCGTTAAAGTTGTTTCATTCATTTTATACATTGGAATGTATAATAACCGCGAAGGCATCAGAAATTATTAATTATACAAGATGGAAAAAAACGTGAGATGTAGATTAGATTGAGTAAATTTTTACTTAATCTAGTCTACGACTTTAATTTTAAAAATAAAAAATACTACCTACATTTAGAGATATTCAAAACATTGTCCCTAAACTAAGTCGGTACGAACTGTAGTAAGTTGTACCCACTAAGATTGAATGGTTCATTTGTAATAATCATTTGTTTTTTTTTATATATATACCTGTTTTGATGTATATATATACATCAAAGAAGTTACAGATAGTAATGCACCTGACCTTGTTTAATAATAACATTACTATGGCATTATGATAATGAATACGACATTGCATATCAAATTACACCAGGTTACATTCATTTAATTATCTACGTCTCTTTCCCTTAAAGGCAGAATAGTACATTACGCACCAAGGCCAGTAAAATAATAAAAAATGTCTCAGATCACATGCAATTGACAAAAATGTGATCTGAGGCTTTTTTATTTTACTGGCCGAGGTCAGTATACTATTTTTCTGTTCGACGAAGCCAGAAAGCGGAAATTTGGCGCTTTCTGGCCGGAGGACGGAAAAGTATTTTTAGTTACTCATTAAAATCATTCGCTATTATGACCGTCGTTAAATCCTTTATAATATGATCGTCGATTTCAAGTTTTAATTCTTTAGATTATATTTAAAAACAGCTGATTATAGCTTCACCAGCGCCCCGCCCCGTCTTTGCATGGGTCCTATAAACCTTCCTCTTGAATCACTATCTATCAAGCCTACTTCAAAATCCATTGCGTAGGTTTAAAGATTTAAGCATACACAGGGACGGACAGAGAGCGAAAGCAAATTTGTTTTTTACACTAATATAATAAAGAGGAAAGGTTTGTTTGTTAGGATTGAAAAAATCTTTCACTGTTGGGAAGCTACACTATTCCCGTGTGACATAGGCTGTATTATATTTTGATAAAAATAAGGAATCCGTACGGAGCCGGGGCAAACCTTTAGTACACCTAATATAGTGATTAGAAAACGTAAACAGCTATGGAATTTATAACCTAAACTTCGCCCATTTGCACTTTCGCCGAAGAGCGTGCGTAAAGAAAAATGGAAGTCAAGTAGGGTTCGAAAGCTAACATGTGTAAATTGTTATTAAAGGGTTAAAGTTTATTACGGAAGGGAATATAAGAAGCGTTGCCCTGCCAAGTGGAAAATGATGGGTCGTATATAGATTATCCTGTCCGTTCATAAACGGAAACGGGTATTGACCAACCCCTTAAGCGCGTTGTTCGGATGCACTGAAGAATATCCTCTATGCTTTTTATTTTTATATTTAAACTAGCCTGCCTGTCTAGGTTTGTCCTGACTTTGCCCGGACCCCTTTTTTATAGCCTGTCACTCGGAAATAGTGTAACTTCCCAACAGTAAAATAATTTTGTGTCCAATATTTTTTGTTAATCTACTTGATGTTGTACCCACTAAGATTGAATGGTTCATTTGTAATAATCATTTGTTTTTTTTTATATATATACCTGTTTTGATGTATATATATACATCAAAGAAGTTACAGATAGTAATGCACCTGACCTTGTTTAATAATAACATTACTATGGCATTATGATAATGAATACGACATTGCATATCAAATTACACCAGGTTACATTCATTTAATTATCTACGTCTATTTCCCTTAAAGGCAGAATAGTACATTACGCACCAAGGCCAGTAAAATAAAAAATGTCTCAGATCACATGTAATTGACAAAAATGTGATCTGAGGCTTTTTTATTTTACTGGCCGAGGTCAGTATACTATTTTTCTGTTCGACGAAGCCAGAAAGCGGAAATTTCATTTAGCGCAGCGGCCAGAAAGTTGGCGCTTTCCGGCCGGAGGACAGAAAAGTATTTTTAGTTACTTATTAAAATCATTCGCTATTACCGTCGTTAAATCCTTTATAATATGATAGTCGATTTCAAGTTTTAATTCTTTAGATTATATTTAAAAACAGCTGATTATAGCTTCACCAGCGCCCCGCCCCGGCTTCGCATGGGTGCTATAAACCTTCCGCTTGAATCACTCTATCTATCAAGCCCACTTCAAAATCCATTGCGTAGGTTTAAAGATTTAAGCATACACAGGGACGGACAGAGAGGGAAAGCGGACAGACAGCAAAAGCGACTTTGTTTTCTACACTAATAAGTATAATAAAGAGGAAAGGTTTGTTTGTTTGGATTGAAAAAATCTTTCACTGTTGGGAAGCTACACTATTCCCGTGTGACATAGGCTGTATTATATTTTGATAAAAATAAGGAACCCGTGCGAAGCCAGGACAAACCTCTAGTACACCTAATATAGTGATTAGAAAACGTAAACAGCTATGAAATTTATAACCTAAACTTCGCCCATTTTGCACTTTCGCCAGTGCGTGCGTAAAGAAAAATGGAAGTCAAGTAGCAGGGTTCGAAAGCTAACATGTGTAAATTGTTATTAAAGGGTTAAAGTTTATTACGGAAGGGAATATAAGAAGCGTTGCCCTGCCAAGTGGAAAATGATGGGTCGTATATAGATTATCCTGTTCGTTCATAAACGGAAACGGGTATTGACCAACCCCTTAAGCGCGTTGCTTTTTATTTTTATATTTAAACTAGCCTGCCTGCCTAGGTTCGCCCCGACTTCGCCCGAACCCCTTTTTTTATAGCCTGTCACTGGGAATAGTGTAGCTTCCCAACAGTAAAATAATTTTGTGTCCAATATTTTTTGTTAATCTACTTGATGGAAAATAAACAGTCGTCATGATGTTGTTTATTGTTATATAATGTAGAAGTTAAAAACTCTAAAAAAATTTTTTTTTTATAATCACATTTTCTTTACAAACCGTCATATCGCAGTTGAAGCTACGAGTATAATTTGGTTTCTTCGGGATTCTAACGAGTCCCACTAATGTTTGATTCAATTACGATAGAAGGGCTTTGCTTTAATTGGGTCGAGTATTAACACATGTACTACTTGCAGGAAGGTTCTTAGGAAATACAAAATGATGATGATAATTTAGGTTTAACTTTAAAAAAGGTTATTTTAAAAATATAAGCAAATAACAAATCTATATTAATATAAAAAGAGAATAATGACTGACATATCAACGCAGAAACGAAACTATAAAGGTAAAAAACTTGAAATTTTACAAACAGGGGGGTTAGGTTTTTATTAACGTAGAGAAGCACTAAGAAAGGATTTTGACGGAGGCGCTTATCGTGCGCATACGAAGTCGCGGGCAGCAGCTAGTTTTATCATAAAATAAGTCAATATTTTTTCAAATATCTAAATAAGTGAGAGTGCCTGCCGAATAGGAATAATAATAATATTAACATAGACATGAGTTTTATAAAGTTATTTTGTGATTATTTCAAACAGCCTAAAGATTACTCGCAACATAACACAATTCATGCAATTTTCTTTCCAAAAACGACAAATGACACTTGTAGAATAGGTGGTCACTGCCATAAATTACGTGACAAAGTAATGACGCAAAAGTTATTATTTCATTTCAAGTGTCGACGGTATTACGAAATTAACCGCAATTTGTTCTGTTAACGACTCTTTTCATTCCACTTTAGATTGATGTCGAAAGTTGTTTTTCGAATGAAAGACGCAATTTATTTTTAATTGCATAATTACCAGTGTTTTTAGATTTGTTTTTGCCTGTCTACACGTGGGGACGCGTCGTCTTGCAGTTAGGTTGTGTTAAAAAAATATTAAGAGCACATCAACTAAATTGTTGATTATTTTGTACAAACTAGCTTTTGGTCGCTTCGTCTGCTTACTTTCTTACCCCATTAGGGTACGAATTTCAATAAAATATGAAACACATCTGCCATTATTTCAGTTAAAGTTTGTGTAAAATTTTAATTATATTTTAACACATTACATTAGTTTTATCATTCAGGAAAAAGTATTTTATATAATGAGATAAGATAAGATGACTTCCTTACGTTATTTTTTTTATTTTTATGTAGTTATGTTTTGTTACCAACACCATACCTATAAAAGCAACAGAACAATTTAAACTATCTTCCTTACAGCAAAACCTTACTCAGTTTTTTGCCTATCCTTAAAAAATAACTTTTTTAGTTAGTTTCTTTACATCTAGTTGTGCGATATCAACGGGCTTAAGCTATAAGGGTTAGAAACTTAAAATTTTGTACAGGGGCTTTTATATTGCATTCAAAAATATTTTTGAAAATTCCCTTAGGGGGTAAAACGCGGGTGCTTAGCGCAGACGAACTTTAAGAACTGGATACAAAAATTGCGTAAACATACCAACATTTAAACATAAACTTCACACATACAAACCAAACTTTTCCATTACAAACTTTTTCTAGAAAATTCGCCGGTCAAAGGTTGATTCAATTTGTCTTTTAAAGTGCAACGTTTGAATGCAGATTGCCAAGAGCCCTGCACCGAGTGCATTCAAAGCATAGATTGATGAGTATTAAAGAGTTAGATTGACTTGGCTATTTGCCTGTGTTTGAAAACACCAATGGGTTAATAGATCTTAAAGTACACTGTGGTTATTGTAATTTAGCTTTGTGTAAATCTATACTAATATTATAAAGAGGAAAGGTTTGTTTGTTTGATTGTTACCTACCTACCTACTATATATTAATAAACCTTTATTTTTATATCTACTACTATATAAAAATAAGTCGGGTTTTCCTCCCTGACGCTATAACTCCAGAACGCACGAACCGATTTGGCTAATTAAGGTCTTGAATTATTCGTGGAAGTCCAGGGAAGGTTTGTAAGTAGAGAAAATTAAAAAACATCTTGAAAAAGTGTAAATTCAACATCTTTCTATATTCCTATATACAAAGTGATTGACGGTAAGTGACAGATCTTTGACGAAACAATCTGACGGGCAGGACGACGTCTGCCGGGGCCGCTAGTACCTATATAAAAATTAGACACTATAAAAAATAAAAACCAAAAAAGAAAAAAAACACGTAATACATGTCAATATCAGTGGACTTGAGATTCGGATTTCGTTTTTAAATCAATAAATTTCAATTTATTCACCATTAAGCAAAGCTCGATTTATCTATATAAAAAAATGTTTTGACTGTCAATGTGTAAACTTTATGCCGTAATTAAATTTACATACTTATTTCTGTTTTACAAATAGTTACAATGCATGCTTAAAACGTGTACAATTTGACTCAATTTACGTGAGCATGTTTAAAATTTTTTCGTAAATTCCGTTCTCAACAATTTTAATAACATTTCCTCATAGTGGAACGAAACTATTTCGAGAGCTATTTTCGCTATTATTCTCCACATATTCATACTTTCTGTGATGTTGCCAAGAAGAGTATTGTATTTCATTTATTAAGAGCTTTCTGCTCTTGGTTTTGCACTCGTAGATTTTGGGTTTGCTCCCTTTCCAACCCGTAGGGGATGAATGAAAAAGAACATGTTAAATCATACTTTAAAGTAAAATTCTTAATATAACAAAAAAGAGTGGTAACAATTAAAAAAAAAAACAAGAAGCTGTTGGATTTTTAGTTGTTATTTTTGTACTGAAATATTTATACAGTTTTTTAAAATGTAAACAGAATTAAAAAGTACTTATGCATATAAAATTTCATTTAATTTCCTACTTATTTAAATTTTCTAAAGGGACGTATTTACAAAAATCCCTTTCTAGTGCTTAGGTACGTATATAATATAACAAATTTCTGTACATCTTATTACATCACATTTCTATTTAGGAGATAATATCAACGTGAAAAACGTATAATAATCCTACTACTATTATAAAGCCGAAAGTTTGTAAGTATGGATGTATGGATGTATGGATGTCTGTATGTCTGTTACTCTTTCACGTAAAAACTACTGAATGGATTTAAATGAAACTTTACCACAATATTATATAGCTTATACATCAGAATAACATATACTTAGGCTATATTTTATAACGATATTGTGTGAAGTACTCATCGTGCGCAGACGAAGTCGCGGGCAGAAGCTAGTCAAGAATAATATAAAAGGCTAAGATATACACAGCGGAAACCTAGATCTGCTGTTTCAAATTTATAAAAAAACATCTCTTTAGGGGTTGAAAGGGGGTGAAAACCGAAATAATTTGTGTTACCAGTAGGTACTTGCAAGAGTTGCAAGTACAGATAATGTATTGACAATTATCTATGACAATACATATAAATTGGCTCCATTGTTCACGTGTGAGCTGGCGCTTAAGCCTTTGTATACAAGACACCTTACACCATTCCATAGAACGGGTATATTCTGTTAAACGATATAATAGAAAAAGGTTAGGTTTAGACTTAGAGACATTTATTCCCGTATAACACAATTCACGTTTGTCGAGCATAATATGCATAATATTATGGTGAACTTTCGAGTCGACATTTTGTCAATAACAATTGAAAACGTTGTCAACAAGGAGAAGGTTTGTCGCGTCGTTATTGTTTCGTTGTCGACATGAAGAAATAAAAGACGACTCTGACATGACAAGATTTTTCGTTGTCGACAAGTTTACCGAAGTTTGACCGTAAGAAGAAAACGATTTCGACATGACAATTCATCATCATAATTAAAATTATTATTGATTATAAAACGTTGTGGTTTGTTAATTAACAGTGATAGCAATATTAATACAAAATGTAGATACTATAAATGTAACTAGACGATGAAAATAAGGGCTTCACGGTTTTTATTGTGTACTTTTTTTAAAATAATAAGACAAATACAATTAAAAGCAAAGATTTGTTGGTTTGTATTGAATAGGCTTCATAACGACTGATTTGAAAAATGAATGACTGAACCAATTTGAAAAATTCTGTCACTGTTGGAAAGCTACACAATTCCCAAGTGACATAAGCTACTACATAAGTTATATTTAAAAAAGATAGGGACCCGTGCGAAGCCGGGGCGGGCTTCTAGTATAATCATACAACTCCTAAAAGTATACAACTTAATAAGGCCTATTTCCGTCACTAACTGTTCTCTTTTTAAACACATACATATTGCAATTTGATACTCAGAATAGTACTATGAGGCATCTCTTGTGTTACCTAATATATACACTAAGAGATTAACTCTTAGTGTATATATTAACACAAGAGATACCTACGTCTACTAGGTCCAGTGATGCTATTAATAAACCGATTTACTATCAGACGGCTTGTTGGTTAATTGGTTAGAACCCCTGACTATTAAAACCTGAGGCCACGTGTTTGAATCCTGCTAGGGGTAGATGTCAGTGTTATATACATATGCATTTTTATCTAAATCATGTATGTCTTATGTATTTAATTGTTTATTCCATTTTCTTGATTAAAATAAAACATTTTAACAATTCGACGGTCTGTGCTAGTGGTCAGAGCCTCTGATTGTGAAACCGGAGGTTTCGAATTCTACTTCTGATCTCGTACGGCCGTTATTGTTATTATTAATTTATCAAATTCTATTCTAGTACCCAAAACACAAACTTTGCTTAGTTTCGAACTAAATCAACGAGGTTAAATTGTCTATACATATATTTTTTATAAAAAAAAACATATCTACATTAAAATTTACAATCCTGATTGTCCGCAATATATTTTTTTATTCGATAACATTTAAACTAAATTCAACTTAAAATATTGGACGACACTAAAAAAAATGTTAAAAACTTACGACATGGTCACGTCTAAATGATTTTGATAACAAATTACGTACGTAGGTACGTAATTTAGTAAGTACGCAATATCAGATAACACGTAAACAGTGACCTCAATCCTCAGGTCAGTTATTTTACTGCGCCTGCCTTTGATCTGCATCGGGTTCCGTCAGGGGAATAATTGCTAGTTAGAAAACGTATTTTTCTCTTGAGAAATTTCTACCTAACATTCTTGCCCCTTGTTTTCTACAGTTTGATAACAAAAAATAATAATTTCTGATGCCTTCGCGGTAATTATACATTGGAATTAAATAATTATCGACGGATTTAAATCGTGTATTTTATTTTATTGGCTGACATAGATTTAGCATAAGACTATTATCAGCTCAGTCGTGCTACAATTATGGAATCTGTAAATGTTCCGGAATCCGTCTATAAGTAGTTGTTCCATTCCAAAAAAATATTTGTTACATAACATATTTGATAACCAAAAATAAGTTAACACAACACCATTGAATTTATGATAGTGCATTAGCTTTTGTGGTTCATAATTAGATTAGATTAGAATCGTTTATCTTCTTCTTTCTTATATATAAAAATTAATCGCAAAATGTGTTGGTAAGCGCATAACTCGACAACGCCTGGACCAATTTGGCCAATTTTTTTTTTTAAATGTTCGTTGAAGTCCAAGGATGGTTCTTACGGCGAGAAAAAAATCGAATTATTGCCGGGAAAACCCTAAAAACAGCCCTTTTCTTTTCCCATACAAACGTTGTCTAACTAAAGTTACCTAATTTGAATTTCGAACGGGCAGGATGACGTCTGCCGGGACCGCTAGTTTCTAAATAATCACACATTATAATTACATTTCTATGTCATATTACATGCACTCATACCGAGATCGTTAATACAAAAACAATAATATATATTTAATAACATATTATTAATAAATAAAATTAAAAATGCCTTTATTTCTTACAGAAATTAACATAGTATTTATATGTACACCTATTTATGTATATATTTTTATTCTGCAAGAAAAGGCCTCCTCCCTGGTTATCCAGTCTTTCCTGGATTGTGCAAAAGTCATCCAATTTGAACATATCATTACTTACAATAATAAAAAAACAACTTTAATATCAATGAATCATCAGAATATTTATCTTTAGTTGTCAAAATAACCAAACAATCATCATCATTAAATTAATAATACAATTCTATGTCAAAATAAATTCATTAAATGTCAAACATATTAAATGGAAACCACATTGGAACAAAATACAATTATATATTGTAGCAGAATATTAAAATCAATAGGTATTTTACCTATTCGTATCAGATCTAGCTGACCAATAAATTTAACAACTTTTAATAAAATCATTTCTGCTTGGATTGCAATAAAACAATTATAATGGATTTACCTCGCGTATTCATTTTAATGCGTTTCGAAAACTTTACAGTTTTTATATTCGTAGCCGACTGAGCTAACAATAGTCCAACACTGACTGTTTTCAAATCATCCATTAAATTAAAAGTTTTGGAATGAAACAACTAGGTATAAACGGATTTAACTCGCGTATTTTATTTTATTGGCTTACGTTTCGGAACCTTTCCATAATCGTAACACGTCTAGTCTTATGCAAAAATACGCGAGGTAAATCCGTTCATAGTTGTTTCATTCCAATGTGTAATAACCCCGGAGGCATCGGATTATTATTAAAAGTTTTATTTGTTATAAAACAAGTCCAACTAATAATTAATTGGGCTTTAAAATAGGTCTGTGTGTCAAAAATCAGCTAAGTGCCGATACAGCTGACATGTTCTATCAATCACAGCAGCTTGTCTCTGATTGACAGAACATGACAGCTAGACCCACTTCTATACAAAAGCACATAGCGGATTTTTGACACCTAACGTCGAAGTAACCTTATATTGACGTTTAGCATACCTATACCTCAGTTTAGTAACCTAAAACGCAATATTCGATACTAGTGCGACCCAGTTTCCAGTGCTTTGACTCAAAATTAATCGCTATGGTATAAAATCAATCATTTGGCACAATAATGCATAAATGGAATAATTCTCCGTTCTTTAAC
Organism: Polylopha cassiicola; assembly: GCA_038024825.1. Lineage (NCBI taxonomy): Eukaryota > Metazoa > Arthropoda > Insecta > Lepidoptera > Tortricidae > Polylopha > Polylopha cassiicola. The sequence continues at coordinate 4,228,865 of CP149054.1, read as the reverse complement.
TAAATAGCAAATATTATACTTATCTGTACCTACTATAACTCAGCATAAAATCACTATATGATAATACTAGCTGTGCCCGCGACTTCGTCCGCGTGGAATAGTTATTCTTCATATACTTAATAATTTACCACATTTTCCACTGTTTCTTCGCTCCTATTGGTCGCAGCGTGATGTTATATAGCCTAAAGCCTTCCTCGATAAATAGTATATCCAACAAAATATTTTTTCAATTCGAACCAGTTGTTCCTGAGATTAGCGCGTTCAAACAAACAAACTCTTCAGCTTTATAATATTAGTATAGATTATAAAACAAAGTCGCTGTTGCTGTCTGTCTGTCCTTATGTATGCTTAAATATTAACTGAATTTGAAGCGGTTTTTTAATAGATAGTGTGATTTAAGGAAGGTTTATAGCAACCATGCGAAGCCGGGACTGGTCGCTAGTTTTCTATATAAGGGCCACAAAGGTAGCAAACACCTTTACACAGCTTATATACAACTTTAGAGATTGTGATGCTACTGATCTTTAATCCCCGACTGTACCTAATACCATTTTCTTTATTGGTATTACCAAAATGTCACGAAATCTACATTGCTCATAGCTTAAGGTAGCGTGCCAAATTAGAGATAGTCCCTTTTTCGTCTGAACGGCGATTCACCGTATCTAGTTTTTGCTAAACTGGTGGAGGAAGGCACAAGGAAATTAATGACCCGCTATCTAATTTTGCCAAATGAGATTTGTATTCCCGATTAGGTTTTTTATTGTTACATTGCAGAGAATTAATGTCAATAGGTAACGATTTAGGAATCTGTTAAATCGTTTTAATAATATTATAATTACCTACTTGTGTTTACGTTTTCACAGAACTAGTGGAAAAGTAAGTGATGCTTTTAAAATGCTGTAACACCAAAACAAACCCCATAATTTTCCCTAAAAATACCTTTTTTTTAATATGTTATTCGATATAGAATGAAACAACTATAACGGATAGTCTAACGCTAAAGCTACTCTTATCACCTCAGTTGTACTACAAATATGGGAAGTAGGTACATATAACGTTCGAGACGTCCGAAAATAAAATAAAATACGCGAGTTAAAGTTATTGTTATTTCATTATCAGAACTATCAAGACTCTCCCACCCCCTTGTAAGAATAAATAAGACATGACCGACCCCCCCCTAAATCGGCTTACGTAAAAAATTAATGGCCCCATATTCGAATTAGGTAGACATATATATATAGTTTACTAGCTTCTGGCCGCGACTTCGTCCGCGTGGAACTCCTCCTTTTTTGCAGTCGGTTAAAAAGTAGCCTATGTTCTTCTCAGGCTCCAGACTTTCTTCTTACCAAATTTCATTTATTTCGGTCCAGTAGTTTTAGCGTGAAAGCGTAACAGACAGACAGACAGAGTTACTTTCGCATTTATAATATTAGTATGTAAGTATGTATAGTATGTATAGTATGTAATAGTATGTAATATTAGTATGGATTGGATCTTTAATACCAGCTCCTACATTAGTTGGTAGCTTGGTTTTTAGCCGCACAGCCTTCACTCATCCACTTCCTTCCTCTGACCTGACTTACGAAACACTGCGGTGTAAACACGGCTTCTAAGTTAGGGGAAAAACTAAATAGGTATTCCAACTTGTCTAGTGGTCAGAGCCACTGATTACGAAGCCGGAGGGTTTGAATCCTGATAGGGGTAAATGTTTGTGTGTACCTAAATATTTGTACGTTATTTGTGTAGATACTTATGTTTATTCGTTGTCTGGTACATGTAACACAAACAATACTTAGTTTCGGTCTAGATTGAAATTAAAACATGAAAATTACATTGTGCAAAAGTGAAGTAAATTTGAATACTTAATGAACTCTTGAACTTATTGAGATTTTATTTTCCGATGCCTAACATTACAAAGATTTAAAAATCACTGCAAATAGTTATCTAGGAATTTAAACTGCCTACTTAATAAAAAAACAAGTCCAGTATCTATGTGAAAACAGTACTAAGGTAGCATCACTGGGTAATGTAAAATTATCAAAATCACTTGGCACCGGATTACCTACAAATTTTCGAAAATGCATTAACTAACGCATCGCAACTATTAAATTACTTAGGTACCTACTTATATAAACATAGATATAAACTTTAAAACAAAAGTAAGAGTACCAAGTGTGTTTAATTGACTCAGAACTCAGAATGTACCTAACAGCCTAGTGTTTTAATTTCTAACCTATTAATGTTTCCACACAAAACGCCCATAAAACGAAATAACATTTCCTTTATAATAGCTAGGTATAAAATTGCAACGTTTATGTTTCTAATCGGAAACCTGCCAAATATAAATACCCACACAAAATAATGGTTAGCGGGCATTCGATGTGGCCGTACAACGGTGTCGTGACCCGAATGGCCAAGAAATATAAATTTATTTCCCCTTTAAATTACTATTTTAGCTTCGGCTGCACCATTTTGCTATAGGAGGGTAACTATGTAGTTAAACCACCACTTACAAGCGGTTAGCCACTGAATTTTATGAGAGTACCTAATATATTATTACAATATTATGTAAACATGGAAAATTGGGTATTCTTGCACCTGGCATGTAAAATTGTTAGGTGGTGAGAATATTTCGGGTGAGAAATGAAATGAAATTTTATACCCGATATAGGTACACACAAAATTTTATAAAAATCGGTTCATCCGTTTCGGAGGATTTTGGCAACAAACACCGCTACACAAGAATTTTATATACTTACGTACATATTAGATCTACATATTTATAGTAGGTACTTCTAGGACATTGAAATACTATAGCATACTCGTAAATAATATTAATAATATACGAAAATACCGTACCTTATCATCAATTCCTTAAAATAACCTCAAATAATGAAAGTCTTCATTATTCGATCGGGCGAGTTTGCAATCATAATGAAGGTGCATTCCAGTGCATCGCAAGTAGCAATTATGCATTCATACCTGCATAATTACCTGAAGAACGTTTATCAGAATTATGTAAATACATGTTACCGCGGTCATTGTGTATTAATGTGATTTACATTGATGTTTTTCAAATTTTATGTAACCTTATCACTACATAGTATAAAACGAAGTCGCTTTTTCTGTCCCTATATCCCTATTTACGCTTAAATCTTAAAAACTGCGCAACGGATTTTGATGCGATTTTTTCAATAAGTAGATACCTAGGTAGAGTGATTCAAGAGGAAGGTTTATAGCACCCGTGTGAAGCCGGGCGGGTCGCTAGAGTAATCTAAATCTATATAAGCGAAAAATTACTATCTGATCTATCAACGCAGGGCCTAAACTATAAGGGATTTAAACTTGAAATTCTGCACAGGGGTTCCCTTATAGCGTAAGGGAGCACAAAGAAAGGATTAAAATTCATTATTATATTAACCCCTTAATTAAATATCATAAATGAACCCATCTAAAAAGAAAACGTACCTATTCCATCAATTATAATGAACAGAGATCGCAATAGGTAGTGCCTATTTACCTAAACTTGGCGGGAGGAGGTGACTAAGAGTGGTTACAACCACCAAAAATATTATTTATTTTTATCGAACGCGGGATTTCCCGGGATTTATAAGAAATAGTTATGATGTCAATTAATACTTTGTAAATCTGTACCATTAGTTCAATACATTACAAATGAAATCTGAAAGATACATTCATGATAACATAATTTAAAATAAATCAATGTAACAAGATTTACAAGTAAAATAAAACGTATTAATCCTTTTGAGGAATATAGAAAATGTTTATATTCCTATGCCTGACGGACCACTCGTATGAGTCACCTTTTGAGTTCTCAACGTAAGTTTCGGCATTAAACAATTACATTTCATTAACCATTACACCCTGAGCGTGAATCTATATCGATTATGTATTCTTATAAATCCCGGGAAATCCCGCGTTCAATAAAAATAAATAATATTTTTGGTGGTTGTAACCACTCTTAGTCATCTCCTCCCGCCAAGTTTAGGTAAATAGGCACTACCTATTGCGATCTCTGATAATGAAAAATGAAAAAGGAAAATTTTAAATATATCGGACCTATCACATTGTCAGTCATTAAGCCAGCTTTTCCTTTTAAATAGGTATATAATTATATATTTCTAGATCTTTAATAGCACTTATGTCATCATCATCATTCGATTCGATTATTAGTTAGGAAAATTAATTTAACATAAGATAATTGTAGTCCATTACAGGAAGCCTAACTTGAGGTTTATCTATGAAATTAACCTAGTTACAAATCCAAGTTACCGGTTGAAACTAGATCAAACTAGTCGTAACTGGTGAGCCGAGTTGTGAGAGCCAAGTATCAGATAAGTTCGATTAGTCAAATTTACCTAGCCAAAGTACAACAACTGAAGTAGGTAGGTATGAATAGAACACTCAAAATTGACAATAAACAAACATAACAAAATACATATTATCATTTTGTATTTGAAATACTTTCTTTGGCAACTTTAAATCATTGGAATGGCAATTGTAACAAACTAGCTTTTACCCGTGATTCTGTCCGCCTGAGATTAGTAATTATCCCCCCTTTTAACCCATATCGTCCATTGGAACCCAACCCATTATAATAATAAATAACCTTTATCAGGCTCAATGTGTGTACTAATTTTCATTTAAATCGGTCCAGTAGTTTTAGCGTGAAAGCGAGACAGACAGAGTAACTTTCGCATTTAAAATATTAGTTAGGATCTAACTCGCGTATTTTATTAGCTAGTTTCGAAAATTTTACATTTCTCATGATCGTAGCACGACTGAGCTGACGATATTCTAACGCTAAAATGCTACGAATATGGGAACTGCAAAGTTTTCGTAACTTCAGCAAATAAAATAAAATACGCAAGTTAAATCCGTTAATAATATTCTCACATTCTTATTACACGTCGAATTGAGAACCTCCTCCGTTTTTTTCGTCGTTTGAAAACTGGACTTACGGATCTATATCTAAGAACTCTCCAACTAAATAGCAAATTTTAAATCCATTTAAATTTAAGTACAGAAAAAGGATTTACACGAACACGTGGTGAAAGGCACTTCCTTTATCCACCGTAAACTGGTTTTAATTACTGAAATACATAGTTACAAAATGAGTTAAAGGCCTTGTCCGTAACGCGTGAATCGGCGTACATTGCTTCTTCACGATGTGTCGTAGGTTTATTAAGCGTTGTTATGCAGCAATGAATAGTAAAACCCTGTAAAACTCGCGGGTAATTCGACCATTCTGGACATGGCAAAATCGCGGTTCGTTTCGGTAGCGTGCCTCACCCACCGTGTAATGTATTTTTACATAAATGAACCCACAATAATTGCGCAAAGGATCAAATTAACATAAAACAGTGAGTTTTGTTGTCGACCAGCAAGCATAAAATCTATTTCGTGCATGTGATAGTGCAATTTCATTGTTATTTTTATATGAATATTTTCTTAACACATGCTTGACAGGTTTAAAGTGTTTTGAACAGTTTATTTTGTTAAGTGAATTTTAATTCGTGTTTTTATTATTGTATGTCTGGAGGTTAGGTACAGGTGCATCGCGATAGTTTCTGTCAGGATTTGAATCTGCTACCTCATACTGTATATTCTGTCATTTACCATTGAGCATAACGTGTCTTGTTATATACAGATACTTATCTAATCTCATATGTTGTTTGTACCTAGCTTTTGACCTATTCTCATATCTACCAAATCTACATACAATTATTTAAAACTTTGAAGAGATTTAGTTGCTCCGTTTCATAGGACTACAAACACCTTATAAAATTCATTATTTTTTTGTATAAAATGCTTTCACTCCCTTTTCAGTTAATTTAATGATTTTTGATATATATGTATGAGTAAAACATATTATACACTATTTTTTATCCCGTTTTTATTTTCACGCAAGCGAAACTGCAGGGACAGTCGGTATTTATAATGAACTAGCTTCTGCCCGCGACTTCGTCCGCGTGGAACTCCTTCTTTTTGCAGTCGGTTAAAAAGTAGCCTATGTCCTTTCTCAGGCTCCAGACTTTCTTTGTACCAAATTTCATTTAAATCGGTCCAGTAGTTTTAGTGTGAAAGCGTAACAGACAGACAGACAGACAGACAGACAGAGTTACTATCGCATTTATAATATTAGTTAGGATTCTACTTAAAATAACTTGCGGATTATGACTCGGCTGTCATGATAGTTTAAACCGCAAAACTACAACAAAAGAAACATAACAAAAGCTTTGAAAGTGATTTAACTTTTACTGTAAAACTTTAAAAGATAAGATCAGATTATCTGCTATTGAAAAACTAGTTAAATCGAAAGAAAGCTGCGCGTATTTTCTATTAAATGAACTTTCTAGATAATAAAGAATACAATTGACTACGATACTTGCATTTCTAACAAGTTTTAATAAAGTCGACAATCAAACTATACGTATTTACTTTATTATTGTATAGGTACTATGTAAAACAACGAGTTTCAAATACAATGGTGTTTATTTGTAATCTATATAAACAAAAAATAATCACAGAAATGTATGTACGCGCATTATTCCCTATGAATTGCACTGAATACTTCTATCAATGAATGAATGCTAACACTACGAATACTATATATAGATTTATAGATAAAATCTGTTAGAACCAATGACGCTACAAAACATAAATATCAAATTGCGGAACAAGTTTACTTGCGCAAAATTTGAAAATAACCCATTAGGCAATCGTTAGTCTTTGGAATGAAGGAGGAAGGAAGGCATCAGAAATTATTAATCGTTAGTCTGTTATGAATATGGGATCTCTAACTTAGAGACCTAACCCTCGCAGCGAGGCTATGATGAATTGTCGAGTCGACATCTCGTCATGTCGATATCGTCTTATTCTCGCGATGATCTGTCATAAATCAACATTGTCGACAACGAGAAATCTTGTCATGTCGATGTCGTCTCTTATTTCTACATGTCGATAACAAAATAATATCGTAACGACAAACCTTTTGCTTGTCGTCAACATGTTGTCGACAGTTCATAATAGGCTCGCAGATCTTTAATATTATTAGCAACCATTAAAGATATTATAGATTAGACGACAATGACGGTGTCTCAAACACTTGAAGATCCGCCAGCTAGCATTTCGTCGCTTAGACAATACCGCTCAAGTCATTAATTGCTAAAAATGAATAATGCACCTACGCCAAGTGACTTAAGTGGTATTTTAACTCGGTAACAAAAATGATTTAAGCGGTATTTTTAGCTAAGCGACGATTTGAGGATTGTCTCTCTGTACAGAGTACCTGTCAATGTCACTCTTTCACTAATTGCAAAAGTATGATGACAGATGCATTCTCGTGTGACTAAAACTGAACACGCTTGACTAATGATGGAGCTGGAATGTAGATATTAAAACTCCTTGAAAACTGACAACGAGACATTTCATAATAATTTTTGATGCCCTCGCGACTATTATACATTGGAATGAAACAACTTTAAACGGATTTAACTCGTGTACATTTTATTTTATTGGCTGACGTTTTGGAGCCTAAATATCTACTTTAGCATAAGACTATTGTCAGCTCAGTCGTGCTACGATTATGGAATCTGTAAAGGCTCCGAAACGTCAGCCAATAAAATAAAATACGAGACGATTTTCTATTATTGTACAAAAATATCATTATACCTACTTATTACTTAATTAGATTATTTTCTTAATTAAATTACAAGAAAAAAAACTAAATTTCTATACAAGAAAACCGATACCTTAGTAAAAATACTTTGATAGCATTGTAACAACCCTGGAAGGTTGTTTATGATCACTTTTAGAAGGTTCTTATTGCAGTATCAGTTTCCGTGCGTTAGTTGTGATATATCGAAGGCCAATTCGACTGCAAGCGATCGCTATTGGCCGTAAGTCTTCATTTTGTGTATATTGAAATCGTGACTAGTATGAACAAACTTCAAAACGGTCTTTAACAAGTATTGTATTGGAGTTTATGAGTTTACGTTATTGTACTGTCGTTCAATTTTATTGCTACATTATATCGAAAGTACACGGCAATGTGTTCGCTAACTTATGGAAACTTTAACACGAAATATGGATAAAATGAATAGATATTTACGAAGCGTTTTTGATGCTTTATTTATTAGGTAGGTTAGAATTTGTCTTTAAATATTATTGAAACCCTTTATGAATTATTAACAATTCTAGCAATGATCTCATATCATTTAAGCTCTTTACCTCGTGAGCCTTTTTATTTTTGAAGTTTCAATATCTCGCACGTTTGCCGGAACAACGAGACATATCGAACTATCTTATTACTCCATTCAAGACTCTCAGTCTGCACATTTAAATTTGAATTCACGCGGTGAAACATTTCAATTTCAGCCCAACAAGCAATCCGTACTAGAACGTTCTCAACTTCTTTAATTTCCCTTATAAAATAAGGATTTGGGCGCAGTTCTATGAGCATTTCTTTATCTGACTTATAATCTTACAACATGCTAATAAATCTTACAAGAACGTTATTGGTAGTTCCAGAGTCACAATTTTTTTATTGGACTTTGTTGGAAGGTATTTCGGGCAATTTAAAAGTACATTTCGAGTAGTACAGCCACCGTCAGAGATATCTAACCATCTAATAGCCGTATACTACATATGCGGTTATTTGGGGTTAGATATCTCTGATGCTGACTGTACCTACAAGTCTAACGTCTCAAAGTGTGATCTCGATTGCAGTGCGCAGCCGGGCGCGCGGCATGGCAGGAGGCGGCTGCGCTGTCGGTCGGCGGCGGCGGCTTGGGCGCCGGCGGGGCCGCGCGGCGCTGCTCCGTGCTCGGGGACCATCCAGGCGCACGACGGGACCAGCGAGGGAAATGGCACAGGAACAACCGGGTACGGGTGTTGGGAAGGTTGCAAGGTTCTACCTTGATGGGACCAGCAGATGAAATGGTATAGGTACAACCGGGTACGGGTGTTGGGAAGGTTGCTACCAAGGTTCTACCTTGATGGGACCAGCAGGTGAAATGGTATAGGAACAACCGGGTACGGGTGTTGGGAAAGTATTTTAGGTTCTACTTTGATGGGACCAGCAGGTGAAATGGTATAGGAACAACCGGGTACGGGTGTTGGGGTGGTTGCTAGCTTCTACCTTGATGAGACGATAATTATAGGAATATCTGGGTACAGGTGTTGGGAAGGTTGCTACCAAGATTCTACCTTGATGGGACCAGCAGATGAAATGGTATAGGTACAACCGGGTACGGATGTTGGGATGGTTGCTAGCTTCTACCTTGATGAGACGATAATTATAGGAATATCCGGGTATAGGTGTTGGGAAGGTTGCTAGGAAGGTTCCATTGGAGGGGGAGACGATATAGGAGCAACCGGTATGTGTACTTAATGCCTCCAACATAAAATGCCATGCTGTAAAGTCTGGGGAAATTTAGGTACCTTCTACCAAGATCCAATGAAGCTGGAAAAATAATATACTTTTCTGTTTACTTGGGTTCTCTTGGCGGAACTTAGATAGGTAATATCTCTTTTTCCTTTTTCCTTTTTACCTAATACTTTTTTGTTTTAGAGAATAGTAAACATACTTAGGCTGAGCTGTTAAGTACGTACTTTGACAATCTCGTCAGCAGTCGTTGACAAAATGAAATACTACAGGGACCAGAATCACAAATGGAATAGAAATCAAGTGTCTCAAGAGACCATTCGAGCTTTCATCTAAAAAGCGTAGAAACGTTTTTGCCGCCATTAAAGGATTTCGCTCAAAATACCGTTAAATGCTTTTATCAAATCCCGAAAGTAGGATTTGATGTATCGTTGTAAAGGATAACATATATGTATACTATTCAGGGTTTAATAATTTACAAATATAAAAAAAACATCACACAACAAAAACAATTGTTATAGATGTTAGCTTGTATAAATTTAACACAATTTTGTTGGAATAAGCTGATATACTTACTGGTTTTGTATTATTCTCTAAATATTTACAAGAGTTAATGAAAATTCACGCATGTCGGCGCACTTCTGAATCCACGTGTATTTTTTGAAGCCATCAATCTTCGTTCGATGCGAGCTGTCACTAACATCGTGAGAGAGCCGTCTAAAATCTGGACGATCCTCAGTTCCTTTATTCAAAATTGATTCTGATTTCGTCTACGTTTTATTTAAAATTTCAATTCTTTTTTGAAAAATGAGGTCGTTAATTCTTAAGCAGTTTTGAATCACTGCCAGTGCTTCGTAAAAGGTAACGCCCGGTAAAATATGTATTAATTAGGTAGGTATATACAGAGTAGCAAAGGAAAAAAAATATATTTTAAAGAATTGAGAGCTTGGAATGTACATAAAGGCCCCAAGACAAGTGACAAATAGTAACAGCAACTGAGCGAAACAATGCAAAATGGTACCTATGGTAATTATACTATTTTGCAATCACTCGTTCGGTTGCTATTATCGAATGGCCTCTGTCATGTCTGTCACTTTGTACCTTTTAGGTACACAATATGTAAAGTATCTAAGTTTAATAATATAACTAGGTACTTATATCTACAAGAAATTGAAATGTAAAAAATAGTACATTACGCACCTAGTCCAGTAAAATAAAAAATGTCTCAGATTATATGTAATTGTCGTCCGAGGCGAAGCCGAGGTTGACAAAAATGTGATCTGAGGCTTTTTTATTTTACTGGCCGAGGTCAGTATACTATTTTTCTGTTCGACGAAGCCAGAAAGCGGCAACTTCATTTTGCGCAGCGGCCATAAAGTTGGCGCTTTCTGGCCGGAGGACGGAAAAATATATTTCAATCGTAAGTACTCCTCTCTCAGTTGAACGCATTCAATCTGAGGTTTTTTCAAGCATTCAATGTTGCTTGCTCGCCTGTTTGTCTTTAATAACCGTGAATGCATTATAAATGTGCTTTTGTCGTGCAAGATTGTTGTCTAAATAAATGTTTTCTTCTTCTTTCCACTCAAATGATGTATTCTTAAATATTCTATTCAACTTTCTTATACTATTCTTATGTAACCTACTTAACAAACCACGGACACTTTATGGACAACTAAAGAATTAGATTCTCTAAAAACTTCCACTTCTTATCTAAAACCCGCGCTTAAAAATCGGTATCCATATTATCCTCTATACTTCTACCTTTCAAGAAGCTTCTTCGTAAGTAAGCCATATGGCCTTCTAACCTTCGTCAATAAAGTAACCATATCGCTACCTCCTAACTTTTCTTCCCGAATGAACAATGAAATCAAACCTTTCCTCATCCGTTTTATTAAATTTCAGGTGCGAGATGCATCTTACGGCTCATCGTCGGACTCTGACGGCGAAGCGGAGGGCGCAAGTGGTGAGCCCTGGGGCGTCGCGAGACTACTCTACGCTGGGCTCGGCATCCTCGCCGTCGGGCTTGTCGTTTACTTCGTCGGCACTGGAGACAAGGTAAGCTATACCGACGTTCTGAGGGATAGAGAGAGATAGCACGAACCAGTGGGCTTGTAGTTTACTTCGTCGGCATTGGAGACAAGGTAAGCTATACCGACGTTCTGAGGGATAGAGCGAGATAGCACGAAGCAGCTGCTTGGCTCGATACTGAACATGACGTTAGCTATCCTCGGGATCGGCTTGTAGTTTAATTCGTCGGCAATGGAGACAAGGTAAGCTATACCGATTTTCTGAGGGATAGAGCGAGATAGCACGAAGTAAGTTCTTGGCTCTTTGAATCCATGCTATCCTCGCGGTCTGGCTTGTAGTTTACTTCGTCGGGAGGTACTGGAGACAAAGTAAGCTATAGCGTCATTCTGAGGGATAGAACGTGATAAAGCGAGATAGCACGAAGCATCTTCTTGGCTTTTTGATTCCATGCTAGTTGTTGGACACGAGATTTGCTATAGCTGTCGTACCGTGCGCCTTCGCATCATCAGATGACAACAGAAATTTCGAAGCAACAGAATAATATTCGGTGTTGTTTTAAATTGTGTTCATTTACTTGATTTCCAGGGTTTCAAAACCCCTGCTCTGCGCTTGGTGGGTCCTTCGCTTATCTTCGCCGGCCTGGGTTGCTGCCTGCTGCGTATCGCCTTCTGTATATTCGCCAAGCCGTGCTGCCGACGCCGGACCAACTACAAGGAGAGCAGAAGGTAAAGCATTTATCTGTCTACCCATTTCCTAATATAACGGGGTCGTTCTTGGGTTTTTTTCCATATACTTATCATATACCTATTTTGCGTTTTTTTTATCTTTGACCTATTCGCTTTTACGAATTAACATTCTTCTGTCAGGTATTTACAATGGTACTCCATATAGAAGCGCAAGGTAATCTGACACAGCTTGAATAGATCCCGAAAATTTAACTAGTCTTATATACCACCTGAGCCTCACTGAAGTAGTAATCGGCATATTGTGCGGCTTTCAGACCAGTTATCTTCTTGATTGAATGTGTTAATCAGAATACGTTATTTCCAGACTGTCTGGTGGAGAAGGCGAGGAGATGCCGCTGGCGGGAGGCGCGGGGGCGACGCGCGCGGGGCCGGCACAGTGCTCCCCGGCGCGGAGGCTGGACGCGTCATCCTGTGACGTATCCAGCCTCTCCAGCGGGGAGGAGGACGAGCGCCTGCGGCGGTATCGCACCGCTCGAGGGCCGCCGCCGCCCCCGCACGCTCACCAGCCTCCTCCAGCGCCCCCCGTGCCTCCGCCGACACGACAAGCGCCCCCTCGGCGACCTCCCCCTCGCAACGTCTCCTTCGCCGGCCCCAACGAAGGTGAACTCGTCCTCAGCCCCGCTCAGCTGCGCTCCTAACCAAGCAATAAAGGTTGTCGCCCTTACGAACCTTAATCTAACGCGACTTCGAATATCGGTTATGTGATAGCGTGAACTCTAGAAGTGAACTTTCTATTCCATTAGGCTACGTTTATTTGCACGTTTGGATAATTATTGCAAGCTCCTATCGATATTCGTAATTGTAAGTCTGTTTTGCTAGTTTTAATTTGAACTCTCTAAGGATAGTTGGGATGTTTTTGTTATGGCAACGTCTTAGTGATGCGCCTGGCTGGTAACGGGTACAGGGCTTTCGTTCTGGAGGTTAATGTTATAATAATATGTTAAAGATATTATTATGGTGGACACACTGAAAATGGTCGCCATGTCTACGTTGTCAAAAAGGGTGACCATTATTACTAGATAATATACTAGTAACAGTAGATACACCACTTTCGGCTCACGAATGACCGCCCCGGTTCGAAAATTGTATTATAGTACCTACTTCTTATGTAAATAGGTATAAATTTACTTACAAGCAACTTAGACAGTGGAAGGCAAGTCACTAAGATGTTGTACACAGTTCTGCAGTAAGACTGCTTTTCATATTTTCAATGCAGTGTTCGGAATTGATAGACCAAAATTATACGTGTTCTGTGTACCTAGTCAGCTATACATAGAAACTTTGGCGCGATAACTTTCATACATAATTGTTAATTAGGTACTAAAAATAGTAATCCTTAAAAAGTTACATTTGTTGCGGTAGAGGAGGCGATTTTATTTATTAGATATCAAGAGGTGGGTGTAAAGTTAAAGCCAATTTTGTGGGATTGCAGTTCTTGTCCCTATGTCGATATTACGTACACCTAGATCCAAAGTGAGCTAACTCACAAATCTAAAGTTTTGAGTTATGTTCTAGTGTTCGATATTTTTAATTTCTTGCAGCAAAACCTACTAATAATACAGATTTAAGCTAAGTTAGAAGACTAAGCTTAAATAAAAAGCATTAATCTGCACAGAAACCTTCAGTGCACAAGGACATGTTAATAAGTTATTCGTCTTTCCTAAAATACTTTTATTAACTTAGCTCCCTTTAGCTCCCTTGAGACCGGGTGGGGCACGCATTATGGAAACCCTTTACCCCTTCCTAGGGACATAGGAACATAAGTCCCAGTCCAGGCCCTTTTTTTTATGGTTATGTATGAAAATTACCGTGCCAGCATACGCCATTGCCTTTGATATTTTTACATTCTCTCGTCGTCGTAATCTAGGCATTTGGGTGCTTTCGTAAATTCTGAATGTGCTAGAACCAAGGGGCGTAGACAAGGTGCCAACGTTCAATGTTAACGTTAAACAAAACGACCAAAATGTATGGGATTTAACGTTTGAGACGTACGTGACAGTCGTTCGCGGATGTCAAATCCCATATTGGTGCCAACGTTTAACGTTTAACGTTAACGTTGGCACCTTGTCTAGGCTCGCAACTGTCTTGACATGTAGCTAAGAATAATAATGACAGGGAGATACGGTTTTAAATAACGTTTTTTAGTGAATAATATGTTTTTTAAAACCTTTAAGAAATTTGACCATTCGTTGAGTTTTGTTGTAATGGTTATTGTATTATAGTTCTATAGTCATTTAGTTGCAAATTTGTCATTTGTCACGTGGTATCAACAAAACGTATACTTACATATTTTATTTATAAAATCGTGTCTCTCTATTTGGGAAGCTATGTGTTTGAACTAATCATAATTGTGTTAAAACTGCCTACTACTACTAGATGCGAATTTATATTTAAATATAAAAGTCATAAAAATAGATTTATAACAGACAATAATGATTGTTAACTGATGTGTAAAATGTTATGGCGGATGTGAGTTTTTTTATTATGTCCAAAATTAATGTAGTTCAAGCGCCTTTAGTCAGCCAACCTAAGCTGCACATAAGTTCTATATCAGTTGTATAAAGGCTGTATACGTGACCCTTATACAACCTTTATACAGCATATAAAGAATTTTTGTTCCACCTTGGTATTTAGTCGATTTGTATAGATTTTTATTTAAATATCTACAGATAACATGCAGTTATGTTTATGAAGCGAAAATATTACAAATTATTTTCCGCAAATTAAAATTACGTACAAAAATTAATTATATCATAAAAACAGTTATATGGCGTATGAACTACGAGTCAACACCAAAAAAAAAATACTTAGCTAACATAAAAGTTGGTGTAAAAATAGTGAGTGATACATACTGTAAGACAGTAAAGATTTTATGTGTAGATAAATACGCAAGGTAATATAAAATTAATATAAAAATACATGTGTGTTATGCGTGCATTGTATATTGCACAATATAGTAAATACAGTTTATAAATATACTATATTATTATATTTTAGAAATATTTGCACCTTTAGTAGTGAAATATTACAATGTATATCTGCAGATTTTAGCTAGAGTATACTTATGTGACACTTCGACTAAGTGTTTGACGATTGTCAAAGTTTTAAAGTTACGTTTCTATATGACGAAACAAAGAAATATAAATAAAGGCAATTATCTTGGAGTCTGAGCTAAAGAAAACCAATTGGGTAAAGTACTTGCGTCGGTATTACCTGAGCTCAGCATATAAATTGTGTAATTTAATTGGTTTGAATGCGATCTCAATTAGTTTGCTAGAAGTTACTATTGGTTTGAAGTTAATCCAGTTATTGTGTAATGCGAAAGTAACGAAAGTCGGTTCGCATTCAAACCAATTGCGTGATAATCAAGAAGCGGCTAACATTCCAACCAAAAAATATAATTGGTGTATATTATTATGTACCTATATATCAAAGGACGTCTGTCAAAATTTTGAAATCTATTGGTAGATTTGAGCCAAAAATATACTGAATTAATAATCCGCAGAATTCGAAAATTCAATTTGCCATTTTGTATAATATCGCTTAGTTCCGCAGCGCTATTCGAGAGGAAACAGTCAAAATGATCTTGTCAATCACATCACTTAGAGTTATATTATTAGTAGTACTATAACTCTAAGAGATGAAACAGTCATACAAGATCCATAATATTATGACTTTTCTCCCGAATAGCCCCAAATGCAATACAGTTAATGGCGACGCAAAGTCTGCACAATCTAGGTCTAGACCCAAGTTTTGCCGCCTATACTTATTATGAAACTGTACTTATTATGAAAGTTTTCATTTCTGTCAATTATACCTTTGTAATCAGAAAGTGTAGTTGCGTTGGATTATTTAAATGTAAGAACGGTCAATTACTTATTTATCATTTTCGGGGTAAGATTTGTCATTTAGCTCAGTTATTCTTTATAAATATTTGTATTAATTTGTTGGCATTGCATAAAATTAAACTAAAAAAAAAAGAAATTTCACATTAAATAACTGATCTGTTAACTGAACAAAGTATGTAAGTACTGTAAGTACTAAATAAACTCATGTTCAAGGTACATAATATGGCTAGGACTACACTTTTTGCATTATGCCATGACTAGATAATTTTCAAACCAATTGGTTTGAAGAAAATCCAAGGTGTTGCGTTTTAGCTTTCTTAAGCAAACCAATTAGGTTCGCTTTCAAACCAATTGAACCACTATTACCGGGAAGGGACATTTACACTCGTAGCTGTACTACACAAGTATATTGGTACGCTACGTAAATGCTACGAGGTGCTACGCCGTAGGCCGTAGCACTAGTTTGTCGGCTCAACTCGTAAAGTATTTTACATTAAACAATTATATATTTAATTCATTAAATAACGATTTTTGAATACATTAAAGTGTATTTTATGCAATGTCATAAATTTTACAAATTGGGTAGAAAATTATTGCTTATTTTGCTTAGGTTTTATTAAACCCTGAATCTTCTATAAGATAAGCAAAAGTGTATGTACCTATATTAACCGGATAAAATATAACTGCCAAGAATTTGCTATTAAGAAAATAATTATATATTTTTTTCTTCAACACGTGACTACAATTTTGTGTAACTTTACGATTTTAAACATAAGAACGAAAGAAAATATAAAGTTTATTAAATATACCAATTGTTTCCAAGCACATTCTTGGCAGAAAGTCTAGTAAAATTAATGTTAAAATTTAAAACCAATTTATTTAAAACACCAAAAATATCTGATCTGATTCGTTCATAAATAGATGTTAAGAAAAAATGAGCTTCTTTTAGGCTAACTGGCTTGTGTATCAACGTGTATAGATTACCAAGTAGATATCAAAATTCATCGAAAAATAATAATGAAGCAAAGAATGTCACTAACCTGCGCTACTTCACTCATTCACATAGGTGCAGTTACTATCAAATATATTGTGCATCATATCGATTTTACAACGTTGAGACTCGCCCAATTCCTTAAGTATGCCATACTGAAATCGTCAGATTATTTAAACACTAGCTTCTGCCAGCGACTTCGTCCGCGTGGAATAGTTATTTTCCCCGTTTTTTCCACATTTTCCACTGTTTCTTCGCTCCTATTGGTCGCAGCGTGATGTTATATAGCCTAAAGCCTTCCTCGATAAATCGTCTATACAACAAAAAATAATTTTTGAATTCGAGCATGTAGTTCCTGAGATTAGCGCGTTTAAACAAACAAACAAATTTTCAGCTTTATAATATTAGTATAGATATACTTTTTTTCCACGTACTTAACTTACCTTGTATTATAATAATTTCTGATGCCTTTGCGGTTATTATACATTGGAATGAAACAACTTTAACGGATTTAAATCGCGTATTTTATTTTATTGGCTGACGTTACCTTGTATTAATCTGACGCGTTCGAGTATTACTTATAAGCGTTTTTAATAATCTAATCGGTCGCCCTGCCTGATAGCGGAATACGTTTTAAAACTTCACAGTAGATCGAGATCGATATATCTATACTAATATTATAAAGCTGAAGAGTTTGTTTGTTTGTTTGTTTGAACGCGCTAATCTCAGGAACTACTGGTTCGAATTCAAAAATTATTTTTTTGTTGGATAGACCATTTATCGAGGAAGGCTTTAGTCTATATAACATCACGCTGCGACCAATAGAAGCGAAGAAACAGTGGAAAATGTGTAAAAAACGGGGAAAATATGAAGCCTTATGAAGAAGTGACAGAAGACTTTGACAGATCTTTGACGAAACAATCGGACGGGCAGGACGACGTCTATCGGGGCCGCTAATTTGATAATAATTGTACCAACCCAAATTCTGTGTTACTAGTGACAAAGTGTCATAAAAACTTATGTCCTTTTTTACTAATACCATGACACCTGTCATTGTTGCTAGGACCCCAAATTATGTCCGTGTGTTTCGCTCATACAAAAATCATATTGTAAAGCCAATATTAAGGAGTCTGCCCACTACACCGTATCATACCATGACCGTCTATGAACGTATCAAGCACGGAAGGTAATACGTAAGACGGTACGAGTCGGTGACGGAACGGTCTAGTGGACATAGTATCATGCTTTTCGATACAAAGAATATTTTTTTGCCTGACACGTTCATAGCACAGTCATGGTATGATACGGTGTAGTGGGCAGACTCCTTTATGCGTACCTTAATTTCGTTATTTGGAAAATAAATAATTTAAACGTTCGAACTTAAGCAAAGTGCAGTTGAAACTTCAAGCGTTTGAAACGCCGTTGTCGTCTCCAATATTTAATAACGGAAACAAAAATAATATATGTGAAATTATCTCCTTGTCGTAGTATAAATACTGTTTTAATTGATACCTACTTAATAATACAATCATTACCGATATAACTAGAAACAACAATGATGGCGTCTCAAACGCTTAAAGATCTGCCCAGTTTTCTTTATTTGTGTTTTGTGCGGGTTTTCTTTGTAATGAGTTAAAAAATAGTTCCTTTAAATAAAAAAAAATAGTGCGTGATTGGCTTTACTAACACTCAATCTCATTATAAAAACAACAACAAAAAACGAATATTTCAGCGTTCCATCACTAATATTTTAAGATGCGTCTTTCTTATCTATTTAAAATCATTTTCATTAAAACAAGAGCTTAAGCTGTCATTGCACGAGTAATCAAATTCAGAAGCGCACACAAATCTGGTGACAGGGTTATTTTATCTTGTCTACAGGCAGATACTATTTCTATGACTAGAAGGCTACTTAAAAGGTTTCATCGCGCGAAACAACATACCTACTTTAAATAAGTAACATTAAAAGTACGGCTACTACCTACATAAGACTTTTATCCTACGAGAAAGCCGTCAGGCATACTTTACAGTAAAACGGATGACAGATGCTTTTTCGCGTGACAAAAATTTTACGTGCTTGCCGCCCTGTCGCTTACTTATTTCAAAAGCGTGAATGACAGACGCTGTTCGCGTGACAGAAACCGTACGAGCTAGCCAGACACAACATCGATAAATACACTTCGTTAATTGATAAAATAAGTAGAAGTAATACACAATTCTGTAATAGCTGTAGGTACGGCTAGTATGCACTGTTTTAAACCGGGGATAAGGGCCGTCACTTAACAAGTTTCCTACGTGTGAATGGGACCGATTTTAAACAGTATATGCTAGTGGTACCTACTGGACTATAGCAAAATATTCGTATGCAACCGTAAATATTTTTCAATAACACTAAAATAAAAGATATTATAAAAGACAAAGGTTATAAAAATCAGTGTCTGCCTTTTTTGATATATAAAATATATCACGTTTAGAATTATCTATTATATATTAAAACATGAAAAAGTCAGATCATCATTTTTATTAAATTTTTGAACAGTTTCTCAATTTAAAACCATGTTTAATTCATAAATAACTGTAACACCAACGATAATAGAAATTGTCTATAAATAGTGTAATTATTGTGTACCTACTGTAGGTACGTCAGCATTAAATATTATATTGTCTCTGTCAAAATGATTATTGACAACTGTCAATTGTCAACTTTGACCACGCTACTACGAAATATATGATGCTGACTGTACCTTGTTGTTTAGAAATAGATGCAGTCAAAACTAAGTTCCTTTACGTAATTACGAAATAGGTGCGCAGTTCCAAGCTAAACTATTGATTAATAACAATTTTTAATTTATTATTAAGATGAAAAATGTTACTTCTTAGCTTTCT
This sequence comes from Polylopha cassiicola, assembly GCA_038024825.1. Taxonomy (NCBI): domain Eukaryota; kingdom Metazoa; phylum Arthropoda; class Insecta; order Lepidoptera; family Tortricidae; genus Polylopha; species Polylopha cassiicola. The sequence goes on along the minus strand of CP149054.1, from coordinate 4,208,957 downwards.
TGCTTAAACAGTATCTACCTATCTAAGTACTGGCAAAACTATAATTCGTTTTTTTTTACTTTTTTTTACTAATGTAAAGAAAAAGCAAATTAATCACGAAACGTTATAATTACCTTGTTTAATAATGTTCAAACAAGTTCTGAGTAAATTACTTGCAACATATTTAGCACATATAGACATCGTTCAAGTTACACAGTTCAATAAAAGAAAAAACGTGAAATAACTTTTCTGGCATTTTCCAGTTCTATTTCACGACAAGGGCGTTGCTAGGATTTAGTTGGGCGTAGATATACTAAGAATATACCTAAGGTAATTGCCGACACTCGCAAGAGAATCAAAATCTACAGGTCAGCTACAAGGGAGCAACTGCCCCCCCTGCCTGTACCTCGCTAGTTATGCCCTTGTTTTACGATTGTGAAGTATAAACGATATATCTGCTGAACAAGTTGGAAATAGTTTACTCGGGACTTATAAGGGCTTTAAAAAACAGACCTTATGTATTATAATTTAGGAACGTGCTTCCATAATGGTATTTAATTAATTACGTTATGTCGTAAAAAGACGAACATGGAAAAAATTAGACATGAACCGACTGTCGCAAGTCGTAACACTATCGATTGAGCAAGTAAAATAAAACGAGGTGTAGCTGTGGAAAATGAGGTCTTACTGTCATATTCCACCAATGACAAGCTACTGGCCTGTGATTAGTGGAACATGACAGCTGGACCTCATTCTACACGATGCGCATTAGGCTTGTAACGAATTTTTGACGCGTCGTCCGTTGCACCATGATCGTCACTGAGGCCTTAATATGAGTTAAATGTGACAGAAACGTTACTATTGTTTGTGACGTATAAGTTTCAATTAAGTATTGAGCAGCGAGCCTATTATGAACTGTTCATAATAGGCTCGCAAAATGTTTGTCGTTACAATATTATTTTGTTATCGACATGTAGAAATAAGAGACGACATCGACATGACAAGATTTCTCGTTGTCGACAACGTTGATTTTTGACAGATCATCGCGAGAATAAGACGATATCGACATGACAATATGTCGACTCGACAATTCATCATAGGCTCGCAGAGCCTCTAGCGGCGAATAACTGAATTTTAATCACCCATTAAAATTGTAACGTTTATATACGTCAAATTATTCGTATCATTTTTTGTGACACAAAACTCACACTACGGCCTCTGCTTGTCTCATTAGTTTGTTTAATGGAATTATACTTTCGGTTGGTATATACCAATATATAGTACGAAAAGAAATGAGGTCTCCTAAGTGCTTGAAGAAATATCTTGGCCTAATGTTAGTTTTTAAATATACCTTACGCTCTTTTGTTCTTTACCAATATTATTTATAAAGTCAATGATCGTAATTTCCAATGTTGATTATATGTCATTTTCTAAGGAAAATGCATAGTGAAAAATGCTAAAATTATAGCCAAGTTCCTTATTTACGTTGTGATTTTTCAAATAGTTTTGTAGAGTTTAGTTAAACGATATTTTATACAATAGGTTGCGCCGACCAAAATACATAATAAGTTTTGCATAATAAATCTCGATATAAGTTTTTAAATATAATATCAATAAGAACGTTCCTTTAAGTGGCTATGTAATAATATACAGTTTATAAGACATTTCACTAATATAATGCAGGTATTGTAATAATATTTTACGTGACATTTCTTTATAAAATTTAATGTATAAGTAGAAATTGTTTTTAACACTAATCTTGTTTACAACACGCGGTCACACAAACCTATATTTTATTAGTATTTAACGATTAAATTATAAAATGGGAAATTTTAAATTACATCGAATCGTACCATCACAAAATAAAAGGTACTCACACCAATTTTTTGATTAAATTAATTTAATGTTGGAAAAAGACAAAATGTGATTTTTATTGTTATATTGATCATAAATATATATGTTAAAAAATATATTATAAGAATATGTTGATTCCTTTAAATAATAATGATATTATTACATTTACAAAGACAAACAAAAAGAAAACGGGACCCCAGAGGCTCTTGAACCAACTTTATACCCTATCAGGGGGTGCTGCGAGACCCCAGTGGGTTTTAAAACCACATGTAAACCTATAATGGGGTACTGCGAGACCCCAGTGGTAATTAAACCTACTGTGTGATAGTATATATATATCTATTTAGACACAGATTCAAATCAAAATGGGGTCACGTTTTTTTTAAAGTCATCTGTCATAATATCATTACCATTTAATTCATGGTAGGTACTATATCATGGATACCAATGGAATTTTCAGTTGTTAGGTACAAATTAATACAAAATTATATGTAAATGTTGAATGTCAGCGCTCAATGACGTTTAGACTGGATTGTATGAGCAATGATTGTATGGTATGTTTTATCGCATTTGTAAATAATGATTTGAAATCATCCCCGTAAGTTTACTACATTGTTTGTATTATTTATAGGCATTGGTGCATATCATGTGTATAGAGCAGATGATTAATCAAATAAATTAGAAAAAAAATAGTTGATGACGATGTTTTATTTGGGACGATCCTTATAATATCAAATATTTTCATTATATCAATTATGTAATGTACAAGTGATCCTCTTTCATTTGATACCCCACTCGGGTATATTTGTAGATATTTGGTATTCCATACCCACCTTAACTCCCTATAATTTTTGTACGACTCAACCGATTTTCATTATAATTTCAGTTTTGTAATGTGCTCGTGGCTCTCTTTTTTTTGATCTATATTATCTATCTACATGACGTGTAACATGATTGTACTCGTAATTATTTCAAAATACAGAACCGATGGGTATATTTTTGGCAGATGAGAATCGTTTGTATTATTAGAAAACAAAATGGTCGTTTTATATTTTCCGTATTTTCTTACCGTTTAAACCTTTCCTGAATTGCCAAGAATTATATCAAAATTCTGGAGACTTAAAATAATTAAAACTAGTACGAAATAAATGAAACAAATGTTAAATGTAACATTCAATAATATATATCCATTTCAACGCTACAATAATTCATTTACGAACAAAATCTTTATTTACAATATTATAGCAAACCTTAACCGAAATCACAACATAATTTAATGACAATTTTAATGATGTTTCTAAAAAGAAATAATTATACATGACGTCAATTTGACACTTCCTATCACTTGGAACGCACCATGTCGATCAGTTAACCAAATAAAACAATTGGAATGAAACAACTATTAATGTATTATAATACGCGAGTTAAATCCGTTAATAGTTGTTTCATTCCAATATGTAATAACCGCGAAGGCATCAGAAATTATCAAATAAAACAATTGAAAATCTGGGACATAAGTTGAGGCGAAATTGGCTAACACATTGGCCCAAAATAGGGGCTCAAATTTCATTGGTTTATTTTTCTTTGTTTCTAATTTAAATTTTAAAACTTCATAATAATTTCTGATGCCTTCGCGGTTATTACACATTGGAATGAAACAACTATTAACGGATTTAACTCGCGTATTTTTATTTTATTTTATTTGATTCTTTACAGTTTCCATAATCGTAGCACGACTGAGCTGACTTAGCAAATAAAATAAAATAAAAATACGCGAGTTAAATCCGTTAATAGTTGTTTCACTCCAATGTTTAAAAACTTCATTTTCTTATATTTATTGCAAACCGGATCGCGGCCGTCTGTCTATCAGCATAATGCGTTCCATTACTTACTTTTAATAGCTAATGAGCGTTTTTTCACACAAAACTTGTCTATATAAGTAGCACACAAGTTCTATATAACCTGTATAATGACTGTAAAAAAGCGAACACCCTTATACAGCCTTTACGCAAAGACACAAACAAGGTTCTAGATAATATGAACCTATTCTAAGCTAAATGGATGTCATTATATGTCAAATAAATTATATAATCTACTCGATATGATTCGACGTTGAATACCAGTTGTCCAGAACTGCTAAGAAATCCATGTATACAGTTCGGGCTATTGTCTAGACCCCGCACGATTGACCTGTCAAAACGCCGTCGCCCCTATACAACTTATATAGAACTCGTGTGCTTTTGTAATGACATTTAGTGGTCACACGAATAAGGGACATTTTCCTATAAGTAAATAGATGATTATTTATTTATTATCGTGGTAACTGAGAGAATAGTGACATAATCCAAAATGTGTCATGAGAATTGAAATTTTAATGCGATGGCTTATTATTTCAAATGGAGTAACAATTTAATATTTTGGTTTGTGTCACCTATTCTATTAAAAAAGCGACATAATAAGAATGGGAAATATAATATTTACTTACATAAAGATATATTATTATATTACATATCAAGCTTCAAGAAAATTCTTATACTGATGGCTTTAGAGTTCACTATATATAATTTAATTATATATTATACATATTACATATTATATTATATTATTAATACATAAAATCTTGCATGGATGTATTTATATCACATATAATGATGTTAGCGGGTTATTTTCCGTACGTTTCAATGGCCGTCAGTACCTCGCAATTAATATTGACAAAATAATTAAAACGAATTCAACTTATCGTATTTTATTTGTTGACGTTTCGAAAACTTTACAGCGTCTATATTCGTAGCCGAGTTGACGATAATCTAACACTGGAGTTATAATAGTCATTACAGGCGCGTGCAGTGAGAATAGCGTAAATATGGCTCCTGGGTAGGCACTACATACATTAGTGACACTGTACCTGTATAGGCACGCCCTTGTCATGACGACTGTTTTTAACACCCGACGCAAAAACGACGGGGTGTTATAAGTTTGACATGTCTATCTGTCTGTGTGTGTATGTGTCTGTGTCTATCTGTGGCATCATAGCTCCCTAACGCATTAACCGATTTTGATACTGTTTTTTTTTTGTCTGTTTCTTTATCCATAATATTGATTACTTAAAATTATTACGTATTTTTTTTCTCCATCGAATTTCACAAGACAACTAAATAAACGCTTCTTAAGTTCGAAAATAGGCCGACCCGTGACGTCACGTTATGGCAAACTTTATACCATAACATGACGTGAAGAGCCCCTACTTCTGTACTTTAGAAGTAGGTAGGTACTTATCTTTGTCATTTTTGGTTTGTTTGGGAAAAGAAAAAATACGTGTCCAATAATTTTCAATAATCTAACTGACAGACTGAATAGAATTTGGTTTTCTTTACTCAGTCGTCATCCCTATTGTTCCAATGTGTAATAACCGCGAAGGCATCAGAAATTATTAGGCTACAAAACAAAAAAAACAGAATCAAAATCGGTCCATGCGTTAGGGACCTACGATGCCATAGACAGACACACACACACACACACACACACACACACACAAACACACACACACACACACACACACACACACACACACACACACACACGCGCACACACACACACACACACACAGACAGACACGTCAAACTTAAAAAGATATAAGCTCGGTTAATTCTGACAACAATTACCAGCATTGTATATTATTTGTAGTTTATTTCTGAATTTAGAGACTGACGGCGCGGCGGTTGAAAAACCAATAAAATAACCCAAATGGACGAAACACGAGATCCAAGTTAAAATTTATAAAAAATAAGGACCCGTTTCACAACATCCAGGTAACTCCCGATATTTGGAACCTTTCTAACATATAAAATAACTAGCTGTCCACCTCGGCTTCGCACGGATCATCTTTTTTTTAGCCTATGTCATTCGGGAATAGTGTAGCTTCCCAACAGTGAAAGAATTTTTGAAATCGGTCCTGCCGTTCTGGAGTCTATTACAAACAAACAAACCTTTCCTCTTTATAATATTAGTATTTTGGTATAATGGTCTAGTTGTCAAAACCCCTGCATTAAACTCGCGTATTTTATTTTATTTGCTGATGTTTTAGAAAACTTTACAACTTTCTAGTTAAATCCGTTATAGTTGTTTCATTCCAATGTGTAATAACCGCGAAAGCATCAGAAATCATTATAACCTTTTTTATTTTATTACCTACCACCCCCTATTTTCCCCCTCGGGGAATGAATTATCAAAGATCCTTTTTAAGTGCTCCCTTAAGTCATAAAAGGGATCGCAAAATTTAAATTTTAACCCTTATAGTTTAGATAATATATGTGAGTCAGTCAGCTTTTAAAAAAATGGATCTATATCATATATGGACCGTGTTTAACATTAGTGTGTCAACCCACAAAAAATCGGGTTTTGAGTTATGAATGCAGTTTTATTAAATAGATCATGAGGAATACAGCAGTGAAATCCATTTTTTTTAAAAAAAATCGTAGAATATTCTAGAGCACAAAATCGGTTATTGCTTAATTCCTATGTCAGATTTGTATTTTTGCATTAATGTGTTAAGCCACATATAACACATTATTGCTTATTTCCTATGTCAGATTTGTATTTTTGCATTAATGTGTTAAGCCACATACCTAACACATTAATGCAAAATTCTAATTTGTTGTTTTAAAATGAATATACATATTATCTATGCAAACATTTTTAGAAAATGTAACAAAATAAACAACTAACGAATTAAAAGTTTAATGTAAGTAGGTACCCATTTATTTAAAGTTTTTATTGTTGTATAACATGTTTCAAATAACATTATATGTTCTGCTAAAAATGAGAAATGTACAAAATAACACTTAAATATTATTTCAATTACTTAAAAATCTTAACCAAACCTATTTTTTTATTATTATTATTTTTATCATATTAAATAAAATCAATACACATTTTAGGTTTCCGTATCTTAAAGGGAAAAAAAATGGAACCCTTACAGGATTACTTTGTTGTCTGTGTGATCCTTTACCTCAGTAACGCGTGGAGGTAGGTATCAAACTAAAATTCAGAGTAATATCAAATACTCAGGACTACCGTCCCTTGGAATTGTAAAAAAACAAAAAAATCGCCAACGCAATCAAAAGAACCGCCGTTTATGCCGCGAATTGACAAAAGTTTTCTCGTGAACTCAGGATCTTGAATTAATTTAGTACGAGGTAACGTCATATAGCACACATAAAGAAAAAATACGAAAACCATACATTTTTAATGACATCATTAAAAAATATATACCTACCTACAGGTTATTTATAGTACGGAACCCTTGGTGCGCGAGTCTAACTCGCACTTAACCGATATTTTTTTATATCCATCATTAGATTAAAACGTGTGTGACAAAAATTAGAATATTACACATAATAATATTATAGAATGGCAGACCGACTTGTCTCCACAATTTATCAACTATTCGAAAAATGGTTTTTAGGTGGTTTATTAAGCTTTTAGGTACGGAAGTATATATTATTGGTTTAATTCAATATGATAAAATAATAATAATAAATCAATTTGGTTAAGATTTTTAAGTAATTTAAATAATATAAGTGTTAACTTGTTGTACCTATTTCAGATTTTTAGCAGAACTTATAATGTTATTTGAAACATGTTAAAACAATAAAAACTCCATAAATATGTACTTACATTAAAGTTTTAATACGTTAGTAGTTTATTTTATTACGTTTTCCAAAAATTTGTGTAAAACATATTCATTTTAAAACAACAAATGAGAATTTCTCATACTGTTATGTGGGTTAGCACATAAATGCTAAATGTAATAAACCTTATAGCCATTAAGCATTAACCATTTTTCTGCTTTTTCTTTTAAATTTTGAATTTATTCCAATAAATACATTTATATCCTTAATCTATGCATTTCAACAAAAAAAATGATACCACATATCAATACTTTTTTTGCTTAAAATAAGCGGAAAAAGAAGAATGTTCTCAAAAAACTTTAAGCGCCGATATCTCAAAACTAGCTTGGTGTGGGTTGAAACACTAATGCTAAACACGGACCATATATAACATATAATATATTATTTTGAGTTTAAACGATGTTTTTATATGTTAGAAATGTGGTAATTAGCTTACTTGGACATTCTCAAACGGGTCGTATATGTGGTAATATTTATATGCTTCTATCTAACTTTTAATTCGACATAATATTATACATTTATTAATACAAACCAATTACTAAGAGGTTAGTGACCCACACTAAAGGGTCAAAATGATACAGTCGACGTCATAAAGTTTCAAAAGTAATATAGACCATAATATTACTATGACAATAAATTTAATCTTAGGTTTACTTTTAAAACTTTACGGGTTCGAATCCCATGATAGACAAAGATTCGTATGACACGAGCATTTGTATTCGAGACTAGTATGTTTTCGATGATTTTAAATATGCGTATCTTATAGAACCTTTACTTGCATCCATGTTACAAGCATTTCCTAATTTGGGACTGAATTTGATGTTGTAACAAAAAATATTTTTCATTTGTGTAACGAATATTTTTTAAAAGAATATGAAAACATTAAATAAAACTAGTTTCCAAATGTAATTAAGAGTGTGTCAATTTAACTTTCTCACTTTACGGTAAAATAAAAATGATAAAAACATAGTAAACTATCTAATTATTGAAATTACTAACTACAATTAATCGAGACACGAACTTAATTATCCATATTCACAATTTCACCAGTTCATTTATAAAATAATCAAAAATAAAACATTTAATACTAACAAAAACCTATATGAAAATATAAATTTACAGCTGTTTACATTTCAATTAATGTTTTTAATTATTAAAAAAGTCTATTTATAAAAAAAAATCTTAAAAAGTTGATGTAATAAAAGTCTTCGCAAAAAAGACACCAATCCAATCATTTCCATTAAAAAAAGTTAACAAAACACATCACTGAGCAAGATATTATTATATTTTCCATTTACGGTTATAATTTAAATTGTATTTGCATAGCAATATATATTCTATACTTACTATACTTTATGTTTTTTTTTTAAATAAAAAACTATTTACTTCCGGGTTGTAGATAGCAATTTAAAAATACTTAACTTTATACACACCACAGCTCGCATATATCCCCATATCCCTGACACAATCCATATTTCACCAATTTGAGTGCGTAAAGCGTATTAACTCACGCCATGCCACATTTTACCAGTCTGGGTGCGTAAAGTACATAGATCTCAAGTCATGGTATTTCAGATCTCAATCGTGCCGTGACGTTTAATGTCATATTGTTTCAACTATGCCCTTTCTCTTCGGACGTGTCTCGCCTGAGATGAACGATGTTTCCTCCGAGGAATTAGTTGCTTTCGGCATCTGTGTAGACGTACTAGGTTGGGTCTGAAACGATAAAGGTATTTAACTAGAAAATAGAATAATTTCTAATAAAAATCTTCGCGGTTATTACACATTGGAATGAAACAACTATTAAACGAAATGTCAGCAAATGAAATAAAAATACAGTAAAAGCTCCTTATTCGCGCTTCCTTTATTCGCGTTTTGACTATTCGCGGATTAAAAATATGCGACCCAATTTATATATTTGCGAGTAAAATTTTTTTATTCGCGGATCTAATAAGTACATACATAATAATAAAATTATTCCAATAGGTATCTAATCCAATATCTTTGTCAAATGGACAAATAAAAAAGTAAAATAGATCTTATTACAAGTTTGCCTAAAGTATGTTGTTAAATGATACCGCCGTGGCGTTTGACACAAGCCGCCTTCGCCGCGATAGGTGTGAGAATAAAAACAAACAATGAAAACAACTCAATAAATTATAATTAAATTCATTTTTTATATATATTTTATTTTTATTTTGTCACCTAGGAACGTATCCCTTATAATCTCATATAAATTACCATTCCGTATTCACGGTTTCTGTATTCGCGGCATATTTACGGAACGTATACCCCGCGAATAAAGAGCTTTTTATGTACGCGAGGTAAATCCGTTAATTTTCATTCCAATATAAAATAGAATTTTAGATAGATAGGTAGATGAATAAAAAGTTTATTTCATAACAACATAATACAATTGATGTAGATACAGATTTGCAGACAAAAGTAAAAAGATTGTTGGTAACTAAATCGAATTTTAGGAAACAAATATAAAACTATGTTGATACGAACATAGGTATCCCCTCAGCATTTTTTGTGGACATCTATACTAATATTATAAAGAGGAAAGGTTTGTTTATTTGTTTGGATTGAATAGGCTCCTAAACAATTGGACCGATTTGAAAAATTCTTTCACTGTTGGGAAGCTCCACTATTCCCGAGTGAAATAGGCTATGAAAAAAATGATGATTCGTGCGAAGACGGGGCGGACAGCTAGTTATTTTATATGTTAGAAAGGTTCCAAATATCGGGAGTTACTTGGATGTTATGAAACGGGTCCTTATTTTTTATAACTTGGATCTCGTGTTTCGTCCATTTGGGTTATTTTATTGGTTTTTAAACATCACATACTTGTATAGTAACAGTAGAGGCAGCCGTAGTAACCGCTACAGAGTTTCTCCTAATATCCTCGAGTGGTATTTCCTCGGAGCGAGACCTCGGCGACCCGTCCCGGGAGGGATGCCCGCTGCTGCCCCGGGATATACTGCTGTTGGTATTAAAAATAATATTATTAAATAAATAAAAAAGTACTATATAAGAACCAGCTTTTAAATAAAAAAAGAATCATCAAAATCGGTTCACCCGGACGAAAGTTCTGTTAACAAACATAAAAAAAGGATCGAATTGAGATTTTTTTTTTAAACCAGATATTTATTTTTTAAGGTTTATCTCACAAGGATGGTACTCAAGACAAATTAGAAAATAGTTTGAATTAATTTATTTATTTAGCAAAAAAATATGTTATGTATAATTGTCAATCGCATATAATAATATACTAGATTAGAAGTCTGACTTCTGATTAGTACCTACTGTCTTTAAGAGGTCTCTCATACGACAAACGTATCTTTTTTTTACATTAGAATAACTTTTTAACAATATTTTGTAAAAAAATATTGTGCGCAGACAAAGTCACGGGAAGAAGCTAGTATGTAATACCTTTCTCTGCTGGTGGTTCTTTCTCTATACACGACGATACCGTCTTTCAACATGTGCCCGCTGGGCCTGCGGAACCGACGGTCTATTTCCTCGCCATCCACACCTAAATAGAACAAATTTGAATGAAATCTTTAAATAAAAAGCCTATGAACCTATATTCTTATCAAATAAAAGCGCACTTTAAGCTTCAAATAGTTTAGTACCTGGTTAAATACAATTATCAATTGGAGCTAACATAAATATATAATTATAAATACACACGTCTTTCTCTTCGGGTTAGACAGAGACCGCTTTCAAAACCTTACCCGATATTATAGTGAAACAGACCCGTAAGAGGAAGGAGGTAGGCTTATTAAGGGGGTCACCTTGAAATGTATCAGCTAAACCAATAATTTGTGCCACAAATTAACAGGGGTCAAAAAAATATGTAAGTACCTACATAATATAAAACAAAGTCGCTTTTTCTGTCCCTATATCTCACCAGTATGTCTCCGGACCGTGGTAAGTCCGGGGCGCGTGAACAGCGGGCGGTGCCGCGGCGCGAGCGCAGGCGCGCCGCTCATGCCGGACACTTCTAGCAACCGACCGATCTGTTGCATCTTCTTCTGACGGGATTTTGTCCTACCCTGCATTAAAAAAATGTGAAATTTTAATTTCTGAAGCCATCTCGGTTATTATACATTGGAATGAAACAACTTTAACGGATTCAACTCGCGTATTTTACTTTATTGGCTGACGTTCCGGACCCTTAACAGATTCCATAATCGCAACACGACTGAGCTGACAATAGTCTTATGCTAGAGTGATTAACTTTCACGATACATTTGAACCTTAACATCCTGCACGTAAAGTCCATTATCCCTTACCTTAGTGAGTCGTTGTTTAGCCGCCATACTTCTGATGTGGTCGTCGAATTTGAACTTGGCTCGCAGCAGCACAGTCCTCGGCAGGGCTCCGCTGGCGCCCACACGCGGCTTGTGGATGGTCAGGTGGAGACAACGTGGGTCTTCCTTATCCCCTTGGATCTAAGAATGTGGTGTTTTGTTAGTTAATTATGAATAACTATAACGGATTTAACTCGCGTATTTCACTTTATTTGCTGACGTTTCGATAACTTTCCAATTACCATATTCGTAGCATAACTGAGCTGATGATAGTCTAACGCTAAAGTAAAGTTTTTGTAAAATACGCGAGTTAAATCCGTTATAATGAGGGCCACCGCGTGTCAGAAATCCGCTAGATGCGCTAGTGTAGAATGAGGTCCTGCTGTCATGTACCACCAATCACAGGCCAGTAGCTTGCCTCTCATTGGTGGAACATGACAGCTAGACCTCATTCTACACTAGCGCATCTAGCGGATTTCTAACACGCGGTGGCCCTCATTGTTTCATTACAATGTGTAACGCGAAGGCATCATAAATTAATTATATTCACTATAATCAAAAAAAGCCTAATATACTTTTCAGCGAGCCTAATAAATACTATGATGAACTGTCGAGTCGACATTTTGTCGACATAATATTGAGAACGTTGTCATCAAGAAGAAGGTTTGTCGTGTCGATATTGTTTCGTTGTCGACATGAAGAAATAAGAGACGACATCGACATGACAAGATTTCTCGTTGTCGACAACGTTACCGATATTTGACAGATCACCGCGAGAATAAGACGACATCGACATGACAAGATATCGAGTCTACAATTCATCATAGGCTCGCAGCCAGTTACAATATGCTTACTTCCAAATCCTGCAAACTGCCGACTAGTTTGGCGACGCCCCAGCCTAGCCGCTGTTTGTCTGGCTCCACTAGTATGATCTGAATATTGTCCACAGCCAAGAAACGATGTTGCCACGTGCCGTCCTTCTGTATTATGTCGCACGATATCAGGTCAGAGTCGTCTGGAATAAATATTAATATTATTATTATCATAAACCAAATCATAGAATTTCACTACTTAGAATCAAAGCGGCTGGGCCATTTTTCGAACATAAAATAAAAATACTACAGATTGAGATACCTAGTTAGTATATATTATAAAAAAAGTCGCTTTACTAATCTTGGAAACTGTTTACGTTTACATACCAACCAAAATGGGATCCCCTTTTACGAAATATGAACCGTATTTCTTATCTCAAAAGGTTGATTTTTTTAAATAACTGCCAACACTGTGTCTTCGTGCAAGTCCGAGATGTCTTAGACCTTAGAGGCTCAGTCCTGGCGATTTTAAAATTATGAAACTCGAATTCCTATTTTCTAAATTTTAACCTTATCCTTTGATACACAAGGTTAAATCTTAAACTCAGATTCCACTTAGACTTCAACGTGATAGCGATTAGAGTGTGACTTAGTTTAAGTAATTCTTCAGATCTCTCAATTATTTGTAGATTAAGATTATTTGTAGATTAAGTTGTATTTAAATTGACACGGAGACACTATACATCTCTCGGTAAATGTGCCCGTATAATATCATAATTATCTGTAGCAACTATATATTTTATATTCAGTCATACTTTTCGAATCGCTGGTAGACTCGAAATGTAAAAGTGCATTTATGTGCCTACTTGCAGAATAAAGATTTTGAATTTTGACTAGCGAATACATACGTTTCCAAAATGTTAACCTTATCTCTTCACACATAAGGTATAATTTCCAACTCACTCAGGTCCAAGACGTTTCCGACTTGCACGAAGGCACAGCGTTGGCGATTTTAAGATTAAATAACAGGAACTCCAATTTTCTAAATATGAACCTTATCTTTAAACACACAAGTTATAATTTCCAACTCACTCAGGTCCAAGACGTTGCCTACTTGCACGAAGGGCGCCGGGTTGGCGAGCGGCAGCTGCGTCTCCGGCTTGCCCGTTAGCTTGAGATACAGGTCCCGGATGAGGAAGAACGTTCTGATGGCGCGACGAGCGCGTTCCATCTAAAAACATATACAATATACATATTATAATAGGTACCTAGGTTCGCATTGATCACCAAAAATGGGGATGGACAGGACATATGCTACGCTGCCAAACAAACAAGTGGAGCAAACAGGTCACCTTATGGTACCCGAGAGACGGCACCAGAAGACTGGGAAGACCAATAAGAAGATGGGAAGACGACATTCGTCTTACCCTCGGACCTTACTGGACTAGAGACGCAAACGACAGAACTCAATGGAGACCGCTGGAGGAGGCCTATGCCAAGAGGCACACCGAAGTGAGGGATATAATATAAGAAAGCAAATGCAAATAATGCAATATAAAATATTATTTAATGAATTCACTCTTATTTTGTAAATAAAGGCTATTATTAATAATAATAATAGGTAGGTAGGTATAACAGGTATTCCTATGTCTATTTTAGTAATAGGCATTATTTTGGAATGAAACAACTCACTCAGAGGTACAATTAACCGCCCACATACATTTTACGACGAAACGAAAACACTAAAAAGTTTATATCATTTTTCAAAATTAAAACTGTTAAGTGTTCATATCATATATATATAAATTATTGATTTGTCTATTTAAAAGTATTAAATTGTATGTATTAAATATAAATTATTCCGTATGACAAATTGTATTGACGACTAATGAGAAAAATCTATGATAGTTAATATACCTTATTGACATTATAATTATGTATGACAAATTCTTATTGTAATATTGATGTTAATTATTATTTAATCTTATTGCTCTTTGTTTTAGTTTTTGACGATCTCAATATTAGTACATGTAATTTGACATAATAATAAATGTAATTTATGAATTTTGGGAAACAAATAAATCTAATCTAATCTAATCTATCCGTTTTACTCATTTTGCTAACATAAACATGTACTTTTTTTATTATTCAATATCAAGTTGAAATAACAAATTTCAGAAGAAATTATAAGAAAATTCAGAAAATGTATGTGGGCGGTTAATTGTGCCTCTGAGTATATAACCGATTCAACTCACGTAGGTACTTTATTTTATTCGCTGACGATTCAAAAACTTTGGCGTTGGACTATCGTCCACACAGTCGTGCCACGAATATGGTAACTGTAAAGTTTTTGAAACGTCAGCAAATAAAATAAAATACGCGAATAAAATCCGGTATAGTTGTTACATTCCAATGTGTAATAACCGCGACGGCATCAGAAATTATTAGGTTTTTTTTTGTCAACCACGTAGATTACCAATCTATACTAATATTATAAAGCTGAAGAGTTTGTTTGTTTGTTTGTTTGAACGCGCTAATCTCAGGAACTACTGGTTCGAATTCAAAAAATATTTTTTTGTTGGATAGACCATTTATCGAGGAAGGCTTTAGGCTATATAACATCACGCTGCGACCAATAGGAGCGAAGAAACAGTGGAAAATGTGTAAAAAACGGGGAAAATATGAAGCCTTATGAAGAAGTGACAGAAGACTTTGACAGATCTTTGACGAAACAATCGGACGGGCAGGACGACGTCTGCCGGGGCCGCTAGTAACTTTATAATTGTTACATTACGAGCTATCACGTGCCTTCAATTAACTTTGTCATTGTTCAATTGAGAAGAGAAAAAATACGGGTCCAGTAATTTTCAATAATCGGTACTTGTCCAATTGTTTTGCAGGGATATCTATTATATGTATATGTATTTCACAGGAAGTTTATTCTATTAAGTTCTATAATACCAATGTAAATACGGAACTTATCTATACTAATATTATAAAGAGTTTGTTTGTTTGTTTGTTTGAACGCGCTTATCTCAGGAACTACTGGTTCGAATTCAAAAAATCTTGTTTTGTTGGATAGAGCATTTATTGAGGAAGGCTTTAGGCTATATAACATCACGCTGCGACCAATAGGAGTGAAGAAACAGTGGAAAATGTGTAAAAAACGGGGAAAATATGAAGCCTTATGAAGAAGTGACAGAAGACTTTGACAGATCTTTGACGAAACAATCGGACGGGCAATAAATCAATTAATTACCTCTCCGCTGGGCAGTCGTTTTGCAAATGCTATGCCCGACATCGGCGTGCGAGTGGGCGGCAGCAGTATCGCCGCGTCCATACAAAGCCATTCAACGTTTAGCGGTCGCTTGCTCATCTCACAGTACCTGGCCATACAAACATTCATAATAAAAAAAGTGTTTTAATAAAATAGATCATTTTTTCGCTATTTTTCTATTTAAACTACATTTAAAGGTAGAAACAGATCGTTATCACTTGAATAAAATAAACTTCGGAAAAACTGCGGACTTAATGCTGTACGGAATTCTCTACCAGTCAAGTCATAGGGACAGCATAGTACAGATATACGTGGTCATCTTATTTGGAGAATATAAACACGCGAACTGTACTACATCTTATATTATTATAGCTTTATGCTTCTAAGATAAGCTATATAGGAGATATATAGGAACGTCTTTATACTCATTCATCCTCAAACATGTCCAGAAAGATGTCTTTCTATTTTTAGAAGAGCGCATTTTAATCATAAGACAAAAGCCAGACTTTATTTCTAACTAGCGTCTGCCCGCGACTTCGTCCGCGTGGAACTCCTCCTTTTTTGCAGTCGGTTAAAAAGTAGCCTATGTCCTTTCTCAGGCTCCAGACTTTCTTTGTACCAAATTTCATTTAAATCGGTCCAGTAGTTTTAGCGTGAAAGCGTAACAGACAGACAGACAGACAGACAGACAGACAGAGTTACTTTCGCATTTATAATATTAGTAAGGATATATAGGAACTTCTTTATACTCATTCATCATCAAACATGTCCAGAAAGATGTCTTTCTATTTTTAGAAGTTACTTATGAGCATTTTAATCATAAGACAAAAGCCAGACTTTATTTCTAATATGATCAATTCCATACAAAACTAAGCTGTATAGGGGGGAGTTAATAATATAACAGTTTCTTTTATAGGGTAGTATAGCAGTTCTACAGTACTCACTCATCCTCAAACATGTCTAGAAAGATGTCGTCACACTTGTAGAAGTTCCTGGCGAGCGAGGCGGCGCGTGCGCGCAGCGAGTCCGCGGCGGCAACGTGCCGCGCCCCCGCCGCGCCGCTCGCGCCGCGCATCGCTATGCCGACCAGCGTCACGGACAGCTCGAGGGTCACTAGGCGGACTTTAGACGCTGTAACGAGGTTATTTTGAATGATCTATACTAGAGAGAAACAAACAAACATTTCCTCTTTATCTATACTAATCTATACTAATATTATAAAGAGGAAAGATTTGTATTTTTGTATGTTTGTAATGAATAGGCTCCGAAACTACTGGACCGATTTCAAAAATTCTTTCACCTTTGGAAAGCTACATTATCCCCGAGTAACATAGGCTATATAATATCACGCTAGGTCTTATAGTTGCGGAGCAGTAACCGAAAATGTTTCAAAAACGGGGGAAAAGTATCGTTTCTGAGGCCTTAAAAAAATCTTAAGTCCCCCCGTGCGAAGCCGGGACGGGCCGCTAGTTATATAATAAAGAGGAAAGGTTTGTTTGTTTCTTTGGATTGAATAGGCTCCAAAATGGCTGGACGGAATTGAAAAATTCTTTCACTTTTGGGTAGCTAGGTTCACCCTGAATAACATAGGCTATGGAATATTTTGAAAAAAAATTTTGGGGATCCGTGCGAAGACTGGGCGAACCGCTATTTATAATAAATTGGAAAGTTTTTTTTAATAGACTCCGAAACCACTGGCTCGTTTTGAAAAAAATATTTCACTGTTGAGAAGCTACACTACATCAGAGTGACAGGCTATACTTATTAAATTTTGAAAAAAAAAATGTGGAATCCGTGCGAAGCCGGGGCATAAAGTACGTCGTACGAAGAAGATGGTCACATTTGTGACACCCACCCTAGTGTGACGTCACATATTTTGCTATAGTTTAGATGTACCTATTATATGATGCTACGGATACTATGCACATAAGATAGTTATTTAAGTTAACCCTAGTTATAAGGACTGTTACTAACACAATATGGACGCTATTGGTCTGGAATAAATGATTTTTATTTTTTTATTTTATTAGATTTTGAAATGTGACGTCACTTAGAACCCCACACCCTCTCCCGCTTCATATTTTTCAAGTTTATAAAAACTTAATTTACTATCGTCTCACCTGGTTTACAGCTCAGATTAGCAATAGCCGACAGCTTGGAAATGAGCAGAGCGTTGTAGCTCTGTACTCGTCTAGACGGCGTCGTGGGCGTGACGTCATCCACATCACTACAAGATGGCGTCCCTTGGGCACTGTCCACTGCATTTGAACATTCGTCGTTCTCTGAACACAGGAGAGTGTCTAGCAGTTCTGTATTCACCCCTAAAACATAAACATAATTATACAAATGATAGTTATGTAATGCATAGACTTAGTTTTCATTTTTTAAATTAATTTTTGCTTTTGATTATGTATAATTTTAATTTTTAATGTCACAACATTTTTTTCATTGTAAATATATTATGTGTCCTAAAAAAGTGACTTGCTACTGAGTTTCTTGCGGCGTTTCTTCTCAGTAATGATGGTCTTTCCGAAGCGCTAGTAACGCCCCCTATTAGGTTTTAATTGTACTGTATAATAGTAAAAATTTTTTTGCGTGAAATGTAACTTTAGTATTTCATAATTCAGAATAGGGTAGTTTTTCAAAATTTGTAATTTAAATATAAGGTAGTTTGCATAACTGTATAAATCACTTTAGCGTTAGACTATTGTCAGCTCAGTCGTGCTACGATTATGGAAACTGTAAAGAATCCGAAACGTCAGCAAATAAAATAAAATAAAAATACGCGAGTTAAATCCGTTAATAGTTGTTTCATTCCAAAATGTAATGCTGTCATTAAAAAAAACCTAAATGCGCCTAGTGTAGAATGAGGTTCAGCTGTCATATTCCACCAATCACAGGTCAGTATTTTGTCTCTTATTGGTGGAACATGATAGAGATGACTGAGGGATGAATGAGGTCTAGACCTCATTTTACATTAACGCTACTAGCGGATTCTTGACACGTGGTGACCCTAAATGGAAAAAATACTTTTGATATGGCCGTTTCCATAACTGACGGCTTGTTGGTATAGAGATCAGAATCCCTGCCTACAATGCTGGAGGTTTCGGGTTCGAATACCGTCAGGGGCAGATGTCAGTGTGGTATACACGAGCATAGAATGTCTTATATGCATTTATGTATGCTTATCTATTGTCTACTAATAATACAAACTTTCTTTATTTTGGAACTAGATTTTTATTAGAGTAACTTGTCCAAAGATTTTTAACCCTTGGCCTCTAGACAAAGACGTTTATAAGTATACCGTAGGATAATCAAAAGTAAAATATTGAATTCCAAGAAGATAACCGCGGGTGCAGGTACATACAACTACTGGTTGTAAAATCTACTTGTGATTATTAATTCGGAAGTGTTCCAAGGCGATCATTGAAATTCCTGTCTTGTGTCTAGACGTCAAGGTAGCTTTTGCTTTGTAAATACTCAATGAGTTATCTTTATTAAACAAAATTATACCTAATGAGTATCTTACCAACTAATAGTCCAGGCGTGCAAACAAAAAGACAAAAGGAACACGATCAGAATATTTACAGTAAATATTATTAAACACATTGATATTGTAATATATAAAAAATAAGAAAATTTGCACATTGAGCTTCATTTATATTAAGTAAAAAGAATTACCTTTATTGTTGATCAACGCGAACAGTAAGCAAAGCGCAAAAAGCGCCTTATAGTCATTTTCACTGCAATCCAAAGAGTCCAAGATCGTTTTCAAAAATGGCCTCATTTCGATGTCTTTGATCTCTCTATCCAAAATGCTCTCTATGGATGCGGTAGTAGGTGCTGGTGAACTCGGAGGCACCCCTAGCAACTTCTGCTTCTCCTCATCCGTAATATTATTAAACTCGGACCCGGTTTTCGAGGAACCCGACTCGACACCAGAATCGGGCAACGGAGAATCGGGCATATTTTCTTTCACCAAGGTCACGGCGCTGGGCGATTTAGAATTCCGAATTTGCGTGACCAAGTCCTCAGTGGAGTCATGGGCGACGCTGGATGACTCACTTATATGCGAAGTGGACGGTAACGAAGTGGACACCAACTCCGGATCAAGGTCGCAGCTCGATTGGTCCGTGTCATAACCAAAAGCTTTAGCCCCACTGTACTCTGGTGTCGTATAGTCTCTCTCCCCTGAACTGTTTTCTAAAGCCTTCTCCAAACTCAGTTGCGGCTTCGAAAATTCTAACTTAACATTAGACTTTGCATTGCTAATGTACATTTCTAATATCTTAGTGGCCCCATCTTCGAATACTGATAAGTCTGATTGTAGAATGATCCACGCCAGTGCGTGGACTATAGGGCCGTGTGTAATGATTAAAAATACTTGCGACAGCAGAAACAGTGACACCACGCACGACACAGATGGTTTGCTTTCTTCTTCCGACTCCACCCTTTGCCTTGAGAACGTCATCCTTGACGGAGACATCTCAGTACTCTTTCCCTTCAATATAGCCTCTAAGTTCCTTGTTATAGCTTCTATACTGCTCTGCATATGATCACGGTTGTAAGAGGTCGAGCTGACGGGTCGTTTGACAGATTCAGACGTCAACGAATAAATATAAAGAGGCACGAGAAGTTTGTGCAAGAGGTGTTCCGTAAGAACGTCATTGAGATCAGGTATGTTGAGACAGAGGATGTCGTTTATATAGTGTAAGTGGTCCAGGTGCTCTGCGACCAGGTCATCCAGTTTTTGCTGCGATTGATGGCTGGAATTCGAACAACGGATTGAAATTTCAAAATAATCCCTCCATTGTTTCGAGGTCCGAGTTTTGCATGACCAAAAATAAAATAACCAAACTACATAAAATTAAAAATATGTAACCAACAAAAAAGGTTCTAAGTCTATAATATTTTTGGTCGGTGGTGTGAAACAGCTTTAATACTTACTCCGAATCATTTCTCACACACGCATCCAACTCTAGAATATGTTTTCCGATGAACCATACCAGGTTGCTAAAGTATGGTGCTGCAGTCCTGTTAGAATAAAATACATATTTCTGTAAGTCTTCTACTTGCCTATTTTACTAAACATTGTGTTGCCTTTGAGGCCAAGGTTAGTAAATTTTGCACAAATGCGTAGAAATCGAGAGTTGTATCTCGTGGATGAAAAACAAGTCACTGTTTTAGTATTATAGTGACCTAACACAAAACATGACACTGCAAATTTCAATCCAAATGCAGCAACATAGAATCTTAATCTTAATTAAGTAACGTAATATTTTTAATTGAATCGGGTCACTATAATACTACAGGTGAGCGTTGAGTAGACCTCTCTTTAAAATATTTTTTTTTGGGTGCGTAGGAACGAACCTACCTGTCTCTTATGAACCGCAACATACTAGCATCCTGTACCCTGTACACGTTGAGAGTTAGCGTTCTCACAGCTATACGGACCATGGACTCTGAGTGGTTGAAAAATTTTATCGCCTCTGTGTACAGAGGGAAGTCTTTTGTGTGCTAAAAATGAATAAGAAGTAATTTTCAGAGATCAGAATAAAATTGGTATACAAGAATACTACAAGTACCTAGTTTAAGGTCATTGATCCTTACCTCATTGTAGAAGAAATGTATGGTGTGGTTATTTAATTTAAAACTGAGAGTCTTTAAGAAAGATATGTAGTAAGCCATAACTTCTTCATCAGAGAAATCAAATTTATGTACTATTATTGAGTTTACATGGTTGTTACTCAGAAGATAATCTGTAATACAGTAAAAATATATTAAAGGAGAAGGTGACCTAAGGACTAACATAAAAATGCCAAATTATAAGAGTTAGAAACTTAAAATTTTGCACTGGCATTTGTTTTATATGGGAGCAATTTTTGAAAATTCACCCCCAAGCAGGTAAAACGGGTGTGCTTATCATGCACAGACAAAGTCGCTGGCAGAAGTTAGTGACCCAGTGGTCACATTCACAATTGAAAATGTTAACTTAAGATTTACTTATTACAAAATATAGTAAAAACTGTTAAATATTTATTAATACAAGTTGTGCCATAAATACGCCAAATTTTTCATTTAGTAATATTTCATTTTAGTGTTATGATACTTACATAATGAGGTCTCATTTCTGATGTTTTCAAATAGTATATTTAATGTCTGTAAGAGTTGTACGCACACATAGGAAGAGCCACCACACTTCTGCCGCATTATTTTAAGGAAATATGACAGCATGTTCTTTTCTAAGAAGAAACTGTGTAACAACAATTATAACAACATTAATAAAGTACCAAATACTTCAATGTAAAAATGTTTCTTACTGGAAACTTTAAGCATACTTACTCGAAGACAGAGCTATCATTTTGATCTCCCCATATCAATATTTCAGCTATACATCTTAGGGACTCTACCAATGTCCCGCGGTTGCTCTCAGACACCGTGGTATTCTTACAAAGTATATTGTGAAGATATTTTAATCGTTCTAAGGAATGAGGATTTTTGGGACGGCCCCAACCACCACCGAACCAGCTCCGGCTTCGGAACATCTTGAAAAGGGTATTATCAAGATTTGATAACGTAAACACGAGCCATTACACACTTTTTATGATCATTCATGCACGTCACTTTTGGTAGGTAATTGACGAGGTCGTCACATCTTCCATTGCTTGTGTTTGCTTAGTTAATGCAATTTTGCAGTTAATAACACTCGACTAACGTGGATAGTTGTAAACTATGAGAATTATCCAAATGCAGCGTTGTTTTTAAATTATTTTCCTGTATTTAGTTACTGACACAGTGCAGTTCGACAGAAATTTTGACGTTTTCATTTGACAGCTGACATTTTGTACTTGTTATGTACGTTTCGTTTCTGGTCTAATATTTTGTTAAGTACTGTAATAATAATAATATATTAAATATCTATTATGTATAATAATTATGATGAAATTGCACCATTGAAAAAATAGCAGATTAAAAGACCGTGTTTTATAATCTCAAATTAGAGTATTTGACATAAGA
This sequence comes from Polylopha cassiicola, assembly GCA_038024825.1. NCBI lineage: Eukaryota > Metazoa > Arthropoda > Insecta > Lepidoptera > Tortricidae > Polylopha > Polylopha cassiicola. The sequence continues at coordinate 4,186,009 of CP149054.1, read as the reverse complement.
AAGTTTAAGTTTAGTTATAGTTTTGCTATATATTTCATAAAGCATAGAGCTAGTATATAATATAGCTATCTCAGCGAGCCTTCGAGAGAGAAAATGAACGGTCTACCTAAATATTAATATCTAGGTACTTACTATTTTTTTATCAGCTAACTACATGCCAAGTAGCGTGGTATTAGCCTATTAAGACCTTTTAGATGTTATTATGACCTAAATAGCTAGGTAGGACGGTATCTACCTTACAACACGTACGGAGTTAGTTATAGGTAAGTACGTGAATATAATTAACATAATGTAGGTTTGTACGTTACGTTATTTAGAGTATATACCTACATTACTTACCTACTTTGTAAATCATAATTATCATATTATAACATTTCGGTTCAAAATTAATACTTTCACTGACACATGGCGACTGCTGTAATATCTTTACGTTTCATGAATGCATCGGATTGTGCATAGGTAGAGCTTGTGCATAGGTACTTAACTATAATAAAATAAAACAAATATTTATTCAGGCATATCTTTTATTTCATTTCCTTTCAAAGCAAAAGAAAAATACTATACTAGCCGGAGAAATAAATACCTACACACTTTAATTTCACATAAATACACATTCATTTCATTCATAAATAAATAAAGATTAAAATTTACGCAGTACGGCCAACTGGGGCCAAGAATTTAGTATTTTTTAAGTAGGTACTTCATTTAATCACGTTTGTAAATTAGGTAAGTACCTACATTATTTTCATATTATTATTATCATTACAAGAACACTATTTTTAAGTGTGTAGTTTTAATATGAATTGCAAACGGCATAATAAATAAGTATATACCTACCTACCTATCTTATCAAATAAGTAAAATATAAAAAAGGTACCTATTTCATTACATTCACTGTAACTTTTCGTTCCTAGGTAAAAAAAAACTAACTTAGCACTTAGTTTTTGTGTACGTCGGTATAAGAATGAATTATTAGTAGGGTTGCCATCCCCAAAATTTAGCAACCAGGACAAGACGCGTTAAACCTCTGGGTTTGAAGTCCCGATCTTGGACATAATTATTAAATACCTAGGTATCTATCTACTCGTCATGCCCACCGTTCCACTCTGTCCGTTTTTTGGCGCGAATCAAAGGCCCGTATAGGCATTACAATAGAACAGAATCAATTACCTAGGTGTGTGCCCAGCCTTAGACTCAACTGTCAGAGCTAGCTGTTACAACTCTATGTCGACTGACATAGAGTTGTAACGAACGCGTTTACGTTTTGTTTGTATCAGCGCATTTTAGCGACAAGAAATTGGAACTTTGATTAAATACATACGTTTACGGAAACTCGCTGGTAAGGTCATTTGTTCAACGTAATTAGAGGTTGTACTTAAGTCTAACATCATAGACACTACTTGCTTCTAATAGTTATAATAATGTATATACAACTCTTATTGGACTGATTGGGTACTATTGGTTCTATTTAGCAATTATTCAATCATATTAATTGCTAATAGAACTCCATTAGGATATTTTTGGATGAACAAAAAATACGCCGTTAAATTTTTATTTGTAAAATTATTCTAAAAAACGATAAAAAATAAAGTGTGCATTGTACTTAAATGGACGGAATCTTCAATTATTAAATTTGTACCTACGTTAATTATATTTTAAAGGCTAAATTACAAATAAAGATTCATATTCGTTTAAAAATAAATAAAAACTGAGCATTATTACTTATTACATTATCTAACTGTAAAGTGTATTATGTACTGACTCGTTATGTTACTTATTTTAAAATAACATAAAGTCATCAAAACAGCAAATTTAAAAACCTCAAACGCAGTTATTTAATAATTATTAAAACATACTTGCAAAATTAAAAATAAATGAGGAATGATAAATGGATACAACAGTTAATTTTTTATCAATTATTTGCAATTTAATAAATTAATACATAATTTATATGAGAATGAAAATAATGACTAATTCTGGCCCTTAACTTTAAATTAAAAACATCCTAAATCAGTTTAAAACTAATCACATTGCAATTCATACAGTCAAATAGTATTACCTATAGACTAAAAAAACTTATTTGAAGTTGTTTTATACATTTACGAGTATTAACAAGTTTTTTTTCAATTACCTACTTACAGGCTTTTTTTTCATGTTCATAATATGTCCCAGAAATACAAAGGTCACTTAAGGTGTAAACATGGTACTTGTATATTAAAATAACTCACAAAAAATCAATACAGAAAGGCCACATCGGTTTTTTTTTAAATCCTTACTCTTAACAGCTCGATACGAGCCAGTCTTTCAATTCCTAGTCAAGCGTTTTCTATTTAGGGGTAGAAATTCTGCAAAGCATCCGAATATATAGAATTATACGTGTCTCTTAATACGTAAACACTGTCATTCGGTTTGCCGTTGAAAGCATATTGTCCTTTAAGATTAGTGACTTTGGAATTGGAAGTTGGCTTCGGTTTAGGCTTAGAATATGAGGGTACATTATTATAAGGTCTTTGCATTTGAGGCATAATGGGCTGAGGGCCATAGCCGAAGGGGTCGACTGGGGGCATTTGGGGTACCTGAGGGTATCCCCCAGCACCGCCCCACTGATAAACTCCCGTGGGTTTCCCGTTTGAAACGAAGTCTAAAGGCAAGTTGATGAAAGGATCAGCAACGGATGGCACCCCTTGAGGAATAGGGGGTCCCATAGGCGGACCCATGCTGGGAGGTTGCGACACGTAACCTAATCCAGGAACGAACATGTAAGGAGTGGGAGGCAATCTTATATAAAATATAGGAGAATTGTCATACTGGAGAGAATTCAAATTATCGTTCTGATAGTTATCACCGTTGCCGTTTTTCTTCTTGTTCTGTTGTCGTCGCCTCGATGGGATTGTTCTCGATAAATCGTCGTCGTCGAAATTATCGTCGTTGACCGAGAAGGTCACGTCATCGTCGTCGTCCTCGTTGTAATCAAGGCCTGATGACAGGAATGATGGGAAGTACCCGAACAAGTTCAGAGCCTTGTTTCTTCGGTGCGTTGGTTCAGGTGCCGTTGTGGTAGGTTCTTCTTTGTATTCGTCAGTGAGCTTGCTTTGACGGTTGGTTTCTAAAGACGCGGCCCTGGATCTTCTTGATGATGGGGCACTGTGGCCACACACCACCAGTCCCAATAGGATGAACGCTATCACCAAATCTTTCTTGTATTCCATGGTGTATCTGAAAGAAAACAAAAGAACAATTTAGTTTGTTGCTTGGATAAATTATGCACTGGGTAATGGGTGTGGATGGTAATAAATCTTAGTTGGGAGTGTAAAAAATTAAAAAATGCGCCGAGAATGTACTAACATGGGTAATGAATGGCAATTATTTACACATTTAAAGATCCTCAGTCTTTCTTTGCTAGTTGTGCATGTGAGTTATTTAATTTTCTCACAACAACGATCCATTACAATGTCAGTTAATCACTAAAAATTAATCGTTTAAACGCTTCACATTTAAGAGAGAAAATTAAAACAGTGGAGACGCAGAAGATATGATGTGTTTTATTTTTTGTAGGAAAATAATAGTTAATAATTTATGATGTCTTCGCGGTTCATTCCAAAAATGAATAGTTGTTTTATTCTAATGTGTAATAACCGGAAATGCGAAATTATAACTCTGTCTATTATCTACCTCACCGCTTAAACCGCTAAACCTATTTGGATGAAAATTTGTATTAGATAGTAGGTATCTAAAATATAGGTAGCTAGGATAATATTTTTTATCATGCAACTCACCATCTAAGCGGGTAAAAAGAAGGTGGGATTTGTGAATGAGGTTGATAATAGGTAGGTACAACAATTATCGTGATTATTTTGCTGACATAACTTTTGTTCGGAGAAATAAACTAAAACGCACGTCTTCAATTATTTATTTTTTCATCGCCTAAAAAGTATATGTTACACTACGATGTAACTTGTGTTTCACGATACAAATTATTCATTAAACGTCGGTCATTAATATATTCACTCCCTTACATGGACCACGCTGACACACATTTTTTTATGCACTTTCATGTCATCGGTTTAAGGTTGCAATTGCAATGATCAATGAGGCTTGTCTCTTTACGATACAATCTCCAGGAATAAGTTGTCTCGTACGCAATAACTTGCAATGACGTAACAATTTGTCATTTCCATAGAATATTAAGCGTGAACAGAGAAACACCAAGTAATTTCACATTGACGTGTTCATTTCCTACGGGATGGAACGTAAAATGATTTTGTACCGTTAAGACAATCATAGTTTGATGGATCGAAATAGATTTATCGGAAAATGATTGAGATTTCCTTATAGTTAAGGGCGTTGTAATTAAAATTATAAACTTGGCAACTATCTGTTTAGTAAAGTAAAAGTACTTAATTCATGTATTTAATATACCTACGTTATAACTAATCAATCATGATAGTGTTGTATGACTGGTGACTTTTCTTTACAGAAAACATAATTGTAAGCATTGGAATGACACAACTATAGCCGATTTATCTCGCACATTTTTTTTACTTCATTGACGTTTTGAAAACTGAGCACGGCACGACTGAGCTGACGATAGTCTAACACTAAAGTGATTTTTGCGTAAGCAAGTAAAATAAAATACGCGAGTCAAATCCGTTATTATTGTTTCATTCAAATGTGTAATAACCGTGAAGGCATCAGACATTCACATATAACTGGCTGAAACAATTCATTTATTTTGAGTGTATTATTTTTATAAGAGAATTTGTACATGTACCCCCACTTTAGGGGGTCCTTGGGTCGGTCTGGGCTAAAAACACAAACAATCTAAAGGCTTGAAAGCCTCTTTTCTGGAGGCTCGCCTACCGTCCGGTTTAGCAGTAACTAAAGGCCCATTAGCTGGCCAACTGCGCTTCAGTATTCAGTTAAAAAAAATCACCTGTCATTAAATAAAAATGTTATGATGATTTAGTGCTGCCACCTACCGTCCGTACATACATACATTTTGCGTTGCTTGCAAAGAATGTCACTGAGCAGGACAACTCGTCATAATCCTTCTTATTGTAATAGCATAGGTATTACTTGAACAAAATAAAATGAGTTACTCTCATGTTACTTGTGGCTAGTATACAAGGTCGGTCCTTATCCTACAGGCAGTACAAGATTATGCATCCAGTACTAGCTTACAACGACTTTGTATAGTTTATAAATATAGGTCATTTGTGCAAGGTATTAAATGTGTCGCATTCTTAATTGTAAAAAGGATTATCTCGAAATTCATACCATTTTTTTTGGGAATTAAAAGCAATATAACATTATAATGCTTTAAAAAATAGATTTCATAAAAGTTATGTAGTTTACATATATCGCGTAACAAGCTTTTATGACACATAGTGAGAAAACTGTTCCATACATATACCTACATATATGGAACAACGTGGTTTATAAATTAAAATAAATAATAAAAATTTTTTTCTTCTACAAATAATATTTTAATTTGCGCCTAATCTACCTTCTTTACATTTCTAAATAAATATATATTAAATTTTAAATATTCATTTAGATAGGTGCTATAGGCATGGGCACAGCACACCACAAACTATAACTGGCGTAAATTTTGGAATCAATGTCCAATAAAATTGATACAATTTCATACATCATTAACTTGTAAAATTTAATTACAGCACTATTTCTTTGTAAAAAAACTCCTTTTTCGTGTTTTCACTCGTTAAAAGGCTATAGTTTAACCGGTTACACTTTTTATGTCGGTTCCTTCCTTATTGCCCCTGCGGCTTCTACTGATCACCTAGCGTGCTGAGGTGGACACAGACGGGCAAGCAAACTGATCAGTTCAAGTATACTACAGTTACAATCTTAAAGAAGGTATCCTGGGAGGCTAGACAAGGTGCCAACGTTCAACGTTAACGTTAAACGTTGGCACCAAAATGTATGGGATTTGGCATCCGCGAACGATTGTCACGTACGTCATAATCGTTTGCGGATGTCAAATCCCATACCATTTGGTTGGCTTAACGCTTTCAGTTCGTTTCAGACCAAATAAATAAATGTCCTTGGACAATTCACACTAATTGATCTAGCCCAAAATTAAGCAAAGCTTGTAATGTGGGTACTAGCTAGACAACGGAGAAACATACCTACATAAATACATATAAGACATCCAAGACTCAGGTACAGATACCAGTGCTCATCACATTGACATCTGCCGCTAGAAGGATTCGAACCCGCAACCTCTGGTTTCGTGGTCAGGGCCTCTGACCACTAGACTAACGTGCCGTCAGCAAATCAGCATCGAGACAACACCTCACGCCTAACTCGACTTTACGTATTCTTGGCGTCAGCCAAAATAACTGATCAGTTTAACGGCCCGTCTGTGTCGGCACTATGGTTAGTTGATGATAAGAATTTATTAAGCTTTGCCTTAACGGGAGTACCCTGGACAAGGTGTTCTTTAGCCACATAGTTCGCATGTCTTATGAATGCAAAGGGCTAAGCAAAAAGATAAAGTGAATTATTTATGACGATCTGTTATGAAAATATTGTTTTAATTAATAGGTATATCACATGTGTGTTTGAGATTGTAATGTAACTGATAAAAGATCACAGGATATAATATGTAACCGAAAATGTTTAGCACAAATAATTGAAAAATTAATGTATTTATTATATTATTATTGTATTGGTATTGTATATTTAGTGTTTGGCTGTAGTTGTTAATTTACTATTGTAAAATTACTACTACCTACTTACTAACAAGGGCGTGCATTCCATATAGGCACAATTGTATAAATGTATGCAGTGCCTACCCTGATGCAGTACATACACGACTCTCACTGCACGCGCCTGCGCAGCTGATATAATTTTTTCAACCAAAAACAATAAATTTATTTAAGTAAATATTTTATTTTTCTCAGAAATAACTTGTATGAATACATAATTGCACATAAGCTACTTTATTTATTGCGTGTGAAACCGCGCAACACAACCAGTTTAAAAATTAAATTTCGGTCGGATCAATTAGTTCTAAAAAAAGTAAATCTAATATAAAAAAAGTCTATATAATTATATTATTCACTTCTCAATACGAGTTACAATCACGGTCTATCGACTAAAATGCTAGATCTCTAATGGTATATTTAAGAGGTAATAAAATTATAAATGCGGTACACGTTTCTTGTTAAATTAAGTAACGTTATGTCAGAATATCGGATCAATGGCCTAAAGCCACTTATACACTGCATTTAATAGAATCAGGGTTGCCATGTACGTGGGTAACTAGCTTTTGCCGTGGAATTAGGAGTTTGGGTAGATACCTTTACTTGCACAGAAAGTTTTTCGTATAATTTCGCATATTTAATATTAAATCTGACTGGCTGTGTTAGCAAGCCATTTTAACATTAATAGGAGGAAGGGAAGAGAGATGTGACAGGACATGTGACATGTCACAACATGTAGTGTAATGAAAACTCTGTTTAATTTAGTAAATAGAGCTACCCTATAGAAACTACCATTCTACTCTATGGAAGCTCTGCCTACTCTACTACCTAATGCAAGCTGTCTACCTTATGACCATATGGAAGCCTTGCCTACTCTACTACCTTTTGGAAGATATGCCTATCCTACTAATCGTAAGGAAGATCTGTCTACCCTACGACCATATGGAAGCCTTGCCTAGCCCACTACCCTACCCTACTACCCTATGGAAGCTCAGCATATTACTACCCTTTGGAAGTTCAGCAAAATAGTAGCTAGTTGGGATTGTAAAATGAATCGTATGGGTAAAAATGGGTAAAAACACGCTGTTCTTGATACAAACGTATTTCAAGTTTTTGACAGCCCTTGATTATTTTATACGTTAGGGAATGATGTATGATATAAACCTTCTCGGTTTAACTTAATCCTTTTCATAAATTTTAATAGTAATCTTCATAATATTTTTATAGTGTTGATTAGTTAATTGGTGAGAAAAGTTATTTTTAATTGCACTACGCACGTTTTATCACGTATTAATATATTTACTACGGTCTTGTTTGGAATTTAAACCAATTAAAGATAAAACTGACATTAAATCTGCTTATTAGAAATATATTACGCATAATTATTTTATGAACTTTGGTTGTTATTGAAAATTAAAGTACCCATCTACTTAGTATGGGATGAGTATGTACTTAAATTTAATTCAATCAGGGTTGGCAAAAAAGTTAATCACTAGTTAGTTAATGTCTAACGTTTATAAAGTGGATAAAGTGAGATTAAACCACAGGCTAGCCACTTCCATTTTAGTAATAATGGTTTCCGATTAATTTTTTTAACATATTTTCCCAGTTTTCTAGCAATCAATTTAATTATAATTAATTAAAAGACAGTTTAGTTTTTCATTTGTTTACGCACTTTTCAACGATTACAAAGTAACATTTCAGTATGTTAAGTATCGTTTTAATATGGAATAGGACAATTATACAGGACTAGTGGTCCCGGCAGACTTCGTCCCGCCCGGCAAAGAAGCAATATAGCGGCATTAATCAATCGATTTGACAGCTGTCTTTGTTGCGTTTTGTTATACTATTTTTAACAAATGAGCTAAATATTTTTTTTACTGGATCGGGATGAAAAGTATCCAATGTCCTTTTCCTGACTCTAAGCTACCTCCCCGCCCATTTTCAACCAAATCAGTTCAGCCGTTCTCGAGTTATAAACGGGGTAACTAACACGACTTTCTTTTATAAAGATAGATGTAGCTTACGTATCGAAAACTTTAAAGTTCCCATATTAGTAGCCATTTGAGCTTAAGATAGTACACTGAAAGGAGTATACTAAACTAAAGCAGGCGCGTGCAGTGTAGTGCCAGGGTAGGCACTGGATCCATACATTTTTGACAGTGTGTCTGGAGTATTCAGGTATTAAGTCATCAGTAATTAATAATTAAATCACTCCATAAACAATATTTACAGGTTTTTTGTTGCAGCTTTTTATTCTTATAATCTAAACAGGTACATCATTTACTCACACGTCAGTACATATTCTGGTTTCACATTTCATCTAGGACATTACTCCTTATCTCTTTTAATATTTTTTGTCATCAACTATGCTGTTTTCCTGGCATGTACTTTCGACTTTAAGTTTAGGCTGTAGAGTTCATTTTGCATTGATTTCGAGGTTATTTGGCAAGTCGGAGATAAATCTGTCTGTCAATATTGCATGCAAGATAATCAATAGTTGTTTATGATCTTTTGACTCTTGGCGCTTGGTTGGTACTACTGGGGTCTCCATAAATAATACTCGTAAAGCACTACGTATATGGAGTCTTTTAAATTGGATACCGAAATAAATTTAATTTTTATGAATTAATTTCATTCTTGCTTTATATCGTTAATATTTTTATATATAGGTATTTAAAAAAAAGAATATCTCTGCGCTTCTCTATTTGTCAAGTCTCTATTATTTATTTATTTAAATATGTTTTGAAGGCGCGTGCAGTGGGAGATAGGCACCAGATTATGCATTTACTCTTTTGACATTGTATCCTTGTGGAATGCACGCCCATAGCCGACCGTACTAGCTGAAGCTATACCGAGTATTTCAAATTATCATTATCAGTCCACTTATGCGGGTTCTAAGTACGGCTGATTAAATTGTCACCTAGACCTTGGAATCAAGGTCAGAATTTCAATAAAGCCAACACACGTCGCTCAGGAGAAAAGATAGATACAATAGGTCACTTTCAGCCTTACCGCAAACGTTTAAATTGACTATGTTACTGGTATAATGTTAACAGCTTAAGAAACGTCTAGACATTCTCATAGATTTTACTTTGTATTGAATATTAAAACTAGACAATGGTTGGAGTTCAGACTAAAAAAACATGCATGATGTTTTAGCCATGTCGTAATGCAGTCAATTTTATTATTATCGTCTCTCTACTGGACATAGTCTCTCTCAAGCTCCACAACGACCAATCCCGCACCTCCCTCATCCAGCGGATTTCAGAGACATTCACCAGGTTGACGGGTAATTTTGGCCCTTACATAAGTGCCAATCGGTAATAGCAACTATCTAAGTGAATTAAAAACGAAATTCTATGGAACTAGCATATAGTCAATTCTAATGGCACGGCGGTTTTATTTTAGTTAGTAACTAAAATTTTCGCGGACTTTTCTTCAAACGTCACATTCCGCCAAGTGGCAAGGACGTTCTAGTTTGCACGAAGGTGCGACAAGCGACATCGCTTAGCTAGTAATGGAGGCAATTTGCGTACCCTCGGGACTCGTGAAAGTACGGCTGCAGTCACGCAACACAAACTGTCGAAGAATGTAAATTGACCACTTGCTTACGATAATCCGAATGCAAACTGCTACTGTTAAATGGATTACAGACAGAAATTAATATAAATAAAGCGCTTATCTTTTGGCGCGTTCGACCTTTAAATTATTCGTTTTATTTGCGAGAAAGTATTTTAGTTTTGTTATTCGTGACTGTTTATGAGGGCGGGTAGCACGAATGGTTTTTGTCGCGTGTGAAAGCATATTTCACTTATATTTTTGCAATAAGTGAAAGAGTAACCAGTGGTTTTACGCGTGACAAAAAAATTACGTGTTAACCTCTCGAGGGCGCCAGCGCATACAAGGTCTTAGTCGCACTAGACAGATACAAAAAGGAATATATCATCATGGGAATTCAAATTTAAACATGACGTAGTAACGTCATATTTCTCTTGTGAGTAACGTCATATTTTGAATTTGGTCACTACGTCTACAATTCTAAATGAGCGATAAGTAAATTTAAATCCAATAAGTACCTACTTAACTAGGTAGGTACTCAATGACATGTGATATAATTATGAATAAATGAATACAAATATAACCTTTTTTATTACACTAACCTAAAAAAACGGCCATGACTGCATTTGTGTTCTGACTAGAATCAGTAGGTGTATTTATTCTAAACATAATTATGAACGGACGGGAATCAAACAACTATACATATTTATAACTTCGAAGTAAAAAACTCGTATACGAATAATGCCATTTCAATAATCACACAAGCCAGTTGCTTGGCATGATGAAAATAAAACAGGAATATGACAGTTCATACACGCATGTAAACATAATAACGTGGGTAAATAGCTCGCAACCGACCAAACCTTTATTAGGGCCTAAGGGCATGCTTAAGATTTTACTCGACTGACATTCAACGTAAAAAAACTGGCAGATTTATTTTAAAAGGCAGCCTAGTAATGCTTTGGTAGTTATTAAAAAGTTTATAAGTTGCCTGCAGTGCGTGATGCGCATGGAAGCACAGGGTAGGCATTTTTGATATTCCTTTATGTAATGCACGCCATAGTTATAATTAACCTTAAATTAATAATAAAATGACGGTGACATAACAACAATACAGTATCGGTATTAACAGTTAAGTTACCTACGTAACATAAAAAATATACATAAAATATAATTATTAAACACGAAACACGAGCATTATACACTTTATTATACTAATGTCAGATCAATAACACGTGTGATTGACAGTTGTTTATACATGTTATTGTCAAATAATCATTACCATCTATAATGAAAGAGAACCTGACATCGAATAATAATGATTCGCAAATACTGGCGTCACTCTTGTCTAAAGTTCATTGATATTATCGTACCTAATGACTGATGATTAATAATATTAGGTAATAATAGCCAATACACTACACACTTGTACTTAAGTAAGACATATTATAAACTATAGCTTCTGCCCGCGACTTCGTCCGCGTGGAACTTCTTCGTCCTTTTTAGCAGTCGGTTCAAAAGTAGCCTATGTCCTTTCTCAGGCTCCAGACTTTCTTTGTATCAAATTTAATTTAAATCGGTCCAGTAGTTTTAGCGTGAAAGCGTAACAGACAGACAGACAGACAGAGTTCCTTTCGCATTTATAATATTAAGTAGGGATGTCAGATTTATAATTTATTAAATTGAACTAGAGTCTACTTGATGACTGTGATTTTATTTGTATTTCATTTTAAAAAAAATAGAATAAGTCTCTGTTTATTTGAAAGGTTGACTGGTAGAGAATGCCGCATGGCATTAAGTTCGCCTTTTTTTGTGAATAAATAAATAAAATCCTTTTGATTGGAACGAAAGGATTATAACGGATTCGCGTATTTTATTTTATTGGCTGACATTTCGGAAGCTTTACAATCGTACGACGAGACTGAGCTGACAATAGACAATAATCTTACACTTAAGATTTATACAATAATTATGCAATTATGCAAAGTACCTTATACATTAATTCCAATGTGTAATAACCGCGAAGGCATCAGAAACTATTAAGTAACACTTATAAAAATTCTCACATTTACCGCCACGTACATTAGCAATTTAGCTAACTATATTCAAATTAACATCTAATGTGAGCTCAAGAGCTGATTGGCAGTTGTCATAGATAATAGTCATTACCGTAGCCATTTAATGAAGTGGGCCGTCATCGCCAGATTCGCGCAGTGTTGCCTATTTAGCGGCTTTGTCGCTAGAACTGGCGACTTTTGCTTAAGGCTTAGCGACCAAAAAAAAGTTTTGACGACAAAAATAGTTTTTATCTGGCGACTTTTGAAGTTCAAACAGTTCTACAGCCAATAATAGATACATTATTTGTCAAATTGACGCTGAATTATGCAATGCCAAGAGATAGGTATATAACATGGAAAACGACAAACGCGATACACCAAATTCAAACTTTATTTAATTGAAGTTCCATTTGTATATCATTGGGGGGGAACTTTATATGGTTATGTTTTAGTTTTAGCGACTTTCTGGCGACTTTTGACTTTGAGTTTAGAGACTTGAATTTGTAGAAGTTGGCAACACTGGATTCGCGAGCGATGAGCAAAAACAAGCTAAGCAGCTTACACCCACTGCTGGTAATGAGAGATTAGATGTGTAAAAACTATGCGAGGGTAATGACCCTTTGAAATGTTCACGTATTGGTTTGTTATTGATTTATGGTAATCGTGTTTTTTTTATATTGTTATAAGAATATTGATTGGTAGTTTTAATTTAAAAAAATGTATAATCAGTTCAGTGTTAGATCGTCAGCTCAGCTTGATACGAATATGGGAACTGTAAAGTTTTCTAAATGTCAGTATACAATAAAAGCACAATACAATTCTGATTTTTTATAATTTTACGTACCTACCTACATAATTACCTGCATATCGTTGTATATCGATTTAGTGCTGATGTTTCGAAAAAAATACTTAAGTACATAAGCAATATATCGCACACCTAGATCTAAAGAGAGCTAACTCAAAAAAGGTGCTTTTTCAGGAGAGGCGAGAAACTGATTAATATGTCCATATGCACGCATGAGTTTTCTGTATAAATTTATACTTTTTATAATAAAGCTAGAGTTATATTAGCCGAAATCAGTTTTAGTGTAGGTGGGTTTTGCTGGAATCCGATGGTGTGCATAACTCAAATCTTCCGGTTTTTGAGTTAGATCCATTTAGATCTAGGTGTGCGATATGTTATCCAAATCTTCTAATTGTGTATTTTTATAAAAATAAGTGATTGTAAGTAAATATATTAAAAAATATTTTAAAAAATACAATTGAATGCATTGGATTTTTTAAGATATTTTATATTATTTTGAAGGCCAAATGCGGTTTCCCGAATGATTAATTGCAAAAAAACTGTGACGAAGTGACGTAATGGACAATAGATAAACGGAAGCCCGTTGTAATGTGTTTTTACAAGGTCTGAGGCTGACCACTAATTACGGAACTATTTAGTACTAGCTTCTGCCCGCGACTACGTCCGCGTGGAACTCCTCCTTTTTTGCAGTCGGTTAAAAAGTGGCCTATGTCCTTTCTCAGTCTCCAGACTTTCTTTGTACCAAATTTCATTCAAATCGGTCCAGTAGTTTTAGCGTGAAAGCGTAACAGACAGACAGACAGAGTTACTTTCGCATTTATAATATTAGTAGGGATTTAGATAACTACCTTTTCTACAATTAAATAAATCTGCACTAAGTCAAGTAAGTACCTAGTGTTGGAATGAAACAACTATTAACGGATTTAACTCGCGTATTTTTATTTTATTTTAAACTTTAGTGTTAGACTATAATATTGTCAGCTCAGTCGTGCTACGATTATGGAAACTGTAAAGAATCCGAAACGTCAGCTAATAAAATAAAATAAAAATACGCGAGTTAAATCCGTTTAATAGTTGTTTCATTCCAATGTGTAATAACCGCGAAGGCATCAGAAATTATTATACTATCATGACATTAGTTTTTAGTATGTAGATAACTACCTTTTCTACAATTAAATAAATCTGCACTAAGTCAAGTAAGTACCTAGAGGTAAAATTGTATGTAGGAAGATAGGTACCTAATTACTGTAGGAGATTATCGTATTTAAAAAAATATCAATTTTTGGTTAATATATTAAGAACACACACACACGCCCACATATTTCTTTTAATGGCGCTTTTAAGTTTACAGTACCAAACCATTTTGACGTTTGTAAATTTAAAAATTAAAATTTGGCATTTTGAACATTTGTTGTTAAAGCGACAACGTATAATTAATTTGTGAACTAAACTCTTTAATTATCACGGTTCATGAGATACAGTTTATTGACGGACAGACAGTGCAGTCTCTGTAATAGGGTCCGGTTTTACCATTGGGGTACGGAACCCTAAAAAATACATAACTCATCATATCTTACAAAAAGTGTAAACTTACTCAAATCTCGATCCCGCGTGAAAAAAATGCTACACGGGTAAAACCACCAGACGAAGCTAGTCTATACTCTATCTATACTAATATATAATATAGAGGAAAGGTTTGTTGGTTTGTTTGTTTATTTGAATTGAATAGGCTCCAAAACGACTGGGGGATTTGATAAATTCTTTCGCTGTTGGGAAGCTACACTATTTCCGAGTATCATCTACCATCATAAATACAAACATGCTCCTATTACGTCACTTGTCAAAAGATAATCCCTACTAATATTATAAATACTAAAGTAACTCTGTCTGTCTGTCTGTCTGTTACGCTTTCACGCTAAAACCACTGGACCGATTTAATTGAAATTTGGTACAAAGAAGGTCTGAAGCCTGAGAAAGAACATAGGCTACTTTTTAACCGACTGCAAAAAAGTTCCACGCGGACGAAGTCGCGGGCAGAAGCTAGTGTGTAATAATAATAAAAAACACTAGCACTAAACTTCCAATAACGTCAAGCCGAGACACTAATTGATATCAACTCACCGTTATCTTAGAGGGCATGAGAAAATATTCTTTAAAATCCACGTCTGTGAAACAATAACCAATAACTCCTTATAAATCAGCAATTAAGCTAGCTCACCGTAATTTGCGACTAGTATCGAGAAAACAAACTAATAAATATTAGTCTAGGTAACTTATTATCTAGACCAAAGGTCGAGACTAATTTGTGGGCGTGATTGAATGATGCGTCAGTAAGGGAATGCTCGCTAACGCATTAGAGATGTAGGAATGAAACAACTTTAACGGATTTCACTCGCAGATTCCATAATCGTAGCACGACTGAGCTGACAATAGTCTTATGCTAAAGTAGCATTTTAATGTATTATACTAATTTATTATCTGTATGTTGAACTTTTATCTGTGTAAGTAACAATCTTCTTAAGTATATATAAAAATGAATCGCAAAATGTGTTGGTAAGCGCATAACTCGACAACGCCTGGACCAATTTGGCCAATTTTTTTTTTTTAAATGTTCGTTGAAGTCCAAGGATGGTTCATACGGTGTGAAAAAATCGAATAATTGCCGGGAAAACCTTAAAAACAGCCCTTTTCTTTTACCATACAAACGTTGTCTAACTAAAGTTACCTAATTTGAATTTCGAACAGGCAGGATGACGTCTGCCGGGACCGCTAGTTAAATAATATAAAAGCTTTTATTAACATTGGAAGTTTGTTTAACCCGTAAAAGATTATGAGATAATATCTTATTTACATTTTTTTAATAATCTAATTAAACAAAATCATATTTCATTTACGACGGAAAGTCAAATGTATGAAATGCATGTTGTAAAAGTAATTAATTAAGCAAACGGAATGATATAATTAGAACATTTTTAACATATTTTCTGAACTTGTGCGTGATTGGATACTGGTATGTCGATGCAATGATATCTATGAGACTACAAATGCAGAAACTTGGAAATCGAACAAATATTAAACAGTAAATGAAATAATAATTCGATAAAACACGTTGCGTCAAATTTTGACAACGTAAAAAAAAGGATGGCTGATTATAGTCTATGGAAAAAAGTTTCGTCACGGCGCCATCTTGTATTAAGTATATGTAATTGTAGAATATTTTCAAAAATGGATTATTTTTAAAATAAAACAACATTTGAACTCGCGTATATTTTTTATACTTTACAATTCGTTTGTAAGGAATGTATCTAACAATTAAGTATAACGGATTTAATTCGCGTATTTTATTTTGTTTTCTGAAGTTTCGAAAATTTCACAGTTTCCATATTTGTAGCACTACTGAGCTGACAATGGTCCAACGCTTTGATCGCTTTGTCTCATCGTCAGAAAATATTCCGATATTATTTTTTTTTCTTCCAAATATTTAAAAGAGTTTTATGCTGGCTGAAAGTTTAACCCCGCATCCACACATAATAAAAAAAAACACGCAACTCACTCTATTCCCAAAACTAACCACAGACAATTATCAGACTTCAAAATTTATAGTACCTACACAATAAACTCACACATTTCTAGTTTATAGCGATAAGTAAATTGCGGGTATAGTTTCTTTATTAGATATTGATAAAGGCTATTAATATCCTTAAAGGGTACTACCTCAGGCGCGTTTACATAAATATCTCTGGATATGGAGAGGTAATACCTGGGAACCGTGTTTCAAATAAATACCGCAATATGTATGAGCATAAAAATTTTACGCCATAAATTTATGCATCCTTATGGTAGACCGCTGCAATGGGTGCAATTGCATTTTTATAAAAGTACTAGCTTCTGCCCGCGACTTCGTCCCCGTGGAACTCGTCCTTTTTTGCAGTCGGTTAAAAAGTAGGTAGCCTATGTCCTTTCTCAGGCTCCAGACTATCTTTGTACCAAATTTCATTTAAATCGGTCCAGTAGTTTTAGCGTGAAAGCGTAACAGACAGACAGACAGACAGAGTTACTTTCGCATTTATAATATTAGTAAGAATGATTTGCATGACGTAATTATAATCTTACTTTACATAATAATATTATTATTGTATGGCTTAGGTATTTTGTATCTTAATTTTTAGCAGACTGGCATTTTATCTGATATATATAATAATATATAAAAGTCTCGTGTCGCGGTATTTGTTGCTAAAATCTTCCGAAACGACTGGACCGTATTTCTATATAATATTATGATTGTATCATAAAATATTCTTTCCTAAAAAAATAGCACAACTGAGACAAAATGTCTAAGACAAAAACCTAATGTAAACCTTAGTCTTAAATAATAAAAAAAAAACACCAAACAAGTTTTCAAACCAAGAAAACCATTCACGTAAATACCTCGAATAACCTTAAAGGTGAGACTGAGATACTAACCAAGTTTACAATTGGCAACCGTAATACGGAACGACTTGCTATTAATATGCCCTATTAATCGTTCTTAGGGCTAGCTTACATAAATATCCACGTACATGGTAACTTGAATTACTCGAGCTCTTTCATGCTTCGATATTTAAATGAACTATTCAATGACCATTCGATTAAATGCCAAGACTCCTGGCCGTTAAGGATTTAACGTTTTTGTCAGTTCCACTGGATTATCAGTTCTGATGTATTAAATGCACGGCTTTACAGATGTGTTAAAACGCCATGTCCTCTAAAAACATTTTGATTATTATATTGATATTATAAAGGCGAACGTTTGTGTGTGTTTACGCAATAATATTGCTACCGATAGGTATTATGCATCGTATAAGTAGGTAGGTACATTAGAATAACATATAGGCTATATTTTATAACGATATTGAAAAGTACTTAGACAGAACTTTAAATGAAAAATTGAAAAAAAATGACATATTTTTCAAAATAGATAATGCGTCTTACCTTTGAGTAGGTATGTCTTCTGTAAAAGTATTTTAGTTATATCTTTGTACAACAATAGCATTATTATGATCTGGAAAAGGTTCTTACGTAAGAAAGATCATAAAATACGTACATCATTGCTTTGTTATGATTTTTATTTTTTACTGGCAACATTTCCATTTACTTTTTAAGGAGCATTTCCTGCAATATTGCCAGTGAAAAGCCCCTCCCTGCACTCCGTGTATAGGTCGTAAATAGTCTACAATATTGCCAGTACCAAAGCTGCCATCTTAGCTAGTGTTGCCAATCGTCTAATTGTAGTTTTATATTGGTGTTGCCAGTTTTTATACAGTAACATAATTGCACCGTTTAGTCCGACATGCATGATATTTAGTGATGAACGAAATTGCATGATGATATTGCAATTCAATAATGATTATTGGAATTACTCATAATCCAGGGAGGATGTAATGGCTTACATATTGTTGTGGTTTTAACATATTATTGATATTTTAAGTTTTTATAAGATGTATAGACAGGTAGATACCTACTTGTACAAATTGCAACTAAGAATATAAATAGTAAATTGCAAAGATTTGCTGGAAGAGATCCCTTAAAGGGACACAGAAATATTTATAAAAGTATAGTCAAGACCTTTATAAATATTTTTGTGTCTATATTTGTTGATGTGCAATAAGTAGGTTGCAGAAAATAAAGAAGGTAAGCAGTATACAGACAACATTTAAGAGTTCAAATATACACACAATACTTGATGCCGACTGGACTATGTATAGACCAGTAGGTATATAGCTTAGATATTGTCTGTACTTTAACCTAAGTACACCACTTACACCACTATCAAAAAATCAACTGTCGTTATAAACAAAACCTGCCATAATTATAGTGCCGTAATATAAACACCACACATCTACCCGTGTGTTATGAATATTACAAACAAGTTTACTGTAAACAAGTAAATGATTCATAATCAACCCCGTTAGTGGTATCAACGGTTTATCATCAGTTGGAACGGCGTAGACGCAGTTTTCTGGCATGAAGTAGTTTAGGAGGAATGCGGTTTGTTTAGCCTTGGGCTAAGGCTGTGCACACATTAAAATCTATAATATAATAAAGAGGAATAGTTTGTTTGGATTGAATAGGCTAATAAACGACTGGACCGATTGAAAAAATCTTTTACTGTTGTAAAGCTACACTATTCCCGAGTGACTATAAAAAAAAGGGATCCGGGCGCAGCCGCGGCGAGCCGCTAGAATTATATAAAAGAAATTTAACCTAAGGGCGGATCAAACATTAGTTAGGGAAAGGGGGTCTTAAGCAAATTCTATTTAGAAGAACTATCTTCTCAATAGAATTTGACTGTAAGACCCCCTGTAACAACTAAATTTCTAAATTTAGTTAAAAGTTTAGAAAATATGTACTTTTGCACTGGGGTTCCTTTTTTAACGTAGGGGAGTACAAAAAGAACGTTATTGTCAACTAAAAACTGAACGAATTGTGGTGCTTATCGAGAGAAGACTAAGTCGCGGACGGAAGCTAGTCAGTTATAAAAGGGGAAAGGAATAGCAAAATCTAAATACTAAACAAACTTTACCTTCTTAGTTAGAAGCTCAGCCTCTGGACTAGATTATTAATAAATATTAATAAATTGTAAACCTAAATTGTTTTCCTACTTAGCTCTAACAGTAGGTACATCATATAATATAAGCTGTCGCCAATAAATTAGTTAGGAATTAATTTTTAGTGTCCAAGTTAATTTACCAACATTACGACCATTGGTGTTTCAACAACAGTTATTCAATCAACGTAAAGCCAATATACTATACTAGCTTCTGCCCGCGACTTCGTCCGCGTGGAACTCGTCCTTTTTTGCAGCCGGTCAAAAAGTAGCCTATGTCCTTTCTGAAGCTCCAGACTTTCTTTGTACCAAATTTCATTTAAATCGGTCCAGTAGTTTTAGCGTGAAAGCGTAACAGACAGACAGACAGACAGACAGAGTTACTTTCGCATTTATAATATATAGAGCAATAGAGCAATAGAGCAAAAGTCCCAACCAAAACGACTAAAAATCACTATCTCAATTTAGTTATCTGCCTACTGCCTACCCCCTAAGAACGATGGCGTGATTATTTATAGCCTATGTCCATTTCTAGGTTATCATCTATTACCATACCAAATTTCATCAAAATCCGTTCAGCCGTTTAGGCGTGAAAGAGCAACAGACAGACATACAGACAGAGTTACTAACGCATTTATAATATTAGTAGGGATTTTAATATACTATGTCTATATCAGGGTAAAAACCAGAACATAAAACCCGAACCAATCAAATTTATTACAGCTACTTAAATACGCTCGTCGGCGGTGCTTTTAAACTTTAAAACCCGGACTACAAATATAACGCCCGGACACGAAAACCCTTTGAACTAGGACAAAACCCGACCGCTAGCAACCCTACCCTATCTACACCTTGTATTCAACATGCGGTGGAAATAAATTGCAGGATAAATCAACTTTGTTTATCGACAAATACCTGATAGCTAAACTTTCTACTCTTAATTAAACCTGTGTTCAATTTCTGAAGACTGCATTGTTGTACGGGTGTTTACTATGTATAATTATGTATGTTAACGATTGGAGGTTATTGTGAGAGAAACATCCATTAGGTGTCAAGCTGTCAGGCTTCAAATCATATGAAGTAACTTGTCTCTCTTAGTGGTGATGGACTAGACAGCAAGAGTTCAAAACTAACCTTCTACTGACATTTACCGGATTTTAGAATTGTGTTTGTGTAAAATTGTGTGTCAACTATACATAGAGAAAAGAAGATATATTGTCCGTAAATTTGACTTTTAACCATACTGTTAATTTTGTTTAACTTATTCGTCTTAGCTAACCATTTTTTATTGTTCATACAGAAACTCCTTACTGTACATGTATCTTCGTCTATCTATAACTATATTAATATAATGTACGCGCATAACTACACTAATTAGTTACTTTTTTTTGAAAAGAGAAAATTGTGAAAATATTCACGAATAAAAGTCCTAATATTATAAATGCAAAAGTTACTCTGTCTGTCTGTTACGCTTTCACGCTAAAACTACTGGACCGATTTAAATGAAATTTGGTACAAAGAATGTCTGGAACCTGAGAAAGAACATAGGCTACTTTTTAACCGATTGCAAAAAAGGAGGAGTTCCACGCGGACGAAGTCGCGGGCAGAAGCTAGTAGTTAATAAGATTAGATATCTATCAGTATGTAGATACCTAATCAACTAAACCGCTTATACCTACTTTTAAATTTGAAGACATACTTTTGTGTATCTATTAACATCTACTTCTTTTATTATTACTGATCAAAATCATTGCCCATCGAGTTTTTGATGAACTGGTAACATAATATTGATAACATTGTCGACAAGAAGGTCCGTCGCGTCGATATTGTTTCGTTGTTAACATGAATAAATAAAGAGACATCTATCACAAGATTTCTTGTTCTCTATTTTTGACAGATCACCGCGAGAATAAGACATCGACATGACAAGATGTCTCGACAATTAATCGCAGATCTACAGATAATATGATAGCGGATCACCAAGTCATCTTCGAGTTACTTCACGTGTATAATCTACAGGATGTTAAACTAATGCAACTGACTATCGACCTGTCTTTTGTTCAGTCGCAATCTACCAAAGGCTAATGGGTAGGCATTAGCTTTAACGCAGATTAGCCGCTGCGCGTACGCAGCCTTTGATAAATGTCGGGCATCGAAGATTAATAATGACAAATTGTAATAGATACAGCTAACGAACTTTCTTAGCGATGTGTCATTGAGAATTTATTGGTCAATATTGTAAGGTGTTCGGTGAATGATTTTCACTTAAAGTGTTGTATTGTTTCTGTCTAAGTAATTAACTGTACGGGGCTAATGTCTTAAGGTGGACTAGAAATATAGTTAAAGAAGTATCTTTGGGCAATTCATACTAATTGATCTAGTCCTAAATTAAGGAAAGCTTGTATCGTTGTATAGTGTTCAAGGTTCAGGTACAGATGCTCGTGCTCATCACACTCACATCTGCCCCTAGCTGGATTTGAACCCGCAACCTCCGGTTTCGTAGACAGGCCCCCATATCGTCGATTGGGATAACAATATTTATTTTAATGTGTTGTATAAAATATTGGCATCTTAGTTGGAAAAAACATTATTTTCAATTGTATTATTTACTAGCGGCCCCGGCAGACGTCGTCCTGCCCGTCCGATTGTTTCGTCAAAGATCTGTCAAAGTCTTCTAACTGTCACTTCTTCTTTATTTTCCCCGTTTTTTACACATTTTCCACTGTTTCTTCGCTCCTATTGGTCGCAGCGTGATGTTATAATAAATAGCCTAAATAAGCCTTCCTCGATAAATGGTCTAACCAACAAAAAGAAGATTTTTTGAATTCGAACCAGTAGTTCCTGAGATTAGCGCGTTCAAACAAACAAACAAACAAACAAACTCTTCAGCTTTATAATATTAGTATAGATTGGTGTAAAACATTCTCACGTACCTAAGTAGGTACAAACCTACGTTCAGTTCAAAAAGCATCCCATTTTATTAGAACAAATTGTCTAACTCCTAAGACGAATTAAAAACATGACTTTAAAACCGTCAGTAGTAGCAAAAACTAGACGTATAATAATATTTGTATATCTCGAAAGGATTTTACAGTTGGCACAAAACGCTAAACAAACTAAGAGAAGAACGACGAGTAGTTTTGAGTGCACTCAGACCACTTGCAATCGACCGGTAAAACAATTTAAAATAAACACACTTTGTATTGTAACAGTTCTTGTATAACAAAAAAATATTCGGTATCTTGAAAAGACATAGCTACCATGATTTGTCTATTAGATACTAATATAATAAAGAGAAAAGGTTTGTTTGTTTGGATTGAATAGGCTCCGAAACGACTGGACGATTTGAAAAATTATTTCACTGTTGGGAAGTTACACTATTCCCGAGTGACATAGGGTATATTATTTATAAAAAAAAACAGGGATCCGTGCGAAGCCGAGGTGAACTGCTATTATTATATAAGTAGAATTAAGGTTTAATTAATGAAGTAGCATATATGTCTAATGTAATGATTTTCTACACGTGTATTTTATAAGATGCATGTTACGAAAGTGTTTCCACAATATAATTAGAGTGATATAAATCAAAGCTAGAAAGCATGAAGTTTAATTCAACAATATAAATAAAATGTGGGATACAGTCAGCAAGAAAGAGGTACAATACGCATACGTGACAATTATTTTTATGCCCTTGTTCTTGAAAAGAAATTCTTGAATGCATTTTCAAGAAACATACCGGAATAAAACAACTATAACGGATTCAACTCGCGTTTATTCATTTATACGAGTATGTTGACGTTTCGAAAACTTACATTACCAAACTGTACACATTTGTAATAACCGTGAAGGCATCAGAAATGATTAGCATACGTTAGATACATTAACAATATTTTAAAGAAAATTGAGTTTATTGTCGCGTATTCATGACAAGACTATTGTCAGCTCAGTCGTGCTACGATTATGGAATTTGTAAAAGTTCCAAAACGCCAGAAAATAAAATAAAATACGCGAGTTAAATCCGTCTATAGTTGTTTCATGCCAATGTATAAAAACCGCGTTGGCCTCAGAAATTAATAGAATTGAGTTTACTTCATTATTTTTGGGATCAAACACAGTGTTACATAAGTGCGTTTTATAATATTAAGGTACAGGGTCTTAGTTCGAGGTTTTTTTTAGTATTTCTCTGCTAACGGTAACACAATAAGAAATCCGCAAATCCAGAGTGTGACTATCAAATTTGACATCTCGACAATCACCTATTAATTTCACAAACAAATACAAGGTTCCGATTACAATCTTAATTGGTATTAGACCAGGCTCACCGACCATTGTAGATGTAAAGAAATGATAATAATTATTATACCCGCACCGTGTTCTATATAATGGCGAATCAAATTAATACTTTATTGTTTTACTACCGGATATAAGAATACTAGCTGATCTAGCGAACTTTGCTTCGCTTTTTTTAAAAAAAGACAGGGGTCAATGGTAGATTGGTGAAAATTGTAGTGACGTCACGACTCCCGAATTCTTGAAGCGATTATCTTTGTCATTATCAAAAGAAAAAATACGTGTACAATATTTTCCTAATAATTAACTGACATACTACATGGAATTTTGTTTCCTTTACCCAGTCGTCACTCTTAATCTAATCTACACAAATGTCATAATCTATATTATTATTATAAAGAGAAAAGGTTTGTTTGTTTGGATAGAATGGGCTCCAGAACGGCTGGACCGATTTGAAAAATTCTTTCACTGTTGGGAAGCTACACTATTCCCGAGTGACATCCTAACTAATATTTTAAATGCGAAAGTAACTCTGTCTGTTTGTCTGTCTGTCTGTCACGCTTTCACGCTAAAACTACTGGACCGATTTTAATGAAATTTGGTATAAAGAAAGTCTGGAGCCCGAGAAAGAACATAGGCTACTTTTTAACCGACTTCAAAAAAGGAGGAGTTCCACGCGGACGAAGTCGCGGGCAGAAGCTAGTAGGCTATAAAAAAAGGGATCCGTGCGAAGACGGGACAGCTAGTAAAATATAAACAAATGTCATAAATATCACTGTGCACTATTTGATTTGCCGAAACAATTTGACTTATTAATGTTGTTTCACCGCGTGAATTCAAATTTAAATGTGTAGATTTAGAGTCTTAAATGGAGTAACAAAATATTTGGATATGTCATGTTGTAGCGGCAAACGTGCGATATAGTCTTATATAAAAAAATAAATTAAACTCTTAAGCTTTTCAAACCTTCTCCGCCTCCATGAATACGAATCGCATTTCACCAAATAAGGTGTTTATCTTCTAAACGTCTATAAAATATAACTTGAAAGGAAAATAAACTACAAAATGGCTGCCCTAAGTATTCTTTAAATGGAGTTTCGGTTTAATACTTCCATTCACAAATTTATTTTCATTTGATAAAAGTAAACTAAATACCCGATTGTATAATATAAAGAGGATAATTCGTATTAAACTATACCGCTCATTACTTGAAATGCAGTAAAAAGATAATGACCGCCATTTCGCTCTTAGTTGATTTAGAAAAAAATACATTTTATAAGCAAACTTTATAGTCGCGTCGCCATAAAAGGGCATTTATCAACAAAGTAATAGGTTACTTTATTCAAACATTCAGTAATGATGTTGTTGATGATTTTATCTAGTCAATAAATACTGTCATTATATAAAGCTAACGATAAATTCTCGTGTTTTGCCATGATTAAGTCATTTAACATACTTAGTTATTTAATGCGATTTCTCATTGCGCTTGAGCAAGGGAGATATTAAAATGTAAGATTTATCGTTTATTTAACAGGAAGATTAAGTGAGACACTGGATTTTTATTGGACCTTTTGACAGTAGTATTCTATTAGGAAAAAATTGACTACATTATACACGGCACTAACTCTAGATTACAGCAAACAATAGGTATGACGTCTTTTTTTTGCACCCAGTAGATTATCAAAAATGATTGGTCACGTATCTTTTCTTTTCTCAATCGACCAATAAATGACGATAAGCACTTCAAAAGTTCGGGAGTGGATCGTAACGTCACTTTATGTGACGTCACAAATCCCCACTGCCGAATATTAGAAGCACAATCTTTGTCCTTTTTGTTTGTTTACGAAAAGAAAAATGTGTGTTCAATATTTTCCAATAATCTAATTGACGCGACGGACTAAATGGAATTTCGTTTTCTTTCTTCGCCATCCCTATTAATACGGCAGCCGTTAGCAGTAGGCAATTGTTTTATAGATAGATAAGATAGATAGACAAAACGTTTATTTCATTACAACACACAAAACAATTGACGTAGGTACAGCTTTCCAGACAAAAATAAAGAAACAAACAAATAGTAGATAATTAATTAAATGGAATCTTACGTGACAAATATAAAAATTACAAAATTATGTTGCAACGAAAAAGTATCCCCTCAGCATTTTTTGTTGTGCACAAGAGAGTGACACAACACTGGTTTTCAGTGGACCCTCAAAAAACGAGAATGCGTAGATTATAAGTATCTGACATACAAAACACAGAAAAATAATTTCATATTAAAAAAGAAACTAAGTACCTACTTACTGGCGTGGCTTCACACATATTGGTAATGTATATATCTGTGTTTTTTTCTGTGTGTGTGTGTGTGTGTGTGTGTGTGTGTGTGTGTGTGTGTGTGTGTGTGTGTGTGTGTGTGTGTGTGTGTGTGTGTGTGTGTGTGTGTGTGTGTATGTCAATAGCTGTTAGTTATTAAATCTGTGACCACCAACCAATGTTACTTTACTAAATAGGTACGTAAATTAGGTAGTTATAATAATTTCTGAAGCTCCTAAAGTTATTACACATTGGAATATAACAATTATAACAGTTCAAGCAGTTATAGTTTAAGTTGATAATTAAAATTTCCTCACTTACCTTAAAGACGTACCTACCTACTTATTTCAGATTTAAGTGCAATTATAACTAAGCATGCACACTGAAACGGTACAATAATTGCATTTTATATATTAATTTGCATACAGGACCGTGTTTGGTAGGTTGATAATATTTTGCTATCTTTTCTATCTTATAATCAGAGATCGCAATAGGTAGTGCCTATTTACCTAAACTTGGCGGGAGGAGATGACTAAGAGTGGTTACAACCACCAAAAATATTATTTATTTTTATTGAACGCGGGATTTCCCGGGATTTATAAGAATACATAATCGATATAGATTCACACTCAGGGTGTAATGGTTAATGAAATGTAATTGTTTAATGCCGAAACTTACGTTGAGAACTCAAAAGGTGACTCATACGAGTGGTCCGTCAGGCATAGGAATATAAACATTTTCTATATTCCTCAAAAGGATTAATACGTTTTATTTTACTTGTAAATCTTGTTACATTGATTTATTTTAAATTATGTTATCAATCAAATAATTTAAAATAAATCAAAGTAAAGTAAGTTTCGGCATTAAACAATTACATTTCATTAACCATTACACCCTGAGTGTGAATCTATATCGATTATGTATTCTTATAAATCCCGGGAAATCCCGCGTTCAATAAAAATAAATAATATTTTTGGTGGTAACCACTCTTAGTCATCTCCTCCCGCCAAGTTTAGGTAAATAGGCACTACCTATTGCGATCTCTGATATCTGATATATTATTGACAAGCGGTTTGCCCCGGCTTGGCACGGATCCCAAATCAGCCCAGTCGTTTTGGAGCCTATTCAATCCAAACAAACCTTTCCTCTTTATTATATTAGTATAGATAAAGTTTAAATGAGTATAGAATTTTACTTACGTTTTATTTTAATAAGCAGTACAGTCTTCGCTGAAGTTGGTTGGAGTGATAATTCTGTAACCAAACAAAAACAAACTATTAATATTTTGTATCAGGTATTATTAACTAAAACTAACTAACTGAAAAGGTAGCAAGGAATAATAATAAAAAAAATTAAAAAAAAACTGATACTGAAAAAACTGACTAGGTACCCGTTTTGTTACGTGATCCTCTTTCATTTGATACCCTACTCGAGTATTGTAGACATTAGGTTTTCCATACCACCTTACCAGTATGTTGTATGAATCTATGTTGATTTAGAACGTCACATAGTTAACTATACTAGCACTACTTCTCTTATACTTTTTATTCGTGAAAAAATATGTAAATATATTTTAGTATATTTATGTAGGTAGTGTAATATCATCCTGTTATAAGGAAGTATCTAAATCTATACTAATATTATAAAGCTGAAGAGTTTGTTTGTTTGAACGCGCTAATCTCAGGAACTACTGGTTCGAATTCAAAAATTCTTTTTTTGTTGGATAGACCATTTATCGAGGAGCACGCTGCGACCAATAGAAGCGAAGAAACAGTGGAAAATGTGTAAACAACGGGGAAAATATAAAGCCCTATGAAGAATTACTATTCCACGGGGACGAAGTCGCGGGCACAGCTAGTACCTACTAAAATGGATTAGAATTTCTTTATGAATAACTGTTTGTTTTATAAGTGCTAACAAGAGATTGGTCACGAGTCTAAGCTAAAAATGAAACCATATATCACTAGGGCCTCAAAATCAAATCACGTGAGGTCAACAACCTTATACAGGTGTTATTTTAGGGATCAGTAAATTTTGCAAAGTTTAATCTATACAGGCGCGTGGAGTGAGGGTCGCGCATGTACCACGTCAGGGTAGGCACTCCATATTATTATATTTATTTATACCATTGTGCCTATATGGAGTGCACGCCCTTGCCTATACCTACGTAATAATGATAAAGTAGGACTTTTTTATTTATTTTAAAAACTTGCTGAAATTTTAAAATATTCGCTTATTTTTTGAGTCTTGCGTAATATTCTCTTATCCGCTCAGTCGTGCTACGAATATGGGAACTGTAAATTTTTCTAAACGTCAGCAAAAATACGCGAGTTAATAATTGTTTTATTCCAATGATCAATAAGAACTTCTTCACTGTAGCGAATTAATAAAAGCTTCTAATGAATTCGATAGACGAGTTAATTTGTGTAGGTAGTCGTTATACTAATTAATTGTGGGCGGAGTGATTAAACAATTAAGACATCTTTGGGCGGATCTTTGAGCGTTTGAGACGCCGTCATTGTCGTCTACATCTATATCTATAATGGTTACAATAGTACATTACGCACCAAGGCCTCAGATCACATTTTTGTCAACCTCGGCTTCGCCTCGGACGACAATTACATGTGATCTGAGACATTTTTTATTTTACTGGCCGAGGTCAGTATACTATTTTTCTGTTCGACGAAGCCAGAAAGCGGAAATTTCATTTAGCGCAGCGGCCAGAAAGTTGGCGCTTTCTGGCCGGAGGACGGAAAATTATATTATTAAGTATCAATTGAAACACTGTAGGTACTAGTATCAAGAGATAATTTCACTTACGTTATAATTTCTGATGCCTTCGCGGTTATTACACATTGGAATGAAACAACTATCAACGGTTTTAACTCACGTATTTTTGGAATTAAACAACTTTGACTGAATCGTAGCATGACTGAGCTGACAATAGTCTTATGCTAAATTCAACGATAACGGAATCTGTAAAGGTTCCGAAACGACAGCCAATAAAAATAAAATACGCGAGTTAAATCCGTTAAAGTTGTTTCATTCCAATGTATAATGATTCAGAATCAGAAATTATCACGTATTTTTATTTTATTTTATATGATAACGTTTCGGTTTCTTTACAGTTTCCATAATCGTAGCACGACTGAGCTGACAATAGTCTAACGCTAAACTATTTTAGTATACAACAACTATAACGGATTAACTCGCGTATTTTATTTTACGCTAACGTTTCGAAAACGTTGAAACCGACTAAGCTGATGATTGTCACTTTGTTTCATTGCAACGAAAGCATCAGAAATTATCAAGACAATAGGAACATAAGAAAATTTTAAATTAAGGGTTACTGTTGGATGTAATCCAATACGTCTACCAGTGTTTTATGTAAGTTTACAACGTAATATAACGAAACGAAAATCCTGCTTTTGTATCCTTTAACGGTATTATTAAAGTTTACAACTGTAAATCATTTATTTCACTTAAAACCTTTTGACATAAATAATATCGCCAACCATTTCTTCTACAGCTCTTTGTCTCATTTCTCTATTCCCTTTTAACTATCTCACTAAAAGCTTCAACCTGCTATAAGTAAATAAATAAATAAATAAATATCTTTGGACAATTCACACCAATTATCTAGTCCCATTTTAAGCAAAGCTTTTTGCTTGTGTTATGGGTACTAGACAACGGATAAATATATATAAATACATATAAGACATCCAAGACTCAGGTACAGATGCCAGTGCTCATCACATTGACATCTGCCCCTAGCGGGATTCGAACCCGCAACCTCCGGTTTCGTAGTCAGGGCCTCTAACCACTAGACCAACAGGCCGTCAAACGACAATAAGTGATATTAAAAACGTCATAATGATTTGCGACGGAACCCGTGTGAATAGGTGCTTTCGTACTTTACTTCTACTGGGGTTGCCATGTAATGAATCTAAACAGTTATGGGATTATTGGTAACTGCGTATTTGACAAATTGGCAACATTTATCTGGCTTATCTCCATTACACGCGAATAGATAACAACCGGCCATCAATCCTAGGTGTTGGTACTATTGATGTGATTTAAATCAGACATAGAAAAAAATGGCGGCGAGAGAGGCTTTGAAATAATCTTTGCCTAATAAGACGGGACCAATTAATGATTATATGTCTATTGGCTAAATCAAAATCGTTTAGCAAATGTCTATAAATTTTATTAGACCAATAAACGGTTTTTTCAGGATGGTCATTTTATTTTAAATAACGGCCCCAAAATTAATTGATCGTGTTTAATTAATTGAGATAAATTACTGAAGCATTTTTGTTTCTTTTCGTATTTTTCACATCGAAATTCGACATGCATAAGTACTTATACGAACCTAACGCATTTGCAACTTGTAAAAATTAATTAGCAAAGATTAGATAAATTAATATGATTTCAACACCTATAATCTTATATATAAAAAATAATCACAAAATGTGTTGGTAAGCGCATAACTCGACAACGCCTGGACCAATTTGGCCAATTTTTTTTTTTAAATGTTCGTTGAAGTCCAAGGATGGTTCTTACGGCGAGAAAAAATCGAATAATTGCCGGGAAAACCCTAAAAACAGCCCTTTTCTTTTCCCATACAAACGTTGTCTAACTAAAGTTACCTAATTTGAATTTCAAACGGGCAGGATGACGTCTGCCGGGACCGCTATTATGAATAAAAACACATTAACATAGCTTCCAAACGACTGCGCCAAATTTTTTTGTGTTAGTTATTGTCAGGACAAGATTTTCATAGAAGAAAATTAAACAAAGAACAATATTATATCGCTTTTGTACATCAAAAACGATATACCTTACCTATAGTTATCAACAAAAGTATATATGTATTTACATAAACTTAAGCTAAAATATATGTGACGACATTAGATCCGTTATTTTTCAACGCGTAAACAAATCACTTACAACAAATCCAATGACATCTTCAAAAGTACAAGAAAATTATTAACAACACAATAGATACTTTATCATATGATTGTGATTGCTAAGGAGTTTTGACCTTACAATATTTATTGTCCTCGCATAATTGACCTTTAATATAACAGTCCAGGTCAATAACCTAAGCCAGTAGTTTAAGTCGAAAACCAAGTACCGGGGAAGTTATTTGCATAATTTTTAGTAGATAATTGTATTTACTAAAGTTCCAAACAATTCAATATTATTATAATAAAATAACGTAGGTATATCGCTTTTGTACATCAAAAGCGATATACCTTACCTATAGTTATCAGCACAAGTTTATATTTACATAAACTTAAGCTAAAACAATTAATTTCTGACGCTTTGGCGGTAATTAAACATTGAAATAAATCAACTATGTTTATATTCTAATCTTATATATAAAAATGAATCGCAAAATGTGTTGGTAAGCGCATAACTCGACAACGCCTGGACCAATTTGGCCAATTTTTTTTTAAATGTTCGTTGAAGTCCAAGGATGGTTCTTACGGCGAGAAAAATCGAATTATTGCCGGGAAAACCCTAAAAACAGCCCTTTTCTTTTCCCATGCAAACGTTGTCTAACTAAAGTTACCTAATTTGAATTTCGAACGAGCAGGATGACGTCTGCCGGTTTCTAATATAGGCGAGAAATATTTCCTAAATATTTCTTGACCAGAATATATAAAGAAAAAAAAGATTTTTTTTTTGCAATGAAACAATTATAACGGATTTAACTCGCATATTTTATTTTATTTGCTGATATATGAAAACTTTTCAGTTCCCATAATCGTAGCCGACTAAACCGTAAAGAGTTTTTTTTTAAGTTGAAGTTACTATTACCTACCTATTAATATAATTTTTGAAAAAGTTACTCTAATTATATTTGACCCATATAACATTTCAGAAGTTCAGTGTATAATTACGAGTAGGTACCTAGGTAATATAAACGAAAATTTAGGTGGATCGTAAATTTAATAAGTAAATAATCTGGAGCTTAAATTATGTAGTTTTCTTCCATAAAATTAGTAAAAATTAGATATTGTAAACCAGACCATAATGATTTCACGGCAGAATCATTTACTATTGTGTTGTCTCAATCATTGTAAATCAAAGTAAATTATATTAAACCGTTTTTCTCAATTGAATTAATTGACTATAAAAAACCAGTGAAGTGCTAGTTCGACTTCGTGCAATTGGTTCCGTAGAATACCCACTTAGCGAGTTACGAATACCTAGAGCTAATGGTCTGACGCCCTAGTTTGCAAAAATGTGGAAATCGTGACTATTCGTGACTCAACGATAAATACCAATTGTTGTCCCGAACTGCTAGGAAACCTATTTATTTCGGGCTCTTCCTAGCCCCGTCTCATCCCGCAGCCCTTTCCCCACAACAATTAATTATATTATAAACTAGCTTCTGCCCGCGAATTCGTTCGCGGGGAACTCCTTTTTTGGAGTCGGTTAAAAAGTAGCCTATGTCCTTTCTTAGGCTCCAGACTTTCTTTGTACCAGATTTCATTTAAATCGGTCCAGTAGTTTTAGCGTGAAAGCGTAGCAGACAGACAGAGTTACTCGCATTTATAATATTAGTAGGGATTAAAAGCACTTACTAAAGCATTTCTGTTTTGTTTTCTTTTAAACAAAGCATAGATTGTTGTTTTGTCAGTTATTAAGTTAGCTTCTACTTTTATATAGACGAATATTAACTCGATAATCGCCTTAAGGTCTGGCAAAAATGAAATTTAGGTAGGTATTTACAATACACGTCCGGTTTTAGGTCACAGATCATAAATATGTGAAATTATTCTCTATTAGTCAGTATCATTTTAGGGAAATAGTAAAATTAATAGACAGCCGGACAGACAAATCAATTTTATAGGGTCCAATTTTTCATTGAGAGGTATGGAACCCTAAAAAAATGGACCGTACATTCGATACGGTATTTTTGTTTATTACATATTTTTATAAGCATTTGATTTAAATGATAAAAGGCATGACGGCATCTCCATTTCTATCACACAAAAAACACAAAATTCTACAAATGCTTCGGAGATGATGTAAGACGAATATTGTATGTAAACAAGAAACTTTTAAATCGGACCACCCATGCGTGCAGTTTTGATTGTTGTAAATTTTAAAATATCTGCAAGGATAATAAAAAGTAAATTTACACACAAATACGTGGGTTTTTTACCAATCTCTTGAGAAAGCTCTTTAGTCAGATAAAAAAAACGTATTAAAATATAACAGATATTATGACCTAATTCAATAAATAATTATATTTAAGATGGTAAGTCAACGTAATTTTGTTATTGGAATGAAACAACTATAGACGGATTTATCTCGCGTATTTTATTTTATTGGCTGTATTTTTTTAAATTTACAAATGGAGTTAGTCATTGTAAAATCCAATTATTCATTAAAATTATAGATTTTGATGAAACTTTACAATAACTTAAGTACC
Source organism: Polylopha cassiicola (assembly GCA_038024825.1). Lineage (NCBI taxonomy): Eukaryota > Metazoa > Arthropoda > Insecta > Lepidoptera > Tortricidae > Polylopha > Polylopha cassiicola. The sequence continues at coordinate 4,152,222 of CP149054.1, read as the reverse complement.
TGTATACACTTTAGAATAACATATAGGCTGTATTTTATAACGATATTGTGTAAACTCTTTGTGCGGGTGAAGTCACGGGGAGAAGCTAGTCTATACTAATATAATAAAGAGGATAATTTGTTTGTTTGGATTGAATATGCTCCAAGACGATTGGTCCGATTTGAAAAATTCTTTCACTGTTGTAAACCTACACTATTCCCGAGTGACATAGGCTATAAAAAAAGGCATCCGGGCGAAGTCGGGGCGGGCCGCTAGTAGAGTATGAAACAAAGTCCCTTTCCGCTGTGTGTCCCTAGGTATACTTAGTTCTTTACTATGGATTCATTTTTACATGATTATAATTATAATTAAATACAGCCAGTCATCTCAATTTGCGGATCATTCTTCTACTGTCGGATCATCAACGCAACTAGTACTAGGATTATGCGCAACCGTTCGAGAGAGATTACTAAGGACACTCGTTATAAACCAGTTACGTATTCACTTTTCTGTATTAATTTTTAGGGTTCCGTACACGCAGAGATGGGCATTAATCGATTATTTTTTTAATCAACTAATTAATCGACTAAACAATTAATCGTCACAAAACTAATCGCGATTAATTTAATTAAGATTAACTTAATCGTCGCAGAATTCGATTAACGATTAGTCAATCGTCATTTTAATCGACTAAATTTCTCGATTAAGTCTCGATTAAATTTTGAAACACAGTGCATAACAAAAAATATATATGTAGGTAAGTACATATTATCATTCAATATGTTCCTTGAAATCATTCTAGAGCAGTGCAAAAAATGGTTAGGCAGTATATGAGTTAGGTAAATTTAAACTTGAATAAGAAAACGATGTACATAATCCATCATTTCATCCATGGCTCTCGGACCATTTATTTGAAGAAAGGGTTGTTTTGAAAACAAATTTGAAAATATAAGTGATCCTGTGTAGGTAGATTATTTTTGATTAAGTATTGTTAAATGTTGTACTTGTTAAATTTTACGTATCTTATTATTCTTAGTTGTAATTAATGTTATGAAAAGTTTGATATAAATAGTTGTATCTATTAGAATCTCATGTGAAGAAATAAAAGCAGTCTTGCTATGTATATCTCATGATATAGATATTTCATTTTAACAGGTATCTCCTCGTCCATCAAAAGACCCGTAATGACCTATGTATTATATCAGCGTACCCCGAAACTTATAGTTACAATTTTTTTTCTGATATTAATCGAAAGAAAATTAATCTAATTAATCAATCGATTATAGATTTTATCGCTCGTATTTAATCGACGATTAACTTAATCGTGATTAAGTTAGTCGAACATCTTACGACTAAGATTGATTAATCGTCACTTTTAATCGTTAATCGATTACTTTTAGGTTAATCTTAATTGTTAATCGTTAGTCGATTACATTTTGCCCATCACTGCGTACACGAAGGGTAAAACGGACCTACTATGACCCCGCTCCGTCTATCTGTCAGCAGGCTGTATCTCGTGAACAGTGTAATTGGAAATTTTCATAGACGTATTCTATTGCTGCTATAACAACAAAACCTAAGAAAACATAATATAATAAATATTTCAGGCGGCTCCCAAACAACAAACGTGATTTTTTTTATATATACGGAACACTTCGTGTGTTTGGCCAATTTTAGTAATTAATTAAAGGTAGGTAAGTACATAGATTTGTAGTGCACATTGCCTTAAATATATTTTTGAAATATTATTTCTAAAATATTAGGAACGTACATTCCTATTTTTTTTGTAGTCACCAGTAGGTGCGCAATTCCGTGTTGGAATATGGTAGGAGAGCTATATGACAAGTTTTTAGCTTGCCTCAAATACCTACACAAATATTAATACCAGCTTTCGGGCTAATACCTAATAATCACTACATAGTATAAAACAAAGTCGCTGTTGCTGTCCATCCCTATGTATGCTTAAATCTTTAACAGAGTTATTCAAGAGGAAGGTTTATAGCACCCATGTGAAGCCGGGGCGGGTCGCTAGTTTATAAAAAAATCCCGTTGACCAACAAATTGCAAATATGTAATATCTACAGTAATTCTACTTTGCATAACTGACGTCGGTATCGTATAGTTTTTATAGTATAATATTCCGATTACTTCTATTTACTATGTACCTATATCATCAATTATAAATTGAATTCCACGGCAATATCTCAGTGGGGTCAATGGCCTTTATAAAGGTCATTGTCTTTTTTATATAATTGACGTAGGTACTTAGTCTTATTTGTTTGTTTATCTATACCTACTAATATTATAAAGAGGAAAACTTTGTTTGTTTGGTTGTAATGAATAGGCTCAAAAACTACTTAACCGTTTTTAAAAATTCTTTCACCATTTTTCTTTCACCATTCGAAAGCTACATTATCCACGAATAACATAGGATATAGAGTATTTTAAAAAAAAATGGAATCCGTGAGAAGCCGGGGCGAACCGCTAGTTTTAAATACGTATTTCAAGCAGAAATTATATTGTGATCAATATTAAGAGTTCCGTACATCAGATGAAAATCGGAACTTATAGGTGGATCAATAAATACAGGAAAATCAATTTATACATAATTGTATAAATCACTTTAGCGTTAGACCATCGTAAGCTCAGACGTGCTACGATTATGGAAACTGTAGGTTCCGAAACGTCAGCCAATAATATAAAATATGAGAGTTAAATCCGTTTATAGTTGTTTCATTACAATTCTTTTTTTATGTTTGTTATTGTCAGGACAAGATTTGATAAAAGTAAATTTAAAAAAATAAACATTAGATAATTATTATAATTAAAATATTTCGGTAGGTACGAAGTTTGCCAGGTCAGCTAGTCCTACTACTATTATAAAGGCGAAAGTTTGTACGTATGGATGTATGGATGTTTGTTACTCTTTCACGTAAAAACTACTGAATGGATTTGAATGAATCTTTACCACAATATAGCTTACCTATACATCAGAATAACACATAGGCTACAATTTCTGAGGTTTCTAATGTGAGGTCGTAAAAAAACCTAGACGGGACGAACCTGAAGTCCACGCGAACGAAGTCGCGGGCAAAAGCTATTTTATATAAAAGCACTAGCGGCCCGCCGCGGCTTTGCACGGATCCGCATTTTTTTTTTAAATATAATGTAATATAATAGACTTACTCGGGAATAGTTTAGCTTCCCAACGGTGAAAGATTTTTCAAATCGGTCCAGCCGTTTTGGAGCCTAATTAATCCAAACAAACAAACCTTACCTCTTTATTATATAGCACCTTCGGTGGCACAAGGGCACAATTGTCAAAAAATCGATAATGAGCCAAGTATACAGAAATGTTCCAAAAAAAATTTAGAACATTTCTGTATACTTAACTCAATTTTCGATTTTTTGACAATTGTGCCCTTGTGCCACCGAAGGTGCGAATTATTAGTACAGATAAAGACTAAATCCAACGAAAAACACAGAACCAACACACACTGAAAGATGTTTATCGATTATCCCTAAAATGAAACATAAAACGAAACATTATCTTTTTTGCAAGCACAAGAGTGTTCATAAAAACATGCGTGATATTTAACGCACAAAACCAGATGCTGTATCAACAAGATCACAGAACAGCGCATAAATGATGTGTGATTATAGTATAAAATAAAAGGCTAACATCTCGTTTGAGAGCACAAAATCATTGCAAGAAATGAGGCTGTTATTTATTTTTCTCATAATAGAGACGGCATTTTGATCTGCCATTAATTTTGTGTTATTTTGCTTCTTTATCGACACCTATGGAGCAACTTTGTAACTTACATTCTTGTTCTTGAGCTAAAATAAAGTTACAATATTATACCTACAGTCAGCTGGCGAATATATCGGGACACAAAAGTAATTTACAATACAGATATCTTATAATCGAATATAAAATTCTTGTGTCGCGATGTTTGTTGCCAAACTCCTCTGAAACCGATTTTACTAAAATATTATGTGCATATCGGGAAGGGATGAAAATTAACCAACATCTATTTCTCATAACCCAATTTTTTTTAATTTATCAGCATTGGGCAAAATACTAACAACCCTAATTTTTTACCAAAAACTTAAAAAAAAGAAAGTCAGTACCTACGAAGTTTGCTGTTAACTTACTTGTTACATAATATATACCCATCGATTGACACTAAGTGTACAAAGTATTCAGTATTATACTTAAAGTAAATACTTAAACCTTTTTATTAGTACGATCGTCAACCCTGCTTATAATAAAGCTTATACATTTTATAAAACTTATACAACCTGCGGATTTAACCGGTCCAAAAACAGATTTTCACACGGCCATTTCCAATAACAAGACGGAAATTATATAAAGCCTACATACGCTTTCTATCTGACATATTTTCAAATTAAAACGTGACTCAGCTATAAACACAGCACTAAAATAATAATAGAACATTCATAATTAACAACCAGTTGTTTTAATTGGATCAATAACGAGAAATACTCAGATTGTACTCTTAAAGGTCCACAATAACACGAGACAAATGTAAAAACAAGTGAAGGATGCTTGTTAACATTATATTGTACTCGTACAATTGTCTGATTTATTTATGATTCAGATTCAGATTCAGATTCATTTATTTCTCAATAATTATTTCATACTTACATTATAATTACATGTCATATTATAAGTACTAATAGTGAGATCGTCAAGAATATATAAACAAAAAAATACACAAAATTCAAACAAGTCATTATTCTGGGAAATAAGAAAATGTCGTTATGATAATTTTTCTCTTAGTCGTCGTCAAGTATTTTTAAACATTGAAATATTCATTAAAATGTCAAATGTACATAACATCTGAATATCCATAAAATAGGTAGTTATCTATAAAATTAATCGTTTTCATCAGCCTGTATCATCAAAGCGACTGTAAATTGAACACACATTTAGCACACACACAAGGTGGGAAAACACAAAAAAGACCTGAAAAAGCCCAATTGCCTGAGAAGACAACCCAAGATCGTTTTAGCAGAAGTGAGGAGACCCGACCCCAAATTTTTATAAGAAGAAGGTTAAGAAAGAAGAATGCACACCAAGAAGAGAAGCTAGATATTCGCGGAGGCATCTCTCAATATCGCACATTCGCTCCAAAGTTTCCAATAGGTAATTTTATCATAATAATTTCTGATGCCTTCGCGGTTATGACACATTGGAATGAAACTACTATTAACGGATTTAACTCGCGTATTTTTATTTTATTTTATTAGCTGACGTTTCGGATTCTTTACAGTAGATATTGCGGTTTGCATAACTGTATAAATCACTTTAGCGTTAGACTATTGTCAGCTCAGTCGTGCTACGATTATGGAAACTGTAAAGAATCCGAAACGTCAGTTAATAAAATAAAACAAAAATACGCGAGTTAAATCCGTTAATAGTTGTTTCATTCCAATGTAATATTATCATAGTTTATACATCAGAATAACATACTATCTATGTATATTTTATAACGATTTTGCGTAAAGTACTTATCGTGCGAAGACGAAATCTCGGGCAGAAGCTAGTTTATATATTATATATCTATGTACATCGATAGATAGATCAGTCAGGATGTGTATATAATTATGATAATAATAATTAAAGTTTATCGTTATTATACTTGTAATTAAGTAAAATCAGCGTGTTCCGACGGGACCACTTCCTCTGACGAGCGTACTATACAAAGTTATGTAAAAGGAAGAAAATTATGATTTTATAGGTAGCATTTAAATTTCTTGCTTTATTTTTTAAATATGAGTAAACGATTTGATAAGGTGACTGTGTTTGACTTGAATAATGTACAAACAAGAAGACGCTGAATTCAAGAGACGCTGTAGGTAGGTACCTATGTACAATTTAACGAGATATGCGCATTACAGTGAATCGTATTATCTGTAATACTATAAATTATGGAAAACTTGTGGGGTGTAAGTCCATTAACTATAAAAATACAAAGTATTTGTAGACGTAAGAGTCTTTGTAATTCATAACACATAAATATTTGTGGAAGTAAAAGTCATTTATTTTCATTATACAAAACAGGCAAGGGTCGTAAACGCCATATGGTTTTTTCGAATGTCGCTTACACCCAAATTTTTTGTCATTAATATCAAACATTTCCGATACGATCATAAAATTTCAAAATCTTTCCAAATCATGCTAAAATTTTAGGGACGTATTCACCATTTTTTTGCGAATTTGAAAACTTTGAATATACAGATCGATAGAGAAAAAAAAACTAAGTACGACTGCATTCAAAACCCATTTTCGCCAAAATGGCGCTTACGCCCTTTGGAGCCCAAAGGTATCGGTATAATATATATATCACGTTAACAAGGCACCAAACTCTCTTCTTATACTAAACTGTATATAAATCTAAACACACTGCAAACTAGACTTTTTGCATCCGCCAAGTCACTTAACAATTCCATCCAGGTAAATCAAGTTTTAAACCTAACACTAATCTAGACCCGAACGCAATCTATTCAGATAAGATAGGTATAAATCTAGTAACAGGTCCGGCCATTAGGCCTTACAATGGACCTAGGGTACAGGCAACGGTCTGTGTATATTTTAACTGTTCCGCTTCGATTTAAAAATAGAATCCAACGATTTTGTTTTTAAATTGCGTTCGATTTAGGAAAAAGTTTTGTGACAAATATTGGAGTGTAGTTTGAATATGAACGCAGTTATAAAGAAAATCATTACGTTTATTATTATATTGTGTTTTAATGACTCAATCGTTTTCTGGTAGCCAAAATGATATATTCCATAATATACTATTAAATGACAATGTCGAATATAAAAACTTTACCTTATGTATACCGACTTAGGTAAGTAAACATTAAAAAAAAAATCTAGTCAAAAAATAATTATATAAGAAGCAAAAATACGATTTATTGTTCTTTTATGATAAATGTAGGTGTTTTATAAAATTTTCTAGTAAAATTGGTTAGAAAATAACTCTTAGTTTAAAATTATATCACAATAAAATATCCGGTCCCTACCTACCTTCACTATTGCGTGCTTAGAACTTAAACCTCATAGAATAATTATTTCAAACATTGACAAGAACATTCTATAATATTTCAAACCCATCACATACGACCTTCTAACTCAAAACGCAAGCTGGCATAATTATAACCTTACCACAGACTCAAAACACTAAACCTGCGTGTTCCATAATTAAAACAGTGTAATTGTGACATTAATCCTGGCCGAATAACGGTCGTGCCACAGATTGGGCAGCGAACAGGCAACTAGCGTCCAAGGAGTTTGTAATGGGCATATTTACATATAAATTGTCTATGCTTTCCCTGTCCAGTGTGGTTAGGGCTTTAAAGCGATGTTAACATGACTACTGCGCACGCAAGCGCTGTGAATTATTTACTACTAGCTTCTGCCCGCGACTTCGTCCGCGTGGAACTCCTTTTTTGCAGTCGATTAAAAAGTAGCTTATGTCCTCTCTCAGGCTCCAGACTTTCTTTGTATAAAATTTCATTTAAATCGGTCCAGTAGTTTTAGCGTGAAAGCGTAACAGACAGACAGACAGACAGAGTTACTTTCGCATTTATAATATTAGTAAGGATGTGATGTTTAGAGGTTTGCGAGCGGATAGAGCGTGGCTGTACGGTTTATAAGCAAAGTTCAGTTTCAAGATCAATTAGAAAAAAAAAAATTTTTAAAACTAATAATTTCTGATTATTAGTTTAACGGATTTAACTGGCGTATTTTATTTAATTGGCTGACGTTACAAACTTTTTAAAACTCTTATCTTTTTTAAAATTTTATTATCTTAACCACTTTATTATCTTCCACGTGGACGGAGTCGCGGGGAAAAGCTAGACTGTAAAATGAAATAAAAAATTAAAAATAAATGAACTCCTATTTTCATCACAGTCCCAATTAATAAATAAAAGGGTTGTTAACTACATTACGATTCCAGACTCATATTTTTTTTTAATAGACCAACATTTTTGAGAATAACTTTAGATTTTTTTGTAAACTTTATTAAATTCACTTTATAAACTATACATAGGTACAAATTTTAATGTTTGTGTTCATCACACTTGAATCTGCCCATAGCAGGATTCGAACCCGCGACCTTCCATGATTGATATAATAATAATATCATGCCTCAAGGATTTAACAAGTTTGTTTTTGAATTACAAGTAACATACTTAATATAACAAAAAAAGAATTTTTGAATTCGAACCAGTAGTTCCTGAAAATAGCGCGTTCAAACAAACAAACAAACTCTTCAGCTTTATAATATTAGTATAGATTAATTCCACGCACGTTCGTCACAGATTACATGACTAACATACACTTAAAGTTGTACGAAATTAAAACAAGAACAAATAATTATATATGTATTTGTCTTTTTTACGAGACACGAATATAAATGCGCCAATAGTACATTACGCACCTAGGCCAGTAAAATAAAAATGTCTCAGATCACACGTAATTGTCGTCCGAGGCGAAGCCGAGGTTGACAAAAATGTGATCTGAGGCTTTTTTATTTTACTGGCCGAGGTCAGTATACTATTTTTCTGTTCGACGAAGCCAGAAAGCGGAAATTTCATTTAGCGCAGCGGCCAGAAAGTTGGCGCTTTCCGGTCGGAGGACAGAAAAATATTTTTATATCCTCGCTATAACGTAACGATTGGAATGAAACCACTGTAACGGGTTTAACTCGCGTATTACATTTTATTAGCTGACGTTTTGAAAACTATATTCCTATATTTGTAACATGACTGAGCTGACAATAGTCTAGCTAATTTAGCGTTTAACTTTTAGTGTTCGAAACGTTAGTAAATAAAATAAAATACGCTAGTTATAACCGTTTTAGTTATTCCATACATAACAATGTGTAATAGGCATCAGAAATTGTAACTTAGGTATGTCAATTCCGTACATTTTCTTTCTACATAACTCTTTCCGAAAACATAATTACAAATTTACAAACTTTTAATCCATACAACGCTTCGTTAAACCTACACTACAATGATTGATCGATTAATCCATCAACATATCGATCACAACACAATTATATTTACAAAATCAATTCTAAACAATTCCAAGGAACTACTAGACACTCCCCGCTGCGTCAGATCAAGTCTGTAGACCGGGAGTCAGCGATAAGATTAATATCTTTGTTAAACTATGAAATAACGTGTCAAAACCTGTAGCTGACAGCTGGAACGTAGGTTCAGAAGCGATAGCCGTTTATGTTCATATTTTATGATAACTGGACCACATGTTGGGCGTCGTGTTAAGACATTTCACGTAGGTAAGTTCATATTTGTGTTATGGTTTTTGAAATTACTCGTAATGTGCATTGTAAGTAATAGATTTAAGATTATGCTGTAGGTACTGAGTTTGTAGATTATGTTTGATTATATTATATATACAAAAGAAACGAAGGTATAAAGTCTCCAGATTTAGCATATAAGCTGTTGTATAACATACTTTAAGTAAATAAATAAATATCCCTGGACACTTCACACCAATTGATCTAATCCCAAACTAAGCAAAGCTTGTACTATGGGTACTAAACAATGGATAAGACTCAGGTACAGATGCCAGTACTCATCACATTGACATCTGCCCCTAGCAGGATTCGAACCCGCAACCTCCGGTTTCGTAGTAGGCCTCAGAACTACTAGACCAACAGGCCGTTAAAGTATTTTGTGTCTGTACATCGTTAGACCAGGAGACAACTATAAGATCTATCTCTATTCAATTATTAAATAACGGATCAAGATCGATTACTTTAATCGTTTTTATTTTCATTTCTCTTGATTGGCAATTAGGTATGTTGTTAAAATTACAATTCGTTATTATTAAAATTTTACTTAAGTACATAATTTATTAGTGGTTTTTTTATTTTCAGTAGATTTTATTTTTTATTTACTTAAATAATTATTATTATAAAAACTTTTTAATTTACAAATTTAATTTATAAGTTTCTAAACAGCTTTATGGTTAGTTTTGTTTTATTAAATGTACCTACCTAGATGACAGCTTGTTTCAGACCACAGCTAAGATATATACAGATAAGAAAAGCAAAACCAGACGTTCTATAATTCATGGTCTACGCACACTTGTTCGCTTGGAATCAATTGCGCTACCTATCAGTGGGTAGCGGCCTTTATTTGTTGATATTGAATTGATATTTGGTGCAAGGAAAATTGCTAAGGCCCGTTATTCATTGTCATAGAGACAAGTTTGACAAACAATTGTAAGGCTACTGAATTATTTGGTTTCTCTAATGTTTAATCAATTTAGTAATAAGTGTCTTTGTACGTTTGATTAGTAATAAGTTAGACTTATATTAATAGACTAGCGGTTCGCCCCGGCTTCGCACGGATCCCTATTTTTTTTCAAAATATTCTATAGCCTATGTTACTCAGGGTGAACGTAGCTTCCCAACAGTGAAAGAATTATTAAAATCGGTCCAGTAGTTTTTGAGCCTATTCATTACACATACAAAAATAGGTAGGTACAAATCTTTCCTCTTTATAATATTAATGTATAATATTAATGTAAAACCTTGTAACGGTAAGTAGGTATACGTAATATTAAAAAGGGTTGTAAGGGGTTAAAAGTGGGGAAGAAATGTAGTAAATCCACGCGGAAAAAAACTCCGGTGTCACGGAAAAAAACTAGTCATGTAATAATAAATCATACAGTTAATTCTAACCATTTTGAAACGTAACAATTTCTACTTAATCCTTTCCTACACTACAAAGGATTCCATTATCTACTAACACACAATAAATATTCAAAAACATTTGAACAAAACAATCGTATGGTCACTTATTGTGGTTCATACGCTTCAGGCGTATTGCAATTTCTTTTGTGTTACATTTCCTTATTGTTACGAGTCGTGACTATTCGGAATCTGGATGCAATCATCTTTTTGCAGTTTGCTCGAATTTGCATAACTAACTTAATGGGCTCTGTGGTTTTTTGACGTTATTTTTTTAAATATAATATGGCCTATAGCCTATGTCACTTGGAAATAGTGTAGCTTCCCAACAGGGAAGGAATTTTTCAAATTGGTCTAGTCGTTTTGGAGCCTATTCAATACAAGCAAACAAATCTTTCATCTTTATTAAATTAGGTTAGATATGTAGGATTTTATGAAATCTATACTAATATTATAAAGCTGAAGAGTTTGTTTGTTTATTTGTTTGAACGTGCTAATCTCAGGAACTACTGGTTCGAATTTAAAAAGTCTTTTTTTGTTGGATAGACCATTTATCGAGGAAGGCTTTAGACTATTATATATAACATCACGCTGCGACAAATAGGAGCGAAGAAACAGTGGAAAATGTGTAAAAAACGGGGAAAATAACTATTCCACGCGGACGAATTCGCTGGCAGAAGTTTAGTAATTAATATTTGTCAAGTTGAAATTGAACTTTGTGGCTGTTTGACGTTATCTTAGTCGAATAAAATGTAAGAAAAGTAAAAAAGAAACATGCCAGTGTTCGAATACGGGAGGGCACTACGATTTTGAACAAAGAGGACAAGTAATTCTATATTCGCGATGATCTATGATTGGCTGTTATTTATTTTGACCAATGACGGACGATGGAGAGTGGCCAATCAGAGGCAAGCCTCGGGCTGGAATGTCAGAATACCCGGGAACGGAAAAAGAAAAGTTGTTTTTTTTACAAATAAATTAATTCGTAATGCTGTAAATGAAAAATGTTAAGAAGTTATTAAATAAAGAATTTATTAGTAGATCCTAAAAGTTGACCTACTTTAGAACAAAATAATACAATTAAGTTGAAGGTACTTACTTATTTGGAGTTTAATTAATGAAAGTATAATCAGCATAAAATAATTATTACGTGGACAAACACTTACGAAGGGCGTATAGTCCATACTTGACTGTAAAATAAAAACGGATAATAAAATTCAATACAAATAGTAAAACCCCAATCAAGCTCAGCTCAAGCTCAAGCTCAGTTAAGTAATTCTCAAGGTTATAAATCTGTTGGAATAAAACAACTATGGACAGATTTAACTCACGCATATTTTATTGGCTAACGTTTCGTGTAAGACTATTGTCAGCGCAGTCGTGCTACGATTATGGAATTAGTAAAGGTTCCGAAACGTCAGCCAATGAAATAAAATACGCGAGTTAAATCCATCTATAGTTGTTTCATTACTATATATAATAAACTCGAAGGTATCAGAAATTATTTATAAATCTGCTCTAAATAATTTCACAGAGTAGTAAAGTAAAAAGGGTGAAATATCATTACAAGGTGGCATGTAGACCCAATAAATATCCTATTTAAATGTCTCTAAGTAATGTACTTTACCCCGTTTTGTTATCAAGACCACGGGACACCTACGGCGATTTACATTTCACGAACGAAAATTATTACGCAGTTTGCATCCATACTACAGCTGATTAGTATTGTCCAATAAATTATAGACTCTAAATTTTATGCGATAAGCTTTATAATAGCTTGGGCTTTATTTTTAAGACTGTACACAGATACAATCGATTATCGACTTAATTTTGTAGAATCTAAGTTTTATATTGGATCGTGTGTATTTTTTCAGCTGTCCCTGCCTTACGGATTACACATACATTTTAGAAAACTGAATAATTCAACGAAACATCGAGTGGTTTAAAGATAAAGTGAAATTTACGAACTTGTGCCAGTAACTGATAGGCTATGTTTATTTTGCCACGGGGTATGTTTTAATATAAATACAAGGAATGCCACTTGTTTTTAACCTTGTTTTTTAGGGGTCCGTACTCTGTCTTTAAGACCTTACTGTTAGTTTGTCATAGATTTCAAAATTGGTCCATCTTTTTAAGATAGAATTTGGCTGCAATCCAGCTTTGTAGTCAAAGTTACCCCCTTTGACTCAGTTCAAATATAGTTTTACCATGTTTGGTGCTAGATCATTGGTTCCTAACCATGTAAATACTCCTGTAACCTAGTTTGAAAACTTGATATTATTCTAGCCTTAAAATACAAACAACACTAGTCTTTTGACGTGGATACGTCTTTAAAATTACGTGGCAATCCAAACAAACGAATGATGACAAAATCGGGGAATACAGTTTAGTGTTGTAGTTACATATCTATCATCTCCATCTAAATTCAGTTACACCACTGGATAGCTAAAGAATCAAATAATTGATTAAGCTAAGTAAAGACTGTCTGAAAAATAATATTTTATTTAAAAACTATTACCCGTTACAAGACGTATTCACGTACAACAATCGGCCGTGTCCATAACACAGCCACACCCCGTTTTTTTATGTTAAGTTTTTCCCTATAAAATAAGGGTAATTAGTAATTACCCCCAAGCTCGAAAATACTAGATGGACCAGTCTTTACTCACCCAAGTTCGAAATCCGAATCTGAAACAAAAAGGAAAAATTAAAAATAACACAAGGAAGCATGGAAACCTCAGATAGATACATAAAAGTCAAACAATGCTGCATGCCAAGCCAAAACTCGTAAAATACAAGTTCTATAACAGTAAAGGGATGACTAGTTTTTGCATCAATCCTCTGTGAAAAGGCGGTGACAGCCTTTTCAATATATTATACGCAATCTTATTGGAGCTTATCCATTGCGTGCTTTAGTACATTACGCACCTAGGCCAGTAAAATAAAAAAAATGTCTCAGATCACATGTAATTGTCGTCCGAGGCTAAGCCGAGGTTGACAAAAATGTCGGCCGTGGTCAGTATACTATTTTTCTGTTCGACGAAGCCAGAAAGCAGCAACTTCATTTAGCGCAGCGGCCAGAAAGTTGGCTTTCTGGCCGGAGGACGGAAAAATATATTTTACGCCTGGATTGTCTTCAATAGAATTGGTTCCAAGACCAAGTTTACCTTTAAAAATTAGTTCTCGATTGTCTTGGAACCAATTCAATTGCAGTGTTTCCCTTAAAAATTTGGTTTTGGAAAATGTACGAACTCTTTTCTTCGCAACCTTTATTAGGTATTGTTATATTTTTCATAATAATGGATATTTGGATATATATATTTATTGTTTGTTTTATTGTCATAGTCTGATTTTTAGCTATTCTGTTCTTGTAATATATAATTGTATTTATCGGTTACAAAGTTTCAATTATCACAATAAGTCCTCATCATTAACATAAACCAATTAAAATAAACCTCTGTAACATTTTAAGTTCCTAACCCTTATAGTTTATAATGTGAGTCACTAAATCACCTTCTCTTTTCATAACATGTATATTTCTGATGGCTTCGCAGTTACACATAGAAATAAAACAACTAACTATAACGGACTTAACTTGCGTTTTTTATTTTATGTGCTAACTCTTCAACTGCTGACGATAGTCTAACACATATACTATAGTATATTGTTATAATTTAGAAGAAGCAATGTACTACCCAGCTTTCAAAACATACGTCAAAGTAATTCGAAGTACCTATAAAGTGACAGTCACCTGTGGGACAGTTTACTGATGCGTGTGCGCACCTCAGAGAACGCTTGGCCCTTGCTCAGTTCTCTTATTGTTTTAAGACTCGAGTTCGCTAATTGGACTTCACAATGACAAATGGGTTGCTTTAAGTTTATTTTTTAGGCATGAATTTGTACAAGAGTTGTTGAGATTTTCTTTAATGAATTTATTCTAATTTGCAATTTGTGGGAGGTCGTTCAAGTATTACGTAAGCAATACCCCCCCCCCCCCCCTACCAAAGTCTTTCTACCTTAAATGCTTACGGCCTGTTGGTCTAGTGGTCAGAGCCCCTGACTACGAAACCGGAGGTTGCGGGTTCGAATCCTGCTAGGGGCAGATGTCAGTGTGATGAACACTGGCATCTGTACCTGAGTCTTAGATGTCTTATATGTATTTATGTATGTTTATCCGTTGTCTAGTACCCATAATACAAGCTATGCTTAGTTTGGGGCTAGATCAATTGGTGTGAATTGTCCAAAGATATTATTATATTATTATTACGTAATACTTGAACGACTTGCCTATGGTATAAATTGTTCCCACTTCAGAACTTTTGAAGCACTTATCTTCTTTTTGGATTGTTTGAGGATAGTAAAAATACGTGTTGAATAATTTTCAATAATCTAGGTAACTGAATATCAACTACGATCTATCAATCGATAATTTTCAAAGCATATCACACAGATGGCGCTGAAGCGAAAATTCGCATGTAAACAATAAAGTACAAAGACCGCATTGAAAGGAGTAGATAAATTCGATGACCTGTCAGTGGTCCTTATGGTGTCCTTTTGCAGTCGGTTAAAAAGTAGCCTATGTCCTTTCTCAGGTTCCAGACTTTCTTTGTACCAAATTTCATTTAAATCGGTCCAGTAGTTTTAGCGTGAAAGCGTAACAGACAGACAGACAGAGTTACTTTCGCATTTATAATATTAGTAGGGATTCAAGATGGCGCCGGCGATATCAAAGGTGTAACTCAGATCTATCCAACCTTACAATAAAACAAGTTTTTATAACTAATAATATAACTGAAATTCCCAGTAGCCGATTCATTTTAATTAACAACACCTAATAGCTCAGTTAACACGACCACTTGTATGGACACTGATTAGAGTGATTACAGCCACTTCACTGGAGGATGTCGACCGCGCGATTACACCTGCGGTCGCACTTTTAATATTCGTAAGTTATGATGTGTCTGTAATAGATGGAATTGGTTGTCTCCTAATAGGGCGCCACCTAGAATAAATGTGGTGTAATGGGAACCATTCTAAACTTTTGCTGTGAATAGGCTTGATATTATTACTATTAAATAGGTAAAAAAAATTTTTTTTTTATTTGTTACGACGTAGCTGTTATTACACGTTGGAATGAACAAGTATAACGGATACAACTCGTATTTTATTTTATTTGTTGATGTTTTGAAAACTTTGCAGTGACCATATTCGTAGCGCGATTGAGCTGACGATAGTGAAACGCTAAAGTATATTTCTTTTGACAGTTTTTGTTTAATAAAAAGCCCGATTGTGTAAGCTAAATATAAACAGTATGTTTTTTTCAAGATCCCGGCAATAACAAGAGGAAGTGGGTATAAACTACAACTTTTATAGTAGGTATAAAATATAAAATTGCCATATCTGAATACAAAGATTATTACAGAGATTTCAACGAATCAAAAATCATAAAATTCAGTCATCGTTCTTGAGCTGTTATAAAGGTATTATTATATATAACTAGCGGTCCCGGCAGACGTCATCCTGCCCGTTCGAAATTCAAATTAGGTACCTAACTTTAGTTAGACAACGTTTGTATGGGAAAAGAAAAGGGCTGTTTTTAGGGTTTTCCCGGCAATTTTTCGATTTTTTTTCGCCGTAAGAACCATCCTTGGACTTCAACGAACATTTAAAAAAAAAATTGCCCAAATTGGTCCAGGCGTTGTCGAGTTATGCGCTTACCAACACATTTTGCGATTCATTTTTATAAATATAGATTATACATGTAGGAATTTATAGATTTATCTATAAATTCATATGTATTTGTGTATAAGATACATGTATCTTATACACAAATATGATTGAACCTAATCTAAAAAACATAATATTTATTGCGAACCATTCCAGTTTCTGCTTATTAAGATAAGGCATAAAAATAAAAAAAAAATGTCTAGACCAATTTATCACGCACATTTCAAGTTTCCTTATAAACAAGATGTCGGATGTAACCAGCCTCCTCAGTGTCGATGGACACGCCACCGATCTAATTGGATCACTTGTAAAGATTTATGTTCCACTGTAGACATCTATATATCAGGTGCTGTGTCGTCCACAAAAGCATTAACGCGCGTTTTTATATGAAGTGAAGTGGTTTACATTATCTAAGTTTTTTCAATGACATGTGCAATAATTGGATATTTTTAAGTAATCTATTTTATTTAAATTTAATTTCATGCCTATAACATTCTAGGTTTTACATCAAAATACAAGCTTTCACCTAGTAAGTAATTCTAATTTGGAATACTATGAGTCGAAGCGCTGTTTTTACCTTTTTTGGTTTCAATGCCAGTCTCTGTAAGGAGTGGAATTCATGCCATTTTAATCTGCCTCTAGGAAAGCATATTAGGTGCGCTTCTATTTTATATTCCTATGTTTTCTAATGTAACAAATACATTTAACCTTATCGTTATAACTATATTTTTACATACACGAATAGATAACACACACATAGGTGCTCGTGTACAATTATTGTATGAGGTTAATTTTTATATGCACACTAATAGACAACACAGACATAGGTACGCATGTGTGTGTATTATATTAGGTCTATATGTATATCTATGTCTGAATAGGCCCCTGAACGACTGGATTTGAAAACTTCTTTCACTGTTGGGAAGCTACACAATTCCCGAATGACATCCCTACTAATCCCTACTAATATTATCTCTACTTCCCTACTAATATTATAAATGCGAAAGTAACTCTGTCTGTCTGTCTGTCTGTCTGTCTGTCTGTCTGTCTGTCTGTCTGTCTGTCTGTTACGCTTTCACGCTAAAACTACTGGACCGATTAAAATGAAATTTGGTACAAAGAATGTCTGGAGCCTGAGAAAGAACATAGGCTACTTTTTAACCGACTGCAAAAAAGGAGGAGTTCCACGCGGACGAAGTCGCGGGCAGAAGCTAGTTGGCTATAAAAAAAGAATCCGACGAAGCCGGGGCCGCTAGTCGATACTAATATTATAAAGAGGGAAGGTCTGTTTGTTCGTTAGTTTGGATTGAGGCTGGACCGATTTTAAAAATTCTTTCACTGTTGGGAAGCTACGATCCCCTGAGTAACATAGGCTATATAATATTTTGTAAAAAAAAAAATAGGGATCCGTGCGAAGCCGGGGCGAACTGCTATCTATACTAATATTATAAAGCTAAAGAGTTTGTTTGTTTGTTTGAACGCGCTAATCTCAGGATCTACTGGTTCGTTCTTTTTTTGTTGGATAGACCATTTATCGAGGAAGGCTTTAGGCTATATAACATCACGCTGCGACCAATAGGAGCGAAGAAACAGTGGAAAATGTATAAAAAACGGGGAAAATATGAAGCCTTATGAAGAAGTGACAGTTAGAAGACTTTGACAGATCTTTGACGAAACAATCGGACGGGCAGGACGACGTCTGCCGGGGCCGCTAGTCACTTATAAAATTGAATATACCCTTCTGTATCTAATTCACTATAAAACATTGAGTTCTCATAGAAACCGTATCTATGATTGATTTGTTCCTAATCATTATTGTGCCTACAATTTCCTATCATTATAGCATATTATTACCAAACAAGAGAGTGAGAGTTTCATGTTAAATGAATTAAATTATAGCAATGAGTTAGCGCGTGACTACTCCGTAGTTTCTCTTTAGGGTTACGATTCGGAGCGACTATTTGTTACGATTCAGTCGCACGACAACATCGACCCAGTCGCAGGTAACAAAACACGATATTACTTATAATATATTAATATAATTATGAAGATTCTACATCGCATCCGTTGCAATTTCATACAATTTTGCATACATTTTGTTTGGGTCCGTAAGAAGACGATTTTATGTCCAACAAAAATAGCATGTTATTAATGAAACAATCGTAGTTAATCACTTTATGCGAGCCTTTTTATAATATTTTGTAAAAATTATATAGTATCGTGCTACGATTATGGAATCTGTAAAGGCTCCGAAACGTCAGCCAAATAAAATACGCGAGTTAAATCCGTTAAGTTTCACTCCAATTTATAATACGAAGGCAACAGAAATTATTAAGTATAAAGTTTATAAAAAGTATTTCTTTATGGTTTTATAAATGTTTTTATTGTCTTTAAAATTACGCAATAAAATATTTTTGCAACTATTAGAATTTAGTTCCTAAATAGTTTAATAATCGATAGTAAAAACGTGTTACAATTGCGACTAACCAGCGACAATGTCGACTCAGTCGCACATTCTTAAAACAATAAATCGCAATGCTGCATATACTTTTGGATGTGTCTGTAAAATCAATTGTAAGATCAAAACAATATAAAGTGTATAATTTAGAGTTATTGTAAAGTATTGTTTTATAAGCGAAGAAAGTAATAGTGATTTATTGCTTGGAAATATTTAGAAATGCTATAACAGATAGGTCTTTTCTCTTCTATTGACAATGAACCGACGTTATCCTGTTTTTTGGCTTATTAATATATTGATTATTATGGTTTCGGTGTACAATTAAAAAAATGCGATAGAAATTTAAAGTTTCATTTTCGATATTTATTTTTAATAATGTGACAGAGTGGACTTTTTTTCACGGCGTCCCATCAAAAACAAAGGGCTATAAAAAAATACATATAAAGGAGTCTGCCCACTACACCGTATCATACCATGACCGTGCTATGAACGTATCAAGCACGGAAGGTAATACGTAAGGCGGTACGAGTCGGTGACGGAACGGTCTAGTGGACATAGTATCATGCTTTTCTATACAAAGAATATTTTTTTGCCTGACACGTTCATAGCACGGTCATGATATGATACGGTGTAGTGGGCAGACTCCTTTACCTAATAGATAAAAAAGTTTGATAAGATGGATTGGGATGTAATTCTATAAATTACTAAAGAAATCAGTCCTCCAAAAATTTATATAAATAAATGAGGAATTCAGTACACATTGTTACAAACATCTTCCCAGAACACACAACTGTATATTTAAATGGAAATAATTCCAGTGCACGTAACACGATTTTTGCGAAACAATTTGATTTGAGGATAATGATGTAAGCATAAGTTATGAGGAATATTTGCTTAACCTTATTTAAAAAAAAATCATTCCCGGAACTTGGGTATGTCTGACGAATTATTTGCGCAGATTACTTCATAATTATAGAGATATCACGAAGGTACTGTTTTATTTTGTCCAAGAGTAAAATACTTATCGGCCACTTAAGAGTAATACATTTCTTTACATTATTTAAGCATTTTAGTATTTTGATGTCACTTTAGATCGTAATATTCGTCTTTGGATTTTTGGTACATCCATTTATATATATAAGGGAAGTCTCTATACTACTATTATAAAGAGGAAAGGTTTGTTTGGATTGAATAGGCTCCAAAACGCAAGGCCTCAACTAGGTATAATAGTTAGAGACATGAATATATTTTTTTAAATTTACTTAGGTTAAATATATATATTTTTTCAATTCAACCTTTTGAATGATTTGTTGCCCCTTTAAAATAGCGTCAAGTAACTGAAATGTTAATTTTCCATACAACGTATAACATTTATTAAAATCAAATATATCATGCTTTGTGTCAAAAAAACTACGCAGACCAGGCTTTTTTGGAAAATAATGCGCTTGGAACATAAAAGCAAAAAATAATTGAAGTAAGTATATTAAAATAGTACCTACTCGTATATAATTTCGTTGCGTAACATCAATCTAAACATTGATGCACTCCAAATTGCATTACAATTTTGAAACATAAAATTCTCAAGATTATCATTCGAAATACAATCCAACCCATTTCGAAATTCAACCTTATGTTAGACACCCAAAGTCGAATTAAGAACGACCCAAATTCTACACATTCGACCTTTTACAAATCTGACTATCGCCTTTGTTCTAAACAATTTTCTTTTACAATAGCATATAAAAATCACGTTCAGAACGACCTGGTCTACTAAACAAAATTAAATTACCCCAGTTTATAACAAAATTTAATTTTGTAGTATACAATTATTTCACAAGTCTTATGATATGTAATTCAATTGTTCTGGGACTTTCTTTGTCTTCTTCGATTAAGCAACTATTAAATAAAATTTCTTATTATCCCTGTAAAGAGGAAATATTGGTATGAGGAATTAATATATTTAAATATTTTAAACAAATAAAGAAACTATTATTCGCTACTTCGCCTACATAGGTACGAGTACGATAAGCACCCCCGTTTTACCCCTTTTAGGAGGTGAATTTTCAAAATTAATTTCTTAGTGCTGACTTACGTTAAATTCTAGATAGAAAATGATTTCAGATTTAAGACTAATCGGTTTAAAATATTAACTAGCTGTTCGTCCCGGCTTCGCACGGATCCCTATTCTTTTCAAAATATTATATAGCCTATGTCACTTAGGGTTAAATGTAGCCCAACAGTGAAAGAATTTTTCAAATCGGTCCAGTCGTTTTGGAGCCTATTCAATCCAAACAAACCTTTCCTCTTAATAATATTATATAGATATTGCGTTTAATTATGTTGTCATTAATATATCAGTAAATTAAGTTTTTTATATAATTATTATAAAATAAAAATAAAATGTGGTTCGGATTCTCAGGGAAGAAGGTACGAGATTCTGTAAAATGCAACGTAATGGCAGGAAGTCGAAGCTTTCGGAAGAGACTTTAGGGCTAATGAAGAAACGACGTGAAAACCCACCCGTCACTTCGTCAGAGAAACGGATTCTAAACCGAGAGATTAGTAAACGCGTACGACACGATCTTCGGTCCTTCAATACTCTTTCGATCGAAAGAGCGATCGAGCAAAACCGGGGAGCAAAAGTGTTTGTACAATCTCTTGGAAGAAGCCACCTGACGAAGTTGACCACAGAAATTGGAGAAGTCGTTGCTTCGAAGCCGGCAGTCCTAACCGAAGTGGAAAACTTCTATGGCCGGTTGTACGCTTCGCATGCATCTCGACCTGATCCCGGAAATGAGGATCCTAGAGCCACTTTAACACGCCACTACAGCGAAGACCTGCCAGAAGTCAGTATTGGCGAAATCGAGATCGCTCTTAGACAGCTCAAAAACGGAAAAGCCCCTGGAGAAGATGGCGTTACAACAGAGTTATTAAAAGCAGGAGGTAAACCTATACTTAGGGAGCTCCAAAAAACTCTTTAACGCCGTCTTGTTTGAAGGGACAACTCCAGAGATGTGGAGTAGAGGGGTGGTCGTCTTGTTCTTCAAAAAGGGAGATAAAACCCTGTTGAAGAACTATCGACCCATTTCCTTCTAAGCCACGTCTATAAGCTGTTCTCAAGAGTAATCACGAACCGTCTTGCGCGAAGATTTGACGAATTCCAACCACCGGAGCAGGCTGGGTTTCGAGCGGATACGGCACCATAGACCACATCCACACAGTGCGGCAGATTATACAGAAGACCGAAGAGTATAATCAGCCCCTGTGTTTAGCATTTGTGGACTATGAGAAGGCCTTTGACTCGATCGAGATCTGGTCTGTTCTGGAGTCTCTGCAACGATGCCAAGTCGATTGGCGATACATCCAAGTGATGAGATGTTTATACGAAGCCGCTACCATGTCCGTCCAAGTCCAGAATCAGCAAACAATGCCTATACCATTGCATCGCGGTGTGAGACAAGGGGACGTTATCTCCCGAAATTGTTCACAAATGCAATGGAGGATATGTTCAAAACGCTGAACTGGCAAGGACGTGGCATCAAAGTAAATGGCGAGTACATCTCTCACTTGCGATTTGCTGATGATATCGTCATCGTGGCAGAAACGCTGCAGGACCTACAACAGATGCTGAATGATCTGGCTGACTCTTCTGTACGCATTGGCCTACGGATGAACTTGGACAAAACCAAGGTCATGTTCAATGAACATGTACTACCGGAACCAATTGCGGTAATATCGGCGCCGTTCTCGAAGTTGTTCAAAAATATGTCTACCTTGGACAGACATTACAGTTAGGTAGAAACAACTTCGAGGATGAGGTGGATAGAAGAATTCAGTTAGGTTGGGCAGCGTTTGGGAAGCTACGTCAAGTCTTCATATCGTCACTCCCACAGTGCCTGAAGACGAAAGTCTACAATCAGTGCGTCCTACCCGTCATGACATACGGAGCCGAAACGTGGACACTGACGGTACGGCTGGTTCACAAATTAAAAGTCGCTCAGCGGGCTATGGAAAGGGCTATGCTCGGCGTTTCTCTGCGGGATCGAATCAAAAATGAGGTGATTCGGCAGAGAACCAGAGTCATCGACATAGCCCACCGGATTAGCAAGCTAAAGTGGCAGTGGGCTGGCCATATTAGCCGAAGAACCGATAACCGTTGGAGTAAACGTGTTCTAGAGTGGAGACCGCGTCTCGGCAAGCGTAGTGTAGGACGTCCTCAGGCAAGGTGGAGTGACGATTTGCGTAGGATGGCTGGCAGGAGCTGGATGCGAGCAGCCGAAGATAGAGCAAAGTGGCGTGCAATTGGAGAGGCCTATGTCCAGCAGTGGACTGCGACGGGCTGATGATGATGATGATGATGATATAATTATTAATATGTAGGTATATAATTATAATGCTAATCTGAATAGCACATAATTTTTAAGTTCTAGATTGTTTAGCGTAAGTATCTAATAGATCACTTACACTAAAAGTACCTACTTAACACTTTTAGCGTAAGTGCTCTGTCATTTCTACTTAGGTACAACTGAAGTACACAATAAAAGAACTTTCTACTTTAAAAAAACGTTACATAATTATTTATCAAAGTTCAAACTAAAAAATATTTTTTTTTACGTAGCTCCTTGTTTTTTAACGTAATCCAAGATTATTTATGCAACAATTACCTACTATTAAACAAAACTATAATTATAAGACCGCTTACAATACGAGTGACGAAACCCATACCTGTAATTTTAATGTATACGCCAGAATTTACAACTTTACTCGCAACAAAAAGTCGTAAAAGCCATAGCTCTTTTGGTCGTAACGGTCATAGCTCGATAGTGGCGTTTACGTCAAATTCAAATGAGCCGTATTCTCAAACGTAATATAATTATACGCTACTAAACGGTACTACAGCAGATAAAGTCCGAAACAACTTAATTATCGAGTTGCCCTTTCTCAACTAAATATTAATTAAATTAATATTGGACTTACGACTTGAGGCTATTAAGATACACCCGATGTTTTACAAAAATGAATTACAATAAATTAACTTCGTTTATTAAAGCTTTTTGTAAGGCCTTTTAATATGGTTGAGTAAACTGAATGGATTGATTTTTTTATAAATAAAAATGGAAGATCAGTATGATATCGGAGCAAGTTAAATGCAGTCTTTAGGATAAAGTATACGATTAATAAATTAAACTCATTAAAAAAATATTTGTTAAATAAATTAAATAAGGTTTAAATATTTTAACGTGCGGAGCAAGGTTCGACGTAAACGCACTGTATAAAATGCATCCTTCATAAAAATAACTTTTTAATTTATTAATATGGTACTTACGCTACTTGTCTTCATTAAACTTATACAACGTAAAAATAAAGGTAAATTTTATCTAAATACTACGAGTTACATTTCTAATCATTTCTTCTAACTGAAATAAATTTGGTAAATCGAATGATCCTTTAAAAGTTGTATTGTAAGTATAATAATTGACTGAACCCTTAAAAAAAATTAAAATAAGGATACGACTGATTGCACCTGTATCTTCTCTTGATTATTTTACTTAATTATTGTTATCTCTTACAACAGCATACATTTATGTACAAATTACTTATTACAAAAACACCTGTTCGAATATTGAGAGTAGAATAAGCGACAGTTTTATAATCTTCAAACTATTACAATTCTTGTTTAAAATTATAATAGTTAAGCAATCAATTAGGTACTCAGATTCGCAAAATTTGAAACTTTAAAACATCGTTTATAATAAATATGGCCTTAAATGGAGAAATAGTACATTACGCACCGAGGCCAGTAAAATAAAAAATGTCTCAGATCACATGTAATTGTCGTCCGAGGCGAAGCCGAGGTTGACAAAAATGTGATCTGAGGCTTTTTAATTTTACTGGCCGAGGTCAGTATACTATTTTTCTGTTCGACGAAGCCAGAAAGCGGAAATTTCATTTAGCGAAGCGGCCACAAATTTGGCGCTTTCTGGCCGGAGGACGGAAAAATATATTTTTACTCCCGATTACGCTATCTGAAATTACTATTTTATAGGTAAAATAGAGATAAAAAAGTTATTTCAGATAAGACGATGATTATGATCGGGTAAGAAATATACAAAAAAATATATGTAGGTATTTCAAGGTTATTTAATCTATATTTTACAACGATATTGCGTAAAGCACTGATGTGCTATTATTAAATAAAGTAACGTATGTACATATAAGGTAATTTCGACACTCGCAAGGGTATCAAAACCTACAGGGAACTTCTAACCCGCTTAGCTTAGCCGCTTCTGCTACCTCGCTACTCCCATGTCTAAAAAAATAAAATGCAGCAGTAATGAGTGATCATTGGAAGGAAAAGTGCGATTATTCAATAAAGTAACGTATGTACATCTTCTTCTCTATTATATAAAAGAAAGTCGTGTTAGTTACTCCGTTTATAACTCAAGAACGGCTGAACTGATTTGGCTGAAAATTGCTGGGGATGTAGCTTAAAACCAGGAAAAGGACATAGGATACTTTTTATCACGTTACAGTGAAAAAAATATATAATGACAGCTGTCAAATCGTTTATTTGCCGGACGAAGTCTGCCGAGACCGCTAGTAAAATATTATAATTTTCGACCCCCGCAAGGGTATCATAACCTACAGGTAACTTCTAGCCCGCTTATGCCCATACTTCGCTACTCCATGTCTTAAACAATAAAATGCAGTAGTAATGAGAAGCGATCATTGGAAGGAAAGTGAGGCGCCGACGTCCGGCGTTCGCTACTCGATCATACGTATCATCGCTCAGTTCACAGAGTATACAATTGTAGAGAGAAATATCTTGGAATCGAACACTATAACGGATTTATAATAATCTAGATGTCCGCCCCGGCTTCGCATGAATACTTTTTTCTATAGCCTATGTCAGTCGGGATTCGTGTAGCTTCCCAATAGTGAAAGATTTTTTCAAATCGGTCTAGTCGTTTAGGAGCCTATTCAATCCAAATAAACAAACAAAACTTTCCTCTTAGTATAGACAATATGATATAATATCTGATGCCTTTACAGATTAGAATGAAACAACTATTAACTCTTAACTCCTCAATAAGTCTTTATTTACATACAATAGGTAAACATACTTATAATTTTTTATTGTACCTATGTAAAACTATAAATTATCGAAATGATTTCGAGGATATTACACAATGATACAAATCCGCCATAATGAACGATCTTAACTCGCGTATATTATTTTTATGCTTACATTCCCATATTCGTTCAAACTGCGTTCCCATATTCGTGGCAGACTTAACTAACGTAGACCATCGTCAGTTAACTCTGTCACGAGACACTAAATAAAAAAAAGTAAAAAGAAACAAGTGTAACAACTGTCAATAAACATGAATTTTTCACACCAACCCGACACCATAACAGCAAATAAAAAAACTGTAATAACAAAACACATCCTATCATTTCTTACATTACCCTATCACACATTGGTTACTCAATCAAACTTCAATTACCCGTCACGCCCCCGTCGCCTCTGTGCCGGCGTACTCTGCGGCGAGACAGGTTGCCAGGTGTAAAAATAGCGCGGTCGTCGACCGGCCTTTGCGCGGCCTTCGCTGGCAACCCACTGATCAATGCGCGGGGATAGTGAAATGAGATAGCTCGTATAATTGCGTTTTTGAGCGTAAAAAATTTTTGAAAAAAAAATGGGTGTTAATGTGGGCTATGTGTGACGTTAAATGTGCGAATTAATTCGTTATATTTTTTTATCCACAGTTTTTTTTTACATAGGAATTAAAAAAACTTTTTTTTAAATAAACAAACACTATATAAAAATTGGTGCAGTCGATCGGAAGTAATGCGCGTACATGTATATATTTCGGTGATATATTTTTATTTAAATCAATTATGTCTACTCATATCATATCATAGGAATATTATAAAATCCGAATCACAGTAAAAATATTTATACTGTAACAATTAGTTAATCATTAAACTATCACACAAAACGATGTCTGGTTCGGTTAGCTTTAAGCACATAAGCTATTGCAAATAGTCTAATAAATATAAACATAGCTTAAAACAGGTAGCATTATCCAGTATTGCTTAACCGTTATACAATTTATTAAATTAGTTGACTGCATGATGAAGCGATGCTTCTGTCTATTAGAATAGTTGTAAATAGCTTGCTAGTTGAAAATCAGATGGTCATTATTTGTTAGGTACCTTATTAAAAGTATTAACATTTCTCATTCGATTCTATGGCGATAGGGATAGTAATATCTATATATATATAAAAGAAAGTCGTATTAGTTACTCCATTTATAATTCAAGAACGGCTGAACTTATTTGGCTGGCGGGGAGGTATCTTAGAGCCAGGAAAAGGACACATACTTTTTATCACGTTCTAGTAAAAAAAAAGAACAAAATATTTATCTTATTTGTTAAAAATAGTATAACAAAACGCAACAATGATAACTGTCAAATCGATTGATTAATGCAGCGCTTCTTAGCCGGACAGGACGCAGTACGCTGGGACCGCTAGTAGTAACATAAAACAAAATGTGACATTACTTCATTAAGAAGTCTAAGTCAATACATTTAAAAATAAAATACCTACTTTGTCCGGAATGACTGACTGACGGATACACGCACGGCCTAAACCCTATCGCAGAGACCATAGACTATTGTATGACCTACGAATATGGGAACTCAAATTTCGAAGTCATTAAATCTCTTATCGTTGTTTCATTCCAATGTTAAAAAATATTCATTTTTGACTTGCACCACTGCACCACGCTGCTTCTAGTATCGTAGCCGCTCGGATCATGTGCACAAAATAAACATAAAAATATAAACGTATTTTATGTGATTGTTTTCAATTGATACGCCATTCCTTAATGCCACGATTACGCGTACATTGTAGATCGATTCTGGTAGCACTTATAGTAATTTGTTGTAGTATTTACATTAGTCTGTAATCTTAAAAAAACATGGACATTACGGGTTCATAATCTTTATACTCAGGTTTTGGAATAAAAAATTATACTTATCTAGTAAATATTTTACCATATTTAGATAAAAAAGAATGGCATTATTTTATCTTATCTATAGATTTCATTAGCGTATACTTACATATATTGTATATTTTTTTATGTTTCCATTGTTATAATTTTTCAACTTATTACATAACGTGACCTTCATGGTATGAAATTTTTTTCGCTTTTTTACATGTATGTTAAATTTTATATTTGTTAATAATTTCTGATACCTTCGCGTATTTTATTGTCCTTAAGAGCCCCCATAACGGCTACACTTGGGGTATTTTTGTAACGTACTTAGTTATTAAGTTGTAACTTATAGGTCCAAAAGAATAATTTTTTATTTCATTTTGATTACAAATAAATGCTAATGTTTTAAGTATATAACAATTTCCATAATAAAATCGTGACTACCGGATTGCGATAAAAGAAAATAAAAAAATGGTCTATATTAGAATAGACACAAGCTAACGAACTGTCACATTTATTCTTTGTCACAATTATCCTATGTCACTTGTCTGGAGCAGGTGACAACAGTATAAGTAGGCACAATAAAAGAAAGTTTAACTGTATTGTAAAGAAGACATTGTATATCAAATTTAATATTTTAAATAAATAATTTGTTACAACAAAAATACTTTTAATCAAGTTGCTTCACTATCAAATAAAAAAAATAATAGAACAATGTAAAAATCTATAAAATTTAACCAACAACAAATAACTCTGATCATTAAAATAACATGAATGTACAAAAAATAACGCAAACTCATTATCACTTAAAGTTATTCGAGCAAAATGTCTTCTTGTGAGATCTCAGAATGGCATTTGAGTGGATATTTTTTGCTTTAAAGCCTTTTTATGCCAATTAAATTACCTACAAAGGAGATCTGCTTAAGGAATTTTACATAAAACTACTTCTCTTTCATACAAATAGGAGGAAAAAAGTAAATCGAACTGGATCCCAGTACACACTAGATACTATAAGCTAAATCTGGCTTAGGTATGTATCAGTTGTTTTTTTTTTTAATAAAATACATATTACATACATAATATATTGTCAACGATTCCATGCAACCACTTTCTTACAATAACTTTACAGTTTTCATAATCGTAGCGTTTATTTTCGGAACGTCAGCCAATACAATAAAATACGCCACACTAATCCTTTTATGGTTGTTTCATTCCAATGTCGTCAGAAATAAACCACTACTATTTACTGTTTTTTAAAAATATATTTTCAATATACATCTTTACTAATAATTATTGTGAACGCGAAAGTTTCTGACAATGTATGGGTGTTTGGACGAATGGATGTATGGTTGTTACTCTTTCACGCAAACACTACAGGGGGGCTAGACAAGTGCCCAACGTTCAACGTTAACGTTAAACGTTAGCACCAAAATGTACGGGATTTGACATTTGTGACATACCTGACATTCGTTCGCGGATGTCAAATCCCATACATTTCGGTCCTAACGTTTAACGTTAACGTTGAACGTTGGGCACTTGTCTAGGGCCCCAGGGGTGGCTAGACAAGTGCCCAACGTTCAACGTTAACGTCAAACGTTAGCACCAAAATGTATGGGATTTGACATTTGTGACGTACGTGACAGTCATTCGCGGATGTCAAATCCCATACATTTTGGACCTAACGTTAACGTTGAACGTTGGGCACTTGTCTAGGGCCCAGGGTATATTTGTATATCAATATATTTTAGTATATTTATGTATTGTATTTATCATCCTTTTATATATTGTATCTATTATTTTATATGTATTATTCTTTTTGCGCCTACACATGCTCTCTGTTTGCTTTAAAGGTTGTCTGGTAGAGAATGCCGTATGGCATTAAGTCCGCCTTTTGTACATTTGTTTTTTATTGTGCAATAAAGTGTAAATAAATGTATTTTTATGACATTATATAAAGTTACTCATCGTTCGCAGACGAAGTAGTTTAACATAATTATTACTACTAGTACTTTACTTATTTTACCTATACATTTCACACTAAGTTCCATAGCGTTGACAAATTGCTTTTTCATTAAATAACATAAATCCAAATAAGTCGTTTATACTCCATTAAAGATTCTAAGAAATCACATAAAATTTGAATTAACGTATTGACACTGTATCTCAAATTATGTCCGTACATTCATAAAGAGAGATATAAAATGTCACTTATCTATGGGCGTAATAAAATGTTATTACTACGTGTTGAACGCGACCCCCTAAGTCCAAAGAGGTCGAGGAAGCTACCTTAGTAGATCAAAGAAATAACATAGGTACATGTAAAACTGGGATGGAGGTCGCGTATTATTTTTCATACTACTGTAGAAAACGGGTTTCTACTTTTATAAAAAACTAGCGGTTCGCCCCGGCTTCGCACGCATCCCTATTTTTTTTCAAAATATTCTATAGCCTTTGTTAGTCAGGGTGAACGTAGCTTCCCAACAGTGAAAGAATTATTAAAATCGGTCCAGTAGTTTTTGAGCCTATTTATTACAAACATACAAAAATAGGTACAAATCTTTCCTCTTTATAATATTAGTATATATCTACCTACTAAATTATTAATTGTATGAAAGTATAAATAAACTCAAATGGCCTTATTATATTTTTCCAATTTCCAATCCCGACATTATTTTTTCCTCTTTGTCTAAAATCCCGCAGTCGAACGGTGACGTGTTCCTTTTTTAAAATTTTCTAACAATTTATTCGACTAAGATAACGTCAAACAGCCACAAGGTTGAATTTCAACTTAACATTATAAAATATAATTATGTATATTTTTACAAAAGCTAACTATGGGGATCGTGTCATGTAAAAGGTTAAAAAGCAGTGAAATAAAAACAATAAGCGCATATTCTCTTGATTCACTTTGATCAAATACGACTACCGCATAAAGAGAAGGCAAAAAGGTGAGAAGATGGGTACGTGTTTATCTTTTTTTATTAACCACACTCCTGATTGAGACCACGAGTTTCAATCTTTAAAAGAAAAGTCTCTAAATTAATAAATTTATGTGAAGAAGGCATTAAAAGTATGAGAATACAAAGTAAGTAAATATTATTTCTTAGATTTAAAAAAAAGAAGAATAATTTAGGTACCTACATAAGAATATACGTAGTACGATGGATTGATTAATACAGCACAGCATTGCTTTGCAAACATTGAAAAAATCTTGAAAGGATATAATATATTATGGTCAAAATCAAACCAATTCTCACTTATTTTTTTATTTATATATATGCCATATGTATGCCCTTCACGCATTATGTTAAGCTTCTAGACAATGGTCTTAGTGTGAAAAGACTTGTGACAGACGGTTTTGAATGCGAAATTCATAATACTATACCTACATAATAATATATTAGTAGATAGGATTTTATACTGAGAATGAAGTCACGGGACGCTACCGTAGATTCTCACAAGCGTGAATAATGTAAAGAATCACATTACAAACATTAATTCTTTATAATCAGATACTACACAGCAAAAGCATTTTAAACGACACTAAACAACTTGAGTACAATTTATCAAGTGACAGTGACAAGCGAAGGAACAACGTTTTAACAGGAATACACCTGAAGCAAGCAACTGCAATTTTTTACCCGATCTGGAGAAGCCTTTTAAGGGTATTATAAATTGTTATCGTCAGATAACGAGTACCTCACAATTATCCCTTTTTGTTCATTTAACACCTAAGGCCCGATTGATATATGCATGTTTCTCTGACTATTTAAATAACAGGTAAGAATTAATCACACTTGATTTTATCGTGTCAGTGTAAACCTACAGGAATATGTTAAGTATATAGATTGAAATCAGATTATCATCATCAGCTCTCGTGTAAGAAAACGAGTGTGAAGTTTTCGAGACGTTCGTAAACAAAATGAAATACGCGAGTTAATCTATATCTATATATATATATCTATTATATAAAAGAAAGTCGTGTTAGTTACTCCGTTTATAACTGGAGAACGGCTGAACCGATTTGGCTAAAAATTGCTGAGGATGTAGCTAAGAACCCGGAAAAGGACATAGGATACTTAAATCGATTCTTTGCCGGGCGGGACGAAGTCTGCCGGGACCACTAGTTCCGTTATAAATATTAACTACGGTCTATCAATCGAAAATTTGTACAAAGACAAGAGTAGAAAAAATTTAGACCCTAAGTGGGATATCCGTTATAGATGTTTTATTCCAATCTATACTAATATTATAAAGCTGATGAGTTTGTTTGTTTGAACGCGCTTATCTCAGGAACTACTGGTTCGAATTGAAAAAAACTCTTTTTGTTGGATAGACCATTTATCGAGGACATAACATCACATCACGCTGCGACCAATAGGAGCGAAAAAAAAGTGGAAAATGTGTAAAAAACGGGGAAAATAACTATTCCACGCGGACGAAGTCGCTGGCAGAAGCTAGTGTGTAATAACTATGAAGGCATTAGACTTATCACACAGTGAGATAGAGAGAGATTTGTATGTCTAGAACATAATTAGAGTAAGATTTCTTGATTTCTGTTAATTCTCTATTTATTGTCGTCCACGACGCATGGTTTCCTTGTAAAAGGCTAGGGGACTAGCTCGAAGACAATAGGATAAGTTATATTAGGTGTATACTTTTCTTGTACCTCATCGCACGGCATAACCAATTTTAATATGCGTTTTATATTAAACGAAAACTTGATCCATAAACGACGCTTACGTAGCAATTTTATGACTTTTCACATGACTTTGAAAATGTACTCCTATTACAAAATCTTATATTGGTGCGAGAAAGCACCAGAAATTATTATCAAATTGTTTATAAATCTCATCAATCCACCACGTCGAGTATAAGACCTTTTGGCACCCTATAAATACTTGAACAGCCTCTCCTTTATGACTAATATATATCAAAAAGTGAGAGTGCATTTTATTCCCTCGCTACCGCAAGGCACAGAAGTCGTTATTCCACCTTCGACATTTAATTGACGTATAAATTATAATTTCAAACGGGAACTTTACTTATAGTATCACTTAGCCCACAGCCATATGACATTTGGTACCTAATAAATTAAATGATCAACGATTAAGGTAGGCATAAAAAATCAACACTTCAAGCCATTACGATGATAAAATAAGACTGTTCTTGGATCAAAATAAGTTGTATAAAACTGATGTGCGAGTCATTCTCGCAATCGAAGGGTACCGTATCTACATACCTAAATATTATAAAAATGAATCACTGAAATATATGTACGCCTATAACTTCCTATCGGCTATTGTTTATGATTGATAAGATCAGGAAAAGGTTAACTGAAAATGCTCGCAAAATTATACCTACAGTTTAAGAAAACTTTACGTAAGTAAATATTAAAGTGGTAAACTGTCAATGACACCAACTATTGAATAAATGTAATGCTTTGCCAGTCAAGCTAATGTCTCCCGGGACCGCTAGTTATGTAGAAAAACAGCAAAAATGTTTGTTTTATGAGAGCCAAATCTACCTTCTATCTTCTATCTATATATATTATATATATATATATATATATATATATATATATAAGAAAGTCGTGTTAGTTACTCCGTTTATAACTTAAGAACGGCTGAACCAATGTGGCTGAAAATTGCTGGGGATGTAGCTCAGAACCAGGAAAAAGACATAGGATACTTAAATCGATTCTTTGCCGGGCGGGACGAAGTCTGCCGGGACTACTAGTATATATATAAAAGAAAGTCGTGTTAGTTACTCCGTTTATAACTCAAGAACGGCTGAACCGATTTGGCTGAAAATTGGCGGGGAAGTAGCTTAGAGCCAGGAAAAGGACATAATTTTTTTTATCACGTTCCAGTAAAAAAAAAAATCAGCACAAATTTAAAAAATAGTTTAACAAAACGCAACAATGACAGCTGTCAAATCGATTGCCGGGCAGGACGACGTCTGTCGGGACCGCTAGTAATTGTATATTTTTATTTAGTATTCTGCCATAGCTAATAGCATTACTTTCTGTGGAAAATTCAACGGACTATCTGACTCCATAAGCTACAACCTTACGAGATTCGAACGGATAGCGAAATCTTGGAAATAGGGTTACGGAACCCTAAAAAAAAGGGTAACTTGAACGACGCTTTTTTATACCAGACTTTATTTTAAATTAAAACTGCAGCTACGTAAAGAATGTGGTCCAGAAATACTATTTAAGTCAAGTAAAATCATTACACACGTAACGAGTATCATTATAGTACTGTATCGCTCAGTAGTCCTTTAAATAAATGATTACATTCAGGGTAATTGATTTTAAAACATTCTGTCCGTCATTTTGAATGCACTGTGGTTAGTACGTCGTTGCCTCACAGATTGTGCTGGCCATTACAATAATCACTGATACATGCAATTATTCTTATAAAATTAGCCCATGGCTTTATATTGTAGTTTTTTTTGCATTTTATTTGGCTTGAGAAGAAAAAGTTACATTGATTATGGGTTGAAATAGCTTGATCAGTTGATTAAGAAATCATTCGTTTTGCTTTCGAATTAAAAAACCGCTTACCGTTAAGACAAGATAATCAGACCTGGTCGATCATGGATCATTTATAAGATTTGCATTTGCAATTAGGACCTACGGGAGTAATACTTAGGAAAGTTTAAAACAATATAAAACCATAACGATGAAACAATTATAACGATTAACTCGCGTAGTTTATTTTGTTTCGGAAACTTTATAGTTGCCAATGTCTAATAATCGCGAAGGCATCAGACTATAACCAGAATTAGAAAATTAACAAGAATTAGCATAAGTAATATAATATTCTGCTATTTACAACTATAGGTAATTCAAATAACTACAGACTAAATTTCGCCTACCATAAATATGGCATAAATAGGTATACTCGATACATAGGTAAAATACTCAATGTCCGACCATTGGGCTGTCTATCTGTTGATATCATGGGCGTGCATTCCATACAGGCTCGGTATCCCAAGTGTCTACCCTGATGCCCGATTAGCACCTCACACTGCACGAGAGAATATTATTATAGGAATCTATTACGACAGTCGAATGGCATTTTTTGTCATAATATAGATGTCAAATCGAATCATTTATTAGTACTTAAGTGGCGTGAATCTACTAGAGCTTCATGAACGAATGACTATTTTTTCTAAGTCAATATTATATTATACAATTTTAAATTATATACTAAGCAAAAAAAAAAGTAAAGTTTGTATTAATATTCTAGTAGTAGTAGTTAAAATATTCTAGTGGTGGCATCCGTTCATTAGCATGAACCCTCCAGTATGTTTAGAAAAATATGTCTCAAGGCTATACTCCGTACCTACGTAGTTACTTTTTCCAATAAACACAAGCAATTTTAACTCTTTCTACAATTTTAACAGACAGTAATTTAAACGTCATTACCTTTTCACATTGAAATGAAAGTGTTAAAGACCTCAAGTGTTGGGTTAATTTGCAAAAAACGTTAATAAAATGCGAATACATCTTGAAAAAAGTGTATCATAAATAACAAAATACACATTTAGCGGAACTGGAGTGGAACTTCTGTTATCTTATAAATTAAGTCGATGACAAATGAGTTTGTTGTTTTTATGTTAATTTTCGTTTTTAATTGTGCGAGCGGCTGTGTTACTGGTTCAACGGTAAACGCCACATGTTCAAAATAAAACAGCAAGTTCCTAACTTGCAAATACATATATAGCGGAACAAATTATGTGCATCTGCTAAATTAACCCCAATCTAGAATAATTAGGATTTGTATTATTCTTAATTATGTAGATATATTTAACTTAGCACCGTCAGCGTCAAATATTATAATTATAATTAGTGAACGAAAACTGGCCTATTAGTTATCTAGCAAATAAATTGCCGCTACAGACGAATTTTGCATTTTTAGTATATATTCTTAATTAGCAAAATAAATGTAACTTCTAAATAGTCACTTAAATTAAAACTACGATTCGTTCCTCAAAACTCACGTACAATTGTGTACACTTTATTCAATAAATAGAATAGCCTTTTTAGTAAATTCGCTTTCAATTTTTGACTAGACGGTCATTGCCCTGCCTTGCTCGAGTAAACAGCGAAGCTTGCCCGTAATACCACAATACGAATTACACCCAGTAATGTAACTACGTATTTAAGATAAGAAAGGAAGAAAATACATTTATTTCATGCAAAACACATCAAAAAATACCCTATATTTCATTTTTAAATGATAATCCTACAAGAAATGCATGGGTTTATTTTGTTGTAAGTAATCTAGATTTTAAAGTTATTATAATACTTAACCTATAATACGTAGATGCAATTTGCAAGGATCATCTTCTTAAAGTAATATAATATATATTTGTTAAAGCGTTTTTTATTTTTACGGCCTATTTACTTTACCGTCAACAGCAACATGTCCTTTTTCATGTTTGAATTCAAATAGGTAAGTTTAAAAAAAAACTTGAACTACTAAACCTTTAGTGAGCGAGCAATCCAACTCAACAGCCAACTGCCACTTTCATCTATACTATTGTGACAATGCACGTCGTGCGTAAAAGCATACCGTCAAATAAACTGCCTACCCCGCCCACACTGCACGCACCTGATTGTGACATAACCAAGTTGTTGACCCTTCGAACAGTACTGGGGATGATTCAGCCGTTATTCAATCTAATCATTTAACTGAATGGTTCAAGTATGTTTCGTAAGTCTAATCTCATAATGAAACTTAATCTGTTATGTTAATTATAATAATGCAGTCGCTTAAGGTGGGTTAACTGTGGTGAAGCTAAGCTAGAAAATATTATAGCTTTGGAATAAATTATACCTACCAGTATATGAATTGGAATGAAATGACTATAGGTACAATTTTTTATTTGACTCGCGTATTTTATTTAATTTGCTGACGTTTCGAAATCTTTGTAATTTCCACATTCGTAACACTACTAACCTGACAATAGCCTAACGTTAAAGGTGACTTTAAATTATGCAAAGTATTTTATAGGTTACAAAATTTACAACTAGGTATGTATCCACCTTTAAAATAAAAAATAGTTATGTTGCATTCTACTCATAAATTAACTATTTTACAAAAAAATAACAAATGGACCCCCTATTCTAATGTGAACCGCGAAGGCATCAGGAGTTGAAAATCATATTATTACTAATTCGATGAATTATTAATTATTATTCTTTTTCTTATATATGTATAAGCGGAGATAGAACCGAAGCGAAATTTACTTCATTGAGAAGAACTTATTCTGAAGATTTTATTTAATACTAGCGGCCGGGCGGCCCCGGCAGACGTCGTCCTGCCCGTCCGATTGTTTTGTCAAAGATCTGTCAAAGTCTTCTGTCACTTCTTCATAAGGCTTCATATTTTTCCCGTTTTTTACACATTTTCCACTGTTTCTTCGCTCCTATTGGTCGCAGCGTGATGTTATATAGCCTAAAGCCTTCCTCGATAAATGGTCTATCCAACAAAAAAATAGTTTTTGAATTCGAACCAGTAGTTCCTGAGATTAGCGCGTTCAAACAAACAAACAAACTCTTCAGCTTTATAATATTAGTATAGATCAGCTAACGATTAAGAAGTAGATACCTAATTACCTCGTAATTTCAATTTTAAATCTGACAGTGCAGAATCTAAAATGAAATACCAACATTCTATTTACGTCACTATTCCATCAAAGCAGCCAACATAAGGAATTCTAAAAATGACTTCCATGAACATCTAGTACCACTAACCCATTAAATCTTTATTCCCTAGCATGCATTGGAAAGCGGACTTAACCAAACATGCAATCGTTCGTCCGATTTTACAAATGATAAACCAAAGCTGACGGATCGTTTAAAATACTTTAACTATGTGTAATACGTCAACGGTGTTATTACAGATGGTATGTGATTGGGAGATACAGTACATTGTTAGTAACAGGTTTGTTTGTGTGCTTCTGTTTAACTTATCTTTTGTTTGTTGATGCCTTGTTGTGCAATGGTTATAACCTTTTTTAAGGCTTAAGAGCCTCCTTTCAGGAGTCTCGCCACCCGTCCGGTTTTGCAGTGAAGGCCCATTAGCTGGCCAACTGCGCTTCAGTATTCAATAAGAAAAAAAAAAAGAAACCTTTTTAGGTCCTTTACACTTATGACAAGTGTTGCCAATTTAGCGATTTTGTCGCTAGAACTAGCGACTTTTACTTAAGGCTTAGCGACCAAAAAAAAGTTTTGACGACAAAAATAGTTTAGCGACTTATCTGGCGACTTTTGGAGTACAAATCAAAACAGTTCTGGGAGCCAATAATAGATACATTTTTTGTCAAATCGACACAGAATTATTAAATGCCAAGAGATACATAATATGGAAAACGACAAACGCGATAGCGCACCAAATTCAAACTTTATTTAATTGAAGTTCCATTTGTATATTATTATGGGGGGGGGGGTCCCCGAACTATTTATGGTTATGTTTTAGTTTTAGCGACTTTCTGGCGACTTTTGACTTTGAGTTTAGCGACTCGAAGTTCTAGGAGTTGGCAACACTGCTTATGACCTAACTATCACTGATTTTTTCCCCTCTTCCCACTATGAAATGCGGAGACAACTACCAGCTGATTGTTTTCCCGACGACGAACTTGGGGCCTAGACAAGATGTCAACGTCCAACGTTAACGCTGAACGTTGGCACCAAAGTGTATAGGATGGCATCCGCGAACGACTCACGTACGTCACAAACGTTCGCGGATGTCAAATCTCATACATTTTGGTCGTTTCGTTTAACGTTAACGTTGACGTTGCATGTTGGCACCTTGTCTACGCCCCCTTGACCGCTAGTCAGCGTTACGCTGTGCTCAGACTTGTCACTTTGAAATACGGTCGAGACAACTACTAGCTGATTGTTACCGCTGCGAAATACAATTTTTACCCCAGCTTAAGAACCCATCGATACTAAAAAAATCTTCCCTAAAATTACATAAGGCTGAGGTGGCTGGGTTTCACTCTACGTACTGATTTATACTAATATTAAAAAGGAAAGGTTTGTTTGTTAGTTTAGATTGAATAGGCTCCATAACGGCTGGACTGATTTCAAAATGTTTTCACTGTTGGGAAGCTACACTATAATTCCCGAGTGACATCCTAATCCTTATCCTAACTAATATTATAAATGCGAAAGTAACTCTGTCTGTCTGTCCGTCTGTCTGTCTGTTACGCTTTCACGCTAAAACTACTGGACCGATTTAAATGAAATTTGGTACAAAGAAAGTCTGGAGCCCGAGAATGAACATAGGTTACTTTGTAACCGACTTCAGAAAAGGAGGAGTTCCCCGCGGACGAAGTCGCGGGCAGAAGCTAGTAGGCTATAAAAAAAAGATCCGTGCGAAGCCGGGGCGGACAGCTAGTATAATATATATCAGTGGTCTATATTAATTTATATCACACGTAGCACTTATCTAGTGTGTACGGTAACACCCGTTCTAGTGAAAGCGAAATCTATAATAGCCAATAAATTTATACAAAAAAAGAAAAAAAGTGCACGCACCAAATTTGAAAAAAGACCGTAATTGTACATAACCGGCACTGGGAGGTCCGAGTACAGCCAGCAAAGACAAAACATGCTACATCATCTTCGTATTCAAGTATCAAATGTTTGATATTTAATACTTAAATTGTGTTGCCAACGGTCCTCACGACACCCGTGACAATCGAGTTAAGTTTTTTACCTATTTTTTGTCGAACACTTTTTAGTGGAAGAAAGTGATCGAAAAACGATTATGTTAGGAAGCTTTTATGTTTCCACTAGCTTTTGCCCGCGATTCCGCGTGGTATTAGTAATTACGGCAATTTATCTAATCTGCCTTGTGAGTATTTTTTTTATAAACTTTAAATTACATTTTTATTTATACCTAAGTAAACAAAATCCAAAGAAAAAGTTTCGTTCTAGCTTGAAAAATGTTTTTACAATCTTTGAATATGATTTTTAATAATATCTAATCAACTACCTACTTAAAACATTTTTTTTTAAAGTTCTAGCTTTAAAAATGACGATTGTTTCATACAACATTTTATCTCCCCTTTAACCCATTACAACCCTTTTTTCGCAATCAAAGCCTATGACCTTTCTCAGACTTTAGACTATCTGTGTACCAAATTTCATTTAAATCGGTTCAGTAGTTTTAGCTTGAAAGTGAGACAGACAGAGTTACGTTCGCATTTATAATATTAGTTAGGATTACTGTGAGAGTCGTAACAACACGCGTTGCGTGCTCATAATTTGCAAAATATTGCATTTGCCTAAAACGCTCAGTAATAGCTTAGGGGAAAAGTGAAATTTAACAAAACACTATGACTGTAATAATGTTTGTTTCCTCGATCATTATTCGAGTCACTTTTTGTTGAAATTGTAATATTTCGTGACTACGAACACACGTCAAAACTGCAACAAAACTCTTACCTATTCAACTAAGTACTAGGTATATAAATTATTATTTATTATTTACTACAATGTATCATTGAAATTAAACTATGCGGTTATTACACATTGGAATTGAACAATCATAACGGATAGTTTTGAAAACGTCAGCAAAAGAATAATTAAAAATACGCGAGTTAAATCTATACTAATATTATAAAGCTGAAGAGTTTGTTCGTTTGTTTGTTTGAACGCGCTAATCTCAGGAACTACCTACTGATTCGAATTCAAAAATTCATTCAAAAATTTTTTGTTGGATAGACCATTTATCGAGGAAGGCTTTAGGCTATATATAACATCACGCTGCGACCGTTTGGAGCGAAGAAGCAGTGGAAAATGTGTATAAAACGGGGAAAATATGAAGCCTTATGAAGAATTACTATTCCACGGGGACGAAGTCGCGGGCACAGCTAGTAATAACATAATTATGGTTTGATACCTACCATTAATTTAAATGATACTAAGACAAGAGTAAAAAAAATCAGGAAACCAATGAGTCACTGATTAGTTGATCCAATTGCGCTATGGGTATCCATCTATAGTGTAATTGGGTAAAATTACGGTACCTCGTGTTAAGGTATCAATGTGGGTTCAAATCCCACTGAGGTCTCTATTTTTTTCTACTCTTATCGCAGTAAAAATATCTTTATAATCTATATAAAACTATAGCTAGGAAATAATTTCTGATACCTTCGCGGTTAATACACATTGGAATGAAACAAGTATAACGGATTTAACTGGTGCATTTTATTTTATTTGCTGTCATTACTAAAACCAGTTTCCATATTCGTAGCAAAACTGAGCTGACGATAGTCTAACGCTTAAGTTTTCAAAAAGTCAGCAAAAAAAATATGCGAGTTAAATCCGTTATAATTGTTTCGATTTTCATATAAGTAGTTAGTATTTTTACATTTCTACGTTAACTTTGTTGCAATTTCGTTGAAGTTAGACTAAATGCGATGCAAGAATGGTATTATTATCTTAATCTATTCATAATTGCATATTCATATGGAATAATTTATCAGAGTAATATCCATATAGTAATTAAACTGATTAGTTACTTACACGGTTAATTGGTTTAGTTAAGATAAATTTTATTACGGAAAAAAACACGTGTTTCAGTTATTTACGCAACTTTGCTTTTGAATAAAGCATATTTAGAGACATGCCTATGCGCTTTTTGTTAACAAAACAATCCTAAACTTTGGCATTAGACTATTGTCAGCTCAGTCGTGCTACAATTATGGTATCTGTAAAGATTTCGAAACGCCAGCCAATAATAAAATACGCGAGTTAAATATTTTTATAGTTGTTTCATTCATATTATAATAATATTATTCCTAAAAGATATTTATAATGCACGGCTAGATGGCCGCATATAATATCATATAATATCTTATATCTAGGAAACACTTCAGATGGTTTCGTTTCGAGAACTTTACAGCTGCCATATTCGTAGCAGACTGCTTTGACGGTACGCTGAGGAATTCATATTAAACTAACTACGTAAGTATTTTTTACTAAAGTAAAATTGAATATAAAAATATATGTAAGTACCTACCTTACTTACTCTAGACTCACTCTAGATGATACAAAGTCCTTACCAACCACCCTGTAGGTACCACACAAGCAAGGGCGCGCTTTTCACAAAAGCAAAATGTCATAAATATACTTAGTGCTTCTCCCAGTTCTCAAAGTAACAAAAGCTATAATATATTACTGATTTCACCTTACGGTGTTGTCACCGGCATTCATATTACGGGCTCACGGTTATGGTAATGTATGGGTTATTTCTTGAAATATTAATATTATTTGAGCTAGCCCATTCAGTGCATATTGCACGTAATCCGTGCTATGTCCCGCCCGAGCGCACAATGGAGATGGCTTACAGTAGAAACGGTTAAAGATCCCACACGTTGCTTGAAACATACGGCTTTTTTGTTTGTGTCATAGTCTTAAAAAAAACATATCTGACTTCAGGGAATAAACGTTAATAAAGCTGATGTATTACTAGTAGGTAATAGTAAATAGTTGACTGAAATAATAGAGGTACAATCCTACATATAATATGTCGCAAATTGATAACAAGATGGCAGCGTAGAAAAAATATTAGAAAATTCAACTTCATTTTCTGTATAGAGGTAAATGAAATTGAACCAATAATTGTGTTAAAAAAGAAAATATTTTGTACATTTATTTAAATAATCTGTATAACGTAAGACCTAAATGTAATAAATAAGTACGTGCCAAAAATTATAATTATCTATCCCTACTAATATTATAAATGCGAAAGTAACTCTGTCTGTCTGTCTGTCTGTCTGTCTGTTACGCTTTCACGCTAAAACTACTGGACCGATTTAAATGAAATTTGGTACAAAGAAAGTCTGGAGACTAGGAAAGGACATAGGCTACTTTTTAACCGACTGCAAAAAAGGAGGAGTTCCACGCAGACGAAGTCGCGGGCAGAAGCTAGTTATCTATATAATATAAAGTTCTTATCAACCAAAAAGTTTTCTAAAACGATTTAGTCCCTAACCTATCCAAAGTGCATGCAAAAATGCAACAGCAAACCTACTGCAGTTTTCCCTTCATTGCAGTTAACGGCCTTACAGGACGCCAACGTGCGAGGACATCGCAGCCCTACCATTGTTGCGTCACCTTGATTTATACTCGATCGCCGCCTTTGTGTGACAACTCTATGCTCGAGTATAATCGTAAATAAACTGGAAAAATAAACGAAAACACGCTTGACTGGTGCGTGAGTTCGTGGAGTACCACTGTGCACTTTTTCAGTGATTTACGGCGTTAGAAATT
This sequence comes from Polylopha cassiicola, assembly GCA_038024825.1. Classification (NCBI taxonomy): domain Eukaryota; kingdom Metazoa; phylum Arthropoda; class Insecta; order Lepidoptera; family Tortricidae; genus Polylopha; species Polylopha cassiicola. Next base: position 4,108,986 of record CP149054.1, on the reverse strand, counting down.
ATTTTATTTCAAAACGAAAGTTAATTATAATGTAGATACGTTTATTAGTTCCTACTTTGGTTAAATTATGTTATTATATAAAAGAAAGTCGTGTTAGTTACTCCGTTTATAACTCAAGAACGGCTGAACCGATTTGGCTGAAAATTGGCGGGGAGGTAGCTTACAGCCAGGAAAAGGACATAGGATACTTTTTATCACGTCAAATGGATTCTTTGCCGGGTGGGACGAAGTCTGCCGGGACCTCTAGTATATATATAATGGATGTAACTACTATTTATTATAATGCATTAAAATCGTAAACCATTTTGATGAATAAGCTTTATACGTCCATAAAAAATTAAAATAAATTATATTGTTATTATATGGGTAGGTAGGTACTTAGGTACTTAAGTTGCTTTAATTCTTTCAATTTGATGCAATTAAATTTAAATTCTATAAAATTGAAGCATTTAATTCGCAATTAATTAATTACACTAACTCAAAACTCAACGAACCAATATTTAGTAAGACATCTAGTACCAATATTATGAATCATTCATTACCATTTTAATTTATTTTCATTGCAAATAACTCGAAGAAAATAGAAACACACCCCTTTTGCATATTCATCTATGCTCGTTGCTTATAACTTATGTCTTCCGATATCCAGTTCAAAAATGCATAAAGTTTCTTGGAAATCGGTTGACAGTTACGCCCTTTTTATACCGATTTGGATGCGACGTTTGTATTGATTTTGTCAGAAATGTCTGCGCCGGCGACGGTATGATTTTATCAGTGTCGTGAATGGCGAGACGATGTCATCAATATAAAAAGTTGCTATGTTGTATTGGTTTTGTAGTTTATTTCATCGGGACAAGTTTAAAGTAAAATAATCATTAATAGTTTGAAACTTTTTTCAAATGGGACTTTTATAGTTAACGCGCCAATGGACGATCACTTATATTATACTAGCTTCTGGACGCGACTTCGTCCGCACTGGAACTCCTCCTTTTTTGCAGTCGGTTAAAAAGTATCCTATGTCCTTTCTCAGGCTCCAGACTTTCTTTGTACCAAATTTCATTTAAATCGGTCCAGTAGTTTTAGCGTTAAAGCGTAAAAGACAGACAGACAGAGTTACTTTCGCATTTATAATATTAGTTAGGATAGTTAGGATTATATTATGTAGAAAAATAGAATCTTTTCCATTCAATAAGATCAAAATATAAGCATAATCGGACAACGGATTAAAAAGATACAGTAAAATTGGGTTACTTTACCCCTTGGGTTACTTGCCCAACCAAATCATCAATGTCTAATTTGAACCTACCGTAAAATTTGCCACTTAATTATTTTTTAATTTTAGTGAACTAATTAAATAATAAAATATGAAAATAATTGTGTTAATAATTGGAACATAGTCAAAACAAAGGGTTAATGTAACTTCTTTGACAAAGTCGTATTTTTTTCTTAAGGTCGTATTTTAAAATTGTAAATAAAAATGCATAGATAATATGCTTAAGCTCAAAAACGTATCTTCATAAAAACATGAAGGAATCGTTGCTTATATAACAATTGTATTTAAAGAAAAGAAAACGAAAAATGCTTAAGAGGTCAACTGGGTTGAACTGACTAGTTATCTAAAAATACACCATTTAAAATTAACGTAAAACTGGTGTACTTACTTGGCACAACACCGTCTGAACTCGTATTCCGGTTTTTGGATACCTGAAAATAAAAAAAGTATTAATAGACTATTGAGCGTGTTACAAAAAATATAGCAAGAAGTAGATTTAAAAGCAAGGCACGCATTATCTAGAGATTATAGTCTAAATATGCGTTGGTTAACATTTTTTAATACAAGTGCACTTTGCATGTTGAGTAAATAGTTATTTTCTAGGTTATTTTTAAACCTTTTGATATAATAATGCTTGAATAGAGACATCACTAATACCATTATTTTTTGATCAAAAGTATTTAATAATTTCTGATGCCTTCGCGGTTATTACACATTGGAATGAAACAACTATTAACGGATTTAACTCGTGTATTTCATTTTATTGGCTAACGTTTCGGAGCCTTTACAATCCAATTGAATACCAATGAATAGGTACGTACTTAAATTATTCCTCATTTAAGTAGGTACCTACGCGGCTTTCAATATATCGGATTTAACTCGCGTATTTTTATTTTATTAGCTGACGTTTCGGATTCTTTACAGTTTCCATAATCGTAGCACGACTGAGCTGACAATAGTCTAACGCTAAACTGTAAAGAATAACGCGTCAGCTAATAAAATAAAATAAAAATACGCGAGTTAAATCCGTTAATAGTTGTTTCATTCCAAAAGCATTTAAGTTTTGAACGTATGTTTGTTTGAATATAACTTGAGTATCGTTTATCTGATCTTCAGGAAATTTGGTAAGCCGGTAAATGACCTTTATGTAAATTTTGTATTAAAATATTATTTTTATCGTATAAGGGGTTATGAAGATATAAGTACCTCAATACAAATATAATGAGGTCACCGAAACGAGCTCCTAGTAAGTATAACTAAATTAAATCAATTCATGCGAAAATGATGCTTATTTAAGTGATATTGACACATTTGAATATAACTATAAACTATGAACTATAAACGGATTTAACTGCGAATTAAATTATTGGCTGACGTTTCGGAAAAGTTACAGTTTCCATAATCGACCAACAAAACAATAATAAATAGGTAGGCGTAGTCTGAATTTAATCCTTGGAATATCCCTCTCAATTTAACAATATGAAGTTTCGAATTACAGATATAAAATGAAATCGTAATTTATCAAATGTGTACAGATATTTTATTCAAAACATTACAATTGTGCATCAGCCAAATGAATCGCCAGACTACCCTTTAAATAAAAATACCCTGCATTTTCACAGCTTCATAAATTGCTCGAAGGTACGAACAAAATAAATAGCCAGCGTTTAATCTTACGTGTGATATGCATATTAACTATGCAAAAGGTTTTATTGAAAACTGCGCGCACGCATATAATGCGCTTCTGCGCAACTGTCTCCCTCACACCTTAGAGTCAAACAAGGACAGATATAAAATCTCCGACGCATTAAGCGCTTATATTTATAGTTTAAGTTGAAAAAGTTTAAATAGGTCATTTAAGTGATATCGTTATTTTTTTCTGTCTTAATGAAAAGGTTTAATTGAGTTTGTTTTTTAGTTATAGGTATAAAAAAAATATTCCAAGCAATAATTTAAGTTGGTAATGTGGATAACATAATAAAAACAACAAAACAAATATTGCAATAAAACCACTATAACGGATTTAACTCGTGTATTTATACTAATATAATAAATAGGAAAGGTTTATTTGTTTGAATTGAATATACTCCAAAACAACTGGACCGATTTGAAAAAAAAAACACTGTTGGGAAGCTACGTTTACCTTGAGTAACATAGGTTATAGAATATCTTGAAAAAATTAAGGATCTATTCGAAGCCGGGGCGAACCGCTAGTTTTATTATATTTGCCAACGTGTCGAAACCGTTACAATTCCCATAAAATAGACCTTAGAGTCTATCTTCAGCTCACTACGAATATGGAAACGGCAAAAAAAAACGCGAGTTAAATCCGTTATAGTCGTTTCATTCCAATGTGTAATAACCGCGAAGACATTACAAACATACTACATCCCTACTTAATATTATAAATGCGAAAGTAACTCTGTCTGTCTGTCTGTCTGTCTGTTACGCTTTCACGCTAAAACTACTGAACCGATTTAAATGAAATTTGGTACAAAGATAGTCTGGAGCCTGAGAAAGGACATAGGCTACTTTTTAACCGACTGCAAAAAAGGAGGAGTTCCACGCGGACGAAGTCGCGGGCAGAAGCTAGTAATATTATAAATGCGAAAGTAACTCTGTCTGTCTGTCTGTCTGTTACACTTTCACGCTAAAACTACTGGACCGATTTAGATGAAATTTGGTACAAAGAAAGTCTGGAGCCTGGGAAAGGACATAGGCTACTTTTTAACCGACTGCAAAAAAGGAGGAGTTCCACGCGGACGAAGTCGCGGGCAGAAGCTAGTCAAATATAAATCAATTAAAACAAAACGCGTATAAAATATAGGACTGTTGGTCACTCGATCTTCTCCATTTATCAGATATAAGATACCATCAAAATCACACTAGGAATGATGTAAGGGTAAGTACAAATTATAGTACTCGAACAAAACAGGCGTGGCTTACACGGTTTAGCGAAGGAAGTCATCAATACTAGACCACATCTACCTAGTACATCTACCTGGTATAAGTACCAAGTATACTGCCTAGTATAAATACCCGGTACGTATAGCCATCGCGATGATGTTATAGATAATGGAATAATCTTTTATAGGCATTTCTTACGCATTTACGGTAGTTAGACAATTAATTATGCTGGTCTATTACTTGTAATGTTTCAGCTTCCTGTGGCGAAATTAGATATTGGTACAGTTAGCTAAATGACACGCTCGACCACCTTGAATGGGTCTGCTTATCTATACTAATACTAGCTTCTGCCCGCGACTTCGTCCGCGTGGAACTCCTCCTTTTTTGCAGTCGGTTAAAATGTAGCCTATGTCCTTTCTCAGGCTCCAGACTTTCTTTGTACCAAATTTCATTTAAATCGGTCCAGTAGTTTAAGCATGAAAGCGTAACAGACAGACAGACAGACAGAGTTACTTTCGCATTTATAATATTAGTAGGGATTATAAAGCTGAAGAGTTTGTTTGTTTGTTTGAACGCGCTAATCTCAGGAACTACTGGTTCGAATTCAAAATTTTTTTGTTGGATAGACCATTTATCGAGGAAGGCTTTAGGCTATATAACATCACGCTGCGACAAATAGGAGCGAAGAAACAGTGGAAAATGTGTAAAAAACGGGGAAAATATGAAGCCTTATGAAGAATTACTATTACTATTCCACGGGGACGAAGTCGCGGGAACAGCTAGTATTTAATACTAGCGGTTCGCCCCGGCTTCGCACGGATCCCTATTTTTTTTTTCAAAATATTCTATAGCCCTATGTCACTCGGGAATAGTGTAGCTCTCGACTTTTTCTAGCTCCCAACAGTGAAAGAATTTCAAATCGGTTGTTTGTGAATGAAAAGAAAGAAGGAAATGTTGAATCAGTTGTTTTGGAGCCTATTCAATCCAAACAAACCTTTCCTCTTAATTATATTAGTGTAGGTAGTATGCCGGAGAGTTCAATCTTAAGAACGACATAACGAATGGTTAACTAATTTTTATTCCAAACTAGCGGTCCCGGCAGACGTCATCCTGCCCGTTCGAAATTCAAATTAGGTAACTTTAGTTAGACAACGTTTGTATGGGAAAAGAAAAGGGCTGTTTTAGGGTTTTCCCGGCAATTATTCAATTTTTTCTGTAAGACCCATCCGCCGTAAGAACCATCCTTGGACTTCAACGAACATTTAAAAAAAAAATTGGCCAAATTGGTCCAGGCGTTGTCGAGTTATGCGCTTACCAACACATTTTGCTATTCATTTTTATATATAAAGATTTCGGTTTAAAAAATAATAGTGTGCATTATATTTCAGTAGTTAGGTAAGTATCTACAATTTAAGATGGCTACGGCCAAACCGAAACTTTTTAATTCCCTAACCGAGGCACAGATTGTAAATGGTCAGTCGGAAGCACCTAGTAACATATTATTCACGCATTACTTTTTATTTTATTTATTTTCTCGGTTTTCCAGCCAGCATGTAAAACAGGTTCAAGTGGTGGAACAAGAGTGGTAATTCGGCTTGTTGATTCAATACAGCCTATCTTTTGTTTGCTTTATTGTCAATACGATAAAGGTCATAATAATAAAATGCAATCGTTGAAATCTGACTTTAACGAACTCGCATAAAGGGATGCAGAATTTGCTTATCTTAAAAAGGACTATAAATAACGTTAAATAAACCAAAACTTACAGCGCAAGTATAATTCACAGATACAGATGTTGATATATTTAATAGTTCGACATTTAAATCACAAGATATACATTGAAAATAAAATTGTAAAACAAATCAGGAAACAATATACCTGACGTAATAATTTCTGATGCCTTCGCGGTTTTTATTTGTTGTGAGACTATTCAGTATTAGACTGTTCAGTGTGACACAACTCAGTATAAGATTATTCAGTGTTAGAGTATTCAGTAGTAGAGTCTAATAATTAGACTATTCAGTATTAGACTTTTCAGTATGAGACTATTCAGCAGGTACCTATAAGACTATTTAGTGTTAGAGTATTAAGTATTAGACTATTCAGTGTTACACTATCCAGTATTAGAGTCTAGTAATTAGACTATTTAGTGTGAGACTATCCAGTATTAGAGTCTAGTAATTAGACTATTTAGTGTGAGACTATTCAGTATTAGACTGTTCAGTGTAAGACTATTCGGTATAAGACTATTCAGTGTTAGAGACTAATAATTAGATTATTTAGTGTGAGACTATTCAGTATTAGACTGTTCAGTGTGAGTCTATTTAGTGTTAGAGCATTCAATATTAAACTATTTAGTGTTAGACTATAATAATATGGTCATAGTGTCTTTAGGACTACCTCCCAGAGCGCACAATGGAATTTGCCCTACATTAAGTGGCTAGTCAGTTCTAATAAGTTGAATTCTTACACGCATTGATGCAGTGGTATGAACCACAGCCTTTATTGTGCAAGCTGCTGCACTTCGTATTGTTTTAAACCATATTATAGTTTTAATTTATATTAGAAAAAAATGTTATACGTATTCCGTCTTAAAATTATTTTTACCTGATTAACGTTTGTTTTCAAAACGTACATTGTGCAGTTAAAAATATGAGTTTATTTGAATAAAATTAATTTAACTTCTTTGTGAAACTTTTACTTGATGATTTATGTGATATTATAAAATAATTAAAACGGTAAAGTGAATTTTAGAAAGTATATTTAAAAAACGTTATAAAAATGCACTTATGTATAGTAATTATGCCGGATATGTAAATAATAGCTGTTTAAGTATATTTTTATTTCTTGACACTATCGTTAAAATTTTAGCACATATTAAATAACTGGCGAAAGTGAGTTATTTCACATTGTAGAGTGAGATCCCAGTCACTCTAGACTTACGTAACTTTAGGGAAGATGACAGTATTAGGATTGGTAGTCTATACTTCTATACTAATATTATAAAGAGGAAAGGTTAGTTTGTTTGGATTGAATAGGCTCCTAAACGACTGGACCGATTTGAAAAATTCTTTCACTGTTGCAAAGCTGCACTATTCCCGAGTGACATAGGCTATAAAAAAAAGGGGATCCGTGCGAAGCCGGGCGTACAGATAGTATAAAATAAATTTGAACAGAAATGCATACTCGCTAAGCTAAAAGCGGGGCCGGTATTAAAGGTGAAAAAAAATATAGCAAATATTGCATTTTTTTCCATTCGATCAGGATAATAAGTTTCCTATGTCCGTCTCTTGGTTCTTACTTTCCTCCCAATTTTCAGCAATCTTTTTCAGCCACTAAAAGTTACAAAAGTCTTAAGCGCCAGCCCTTCTCAACTGAAGCCAAATCGGTTTACCCGTTAAAAATTTCAAAGGTCTTAAGCGCCAGCCCTTCTGAACTAAAGCAGCTTGTAATATTCACTCACACAATGCACTTCGGTCATTCATCAAAATGAAGTGGCATCAGCACGCCTCTTCGCGTGAAACATCCGTAATGGTTAACCGTTAAGATAACCGCTTTGATTCGAATTAATTTAAGGTTACATATGAATTAAGTAATAGTATAGCAGTGGTTATCGGTGCGTGAGGTAGAATGCACATTAAAAAAATAATTTGATACGTTACGTAATCTTGGAATATTTCGAAAAGGGCGTAAAATGTAACGAATTTTACCGGTGTTTCTTCTTGAAGCGCCATCATAGAAGCGCTAGTAAATATTGACGTGTAAAGGTGTATTGGGTCCTAAGTATTATTTTATATTACATAGTTTTATTCCGCGACTCCGTCCGCGTGGAATTAGTAATGACATTTCATCCCCATTTTAACCCCATACAACGCTTTTTTCGAAATCAAAAGTAATCTATGCACCAAATTTTATTGAAATCGGTTCAGTAGTTTTAGCGTGAAAGCTAGACAGACAGACACTTTCGCAGTCGTTCCGATTTTCATCAAATTTTGTAGGTATATTTGGTAGGTACGAGAATAGGTCGTATAGTATTTTACACCACTACGTGTTAAGAGTAGGAGCAGAATGACTAATGCATCAGCTAGAACTTAAATATGCAATTTGTTCGAAGAGCGCTATGAGTCAGCATAATAAATCCACTCCAAGTAACTTCACTTATCTTATAGAAATATAGACTTAGCATTAATTAAAAGCTCTAAAAAGGCAACAGGAGTTTAAAAATACATACTAACGTAAACTTTTAATCCATCCATTGACTGATTGTAGCTTCTAAGCCTATCTATCGCATACAATCCATCATGTGCAAGCGCAAAATATTAACTTACTATAACAAGGGCGTATTTCCATACAATTTTCTCAAGAAATTGAATTATACGTCCAAGCGGTAAGGTTGGTATTGGAATGATCTAGAAACCAAAGGACGGTGTAATAGTAAGCTAAAGAAATGGCTGTAATTTACGTCATACCTGTCGTCTTGCCAGAGGCTCCAAGATTAATTGACCACTAGCAACTGAGATAAAACGGAAGCTAAGCGTATTTGCACGGCCTGGTTTTTATATGAGGTATAAATACTAGATAGTATAAATACTAGGGTCGTATATCAGAGGAATGGGGCTTGATGTTTGTTTATGGTGTTTGTCGTGATATTTGAAAGGTGAAATGGAGTGAAATTATAATTTCGACGTTTACGAGTTACTGTACCGATTTCTGATTAATTAGACTTTTCATTACAGTGAATTAAGAGAAAGCAATGTTTAATTACATTCTCTTATTGAGCGAAAACAATTAAAGAAATAATGATTAAGTTTACTAAATGTTTATACGACCATTTAAGAATAGAGAATGTGGCTTATAAAAAAAAATAAGCACTATTTAAGTATAGTTTGTTCCTTTTCACTCATCTCTAAAGGAAACTCTGCTAATGGATTTAATGAATAGTTCTCAGTAACCAGAGATTAAAAGTATTTATCTAATAAAGGTTAACTTTTAAGACCATTTCCACTTCATACCTCTCACACGCGATACGATACTTAAGGGACGTATATCCAATAAAGCCTTATGTATTTTAAACGTATACTACTAATTTGAACTTAATTTTAAACGTCGTAAGATTTAAATTGGTTTGTGAGATGTGGTAGGTTCAATTGATAAACCATGGTATACATATTCTTTCTAAGTAATTTTTTATTTGCGTTTTATTACGCTTTTTTCAAATTTGTATAAATATAGGTATTTTGCTTGCAATTTATAATGAATTGATCAACGGCAATTATTTTTTAACGCAATAAAAAAAAGTATATTTTCATGTGACCGAATGCTGAAATCGTTCATAAAATCTTAATTTCGAAGCCTATTAGAACATAATAATCTTAGAAGTTATTTGAAATGGCGTTGCCGACAAAGGAACAGATTCAAAGTGACAGAAAATGCACAAAGTAATATAGGAAATACGCCTCGTTCTATTCCATAGTTGTTACAATACATATCAAGATATAGTATAAATTTACCACGCTGTCCACGCCATTACATTGTATAATTTTCATAAAACACCCTTATCTAATCAGTTAGCATAAAGATAGCTACAGGCTTTCTATAACAAGCTATAATCCCAGTTGCCGAGCGAAGCACGCTTCAAAACGTAAATTGCATACAACAGAAAATCTACTAAAAATCAACCTTTCTTCTATCCTTTTCGCACACGAATTAGACACCAATTGAGAGAAAGGGATGGTTTACATTATGTGGTTTTCAGATGGATTCTCAAGCTCACTCTCACAGTAATTCGGAATGTAGGTAAAGTACCTCAAGCTCACGCTTTTTGCGCTATCTTGAAATCTAACACAGATCCTAACAATAGCCTATTAGCAACGTACCGAATAATTTGGGGTATCTGAATCTTGGACGCTAGGGAGACGTGAGAATGTAATTTGTCTAATGTATTAATTAGCGCGTGTAATTAATCGTTTGTGTTTGTTAAATGAGTTGTGTTGAAGATTTTATGTTAGTGTTATTATCTGCGAGATGTGTGTGTTCTCGCTATTTTGAGTGTCTTTTGTTTTGTGACTATTTCTTGGGCCCTAGACAAGGTGCCAACGTTCAACTTTAACGTTAAACGAAACGACTAAAATGTATGGGATTTTACATCCGCGAACGAGTGTCAAGTACGTTACAAACGTTCGCGGATGTCAAATCCCATACATTTTGGTCGTTTCGTTTAACGATATTAACGTTGAACGTTGGCACCTTGTCTACGCCCCCTTGTCGCGTGTTGCCAAACTTAGATTTTAGGAAAGGTATTTTTTTAACATTGTTAGTATAATGTTAACTAAGAAAGTTAACTTGTCCCATTATAAGTTGTTTAACTTTTATTGAGATATTTTGCACATACTATTTTGTAATACAAGAGATAAAAATATATTTTTTATTACTAACATTATCCGATATCACTTAACTAATAGTTAAACAATTAATTTAGGTACCAGATTTAGTGATACTATTTTTTGTTTGGTGTAAAATCTCTTTGAATATTGAGAGACACTAAATATTTATTAAAAAAAAAACTATTAAGTACGTATATAATATTATAAATGCGAAAGTAACTCTGTCTGTCTGTCTGTCTGTTACGCTTTCACGCCTTAACTACTGGACCGATTTAAATAGAATTTAGTACAAAGATTGTCTGGAGCCTGAGAAAGGACATAGGCTACTTTTTAACCGACTGCAAAAAAGGAGGAGTTCCACGCGGACGAAGTCGCGGGCAGAAGCTAGTAATGTATATATATAATATACATATGTATAGTAAAGTATAATAACCAATTACAATAAGAATAAATAAACTAACGCTTACGCCGATAACCCGAGTCCGGTTGCATATTCCGAGTGAACTTTTCAATCAAAATTTTAAACGTTTTATTTCTCTAAGTATAATCGATTAATGATCTCTATTATACAACATGACACCACTCTCTCACGTCACTTTCTAATGTTGTTGTGACAGCTAAACTGTTTTGAACAATTAAAATATTTTAATTAATAAATTAGAAAAATGAAAAGGTTGCGTGCAACTGACTCTGGTAGTAATTACGAAGAATGGCATGAAATTTAACGTTTAATTTTTACCACGGCAGGGATCGACAACAAAGTAACTTTCCGGCTATTGTGTGGTATATTATAATTAGTAGGTATTTTGTGAAATTTGTTGTTAATTGTCACTTTATATTATGAGCAATCTAATATGAAATTATCTTGACGCGGTTTTTGTTGCCAATCTTCTCCGAAACAGCTGGACCGATTTTTATGGAATTTTGTGTGCGTATCGGGTAGGTCTGACAGTCGGCCAACGTCTATTTTTCCAAATTTGTGACCAACGTCACTCCTGTATCGGCTCAGTCGTGATACGAATATTGGAACTGTACAGTTTTAGTTATAGTGTATTATGTTATCCTTACTAATATTATAAATGCGAAAGTAACTCTGTCTGTCTGTCTGTCTGTCTGTTACGCTTTCACGCTAAAACTACTGAACCGATTTAAATGAAATTTGGTACAAAGAAAGTCTGGAGCCTGAGAAAGGACATAGGCTACTTTGTAACCGACTGCAAAAAAGGAGGAGTTCCACGCAGACGAAGTCGCGGGCAGAAGCTAGTAGTGTATAAATAATATAATATAATATTAAGATTCTGTAATACTAGTAGGGACACTAAACTTAGGATACTCAAGCCGATCGCGAAATTGATCTAGAACACCGTATCCATAAATTACGTTATCCTACTTAGGCCTCTTATTATTTATAATATCATAAACCTTTAAAATCATGTTCCCATAAATTCATATAGTAAAATGGACCGATACATAACATAAAATTATTTAATATTTGCTATCGGAAGAAGACATTTTACTTAAATATTTCTGATGTCGTCGCGGTTATTACACACTAGCTGTGCCCGCGACTTCGTCCCCGTGGAATAGTAATTCTTCATAAGGCTTCATATATTCCCCGTTTTTTACACATTTTCCACTGTTTCTTCGCTCCTATTGGTCGCAGCGTGATGTTATATAGCCTAAAACCTTCTTCGATAAATGGTCTATCCAACAAAAAAAGATTTTTTGAATTCGAACCAGTACTTCCTGAGATTAGCGCGTTCAAACAAACAAACTCTTCAGTTTTATAATATTAGTATAGATTGAAACGAAAGAACTATAAAGGATTTAACTCTTGTATTTTATTTGTTAATGGTTCGAAAATTTTACAGTTTCTATATTGGTAGCACGACTGAGCTGACGAGTCTGACGCTAAAGTCATTTTTCTTACATGTATGTTTAACAGTTATCTAATACCCATAGTAGATACAAGCTTTACTTAGTTTGTGACTAGATGAATAGGCGTAAATTCTCCAAACATTCATTTATTTATCTCACTCATATAATGATTCATAACACAAGCCGTATAAACCAAAACAATCACGACCATAAATGGCAGGTTAAATGATTTTTTCACTTTCGCTCTGTTACACAGGAAATCCGTGAGACTGCAATCTGGAGTCATCAATCATTCGTCAGTAGTTCGTCAATTGTATCTCACTCGGCGTAAGCGACGTTAAAACGGGCGTAAGCGACGTTAAAATGGGCGTAAGAGCCGTTAGAAAGGGCGTATACGCTATATTGCGCTAAAACATCGGTCAAATACGAATGAAAGGTTGTATAATTACGCTAATAGGAAAATTGAAAAATTAAATAGTTTTTTAATTGCACTGGTTGGAAAATTGAAACAGTTTAGTTTGTTAATGACAAGTAAAAGTGTTTTATAAAATTCTAATGGTTTCGTGGTTACGCAACTTTAACGGTACATTTTTGGGTATTAATTTTTATGATGTTTCGAACACTTTATAATTCCTATATTTGTAGCTGACGAGTTGGCGATAGTCTGTCACTTAAGTTAGGTACTTTCATTTTTTTTATTACCATATTTAACATGAAATTCTTGAGAGTATAAGTATGTATCCGTACGGTTCTGCTGTAAAAGGCTATAAGTATAATTCTGCATGTTCTCGAGGACCTTTTAAGACCTTTTCAATTGCTTATGTAACTTAAAAGTACTTAATTAAAATGAAATATTTTTAACACTACATTTGTATTGAAAATGCCTCGCTATAACCTAACCTGCATACTGCAAGGAATGCAAACGATACATCCACAGGATACAGTGCGCAGTAAGCCCTGCGGCACAGCGGCACGTCACGTTCGCCTGTAATTTGTGACCGCGGTAATACTGGTGGATGCCCGCCTTTACGGCCACCTTGTGTGACAGATTATCGTTGTTTTAAATATACTAGCTAAGACTTGAGAAACGTTTGATAGGATTTTTTTTTTTAAAAAGGTTGTAAAAAAAATTGAAAATGTCAAAAAATAGGGATTAAAGTTTTATAAAGATAAAGCTTAGGTATAACGCGTTAAAATTTCGTACCCCTAAATGTAAAGGGTCGTATTTATTTTAGTTTTGGTCATTTTTTTTTGTTATTTATATTTTACTAGCGGTTCGCCTCGGTTTCGCACGGAACCCTATTTTTTTTCAAAATATTCTATAGCCTATGTTACTCAGGGTGAACGTAGCTTCCCAACAGTGAAAGAATTATTAAAATCGGTCCAGTAGTTTTTGAGCCTATTCATTACAAACATACAAAAATAGGTACAAATCTTTCCTCTTTATTATATTAGTATAGATGATTCGGCATTTAAAAATGCAACCCAAAGTTTTCACTCTTCTACCATTCTATTGTCTTAATAAAAAGTCCCAAAATGCAGTAAGAATTTCGCACTTCGCTGGGTCAGTTATGAATTATAAAATACTAGCTTAAGCCAGCGACTTCGTCCGCGTGGAACTCCTCCTTTTTTGCAGTCGGTTAAAAAGTAGCCATGTCCTTTCTCAGGCTCCAGACTTTCTTTGTACCAAATTTCATATTTATCCAGTAGTTTAAACATGAAACCGTAACAGACAGACAAACAGACAGAGTTACTTTCGCATTTATAATATTAGTAGGGATTAAGATTCAAAACATATAAATTATGAGCGATACAAAAACATTATAAAGGCGGAGTTTATCACATTTTCGAAGTAACCACAACACGTAAAACAATGTAAATATAGTTTGTGAACCAATGTTGCATTAACATGTAGATACGAAAATATTGTGTATGCCATGTGGTTAGACTGTGGCAGGTGAATGTAATTATTTTACCACGTCATTTCTGTTTTTTTTCTTTTTATTCCAAAGCGGACTTAATGCATGTCATTCTCTACCAGTCAACGTTTCAAGTAGACTTATTGTCATCATTTTTCAAATTGGTCCAGGACTTTTTGATAGTATTCAATGCAAACAGCTAACAAACAAATCTTTGATCTTTATTATATTAGTGACTAGCGGTTCGCTCCGGCTTCGCACGGATACCTAATTTTATTTTTTTCAAAATATTTATTGCCTATGGTACTCAAGGCGAACGTAGCTTCCCAACAGTGAAAGAATTTTTCAAATCAGTCCAGCCGTTTTGGAGCCTATTCAATCCAAACACACAAAAAAACAAACAAACCTTTCCTCTTTATTATATTAGTATAGATAGTAGGCATAGAAGATAGTATAGACGTATTATAAATTATCAATTAATTACCTAGCCAATGTATTTGTATTACAAAACGACATGAATTAAATTGTATTTATTTATACAAAAACATAATAATTATCTCTAACATAAAAGGTAGTCATTATAAGTGCCATCGATTTTCAGAAAAAATAAGAAAACAACTCTTTCAATGAAAACATTGCAAAAATGTAACAAACGATAATTGTACCGATCGATGTCTCCGGATGCCTATCCGTCCGTGTGTCAACATAAATAACTTTTTTTCTCCATTCATGGAACATAATAGAAAATTATTTATAGCCAGTAGCTTATCAGAGCAGATAACTGATGTATGGTCTTGGTGCCTAGACAAGGTGCCAACGTTCTAAGTTAACGCTGAACGTTGGCACCAAAATGTATGGGATTTGACATCCGCGAACGACTGTCACGTACGTCACAAACGTTCGCGGATGTCAAATCCCATACATTTTGGTCGTTTCGTTTAACGTTAACGTTGAACGTTGGCACCTTGTCTACGCCACCTTAGGTGTTAAGAATACACATGACAACTGGTTTTTTTGACGTTTCGAAAAGTTAGTTACTCTATAGTTACACTATCCCCAACAAGTAAAGTCCTAATATCCTGATTTCTAATATCCTGATTCCTAATACCCTAACCCTAATATGCCATTAACCTAATCCTATTATCCTAATCCTAATATCCTAACCCTAATATCCTAGCCTTATTGTCGTAATAATAGTAGAAATGCGTAACTAACTCTGTCTGTTTGTTTCGCTTTCATGCTAAAACTACTGAACCGATTTGAATAAAATTAAGTACAGAGATAGTCTAGAGCCTGAGAAAGACATACTTTTGATTGCGAAAAAATGGGTTGTAAGGTTAAAAAGAGGGATGAAATGTTGTAGGAAAGTATCGTCATTTTACTAATTTCACGCGAACGGAGTCGCGGGCAAAAGCTAGTGGTCCTATAAAAAATAACAGAACTGTGTAGGTATTATGTCTCCCTATATTTTATTTTCGTTTTGACAAGTAAACAATACAAAAAGTGCAGCAACGACGACTTCACACATATATCGTTCCGATACAGATCTCAAAGCATTTCTCTTAAATCCGCAGCTTAACTTCCTACGTAAGCCTTTCAGTACTATCGCATCATCGCTCCAATAAAACCCGCACAGAATATCATAACTGGCATTACAATTTCAAATAGAAACCGATAGAGGTCAGTAGAAAATATAACGAAGAGAGATCGAATATTTGAATTAGACGAGTGCCATTTCTGGATGGATGCTGTAACGAGCTGTCGTTAAATCTGGGATGTAATCAACTGGATTATAAGGCCCAGGAAATGTTTATACGCGTGTCGATCAACACTAGAAGGCAGAATTACTGGTGCCTGTTGCCAGTGTTGCCAATTTAGCGATTTTGTCGCTAGAACTAGCGACTTTTGCTTAAGGCTTAGCGACCAAAAAAGTTTTGACGACAAAAATAGTTTAGCGACTTATCTGGCGACTTTTGGAGTACAAATTAAAACAGTTCTAGAGCCAATAATAGATACATTTTTTTTGTCAAATCGACACAGAAAATATGGAAAACGACAAACGCGATAGCGCACCAAATTCAAACTTTATTTAATTGAAGTTCCATTTGTATATTATTATGGGGGGGGTGTATTATTATGGTTATGTTTTAGTTTTAGCGACTTTCTGGCGACTTTTGACTTTGAGTTTGGCGACTCGAATTTCTAGGAGTTGGCAACACTGCCTGTTGCTTATCTGTAGAGGCAGTCAATTGTTTATTTTGCGAGAGTTGAATAAACTGGACTACTGACCCCTTACTGCCCGTTGAATGTTTTTTTACCCTACCGCGTAGTCGTAGTTTGAAGTTGTTATTCTGCAAAAAAGTACCTAGTTATTATATCATTCATTACATTTTTTTAAGTTGAATAAAGTGCATTATACTTCCTGGAAAATGTTTCTGATTTCAAAAGTTATATGTTTAGCAGAAGTAAGAGTTCTTTTTACGGTAATGTAACTTCTAAATTATTAATTTAAATTGCTCGTTATAATATGTACTGACATTAACAAATTTTACATAGGTTCCACGACTATTATCAAATCTATACTCTATACTAATATTATAAATGCGAAAGTAACTCTGTCTGTCTGTCTGTTACGCTTTCACGCTAAAACTACTGGACCGATTTAAATGAAATTTGGTAGAAAGAAAGTCTGGAGCCTGAGAAAGGACATAGGCTACTTTTTAACCGACTGCAAAAAAGGAGGAGTTCCACGCGGACGAAGTCGCGGGCAGAAGCTAGTGTCTTTATAAAACTTAATGAAATTTATTCTAAATGAGTTTTACTTTTTAGCTTCATCGAAATTTAATATTTTTTTGCGTTTGTTATTGTCGTCGTACCTATAATAGAAAAAATAACAAAATATTAACGAAAAAAAGGCAGTGCGAAGTTCGCTGGGTCTGCTAAGATATATTTCCTCTACATTTTAACTTAAACTACCTCCATAATCAGTTAACTGTAAAAGTAGGGTTTCTGCTCGAGATTTCTCGAAGCGGGAATTCCCGGGAAATCTGGCCTAACTCGAGACGGGAAAAATCGCCTCGAGAAGTCGAGAAGTCGAGAAATCGCACCTCAAAATAATCACACGTAAATTTTAGATTAAAATGGCCTTCCGCAACACTTTTTGCAATACGTTCTCCTTCACGCTATTGTATTCGGTTCCTTGGATTCGGCCGATCCCGATTTTGACTAGGTATTTCCCCCGCTTGCCCCGCTCTAATTTATTGTAGGTTTTTGTTTAATGAAAAATTTCAAGTTGATTATTTAAGATTTGTTGTGTTAAGGATGATTGAGAAAGACGATTTATTAGTTTAGTTGCTAAACTTCCTAATTAATTAATTGTCTTTATTGTTTGAATACTATTTATATCTCCTAACAGTCGTAATACCCAAAGTAATAAATGGGTTGTATCTCTAATCATTAATATTATAATTATTAAGTGTTCAAAACACGTCAATATCTTATATATAAAATTCTCGTGTCACAATGTTCGTTCCCGTACTCCTCCGAAACGGCTTCACCGATTCTCATGAAATTTTGTGAGCATATTGAGTAGGTCTGAGAATCGCCAACATCTATTTTTCATACCCCTTAGTGATAAGAGTTGTCCACCCTAAACATTTATCTTTTATTTAATTGCCAGGACGAAGTCTGTCGGGACCGCTAGTAGGTACCTATCTATAAACTCTTCTAGAACTACGCAGGGTTTATAGGGGAAAATGCAGAAGAAAATACAGTATTAGGTATATTATTTTAGTCTTTTAAGTCAAGATTCTCATTTATATATTGTTATTAGTTTGATGATTATAATACAATGTTTAGTGCAATCTCAAATAAATGCCAATGATTAAAAAAAGCAAAGTCATTAAGTTCATTATTTTTTTATTATGTCTAAGTATTATGTATAAGTCGCAAGTAGGTAGTAGCAGGTACATTTAGTTGGTGATCAAAAAATATCGATATTAAATAATGAATTTGAAGTGTTTTTTTCGCCTTATATTCATTATTTGTAAATTTCTCGAGTTCCCGGGAATTCCCGGGAATTTTTAGTCGAGAAATCTCGTGCCCCGAGAAAAAAAATAGGTCGAGAAATCAGAAGCCCTATGTAAAAGGCACCTTAAAACAATAAATTATTTTTTTGTCTATATTTCTGTAATGGTTTTTTTTATACGATAGTTTGATTGGCACACAGATAGAGCTATTTCTTTACACCATTAAGTTATTATATGCACGATGAGTTACGACGATGTGTTTATACGTTATGTTTAAATAGAGGGGTAAATGAACGTTTTATGGTGTTAAGCATTTTTTCCGTTGTTTGCATGTGTGCTGGCAATTATATACTTGTCTTAGATTCGTAGTTCCTACAAGTAAAAGCAGTAGCTCTGAAAGGTGACCTCGGCTTATATATGCTTCATTATTAACCACTACGTGTATTTTCGTAACCCGTTGTCCGATTATGCTCATTTTTGATCTTAGAAATCCTTACTAATATTATAAATGCGAAAGTAACTCTGTCTGTCTGTCTGTCTGTCTGTCTGTTACGCTTTTACGCTAAAACTACTAGACGATTTAAATAAATTTGGAACAAAGAAAGTCTGGAGCCTGAGAAAGGACATAGGCTACTTTTTAACCGACTGCAAAAAAGAGAGTTCCACGCGGACGAAGTCGCGGGCAGAAGCTAGTTCTATATAAGTTGGCTATTTACTAGTCAAATTTCATTACATAAATAATGTAAACATTCATGAAAAACACAAAGATCGATTCACCCTATTTGTTAAGAGTAACATTGTGGTTATTTCCATTATACATTCCATTATATGATAGGCAAAAATTAATACTAGGCAAGTATCACTTCTATGGACCCGTTAGCACCCGTGATGCTACAAAAAATTAAATTAAATTTATAATAAAATCCCTACTAATATTATAAATGCGAAAGTAACTCTGTCTGTCTGTTACGCTTTCCTAAAACTACTAGACGATTTAAAGAAATTTGGAACAAAGAAAGTCTGGAGCCTGAGAAAGGACATAGGCTACTTTTTAACCGACTGCAAAAAAGGAGGAGTTCCACGCGGACGAAGTCGCGGGCAGAAGCTAGTAATTAAATAAAATAAAATTTTACCTGCCAAAAATATAACAATTACTCAAGCAGGTATAATTTAATTAAATGTCTCCTTACAACGTTTAATTTTAAATAACTTGTCCTATAGTCTACTTTAGAAATCACTTAAAGCCGCTACTTAAATATATGAACGTACATAATTGAACCAGGCTCTACCGTATCCGGTAGTAAATATGAATTCTAAATTATAATTTAAGTAAACTAAATAGCTTGCGTTGAAGACTATAAATTACTTCAAACATATTCTAATGGAAACCGTTGTGCCATACTGGACAACTAGGTATTTTATGACAGTCAAGTTCTCTTAAATTTATGACCAATTATTTAACAGTAATGAATATAACTGTTATTTAATCATACCACACTTGGGACCAGTCTGTATGAATGGAATTACGCTTAGGAAATGTGTTACTAAATCTTCCTTACTAATATTATAAATGCGATAGTAACTCTGTCTGTCTGTCTGTCTGTCTGTTACGCTTTCACGCTAAAACTACTGGACCGATTTAAATGAAATTTGGTACAAAGAAAGTCTGGAGACTAGGAAAGGACATAGGCTACTTTTTAACCGACTGCAAAAAAGGAGGAGTTTCACGCGGACGAAGTCGCGGGCAGAAGCTAGTATTATATAAAAGGAAGTCGTGTTCGTTACTCCGTTTATAACTCAACGGCTGAACTGACTTGGCTGAAAATTGCTGGGGAAGTAGCTCAGAACCAGGAAAATGACATAACTCGTTCCAATAGAAAAAAAATCAGCTCAAATTTTAAAAATAGTTTAACAAAACGCAACAATGACAGCTGTCAAATTGGCTGCCGGGCAGGACGAAGTCTGTCGGGACCGCTAGTAACTAAATAATTCGATTCATTAAAATGTGAATCCGAAGTCACCTATTAAATGTAAAAGCAAACAAGATATAGGATAAGATTCGCCGAAAGTAAAAAAAAAATACTACTATTGTCATTATTGACTATTGTCAGCTCAGTCGTGCTACGATTATGGAATCTGTAAAGGCAACGTCAGCCAATAAAATAAAATACGCGAGTTAAAGTCTACAGTTGTTTCATTCCACTGTATAATAACCGCGAAAGCATCAGAAATTATTAAAAAAATACTACTTAGGTACAAAAAAAAATCCTCCTTTTTTAGAATTGGTCACACATCTCTAATGAAAGGTGAAATTCCTACAAACCTCTTCTTCAATAAATAATTAATGCGCAATGCGTCAGGTCTGCTTTCTTATCCTACGGCTATAAAGAACAGTTTTTACTACGGAACCTTCAATTATCAAATTAAGTAATATTTACAGTGGTTTTCCTTAACCGCGACATTTTACTTTGCGGTGCATAACGACCAGACTTTCACAAAACGACTGAAATGAAAAAGTGGCAAATGTCAGCCACGGGTCAAAATTAATGCTATGGTTGATAATTGGAATTCAATTTGGGGTAGTTTCTTTTCTTTGTCTCGAACTTTTAGTTCGGTTAATATAATGAAGAGAACTTAGCCATTTCAGCGATCTTTAAAACTACAGAAAAGACAATATAATTAATAAATTAGTAATGCAAGTAGCTTTTATATTTGGATGTCCTTTTTTAAATCTGAGATTGTTACAACAGAATAATTTCTGATGCCTTCGCGGCTATTACACATTGGAATGAAACAACTATTAACGGATTTAACTCGCGTATTTTTATTTTATTTTATTTGCTGACGTTTCGGATTCTTTACAGTTTCCATAATCGTAGCACGACTGATTACGACTATGGAAACTGTAAAGAATCCGAAACGTCAGCAAATAAAATAAAATAAAAATACGCGATTTAAATCCGTTAATACACTCGGCGTCAAAAATATCGCCCCTCAGCGAAAATCAAATTCAAACAAATCTAGACGTTAGAGAAATTATGTCACCTAATTAATATTGGTATCAATTAAAAGCACGTTTAATGTGTTTTAAATTAACAATGTTTAATTTAAACTCAACATAATGGCTAGTGAATTAGAGCGTTTCAAAAAAAAAATGCATAAGTAAATGCTCGTTTGAAGAGTCGCTAGTTGTGCCCGTTTTCAGGGGCATAAAATGCCTGTAAGATGTCAAATGTCAATTATTCGCTATCCAGACGTCGAAGAGAATACATCTAAGGAACTCAAGCAATAAACCAACCCTGGAACATGGAGACCACCGCTGCTGAATGAGTTCAAATGTTCGCACTATTGCAAGCAGGAGTTCGGCAGTGCGATGTCGCTCGGCAACTCAATTTAAGTCGTCATGCTGTCCGCCGAGTAATTCAGCGGTTCCAGGAGACTGGGGGCTACATCAGAAGACATGGGGCTGGTCGGGGACGCTGCACATACGAAAGAGATGATCGCTTCATTGTGAAATCATTGCTACGCAATCGCTTCGCCAGTGCTGTTGAGGTGCAACAACGCCTCAGAGAAACTCGGACAACATCAGTTAGTGTCTCTACGGTTAGAAGAAGACTGCGGGAGAAGGATATTGAGGTTCACAGGGCTGCTACTGGCCCAGTGTTGACCACACAGCATCGCAGAGATCGCTTGTAATTTGCCGGTGATCACGTTCATTGGACGTTTGAGCAATGGTGGCAGGTTCTCTTTACCGATGAGACAAGAGTGCGTCTTTATTGCAACGATAGGCGGGCCAGAGTCTACAGAACGTCGGGCGAACGATTCGCTCAAGCCTGTATTAAGGAGACAGTGGGCTACGGAGGTGGCTCTTGCATGTTCTGAGGGGGCATATCTATAGACGGCAAAGCCGACCTTGTCTGCGTCTCCAGGACTGGAGGACCTCGCGGCCAAGGGTCCCTGACTGCTCGCCGATACATTGCCGAGATCCTGGAAGAGCATCTGATGACATATGCGGGTTACGTCGGCTCTAGGTTCACATTAATGCTCGCTCCCACGCTGCATTAATTGTTCGGGATTATCTGGAGGAGGTCGGGATCCCCATTTTGCCGTGACCAGCCAGGAGTCCTGACTTAAACTCGATTGAACACCTTTGGGACGAGCTTAAGCGAAGGGTTCGGTCACGATATGCCGCCCCTACCACCCTGCAAGATCTTCAGAACGCAGTCATCGAAGATTAGGGCAACATTCCACAAGAAGACATCGTGAAGTTGGTGCGATCAATGAAAGACCGTTTGGAGGCAGTGATAAGGGCCAGAGGGGGTAACACTAGATTTTAAGTCAGTTTTAGGCACATTTTATTGAATTTTGGTATCCATTTATTGTTGTAAAGTTAAACTTGAATAAACTTGAATGAACTGTCTACAATGTCATTTCCTTTAATCTTTGAACTTAATGAAAAATCTTTTTATTTTTTTATTTTCTGAAAAATACACTTTCTTACCTTTCAAATAATACCTAACAATCATATTGTTGTCCTTGATCAAATAGGGTTTAAAGTCGGTTGAAACGATTTTACGAGTAGGGGCGATATTTTTGACGCCGAGTGTAGTTGTTTCATTCCAATTGTTACAACAGAATTATTGATTTTTGTTATTATGCTTATGTATGGCTCTCGAAGATATACCATTAATTTTAAATAAATAGCTCTTTAACCATTTCTGATGCCTTCGCTGTTATGAAACAATTTATTTATACTTATATTATTTTATTTGCTTCGCATCCCTAATTTTTTTTTTCAAAATATTCTATATAGTAGCCTATGTCACTCGGGAATAGTGTAGTTTCCGAACAGTGAAAGAACTTTTCAAATCGTTCCAGTCGTTTTGAAGCCAAACAGACAAACAAACAAACCTTTCCTCTTTATTATACTAGCGTAGATTAGTCAAGATCCGCTAAACATATCCTACCCAAAGAACGAAGTGAACTATAATAATGAAATCTCGTACACAATGACATAGCGTACCTATAGAAGTAGCCTGTAGATTTTGATACCCTTGCGAGTGTCGAAAATTACAAACGAAATCCTAGTTATACCTTTGCTTGTACATCGTAAGCAAACATTGAAATAGCGTGTCGGAATCCAAGCACAGTTCGAGACACGGTTAGCAAAAACATTCAAATACATATAAACTTCTGGTTCCTGTTGCTCTGTTATATACGTGACGGTTTTATTGATTGCGCACGCTTCGCTTCGCATTTATGAGACGAGAGCCTAGTGGTCAATGACCTTGTATACAAGACGAAGTATGCAATTCGTCTCTTAAAACTGACAGAGGATGCAACTAAGATAGGACCCCTACGAGATCATGCAATGACGAGCGAATTTTCGGGTAATGGTGTTTCTTGCCAAACTACTCCGAAACGGCTGGACCGATTTTTATAATTTTTTTTATTATATGACTTACTAGCGGCCCGGCCCGGCTTCGCCCGGATCCCTTTTTATAGCCTATGTTACTCAGTGATAATGTAGCTTTATAATGAATAAATCATTAATAAAATCGCTCCAATACTTTTTGAGTTTATTCGTTACATACAAAAATACAAATCTTTCCTCTTTATTATATTAGGACAGACGAAATGTATGGTATCTACTGCATAAATACGTGAATATTTACGTCGTACTATCTCAATGGAGACAGTAACAGCAACTGTCAAATCGATTGATTAATATTATTTATTGCGCTGCTTTGCCAGGCGGGACGAAGTCTGCCAGGACGACTAATACGTATCTCATAAAAGATATATGTATATATAATTATGTACTTTGATTTAGAAAAAAAATCTGGAATATAACATTGACTTACAAAGTCGCTTCTAAATAAAAAGTTATAAACCAAATATCATTTTACATTAACACTTTTCCGGCTTAATTTTACAGAGGCGGCAAAATAAATTAATGCATACAAATGCAACCCGGCAAACGGAATGCATAAATAATTATCATGTGACAAATTATTACGTTACAGAACAGTTCCGCTGACATAAGTTACGTGTGACAGGCGACTGGAAAAACTGTCACGTCATTTTAATGACGGTAATATGTTCAATTATGCGATATTTAATCATACGGTAGGCAAATGCTTAAGCGCCGAATGATAGTGAGTTGATACTCTATGTATAACATCTATACTTCAATACATAGTATAAAACAAAGTCGCTTTCGCTGTATGTCCGTATGTATGCTTAGATCTTTAAAACTACGCAACGGCTTTTGATGCGGTTTTTTTTAATAGATAGAGTGATTCTTAAGGAAGGTTTATAGCCCCCGTGTGAAGCCGGGGCGGGTCGCTAGTATATTATAAAGAGGAAAAGTTTGTTTGCTTGTTTGTTTGGATTGAATAGGCTCCTAAACGACTGGACCAATTTGAAAAATTCTTTCACTGTTGGGAAGCTACACTATTCCCGAGTGACATAGGCTATAAAAAATGCATCAGTGCGAAGCCGGGACGCACAGCTAGTACAAAAGCTAATATAAAGTCGCTGTCACTGTCGGTCCGTCCCTATCTGTAAAACTACGCAAGCGATTTTGAAGCTTTTTTAAAATAGATAGAGTGATTCAAGAAGGTCTATAGCACCCGTTTGAAGCCGGGGCGGGTCGCTAGTTTAAATTATAATATAATTGCTTTAATCAGCATTATAATCTCGAGAAATGTCTATGACATTAAGAACTAAATTATTTTTAATAATCCATATCAAAAAGGTAAAGTCCCTATTACTGAGACGTGTATGTACACGCACGTCTGCATCTCAGGAACCGTAATAGTTAGCCAATTTAATTTTTGCAGATGATGTACCCATCTCTTTTGCCACTTTAACAAAAAACACCCAAAATTAACGTGATTTCATGCCGTTTTTATAGATAACTAGCGGTCCCGGCAGCCGTCATCCTGCCCGTTCGAAATTCAAATATGTAACTTTAGTTAGACAACGTTTGGGAAATGGGAAAAGAAAAGGGCTGTTTTTAGGGTTTTCCCGGCAATTATTCAATTTTTTTTCGCCGTAAGAACCATCCTTGGACTTCAAAGAACATTTTAAAAAAAAAATTGGCCAAATTGGTCCAGGCGTTTTCGAGTTATGCGCTTACCAACACATTTTGCGATTCATTTTTATATATAAGAAGAAGAAGAAGAAGATGGTACCAATCGTGCGCGAGTCCGACTCGCACTTGGCCGGTTTTTTATTGCTTCTGTTACTGTAATAACGTGTAAAAGTGTTTTTT
The DNA here is from genome assembly GCA_038024825.1 of Polylopha cassiicola. Taxonomy (NCBI): domain Eukaryota; kingdom Metazoa; phylum Arthropoda; class Insecta; order Lepidoptera; family Tortricidae; genus Polylopha; species Polylopha cassiicola. Next base: position 4,083,319 of record CP149054.1, on the reverse strand, counting down.
ATGAGTACAAGTCTGGTGCAAATGCTGATTCTTCATTTCCTATATTAAATACTTTACTACTGCTTATAACAGGAATAACAAAACAAAACCCGTCGCCAGCTTCTAGAGAATTCCAGCAAACTTCTAGCCGGAAACAAGCATAACGGATTTAACTGACATACCTATTTTATATTATCTTCTGGCTTTTTGAATAAATTCGAAGACCTGTCAGTTGATTCCCATAGTGTAATGGTCAGCACGCTGCCGCTAGTAAAGGCACAAGTGTGGGTTCGAATCCCACTGGGGGTCTAAGATTTTTTTCTACTCTTGTCTTTGTACACAAAATATCATTATCACCAGTTTCATATAATTTCCTAACATTTCACTCACTATCGACTTCATTATGAAAATTTCATTAAAAAATAGATTCCAATTGAGATTTACCTTACACGGTCAATAGTACCCGATATCACGCGATGATAACATGTCCAGTCATTTATGGTCATTGGAGTAGACTCTAGGAAGTTATACATATATTATGCATATTATGTTGTACTAGCTTCTGCCCGCGATTTCGTCCGTGGAAATCCTCCTTTTTTGCAGTCGGTTAAAAAGTAGCCTATGTCCTTTCTCAGGCTCTAGACTTTCTTTGTACCTACCAAATTTCATTTAAATCCAGTAGTTTTAGCGTGAAAGCGTAACAGACAGACAGACAGAGTTACTTTCGCATTTATTATATTAGTAGGGATGATATGATTTAATATATCAAGAATACTTGACGCATACAAAATGGAGAGCTTTGCACACTAACAATTGGACTCGACTGTCACATCTATACTAATATAATAAAGAGGAAAGGTTTGTTTGTTTGGATTGAATAGGCTCCAGAACGGCTGGACCGATCTCAAAAAATCTTTCACAGTTGGGAAGTTACACTATTCCAGAGGCTATAAAAAAAGATGATCCGTGCAAAACCGGAGCGGGCAGCTAGTAATCTATATTTTTAACCGACTGCAAAAAAGAAGGAGTTCCACGCGGACGAAGTCGCGGGCAGAAGCTAGTTAGAAATAAAAAACAAAAGAGGCCACAGCAAAAGATCCAATGTCGCCTATTAATGAAAACAAATGAATATCGGATCCGCATTCTAAAACGATTCTTATTATAATTTTATCAGCACTCTGCGTACGCCAGCAGCCGCAAGCTGTTCACTTATTAGTACAGGAACCGGTGAAAATTATGGAGAAGGCATTTGATACAGCATTTTTTTTCTCATTTTGCAAACTACAAAATATTCGTTAAAATATGAATATAAATAAATCACTTGATAATATGAATTACCTACCTAATAAAAATAAATAGATATAATAATTTCTAAAACCATCGCGGCTATTACAGATTGTAATAAAAACAAAATACGCCATTTTAATCCGTTTATACTTAGTTATTTCATTCCAATAAATGAATATTTTTGGACAATTCACAATTAATCTAGTCTCAATATAAGCAGAATTTGTACTAAGGAACTAAACATATATTAACACATGCCTACCTATAATATGTCTAAAACTAAAATAAAGATGTTCATGCTTATCGCTCTAACATCTGCCCCTAGCAGGATTCGAATCTGTAGCCAACAGTTTCATAGTCTAAGAACCTCAAAACCATCAGGCCATCAACTAGGACTGTACTTAATATACCTAAATAAAAACCTAACACTAACGCATCTTCTATATAAATCAATAAAGTATTTAACATAACATTTCTTTCAAAAGGTAAATAAACCTATTAAAACATTAACGTACCAGGAACTGATAATTCACATACGTCCATTGTCAAGACTAATGTGTTAAAAACATAACACTCGTGACTATATAATAACATTCACACATTGATACTTAACAAGAAACTTCTTATAAACACTCACTTCAATCACGAATAGGGTGTAAACTATGTGTTAATATTAATATACTAGCTGTCCGCCCCGGCTTCGCACGAATCATCTATTTTTATAGCCTATAGCGGTCCCGGCAGTCATCCTGCCCGTTGGAAGTTCAAATTGACTTTAGTTAGACAACGTTTTTATGGGAAAAGAAAAGGGGGGCTAGACAAGTGCCCAACGTTCAACGTTAACGTTAAACGTTAGCACCAAAAAGTATGGGATTTGACATCCGCGAACGTTTGTGACGTACGCGACAGTCGTTCGCGGATGTCAAATCCCATACATTTTGGTCCTAACGTTTAACGTTAACGTTGAACGTTGGGCACTTGTCTAGGGCCCAAGGGCTATTCAAATCATTTGAATTTTTCTTGTCGTATAAACCTTGGATTTGAGCGTACATCTAAAAAAAAGAATTAGCCAAATTGGTCCGAGCGTTGTAGAGTTATGCGCTTACCAACACATTTTGCGATTAATTTTTATATAGATAGATTATAGTTGAGTACCTCATCCAAAATTCCCACCGTCTCTCATACTACATAGTTGCAACTAAATGCGTGGATGCAGTCAATATCCTACAAAGATGTAGATAGAGGTTAATAATATTAAATCTGGTATTATCATGATACCGTCCTATTTATTAGCTTGTTTTCTAAGTAATAAAATACTTATTGTTTGCTTAGCTTTTGTTTTTGTAACAAATAACGCACCGTAATGGGTACTTGGGCTTGATTCTCGAAAGTACAAGTCTTTGACTACGCTGAGAGAAATGTTTACGGTTATTTCACATTATTAAACTATTAAGCCCTTGGAATGAAATAGCTAACGGATTTAACTCGTATTTTATTTTATTTACTGACGGTTAGAAACTTCACTATAGCATTAGACTATCGTCAGCTCAGTCGTGCTACGACTATGGGAACTGTAGTGTTTTTGTACGACGTACTGACGATAGTCTTACGCTGAAATAAGTATCTTAATTGTCTAAGGCGTTAGACTATGTAACAGAAAGGCGACAGCCTATGTTCAGCATACGTAAAATAGAATACGCGAGTTAAATCCTTTATAGTTGTGACATTCCAATGTGTAATAACCGCGAAAGAATCAAAAAAATATTATTGAAAATTTTGTTGGACCTTGTAACATCTTAGGTTTTACTAACCCTACTTTATTATCAGTACATAACATACCTATTTTTACATACAAATTACAAACACTTGATTCCAAATTAATACCAATCAATCGCAGCATTGCAATCAATAATTAAATTTAAGGTTTAAAACTTTCTATTGAAATTACCAAATATCATTTCATGCGTTTAAAATGCAGTAAAACTATAATAAAAAGCAATAAACGCACTTTTAACACTACCAATTAAAATAGTTCACCAAACATGGCCGATCACCTTCGAAAGTATATCAATTACAAAAACCGGTCAAGTGCGAGTTGGACTCGTGCACATAGGGTTCCGTATAATAGTCTATAGCTCCTGCCCGCGACTTCGTCTCCGCACGATAAGCACTCAGTTTTTTTTTTATCATCTTACGGATTAATTTTTCAAAAATCTTTTCTTAGTGCTAACTTAGAAGACGTTAACAAAAGGATCCCTGTGCATAATTTCAAGTTTCTAACCCTTATAGTTTAGGAACAGAGTTTTTATGTCAGTCATTAAGTCAGCTTCTCCTTTAATCTATACTAATATAATAAAAAGGAGAAGTTTGTCTGTTTGTTTGGATTGAATAGGCTACAGAACGACTGGACCGATTTGAAAAAATCTTTCACTGTTGGAAAGCTACACTATTCCCGAGTGACATAGGCTATAAAAAAAGACGATCCGTGCGAAGCCGGGGCGGACAACTAGTAGGTATATAAATAGATAAAAACGGCGAAAGAAACATCTTTTTTGGTATGGGAGGCCCTTTAAATATTTATTTTGTACTATTTTTAGTATATTTTGTTATAGCGGCAACATTATACATCCTTACTAATATTATAAATGCGAAAGTAACTCTGTCTGTCTATCTGTCTGTCTGTTACGCTTTCACGCTAAAACTACTTGACCAATTTAAATGAAATTTGGTACAAAGAAAGTCTGGAGCCTGAGAAAGGACATAGGCTACTTTTTAACCGACTGCAAAAAAGGAGGAGTTCCACGCGGACGAAGTCGCGGGCAGAATCTAGTCATAGAATAAATTTCAACTGGCTGACTATCACGGATCACAAGATACAGGAGACAGACGGACGGATAGAGAGTCTCAGTAATAGCCTCCCATTTTACCCTTTGGGTACGGAACCCTAAAAAGACGTGTCATTCCCCAACAATTACGAAACCCTAAAAACAAGTGTCATTCCCCAACACTTCAATTAAACTAATTAAGTACAGATGCCATCCAATTAAGATCCATTAACGAATATATAAGACATAGCGGCCCGTCCCGGCTTTGCACGGGGGGACTTAAGATTTTTATAAGGCCCCAGAAACTATACTTTTCCCCCGTTTTTGAAACATTTTCGGTTACTGCTCCGCAACTATAAGACCTAGCGTGATATTATATAGCCTATGTTACTCGGGGATAATGTAGCTTTCCAAAGGTGAAAGAATTTTTGAAATCGGTCCAGTAGTTTCGGAGCCTATTCATTACAAACATACAAAAATACAAAAATACAAATCTTTCCTCTTTATAATATTAGTATAGATGTGTAAACTCGCACTTGAAAGTGCAAATATTTGGCCTTATAAGGTCATTTTTACTCCTGCCGATAATTTCCAGATAATAACAAATTATTTGTGACATCTTCGACTTCCTTTTAAGTATTTTTGTTAAATCAAAAAACGAGAAAGTTGATAATAAAATCCGCTATTATCGTAAGTATATTCCATTAATGGCAATGTTTTAGTCTCACATTATTTAAAAGTAAAATTTGTTTTGAATTGGGATTCAAATTGCAAAATACACAGTTTAACGTTTGATTTATAGCAATAACAAATGTATAAAATACTAGCTGACCCAGCGAACTTCGTACCGCGTACACAGTTTTTTTTTCTTTTTTTTTCCTAGTTTGCTCACTTTTTAAACCTTCCCTGGAGTTCTACAAACATTATAAAACTAAAATCAGCCAAATCGGTTCAGCCGTTCTCGAGTTTTAGCGAAACTAACGAACAGCAATTGATTTTTATATACATAGATTGAATACCTTTTTAAATAATTCCTCAGTCGTGCTACGTGTACCTATAACTGAACTGTAAAGTTTTCGAAATGTCTGTAAACAAAAATAAAATACGCAAATTAAATTGGTTATAGTTGTTTAATCGCAATGTGTAATAACCGCGAAGCGTAAGAAATTATTTTTCTGTCCTCCGGAAAAATAGTATACTGACCTCGGCCAGTAAATAAAAAAAGCCTCAAATCACATTTTTGTCAACCTCGGCTTCGCCTCGGACGACAATTACATGTGATCTGAGACATTTTTTATTTTACTGGCCTAGGTGCGTAATGTACTATTAATGAATCTTAAATAATTACAAAGTTGAATAATTTACAAAGCTTATTGTTGAAGTACTAGTATATTATGTTTACTTGTAACAAATAACGAATTAATATTTGTTGTACCTACCAACAAATGTTTCTATGTTTTCTATATAGAAAACATAATATTTATTTATATCAAAAATTACCTACATACATTCTTGCCAATAGACTTTACTAGAACGTTGAAAATATAATACACACATAATTATATTTTCTGTCCTCCGACCGGAAAGCGCCAACTTTGTGGCCGCTGCGCTAAATGAAATTTCCGCTTTCTGGCTTCGTCGAACAGAAAAATAGTATACTGACTTCGGCCAGTAAATAAAAAAGCCTCACATCACATTTTTGTCATCACGGCTTCGACCTCGGAGCGACAATTACATATGAAGCCTTCTGAAGAATTTTTTATTTTACTGGGACGAAGTCGCGGGCACAGCTAGTTAATCATATATAGGCTCCTCATATAAAGACATCATATTGACTTCATTCTCAAAGCTATTTTAAAACTATTCACATACATTCGTCTCCCCTAAGGTTATAACCGACCTGTAATTTCACGCTATTGACGCATCTTTAATACTTATTAAATAGACATTAAGCGAGAATCTACGTGGCAAGTAATTTACATATTACGCTCCCTTTAACGCGTAGAACTGTCACAAGTCGACATAAAATGCAAACTATTCTGAACTGTAACACTTCCTACTAAAGTAAGAAGCTGGAATATTTTTTATGGATTTTATGACATTTTGGAAATTAATTTCTTTTCCACCTGTGCCCATCTAGGTTTTATTAGAAAACGTTCCATGGTTTATCGTCGTAAGATATTCATACTGCGAATTGTTTTTAAGTGTCCAAGGTGGCTTATTAAGTATAAAATACTAGGTGCTATTGACTTTTATTACGTTTTCAAGTAAGAATTTTAAACCTAAATTAAAAGTAAACGAAAAGTTTCATATTATAATTATATAATATAATATATTTATAGAGATCAAAATAAAACACTTAATATCGAATTTAACTCAAATATTTTAAAATTTATGGTGAAATTTTGCAACTTATCTAAGTATATCTATAACGTCGAAGTAAGTAGAAAAGTAATTTTTTTTTAATCTCCTATTTATTTTTCAATGATGAATTATGAAAAAAATTAAAAATTGACCAAAAATTAAAAAAAATCTGGGGTAGACCTTTAGTTCTACAGTTAGAGATATGAAAAATAGATGTTGACCGATTCTCAGACCATCCCGATTTGCAAACAAAATTTCACAAAAATCGGTCGAGGCGTTTCGGAGGAGTTTGGCAGCAAACACCGCGACACGAGAATTAAATATATTAGATAGTTTTTATTTTCCAATTAGCATGAGAAATTGTCTAAGATTAATTAAAACAATTATTCAAGAAGATTTAACGTCAAGTATAATAATAGCTTTCGAAACTGTCAAGTAAGCTATACTAAAACATATAATAAACTAGTATACAAAACGTTTTACTCTTGTTTAATTAATATGTCCTTCATAACGTTTTATAGCGTTCAAGTGTAAGACTTGTCAAACCTACTTTAGTGAAATACTGGCCGTTGCAGATATACGTCTTTCAAATAGGTACCTTTGCAATGTACCTGTTTCCATTAATCAGTTAATTAAAGCAAAATATTATTTACAAATACTGTACCTTCATTAAAATGGCGAAAAAACTGTTAAATACAGTCAAAATGATAGACATAATTCACTTTTTTAAAAATATACATAGATGTGCTACGAATGTAAATCAGGTTTACTGTTTGATTCCAATTTTTAATGTGTAACCGCGAAAGTATCAGAAATTAACAGATAATTAAATAAATTAAAGCAATAATACTAATTTGCAGTGTGTCCTCAAATGACCATGGGGGCTAGACAAGTGCCCAACGTTCAACGTTAACGTTAAACGTTAGCACCAAAATGTATGGGATTTGACATTTGTGACTTGTGACGTACGTGACAGTCGTTCGCGGATGTCAAATCCCATACATTTCGGTCCTAACGTTTAACGTTAACGTTGAACGTTGGGCACTTGTCGAGGGCCCCATGAATGAGATATCAGTAGATATTTTTCATGGTTAAAAATATTACTTTCAATCAAATTAATATCTTTTCAATAAAATTTGACTGTGTCTGTCCCCCCTGACTACAAAGCTAAACCGCCCTTGTGTCTAAAAGGACCTATTGTTTAACAAGGTCTAATTAAGACAACGCTAATAACTTGCCACGAACAGTTTTAACTTAATTAAAACAAGTGAACCTATCAATATTTAGCATTCTTCACACCTGTCTACTCAATTAATAACGCAAAAAAACGCTAAATGCAAATTACGACTTTCTTTTTACTTTGTAAAGTTCTACGAACTATACGGGCGCGGAATAAACAGCAAAATGTAAGCTACATTTGTTTTAATACAATATGCATAATTTTTATTTGGTGTATTATGTTTCAGAATACATTCTAGTTTAATGTGGATATGTTGAGTATTACATTACCAATGCACTTAAGTATTGAAGAAGAGACTGCACATACCTGAAACAAAAAACTTAAATTAGACTCTCTAGAAAATCTACAATGAAGTTTGGGAGTTGCTTCAAGCTCGTGATTTTGCAGAGAAAAGTGTGACAAAGTGTAACGTCACGCGGAAATTTGATGGTAAGTATATGTTTTTTTTCTCAAAAGAATAAATGCATGTCTAGTTTCTTTTATAATGTAACTTACATACTTGGGTGAAATTTGGACTTTAACTTCTTCGCGTTTATAACACATTAGAATAAAAACAGATTTAACTTGCGTATTTTACTTTAGCGTTAAATTATCGTCAGGTCAGTAGTGCTGCGAATATGAAAACTGTGAACTTTTCGAAACGCCAGCAAATAAAATAAAAAGGCAAGTTAAATCAGTTTTAACTGTTTTATTCCAATTTGTATGACTTTTCGAAAAACTTCTTGGAAATAATAGAGAACTTGATTCCTCTTGGCATATAAGTTAAAAAAAAAAACTGCAAAATTATCAAGTTATCTTACACCTGAGATGTTGCACTTGTTTCCAATTAAAATTATAGGCCGCGTTTGTATAAAAGAAACACTTTGTAAAGGTTACGAATTAAAATGTTATCGATTCTTGTACACTGTTCTTTGTTACCTTTTTAAATAAAAGTTCTTTAGGGTTCCGCAAAAGTAACAAGGAACACTTGTTCAGTATTGTCAAGGTCATTTGTTTATGTATGTGTTTTTTTTTATTGGGTATCTAAAGATGGCAAATGGATTTTTCTGCAATCCTATGATGATTGGTCACTTCGATATTTTGTCGTGTCGATATTGTTTTACTGTCGCGGTTGTCTGTCCTAAATTCGTAAAATAAACGACAATATATAAAATTTTACACTTACTAGACGACAATATGCTGACAAAATCGTCAATTTGGACAAGGTCATTCCACTTTTCAAGACGACATAATGTCGATTGACGCGTGACAATAGAGTTCAGCATAGGCTTGTTGGTAAAAAAATACAATTGGAATAAACTCTCGTATTATCTTTATTCCGATATTTCAATAACTTTCCAGTTCTATAAGCAGCAGAATACAGAATCCAATCAAAACCAGAAAGCCTCAGAACTTTTGTATACGTTTTCGCTTTTAATTACAATGTAGGTATGTCTGTATGGTCAACATAACAATTATTCACTTTAATGTTGTTTTTATTTATAATTACTGACTCCTTAAACGCGTTAATTTAAATTATAATTGTTTTAAATATGCTGAAATAATTATTGACAGCGATAATGTTTTTTAATTGCCTTTTAATACTATCCTTCACAGCGGCGAAACTTGTTTTTCTGGATATTTGTCAAGAACATAAACTTATGTATTGTAGAAATATCTATAAAATATAATTAAGTATACAGTTAGAAAATCTGTCGCTTGAAGATTAAATTAAATAAGTGAACCCAGATTTTAACCTTTTATTATTTAATTAGTATTATATCCGACGGAACCCTAAAAAGCACTCCAAAGTTTTTCTTTCTGAAAAAGTCTTAATAGTTTTTTTTTTTAAATATGCGAAGATACCTTATGCCTGTCTAATGTTACCACATTATCTTATTTAAGTATTTATAAAACTTGGCAGAGCTAAAGTTTCAAGGAAGGACATAGGATAGTTTTATCTCGAAAATCATCCCTCAAAGGGGTGAAAAGGGTTAAAGTTTGTATGGGAAAACAAAAACCGCTAAACCTATTTAAATTATACCTCAAGGAAATAAAAAACAAGGTACACAACTAATAATATATTAAACTCGTGTATTTTTATTTTATTTGCTGACGTTTCGGGTTCTTTATCGTTTCCATAATCGTTGCACGACTGAGCTGACAATAGTCTAACGCTAAAGTCAATAACCGCGAAGGCATCAGAAATTATGAGACGAATGAAACCGCGAGCAATATAGTAGTTTTAAAAAATATGATTATTAATGAAAAGAGAATGAGAGAAGAACGACAGAAGATAAATCCCATAAAAAATATCAGATATTTAACCTATAATCAACATATCGCACCTTTACTAGAAAAGTTACATCTCGAAATATTTCGTCACTCCATTTAAGACTCTATCTCCGCATATTTAAATTTGAATTCATGCGCGCACATTTCGAGTTGTCACTTTTTTAACAAAGGTGAGATATACGGCTACAATTCCTATTTCTTAAATAATTAACTTCTCATATCAATAAACTTGAACGTTTCGAAATAATGAAACTAGCTAGTGAATTTATTACAGAGCGAGTTTCTTATATAAATAAGGCGATTAAAAATAAAATTTAATCGAGATTGCAACCATTCGTATGGCAATTGACATTTTCTAGAACTCGTCGAATCGTTTTCAAGAACATATTATTGAAGCGTTTTGCTTTTTAAATACAGATAGTATAATAGTTTTTGCTTGAGCTTGCTCTATTAGTTATTAAAACTCTTTATAGAGTGAGAGAGAGAGAGTCACCTCTGATAGAGAGAATAAAATAAACTTAGAAAGGAATAGAAATATACTCGCTAAGCTGAAACCGTTTTACAGGTAACAGGTATCAAAAAAATCATGCTTACTATATATTCCACGGGAATGGGATAAAAAATATGTATTTTTTTTCCTTCTATGTCGTGTCTCAATTTTCACTTTGCCTCTGAGTTTTAAACAAATTCCAAAAATAAAGTGGTAGGCATATTTCTGATTATATTATTATATTATACTATACACATTGGAATTATATTATACACACTGGAATTATAACGGATTAAACCACGTATATTAATTTATACTGACGTTTCGAAAATTACAGACTCAAAAACATTGCAGACTGAACTGACGATAGTGTTACTATTAAAAAATCAAAACCAAAAATTTATTAAATTTAGGCTTTTACAAGCTTTTATGAAGGTCAGAAGATAAGTAGGTACCACCTTTTCAAAAAAAAAACTGTCTTGAGCAAAACGGCAAGAATCATCTCTATATTATTATCTTTCGTAACTGTAACATTCCAACATTCAGCATAAAATTAATATGCGCGATTAAATTCGTTACAATGGTATTATTCCAAACAAGAAAAGTCTATCTTTAACTTTACTACCACAGAGTAACATATAAATACCATAGACTACCTTATTTAGTCAAAATACTACATCTCGTTTCCATAACAGTTACCTACATATTACTGAGGCCCATCACGTGCGCACGCGTTCCGGACATTTTAATTTTCAGTTCACACGGCTGTTTCAGCCGCATTAATATTAATAAGATACGCTGGCAACACTAACAGTACGCTGTGACGTCACATTGTTTACGATGCCATTTGACACACTATTCTAGCGAGAATGACAAGTGAGTAGTGACGTTTTGAACACGAGTAGGTACAGACTTAGATGTGTTAGGAACTAAGGCCCAATTGCACGTTTTCGGGTTAGCCACTAACACGGGGTTAACCGAATAAATCTGACAGTTGTTGTACTGATGACTGTCAGATTTATTCGGTTAACCCCGTGTTAGTGGCTAACCCTAGAACGTGCAATTGGGCCTAAGTAGCACAAAAATCGTCGTTTAAATATACATATAATCTGGGGGCACGGCAGTGCCCTCGCCAAGTCGAGCAAAAATAAGCGGCTCAGCCGTATTATCCTTTTCTCGAAGCAGTTCAAACCATTTTCGGCTCCCGTACAACTTCCTTATGATTAAATAAATAGATTGACTGGATATCGCATAAGAACATCATTGTTTTACATATTGTATTAAATTGGATTTGTTTAGTGCGATTGCCAATTCAATCTATTTATTTAAAACATACCTTAAAGATATTGTCGACCTGTTGGTCTAGTGGTCAGAGGCCCTGACTACGAAACCGGAGGTTGCAGATTCGAATCCTGCTAGGGGCAGATGTCAATGTGATGAGCACTGGCATCTGTATCTGAGTCTTGGGTGTCTTATATGTATTTATGTATGTTTATCCGTTGTCAAGCACCCATAGTACAAGCTTTGCTTGGTTTGAGACTAGATCATATTGTGTGAATTGTCCAACGATATTTATTTATATAATATTGATCCATATCAATATGACCATTCACAGAACTTTAAGTAGGCACTGAATGAATTGACTTGGTATTAATTGGATCTCACAACTCTTTACGATATAAGAACTGAGTTCGGAGACTTGGTTTTTTTTTACAAGTTATGTCTTAATGGCATATATTATTATTACGGCAAAGTGGGTATGTTTATGAAAGTACGAATATAAAACTTCAGCATAAGTACAATTAATAAATTCGCGAGTGAAATGCGTTAGTTATTTTATTCCAATAATAAAATAAACACGAGAGCATTAGAATTATCATAAATAACGTTATTAACTCAATTAAAACGCAAGAAACACAACCAACAAAGTAATAAACCCAATTACTTCTCATTACGACAAAATAAATTCACCCTTAACCAGTCGTCTGAAACGAGAGTAATTCTACAAACTATTTTATACTTTACGTCATTGTAATAAGGTTTACTTATAAATGTACAAATGTTCATTTATACATGTTCCTGTTAATTATAATTAGCTAATTAGAGATTGATTACAACATCTAATCACACGCTTGTTTATGTTATATTCCTGAACGCGTAGAAAACAGTGCCTTTGCATATTCAAGTAGAATAATTTTAATTAGCGTTGTAAACTTTATGCAGATTTTCGAACTGTTCTTAAGAGTTATTTCCTTTTCGTCCACATACATAATTAGCAAAATGTAAGTCGAAAGGGGCCTAAATTCCGTTGGATCTTGTACTTAGCAAAATGTAAGACTAAAAGACCTAAATTCCTCTGGATCCTGTACTAACCGTTCTATACCAGACTAGCTTCCGCGCGACTTCGTCTGCGCAAGATAAGCATTTCCGATTTATCCCCTTAGGGGTTGAATTGTCAAATCCTTTCTTAGTGCTCCCCTTATGTTATAAGATTTCAAGTTTGTAACCCCATAGTATACCTATAATATAATCCCTACTAATATTATAAATGCGAAAGTAACTCTGTCTGTCTGTCTGTCTGTCTGTTACGCTTTCACGCTAAAACTACTGGACCCATTTTAATGAAATTTGGTACAAAGAAAGTCTGGAGCCTGAGAAAGGACATAGGCTACTTTTTAACCGACTGGAAAAAAGGAAGAATTCTACGCGGACGAAGTCGCGGGCAGAAGCTAGTAGTATATATGACAGTCATTATGTCAGCTTTTTTTATTCTACATATTGCATATTGCTTGTGTTCATCAAGCTATTATTTGCCCTTAGCAGGAATGGAGCCAGCAACCTCACGGTTTCATAGTCAAGTGCTCTCACCACTAGATCTACAGGACGTCTGAATTTTATCTATTACTAGCTTCTGCCCGCGACTTCGTCCGCGTGGAACTCCTCCTTTTTTGCAGTCGGTTAAAAAGTAGCCTATGTCCTTTCTCAGGCTCCAGACTTTCTTTGTACCAAATTTCATTTAAATCGGTCCAGTAGTTTTAGCGTGAAAGCGTAACAGACAGACAGACAGAGTTACTTTCGCATTTATAATATTATATAAGTAGGGATTTATCTCTCAAAAACTAGCAAGGGTGTGCATTCTTTATAAGCGCAATGGTACAAATGTATGGTGCGCCTACCCTGACGTGGTACATGCGTGACCCTCACTGCACGCGCCTGTAACTAATATTTAAATCCGTGGCAAAAAATATTGTTAAAAAGGTATTAGCTGTATTAATCACTTTAGCATAAGACTATTGTTAGCTCAGTCGTGCTACGATTATGGAATCTGTAAAGGCTCCGAAACGTCAGCCAATAAAAATAAAATACGCGAGTTAAATCCGTTAAAGTTGTTTCATTCCAATGTTTAATAACCGCGAAGGCATCAGAAATTATAAAGATTGTTTAGTAATGCTAAATATACAATCTGAAAACAAAGTAGCCTGTCTTATTCTAATCATAATAGTGTCTATATTATTTTTCATTCAGCTTTCATTCTTACGTCAAGTATCCAATAAACTATTTTACAATACATCATGAAGTCGCATAATATACTTACAATATCGCATTTACTTCCTGAATGACATATAACACTAACCAAGCAATACGTAAACTCATTTACAAAGAAACTGTTACTTAACAAAATGTAATTTACGGGTTATTAAGTACAGTAATTTGCGAAAAACATCCACAACAAAAGGTATTGGTGAAAGGAATTTGCATCGCGAATTAGAAATTTGTTTAATTACATTATTAACTTTAGTTTATAAAAAATGCGCTCTCTCCGCCTTTTTGTATTTTGGTCATTACACAATTGTGGTTTGTTAAGAGATTGAAGCTGGTCTCGATGTGTTAGTTTTTGCCGCGGAATCTTCGCCTTATTTAGCTACCGCAAACATATGTTACATTTTTGCTCTTGTTAGATTTCTTACTCGCATTTTTACGATGTTACTGACATTTCTTGGTAGTTGGCACTTTCGTTTATAACGTCCGGTGGTTAATCTTTTTCTACAGTTTGCTTAGAGATTTAGTGAATAGTTTTTAGCAAATATGTCAGTTGTTTCTTGTAAATATCTTCAACTATACACATAAAATGATTTGTCCTGAGTGAATGACTGACTTAAGAATATACATACATCCTGAAAAGCCGCCGCCGATAAGGTGTATTCTTTATATGATGTTAGCATCCGATAAGAAAAAAAAAACAAAATTCTACCTCTAAGGGGTGAAAAAGAGGAACTAAGTTTGTATAGTAAGTATAACGTGATTCTTTGATCGTACTGATGAAAGACGTGTTTTGTATTTTATTAAAATTCATCCCCTAACGGGGTTAAAAAGTGCTCGATGAAGTCAAATCACGTAAGTCTGAGGTGATCAGGATCTCAGGACCTATTAGGTACTTGTTTTCAACCGACGAATAAAACGGAGAAGGTTCTCAAGACGACGCGATTTTTTTTTCTATTGAACACAATAAGGTAGGTACTAACAAAATGAGTTGTCTTTACACGGCCACCTACGAGGTTCAAATAATTAAGTTAAGTAGACCTATTATATTATTCTTAAGTAAGAAAACGTTGGAATATTATTTTTATTACTATATTATTACTACAAAATGTTAGTCTAAGGTTATGACTGTGGTCCGTAAAAAACGCTTTATATCATTTTTAACCCCCGACGAAAAAACGACGGGGTGTTATAAGTTTGACGTGTCTGTCTGTCTGTCTGTCTGTCTGTCTGTCTGTCTGTCTGTGTGTGTGTGTGTGTGTCTGTCTGTGGCATCATAGCTCCCTAACGCATGAACCGATTTTGATTCTGTTTTTTTTGTTTGAAAGGTGAATATGTCGGGAGTGTTCTTAGCTATGTTTAATGAAAATCGGTTCAGTAGTTTAATAATTAGGGGGGATGAAAGAGGGGATGGAAAAATAAAAGTTTACAAAGGTACTCGTGTGGGGTATCAAATGAAAGAGGATCACGTGTACATTACAAAATTGAAACTATAATGAAAATCGGTTGAGTCGTTTAAAAATTATATCGAGTAAAAGTGGGGATGGAAAACCAAATGTCTACAAATATACCCGAGTGGGGTATCAAATGAAAGAGGATCACGTGTACATTACAAAATTGATATTATTATGCAAATCGGTTAAGTAGTTCAAAAATATAGGGAGTGAAAGTGTGGATCGTTAACTAAATGACTACAAATATAACCGAGTGGGGTATCAAATGAAAGAGGATCACATGAACATTACAAAATTCCATGTAAAATGGAAATTGGTTAAAAAAAAAAATAGGTAATAGGTACCTACCTACTTTCAAAAAGTATGAAATAAAAAAAGTAAATTAAAAATTTTAACAAACCCCCGACATAAAAACCTAAAAGCCTTCTAAAAAGTATAATAATAATAAAAACTTGATATTAGGTAGGTACGTACCTAAGTATTAATAGGTATTTCTACAAAGAAAACGTCATGTCGGGGGGACTGTAGGTTTCGGTACATTGTAAATATAGGTAGGTAGGTACAATAAATGATGAGCGGTCCCCCCGACATGACGTTTTCTTTGTAGAAATACCTATTAATACTTAGGTACGTACCTACCTAATATCAAGTTTTTATTATTATTATACTTTTTAGAAGGCTTTTAGGTTTTTATGTCGGGGGTTTGTTAAAATTTTTAATTTACTTTTTTAAATACATACTTTAGTTCCATATAATTGTTCATTAAGTACAAAAATAAAAGAAAACAGTCAAAGGACACTTAGGTTTGACACTAAATTTATGACTCACTGTGGTAGATTATTATGTCAGTGACATAGTGTCGATGTAGGTGACAATTTTACCTAAATTGGGCACTATAGCTGTTTAAACTATAGTCATCTGTTATTAATTTAATAACTCGCCATTGTACATATCTCTATAATATATATCTCATATCTTCACGTACCTACATGCCATAGGTATTTAGGAAATAAATTATTAACCTACTTATTTCAATAGAAATTACATTAATCAACTATCACACCTGCATAAATCTGTGTGAAGCACGCTTAAATGTATAGACAAAAGTCTATAATACATGTTTTTATTGTAAGCTATTCTAGCCTTGGCTTTAACCATAGACAATATCAAATATAGATTATAAACTTTTGTATACTTACCGTTAAGTGTGCTTCACGCGCTATACAGTACAAAGACATTACGTTAAAAAAGCAAATTTGCAAAACATTTCCTAAATTATAAATTACTTTGAAAAGCATGGGAACTGCGAACAAAACGTCTTATTAGCGAATCCATCACTATTATGTTAATTTAAAAGATTGTGGGTAAATAACAAAAGGTCTTAGTTTCAAATTTAGATATCAAAATGTGAAATCAACAAGGAAATTAAGCATTAACATCCGTTAGGGTATTTTGTGCACGAAACTTCGGTCAAAAGTCGCTCCAGTAATTGAAACATCAGACCATTATAAAGCAATAATTTAGCGAAAGTGACAGTAATGTAACTTGACCTGAAATCATTAAGGAATATGAACTCTATGTCACGGTAATAAGAGATGTAAAGAGTAGTGTACACTCGCGTGCTTGGGCAAGTGAGGTAGGGTTGCCAACTGTTTATTAGAAATTTAGTAATTTTCAATACAACTTCTACCAAAAACGGTATTTTAGATGATTTTACTTAATTTACTTACTGGAAATTTAGTCAAAAATAAATTTTGTGTTGTTACGTGCTATAAGTATTATAAAACAGAGTTTTTAGTTGTTTTTTTTTTAATTAGTTGATTTTTTTCGGTAAAGTAAGTAACATAGTTTTATACATTTTCGTTCTATATGTACTATTTACTGCTAAAACATATATGTTACCTACGTATAATTATTATATTTGTTGGCAACCCTAATTCGTGGTCAAATTTTGTTTTGACAAATCATTATGACGATTACGAATCGAGCAGACAGAATGGTTAAAACAATTACGCACCTACTTTCATTCAACCTAATCGATTTGAGCCGTGCGGAATCACACTTTACGCACATCTTTACAACACATGTTATTATAATTCCTTTTATTTCTATTCTACTTTAAAATAAGTTAAACAATTACGTAACACAATTATAAATCAAATTGTTCTATGAGTTTCATGGCGGTAAAAGCAAATCGATATGCATTAAAAAAGTAAATTAACTCGATAAAAAGTTAACGGATGTTTCGTAATGTTCCGATATTAGGTTATGTAACTTATAATTTACATTTTTTTAACACATTTTGCCTATTTTCGACATTACGTCTAAACTATCACAACATACGGATTCCTTTCGTCGGATAAAAATATTTTGCGTAATATGCAAATATCAAGGCATTGGATTAATTATAATTAAAAGGATCGAATATAATTTACATAATATTATCTTCATGCATAATTTGGTTAAATAATTAGGTACACATGCTCTCGGTCTTATTAAAAGTTAGACTGGTAGTAAATGCCATATAAGTAATAACCGTAGGTATAAGTCCGCCTTTTATACGTTTACAGTTTTTTTCATACTATAAATAGCCGACCTAGCGAACTTTGCACAGCACTTTTGATTTTTTTTATTAAAAAATAGGCGTTGATAGTGGAAGGGTGAAAATTTAGGGTTGTTTGATTTCATTCAAAAAATAAAAATTGCCAAAAATAAAAAAATATGATGCTGGCCGATTCTTAGACCTACCAGCCGTTTTAGAGGACTTTGGCAACAAACACCGCGACACGATAATTTTATATATTAGAAAGTATAATGTGGCTAGTCGTAAAAATTTAAGACCGTACAGTCTACTCCCGGACTAACACCACAATTTCCCAGTACCAAGACTTTCTTTATAATACAAGTGTTTATAAAAATCATCGATAAAGTTTGCCTCCAGACTAATAGAGCTATCAATGGAATTGCTAACATTCCAATGGTTGACGTGCTTAGCAACAACTTTCTTGGAACCATAGATTTACAGTCTCTATAGATATGGCCATCACTAATGCACTGAGCGGACATTTTTAAAAGTTTTAGCTTAAACTGGCAACACTGTTCATAACAGGTAAGACCAGTGCTGCCACTATTAAGAATATAATTGGAACTTGTAGAATACAGCGATGAATTACGCGAGTAGGGTAGTGTGTGAGTGTGGCCAGAAACAGCGATATTGCGGCAGCATAGTGTGGCAGAGGTATATTTTTTTTCGCGCGAGAAAGCATAATAATAATTATGTCACTGTCATTGTAAATAATGCTGTATAATAATATTAACAACACCGGAAGCATAGTATTATAATTATATAGGTACTTATTTGTTTTATCCCAAGCTATGTAAAACTATACTAAATTATTGCTGTGTAAAATTATAAACTATCTATTTTAAATAAATTATTTTTATTACTACGCCACCTTTTTACGTGTAAATTATATATGACTTAAAATTTGTAAAGTAAAAACAGCCGGATGAATTGAGAAACTCCTCCTTTTTTAATGTAGGTTTAAATGTATAAGCGGGGTCACGTTTATAATAAACTTTATCACACACCTAGGTAATTTAATAAGTTGACGTTTTAACTTAATTGAAGATTACAAATACTTATATAGTAGGTAGGTAGATAACCTTTTCGCACGGAGGCTTGGTAAAGCCATCTCTAAACTATAATAATTCTTACTCTGTACTTGGAAAATATTTACAGTATTACAGCTCGAGTTTGACATTCTTAAGACAAAGGCGTGGGGGTCAAAATGGTTTGTCAATTTTCTGGTACAGTCTGGGCACCGTTCCGCGCTATATACTGACGGTAATAGGTATTAAACATGAAGTTGGCCGCAATTTCCATGGTCTTGGAATTGAAAAATGCGATTTCTTAACCGATGACTATCTTCATGTGAGACACGTTATCGTGTGTATGTTGATGAAAATGATTTATCACATTAAGAATTTCGTTACACGCGTTGATTCGGTGGATCTTTCAGTCGAATCAATAAAGCATTTGATTTAAACTAAATCTTAAACTTTCAGAACGTGAATCAGTATCAGGATAAATTTATTATTTTATCTGTAAGTACCTAATTATTTCATTAATAATTTGGTAACAGCTATAAAAATAGATAATAGAATTAATAGAGCACTACGAAGTACTAAGACAGGATTTTTGAAAATTCACCCCATAAAAGGCAGACGAAGTAGCAGGCTAAAACTATGCTTTTATATACTTACACACTTACTTACTATACATAATAATAAAATAGGAATTGTAAAAATCTACATGGCATTACAAAATAGAAAACATAACAAACTAGCAGTTCGCCCCGGCTTCGCACGGATCCCTAATTTTTTTCAAAATATTCTATAGCCTATGTTACTCAGAGTGAACGTAGCTTCCCAACAGTGAAAGAATTATTAAAATCGGTCCAGTAGTTTTTGAGCCTATTCATTACAAACATACAAAAATAGGTACAAATCTTCCCTCTTTATAATATTAGTATAGATTAGTATAGATAGTATAGATATAGATATATCAATCAAATATGTCACTTGATTTAAAAGGTTTCGTTTTATACAATACTTGGGTCCTAAAAGTCTTACATATTCAGTTGCACTTCCTATAGGTACCCATTTTCACTAGAACCGTATGACACTTATACCTTTTTGACACTGGGACCTTAGTTTAAAAATGTTTTGTAACATTTTTGGAATACTCGAAGAAAGAAGCTTTAAAACAGGATTAAAGACATATTAATTTTTAAGACAGGAAGCGAGATTTCTTAAAATACCGTTTTAGGTACTTAAAGTATAATTACAGTTCATCGATAAGGTTCAATTAAGGACATCGGAAACATAAGTCCTTTTGAAATTAACCGTTCACCAATCAATATTATTATAATTACTTCACACAATTTAAATGTATTAAAATTGTTATCAAAACGACACTGTGCCCTTTTAAAGAGACGTCTTCTTAAGATAAAGTGCAATTATTTTTTCAAAATTTTATCACCTGTTCCATTGTAAAAAGGATGCAATATGTTTTATTAACAGGTGCGTGCAGTGAGGGGAGCGTAAGTAACCGCCAGGGTAGGCACTCCATACATTACTAATACCGGGCCTGTATGGAATGCACGCCCTTGGTTTTATAATAATTATGTAAAAAAGATTCTACTCTTGTTTTGGTACAAATATCATTAATCTATTATTTAACTCGCGCAATTAGATTTACATTTTTTGTAAACTTTTAGTAGGTACATGTCTCATGCTCACAGTTTCAAAGTATAAACAGATTTTTTTTTTAAATGTTTTACGCAATGATTTCTAAATAGGCACCTACCTAATATTATAACGCGAAATCAATAACATTTTCATTTTTCATTCAAAACAAATAGCAGTAGCAAATCGCAATTTATCAAGTTACGTATAAAAAATCCGTTCATCTTGGGAATTATGATGAATGCTATTAAATTATCGGCGCTAAGGCAATTTTTAACCGCACATCGATCTATCAAGTCATAGAGATAAATATTTTGCATACTATGTAATTTTGTACTTAAATAAACCAGTAAGCAAGACGCGGCAAATATACTATAGCTTAGGGCCGTGACTCTGCGAAAACATGGGCGTGCATTGCATAATGGCACAATATGAGTGCCTACCGTAGCGTCTACTTGTGGACTTCATTGCGCGCATCTGGGCTTGAATTAACAATTCGGGTACTAGCCTTCTTTTGATGTCACATAAAACGATAGATAATTCAATTAGCATAGGTATATTATAAACCGCTCCTACTTTCCTAGTCACTTTATTATCTATTCCCCTGTATGATCTTAAAATATTTTTCAGTTATTTATTCAAAGTCCGGACTTACTTTCATATTAAAAAAAATAAATATCGTACTTACTTAATAATCTGACTAAGTATCAATAAGTGAGAACAGTTGAAACTTAACTGCCCAGATACCAAAACTATTATAAAAATAAAAATGATTTATTCTGGCTCACTTTAGCGTTATTCTGGTTCGTCAAACATTTTTACAAGGATCTTTAAACTTTATTCATATTAAAGACAAAAATGTGTGTGCTCTTAAAAATATTTAGGTAAGTGCTTACCGTAAAAGTTTACGATACACCTAATGATGAACATGTCCGTATTAATATTCGTATTTATTTAAGCAAATAAGATCGAGCCATATATTTGTATTTATTAATAAATTAATCCAGTTATTCAAAACTTATGAATAATATTTTAACTTATGTAATGAACGTAATATTTAAGTTTGAGTATATTGACAATATTATGTTATCTTTTAAACAACAAAACGACAAAAGTTTCCGATATAGTATATGACAGACCACGGATAAGCCGCGAGTAGTCGACATAATATATTTTTTTCCTTCGTTATTATACATTGGAAACAAATAGGTATAACGAATTTAATAGCTTATATTAATGTAAATGCTGAGGTTTCGAAAACTTTACAGTTTCCATATTTGTAGTCGACAGCGTACTTCACTGTCACCATGTAGGTACAACTTGATGATGTAGGCTTGTCACTTTGAAATTCGGCATTCGATACAACTTTTAGCTGATGGTTACCCCCGCGAATTACAAGTTACTGGATAATTACCCCTAGGTTAAGAACGTAGGGTTAGACTATCGTCAACGTCATACGTCTGTCAAATAATATACGCGAGTTAAACCCGTTAAAGGTACTTGTTTCATTCCAATATAGACATGTTAAAATTTGTCGACGTAACAAAGTATCATAGGCCTGACAGTCGTGACCATATTTACTTAGTACATTAAACGCTAATAATTCGATATAACATAGCCAATTCACCACTTTCTAAGCTTCGCACCCACAATGACACTTTCACGGAAACGCGCGTAAAACGATTTCTTAATCGATAATCGATTTAATAAACGATCCGTCGAAACGGTATCGATCGAATGTAGAGTGAATTGTTCTTGAATGAAATACGTTTGGTAATTGGAATATATCAAATTGGTGTTAAAAGTTTAGATTTAGGTTACGAGGTTATAATTTTTGCCTAGTACTACTTGTAATTTAAGTTAAGTTAATAATTATTTATACTTAATAAACATATTTTTATAAATAGTCAATATTTTAAAAGTAGCGCGACAATTTCTTATATTAAAAGAATCAGAGACAATAAACAGTTTTCGAAACATCAATAAAATACCTACGCGATTTAAATAGCGGTGAAGGCGTCAAAAATTATCGTAATTATTTATTTAGCATGTTCAAATATTAGTTGAATGTAAGATAAACCAATTTTTTTACAAAATTTTAAATCGAAGAGCATTTTTTTTTATTAGACCAAACTCAGCTGCAAGTGTAAAAAGGCGAACTTAATGCCTTGAGGCATTCTCTACCATACCCATATTTTTTAATAAAAAAAATCTCTCAAAAAAAACGCAGTAGCCACGAAATTGTGGCTCAGCAAGTTTCTTTATAAACATTAAAGCTATTCCTAAACAGGCTCTAACATTTGAATCTTATTTGCTTCCATAACCACGATTCTCTTAATTTTATGCGCACGCAATTTGCGCAGTGTCATATATTCCGGATTAAGCGCATGCGTGATAAATTAACGCGTTAACGTTCCGTATCCAAGCTAAACTCAAGTGGAACACTTTCTTTGCTAAGGAAATAAACTTTAACATTACATTTAAGTTCATTAAACTACCGCAGGTGGAGAAGATTTCTGGGATCCTAGTGACAAGGAATGGGCAGCAGGGGGACAGCCCCCCTTAGAAGTAACTGTAGGTTTTGATACCCTTGCAAGTGTCGAAAATTACCTTGAATATATTCTTAGTTTATCTACGCCAGCCCTTCAACAAAATCATAGCTACGCCCTTGCCTAGTGACAAAGGCTATAAGTATAGGTACATGCTACTGTATGTGAGGCACTTACACCCTATTCATTAGGGCCATACGACTTCTTTTCATTACGACCTTACATAATGATCTATGCCCAATCTACCTATCAATATCAAAATAATTTTTGATGCCTTTGCGATAGTGCGCTAGTGATTTTTACATTATGCAAAACCAAAAATCACTATAGCGTTATAATATCGTCAGCTCACTCCTGCTAAGAATATGGAAGCTGTAAAGTTTTTCAAACGTGAGCAAATAAAATTCGCGAGTAAATTCGTTGTAGTTAGGTATTTTATTCCAATATCAAAGGTAGACTATCTTCAAATCAGTCTACATGTAAAGATTTTGCAAAAATAAGCGAATTACTTAATCCATTGTAGTAACGTTTTTATAAGTACTACTTAATGTATAATAACCGCGAAATCATCAGAAAATATTGAATTAATCTGTATTATTATTAAATAGCCGCGACAATAAAAAATAAATAGTTTAATTATAAAGAACAAGTCTGATTTCAATTGAAGTACAATTATTTTTCTAGATTGCAATCGTATTGTTAAAGAAATATTTTTTTATTACTTCTTCGGCATTTATTTGACGAGTTAAATAAAATAAAACAAGAACACGCGACGAATTGTTAGTTTTATAAGATAACAAATATAATTGATTTTATTATGTACACCACGTACAAATTTCACTTTCAGTACTTTTCAGATAAAATGTAATTTTATGTTACCGTAAATTATCTTTTAACGTTTCATAGTACTTACATGAACATTACATTTTATATTAATGGATTAGATTAGATATATTTGTTCTTCATTATTTTATACAAATTTATATCAATTTATACTTTACTTGCTGTGAGAGTCGAAAGCAAAAAACATAACATTGAAATAGGTTATATGTATTTTTATTGTAATAAAAAGTATTATTACTAGGGAAAATAAAAAAATACCAAGGATAATTTTAAGATTAACGTACCTACTTATGCAGAAGTGATCAATGATGTTGTTTTAATAAAACAATTTCGAAAATCTTTTAGCAGCCGTTTTCTATCTTTATCTATTTTATATTGAAAAATTAATGGGAATATATTAGTTACAAAAAGTATCCTTACGAATATAAGTAACCTCTTTTTTTGAAGTCGGTTAAAACACTTGCAGTAAGCCACTAGAAATAGTTAATTATAA
Source organism: Polylopha cassiicola (assembly GCA_038024825.1). Lineage (NCBI taxonomy): Eukaryota > Metazoa > Arthropoda > Insecta > Lepidoptera > Tortricidae > Polylopha > Polylopha cassiicola. The sequence goes on along the minus strand of CP149054.1, from coordinate 4,058,731 downwards.
TGTCGTATGCAGTCTATAAAACGACAATTATTTTTTATGCCCTCAGGCGCCACATAAATGCAGTATCTAGCTGACATGTGACAAATTACGCTATGTCCTCTCATTATTTATAGCTATATTAACTATTTATATATGATTTGTAGTATAGTTTTTTTAAGTTGAGAATGATGGTTTTGTAATTTTTTTACTTAATTTGTAGATAACGAATATTTTAAAATAAATTGGGGGTAGTTTTTGGTACTGTACATACCTGTATTTTTTTACACTAAAAAAAAATAAAAAAATACACAAAAACCTACCTTGTCATACAAAATTCACCCCAAAAAGCCACAGTGGCATATACACAATTTCAAAAATAGAATCACTGCATAAACACTTCGCGTTGCACAAATTTGTGCGCGCGCGCAGACGGATTGCGCGCGAGTGGCTAGATCCGCGCGTCGCTCTGCTTTTTACGTGTTTCACGCACTCGGGTGTGTTCGGGCACTTTCGCCATAAGGGATCCTGAAGGGTTGAGCTTCGGGTTTATAAGAAACGGGTTAAGTTAATAAAATGACGGCCTGTTGGTCTAGTGGTCAGAGGCCCTGACTACGAAACCGGAGGTTGCGGGTTCGAATCCTGCTAGGGGCAGATGTCAATGTGATGAGCACTGGCATCTGTACCTGAGTCTTGGATGTCTTATATGTATTTATGTATATTTATCCGTTGTCTAGTACCCATAACACAAGCTTTGCTTAAAATGGGTCTAGGTAATTGGTGTGAATTGTCCAAAGATATTTATTTATTTATTATTATTTATTTATCCTTGCATCTAGACTTTAGATGACCTTTAAACAACTGTAGGTCTCTTATGAGATGTTTACTGGAAAGGTTATACAGATGAGAGTTGAATAAAATTCGAAGACGTTGTCAATATTATTTTCTACGCGTTGGGATGCTTAATTAACATACATGTCAATTGATGATCGAGCTGACAGTGACATTCGATAACTGCGAAAGAATTAACATAAGCGAACGAAAAGTCACGTAGTAAATTTTCGTGCACTTACGATAATTACGTACATACATATTTCAAACGATTATAATATAGTGTTCGCGAATTTTGAATGTCACTTGTCTACAGTTGTATTGCTAGTGGTCAACAAAAATTTTAGACAGGTACGTACTTTGAGATCGTGTTCTGAAGCAGGTAAGAAGGTACTTATTTAAAAAATAGTAAGACAGGCTATATATCTATATAATTCTTAGAGCACATTATGCTCTAAGATATAATTAGATTAAAATATTTCCACGGTTCAAACGTAGAACTTTGAAATGAAATAACTTTATCGCATTTAAAGAATATTTGTAAATACTTTTTTTTCTGATGCCTTCGCGGTTATTACACATTGGCATGAATGACTATTGTCAGCTCAGTCGTGCTACGATTATGGAAACTGTAAAGTATCCGAAACGTCAGCTACTAAAATAAAAATACGCGAGTTAAATCCGTTAATAGTTGTTTCATTCCAAAATATTTGTAAAGTTCATGAAACGTCAGTAAATAAACAACTTTAGTCTAAGAATAACATAATATACGCGAGTTAAATCCATTGTAGTCATTTATACCAATTCCAACTGACCTCATTGTGGTGAAATAAGTCAAAAACAGTTCTTTATTAAAAAAAAAAACGCACAAACTAACGACCCTTAAACCTTACAATATAATTGGCTAATTAAACATATAGTATCAGAGACCAATAATTATAAATAAATAAGCCAAGTTAAAAGCGGAATAGGGGAATAAAACATTTTCCACATATCCAGTGGCAGTATTTATTAATAAATAAAACAAAACGCAAACAATATTCCCTCGGGAACACGTATTTTTACAGAGGATCTAAAAGTAATCGGTTTACAATCGCAGACTAACCCTAGGGACTTCTCTAACGACGGCAATGATTATACATTTTATAACCAGTATTAAGATGAAAAAAAAAATCTAATTCATTTGGAACAATGCTTGTCATTACGCATAATATAACGCGTGTATAAATGGAGGCATGATTTAATTAAAAAACGTTTATAACAACTATGATATAACTAAACAACTTTGGTAGTGTAGAGGTTGCAATCCGTCATCCATGTTTTGTAGATGTTTGGAATACAGAAGTGTCATAGGTAGTAAGTGTCGAGTAGAGAATTGGATGAATATGTGTGGATCAATAATTGTATACTCTATGATATCAATAAAATTCTTAATAATTTCTGATGCCTTCGCGGTTATAAACGCGTTAGACTAGTCGTGCTAAGATTATGGAAACTGTAAAGAATCCAATAAAATAAAAATACTTACGCGAGTTAAATCCGTTAATAGTTGTTTCATTCCACTGTGTATAATTCTTTTTTAGTGTTTGCATTGATGGTCTTCATAAGTAAGGTATATTAGGGTAATATCAGATAAGTACAGGAGAAGGTTGTATATCTGAAATTTCTTTAGACTATCGTCACCTCAGTTGTGTTACGAATACTACAAATATAGGTAGAGTTTTCGAAACCTTGGGCCCTAGACAAGTGCCCAACGTTCAACGTTAACGTTAAACGTTAGGACCGAAATGTATGGGATTTGACATCCGCGAACGACTGTCACGTACGTCACAAATGTCAAATCCCATACATTTTGGTGCTAACGTTTAACGTTAACGTTGAACGTTGGGCACTTGTCTAGCCCCCCATTGTCAATAAAATAAAACGCGCTTGTTTTTATTTAATACTAGCGGTCCCGGCAGACGTCATCCTGCCCGTTCGAAATTCAAATTAGGTAACTTTAGTTAGACAATGTTTGTATGGGAAAAGAAAAGGGCTGTTTTTAGGGTTTTCCCGGCAATTATTCGATTTTTTCTCGCCGTAAGAACCATCCTTGGACTTCAACGAACATTTAAAATAAAAATTGGCCAAATTGGTCCAGGCGTTGTCGAGTTATGCGCTTACCAACACATTTTGCGATTCATTTTTATATATAAGACAAAAGAAGATTAGCAACTACGTGCAAGCCATTTCATGGCATCTCGATCAGTCTCTGAAATAAAACTAATGAATTTTAAACTTATATTCATATACTTTAAGAAAATCGATCAGAGAAAAGAGTTATTTAGAATTTTCCGTCCGCACACTGTTAAACTGTTTTCAAGTGGTTTTGTTTAACCTGTTACTTGAACGATTTTATAATGCAGTTAGGATCGCAGAGGCAGAACAGTAGCAATTTTCTGATATTAAATGAAGTTAGTTGAGGTGCTCATAAGTGCCTATTTAAAGTTAAATGCGTTACAGTTGTTCTATTCAAAATTTATAATACCTACTTTAGATTGGAGGTTTACAATTACGGTTTAAAACCATTAACAATCATTAACCTCAGGTAGTTAGACGCTGCAATTGAACGTATATTCCGAACTAATTATGAATGCCCAAGGTGTTTGTTTGTCTATTGCCTCTTCACGCATAGATGAAATTAGTTCCAGTAAGTTCCAGAGAAGGGGGTGAAAGGGGTGGAAGTGTATTTGGAGAACCAATAACCGCTGAAGCAATTTAGATGAAATTGGTGATACGGTTCCAAGTCTCTAAGGAGGGTAATGGTTAGTTTTAATCGGACGTCGTCACTTAAGGGGGTAAAAAGGGGGAGAAATTTACCATAGATATGCGATAATATTATTCCACCAACAGTATATTTCTGCATTGGAACGAAACTACTATAAACAGATTTAACTTGCGTATTTTATTTAATTGGTTAACGTTTCGGAACCTTTACGGTTTCCATAATCGTATCACGAGAGCTAACAATAGTCTAACGCTAGAGTGATTTATTTAACTATATTTCTATGCAGATAAAGTTGCGGACAAAAGCTTATTAGCGGTAAATGAGCACAACTAAAACATAAAAATAAATAGAGTATCTATTATGAATAAGCGGACAGGTCGAGGATAGAGAAAATAAATGACATTTGTCACCGTTTTGTAATTGATGATGATGATGACAGATCATCTGTTAAAGTAATCCATCTAAAACAGTGGTTCCGAACCTGGGTAAATACACCCACAGGGTAAAATCAACTATTCTATAAGGGTAACAAAGAACGTATACCTATAAGAAAAAGTTAACGTAACATAAAAGACTTGTATTGTTTGTATTTTAAGGTCAGGGTAAAAACAGTTCTCCTACTAGGTCACAAAGGTAACAATATTTAAAAGGTTAGGAACCACTGATCTAAACTTTTAAAGCCAAAAGAAAAATGAACGCTTGGCATCTTTTATATTCTAACCTGCAACCGTTTGGGAGGCGGTCATTATACCACTAACCAAGCAGTAAATGACCTGCCATTTTTTTAACGGTTTCAGATCAACACGCATTTTTGCTGCAATCCTGGCTGTATTTTAAAATTTCTTAAGCCTTTTTGGTTAGAGAAAATTAGCCCACCACTGTTCCTGCCTGTCCTAACACTCGCGATTACGCGAGGGTATTGGCAAGGGGAGAATGCAGGGCATGTGGCCACCACAGAAGGATGCTGCAGGACATGAAAAGTGGGGTGGCCACACACATGCCCTACTGTATTTGGGTGGGCATTTAGGTAGCCATAAATGGTATAATGCACCATAAGTTGATTCTAGGGGTCACTTAAATTAATCTAATTCCCATATAAAGATAGCTAATCTCCTTTTGTATTAAATTCACGTCTCGCATCACGCTTTTCCGTATATCTCTTTTAATTAATATCACAATGTACATTACAAAAACATAAAAATGTATCTCCTTATCTATACAGTCTAAAAAGCATTATAAAATCGGATTTACGCACACGCACATAACAACAATGCGTTGAGAATTTTCTGAACGAAATTCCGGAACATTTCCTCTACTTAATTGATAAAAGACGGTACTCATTCATGAAACATAATAAATCTTTAGCATCGCCTTTAGTGCCTAGTAAATAAAGTGGCTTGTTACTTGGCGATGTAGATCGATATATCGTGTTTGCTTTCCGAATGACTCCGCAAAGTGATCTGATTGAAGGCTGAAGTAGACTATGCAGTATGAACATGCGAGATGGCTGATAAATACTTTATATGAATTTAATTATTTCAAGAACTTAACTTAAGCATGTTGCTATGTAATCATTTCTGATGCTTTGTTGGAATGAAACCATTATATTATGTCCGTAGCAAACTGGGCTGACCATCAGCTCAATCTGCTACGAACATGGGAAGTAGGTATATATAGTTTTCGAAACGACAGCGTAAAACAATGAGGGCCACCGCGTGTCAGAAATCCGCTAGATGCGCTAGTGTCGAATGAGGTCTAGCTGTCATGTTCCACCAATGAGAGGCAAGCTACTGGCCTGTGATTGGTGGTACATGACAGCTGGACCTCATTCTGTGGCCCTCATTCAATACTTACATGCGATTAAATATTATGATGTTTTATTCCATAGTGCTATAGATCTAAAAGGTAAGACAGGTCATAGTTATTTTCATAAAGCGTGGTTGTGAGTCAGTTATACTTATGTCAAAACTTATATTTCATTAGCTACCTACATGCCCCAGTTTCGCATAACAAAAAAGGAATTATTTAATAATTTCTGATGCCTTCGCGGTTATTACACATTGGAATGAAACAACTATTAACGGATTTAACTCACGTATTTTTATTTAATTTTATTAGCTGACGTTTCGGATTCTTTACGGTTTCCATAATCGTACCACGACTGAGCTGACAATAGTCTAACGCTAAAGACTATAAAAATACGTGAGTTAAATCCGTTTATAGTTGTTTCATTCCAGAGGAATTATTTAATTTGTTACAGTCGTTCGGAAGTTATGCGCGTACATATATACATTACACATACACTATTAATTATACTTATTATATGGTCCGTGTTTAGCATTAGTGTTTCAACCCACACCAAGCTAGTTTTGAGATATCGGCGCTTAAAGTTTTTTGAGAACATTCTTCTTTTTCCGCTTATTTTAAGCAAAAAAATATTGTTATGTGGTATCATTTTTTTTGTTGAAGTGCATAGATTAAGGATATAAATGTATTTATTTCAATAAATTCATAATTAAATAGAAAATGCAGAAAAATGGTTACTGCTTATCGGCTATAAGGTTTATTACATTTAGCATTTATGTGCTAAGCCACATAACACTATGCAAAATTCTAATTTGTTCTTTTATAATGAATATATTTTACACTATTTTTTTGAAAATGTAAAATAATAAACAACTAACGTATTAAAACTTTAATGTAAGTACTTATTTATTTAGTTTTTATTGTTATAACATGTTTTAAATAACATTATAAGTTCTGCTTAAAATGAGAAATAGGTACAACAAGTTAACACTTATATTATTTCAATTACTTAAAAGCTCAACCAAATTGATTTATTATTATTATTTTATCATATTGAATTAAACCAATAATATATACTTCCCTACCTAAAAAGTTAATAAACCACCTAAAAACCATTTTTCGAAGAGTTGATAAATTGTGGCGACAATTCGTACATTCTTTAATATTATTATTTATTATAATATTCAAATTTTTCTCACACACGTTTAAATCTAATGATGTATATTATAAAAAAATATCGGTTAAGTGCGAGTTAGTCTCGCGCACCAAGGGTTCCGTACTACAAATAACCTGTAGGTATATATTTTTTTAATGATGTCATTTAAAATGTATGGTTTTCGTATTTTTTTCTTTATCCGTGCTATATGACGTTACCTCGCACCTACTAAATTAATTCAAGATCCTGAGTTCACGAGGAGTACCCTGTAGGTTTTGATTCGCTAGCGAGTGTTAAAAACTTTTATCAATCGCGGCATAAACGGCGGCTCTTTTGATTGCGTCGGCGATTTTTTTGTAATTATGTTACAATTTCAAGGGACGGTAGTCCTGAGTATTTGATATTACTATGAATTTTTGTTTGATACCTACCTCCACGCGTTACTGAGGTAAAGGATCACACAGACAACAAAGTAATCCTGTAAGGGTTAATTTTTATTCCTTTTAAGATACGGAACCCTAAAATATTTTATTTAATATGATAAAAATAATAATAAGTAATAAAAAAATAAGTTAGTGTTAACTTGTACCTATTTCTCATTTTTAGCAGAACTTATAATGTTATTTGATACATGTTATACAACAATAAAAACTTTAAATAAATAAGTATTTACATTAAAGTTTTAATGCGTTAGTTGTTTATTATATTACATTTTCTAAAAATTAGAACATAATAATTATGTATAGGTACCTATTCGTTTTAAAACAACAAATTAGAATTTTGCATTAATGTAATAGGTATGTGGCTTAACACATTAATGCAAAAATACAAATCTGACATGGGAAATAAGCAATAATGCGTTATATGTGGCTTAACACATTAATGCAAAAATACAAATCTGACATAGGAAAAAAGCAATAACCAATTTTGTGCTCTAGAATATTCTACGATTTTTTTTTAACAAAATGGATTGCACTGCCGTATTCCTCATGATCTATTTAATAAAACTGCATTCATAACTCAAAACCCGATTTTTTGTGGGTTGACACACGAATGTTTAACACGGTCCATATATTAGGCGCTGTTTACAATTTAGTATTAAAATGATGTTCAAACCAGAATTACGCTGAACAAGTATAACTTACGCATTATAAAGTTGATAAAGTTAAGATCAGGCATTTTGAGTCATAAAGCGCGACGGAGCATGTTACCAGTAATCATGCAACAGTGTAGAGTTCATTGATCATGGATATCATGTTAATTATCATGGTCAAGTGCGCGTGTTCCGGTTAGGGTTGTCAAGTGGGCTCGTTTTCCGTACTTGATCCGTCGGTCCGGCCTATTGTTGCCAGATAGACGGAATTTCCCTAAATTTTTGTGGGACCTACTTACTCCCGACAGTAAAAAACCTGAAAAATAGGTAATAATAATTTCTGATGCCTTCGCGGTTATTACACATTGGAATGACTATTGTCAGCTCAGTCGTGCTACGATTATGGAAACTGTAAAGAATCCGAAACGTCAGCTAATAAAATAAAATAAAAATACGCGAGTTAAATCCGTTAATAGTTGTTTCATTCCAATCTGAAAAATAATCTTCATTTTAATATAATATACTTAATACAATCATTCCTAGCTCGTGGTGGAATCGTTTTCCACACTTGATCTGTCTGCCCGGCATTTGTGTGTATGGTTATCAGATGGCCGGGATGTGACGGGATTGCCCCAATTTTTTGTTTCTTCGACCTACTCCCGACAAAGCAAAAAACCTCCTGAAAAATATTTTCATTTTATAAAACAATAATTTCAAGTTAAGTACACATAGTTTCCGCTCTTTTTTTCTAAAAATCCGTCATAAGATCCATATAATAAGGGCCATTACATAAAATATGTGAACCCTAGTTCCGCAAAGCTTTTCCAACACATGTATAACTTATCATATAGGTAACCAATAGAATCGCTTTGTTTTCTTTACCTCACTCAGTCAAATAACATTGATTGAATTAGGTATACGATATAAAACAGCAACAACCCGAACTACACAAAGATTTCTTTAGTAGGTAGTTCGGGACGACCCTTGGTATGTACCTATCATCGAGTCACGTGTTTTCCATATTTTTGTAAACGTCGAAGCAATCGGACAACTGTAGGTACATAGTCTGTGCCACAGATTATGATATTTGAAATACATATATTATTATCATCAAGCTAGTAATCGAGTCAGGATACATTACAACTTTTATTTTCCACTTCTGTAACACCTTAAATGTAATTTAATAATAAGCAGGTACAAGCGCCTGCGCATATTTACTGTTCACCCCGTATTAAAATAATTGCAGCACCATTCATTGACGAAAGAACCAGTCACGATTTTGCAATGAGAAGCTAAGTGTCAATTCTGTGTAGAAAACAATAATAGATGCAAGAAATGGAGATATACCTACTCAAATTTATTAGGTAGATACCTACCTACTACAACATGGGCATTAATACCTGCTCAATTTAGTATTTTCATATTAGGTAATGAATCCAGCCTCTGGATTTATCTTCTTAAGTAAAGCACAAGGGGTGAATTTTCAAAAATCCTTTTTTTGTGCCCACCTATATTGTAAAAGGAACCCTTGGGCAAAATATTAAGTTTCTAACTCTGGTAGTTTAGACCCTGCGTTGATATATCAGTCATTAAGTCATCTCCATTTATGTACTTACCTACATATTTTTTTTGCAAAAAAATATCAATTAAGTATAATAATTAAGCAAGTTTTGCAGCAGTTCCAGAATAAGACCATATATTAAGCATTGATCGTTCCTACCCCCTTATAGTTTAGACCCTGCGTTGATATGTCAGTCATTAGGTCATCTCCTTTTATGTACCTACATATATTATTTTAAATATTAATTATAATACTTAAGCAAGTTTTGCAGAAGTTCCAGAATAAGACCATATATTAAGCGTTGATCCGATATCTTATACCCATTCATTGACTTACATACACCTCCATTAGTTTCAATTACAATGATATTAGCAAGTAGGTAAGTATATTACTTTTTTTCATACAAAATTATCGTATTAAGGTTGATGTTTCAATGTTTCAGACTTTACGTAGGTAGGTAATTAAGTAAGTACTTACCTAGAAAAATGAAATGGTCGTCAAGGTGTAAAATTTCGTAATAATTCGAGTATTAATACATTTTGATTGTTGGCTACGGCTTTCGAGAAAGCTTTAAACTTTCACGATTATCGTACCTACATTATACTAGAAACAGATTTATCATAATTATTTACCCCTCCTTGTCAGCAAAAGTTAGCATCTCTCTAACATGCTTACGTAAACAATGATATAGGTTATACCTATTGTTTTTTTTATTGATCATGAGCAGCAATTATGATTCTAAGAAAAGAGGCTTGTAATATATGGTTGGTTGTACATTTAAAACTTTATTGACTCACATTATCAAACTGTCAATCACACTAATCAAAACGAAACAATATAATATTATTATATTCAAGCAAGAAAATAAGACAAGTAAATAGCGCGTCTTTTTCGCCACTAAGTATTTGTGAAAAAAATGCGTTTCGTTTCAACCATAGACAATGTGTGGATTGCTATCTGCGTAAAAGAGTAAATAACTACTAATGACATAACCCCCCTCATCAAAAATATGCAAAGCAAAGACCCCCCGCCTCTCTACAGTGTTTACGTAATACTTGAACGGTCCTGTATACAAAAACGGGTCTTATCGCAAATGTTACCTCTGACGTTTAGGATGCGACGTTGCAACTGTCATGGCGGCAGACTGGTTAAGACATCAACATCTATCGCGCGAATTTTCCGAACTACCCGCATTGGTCATTATCGGCTTCAACTAGGAAAACATCCGACGTAATAGCATTATTTATTTACTGGATAGAGCTTTTTTTATGTTTATACGATTATATATATATGGCTTCGGCTATAATAATATAGGAAATGCGTAGTATACCGTAATCTATTATTGTAAACAGATATAAATCATACTATGTCATAAATGTAAGCAGGATTTGGTTCCTAACGGCAGATGTTGAATCTTTATAAGGGTTCCAATTTATTTGTTTACAACGTATCAATCAATACTAACGGTCTCGCTTTACAATAATGTACTAATTGTTTAGGTGAAAATTATTACATACGCATTAATTTCATCATAATCATCATACCTATCGATAGACGTCAATTCAAGTCAATTGCCAAAGTACTTAGTCTAATAATCTACACTACTATTATAAAAAGGATTTTTTTACTCTTGTATGTAAGTTTGTATTGAATAAACTCAAAAACTACTGTGCCGATTTCAAAAATTCTTTCATCATTTAAAAACTATATTCACCCTGAGCAACATAATCATAAAAAAAATAAAAGAAAACCTCTGGGTTGAACTCAGACCTACCCGATATTTACACAAAGTTTAGCAACAAACACTATAATTTTATATATTAGCTATTTATTAGTACATAAAGTAATATTTATTTATAGTTACATAATCACGGGACGAACATCCCGAATTTAAGTTTCGTATCAGTTATGAAGGAATAAGCGAAGTAGTAGCACACTGCAATAGTTAAAATACTGCACATCAGCCTGCAGAACCAAATGCAGCTGACGTCACAACAGATCGGTTTCCTATCGACCAGTGCGACTTGGGACCTGAAAAGTATCTCATAATATAGCAAAGAAATAAATCTGCATTCTAATATTATTCAAAGTCCTCGATGTCTAGGAGTGTCTAGGCAAGTCCATAAGACCGTTCATTTATTTGACTTACTGCATAAATAGCTAACCCCTTAACATCCAAGTGTCGTCTGCTAAATGCCTGAAAATTAAAAAAAAAAACACTGGTATTACTATATAATTTTCTAAACATAGAACATACCTACATATGTATACCTGGTCTACTAAAGATTAACACTTAGCATTATATAACTCTAGTTATGAAAGGTAGGTCTAGTAATTGTAACGAAGTTTGTTCGAAACCAATTCCAATTGGTTTACTTTAAAACGGTTCGCAACTATTCGATGGATCAGGCTTAAACTAAATTAAATTGACTCAGGACTCACGTTTACTATCTACGCGTTAATGTTATGTGACTGGAAAAAGACCGTACAAACTTATTAAAGTTTTAATGCAAACCAATTATGCATTGGTTTCGAACCAATTGCGTAACACGATTAAGCTGCGAAGTTTTATTATACTTAGATTAGATATTATACAATACCTACATATTATAATATATTTAAGGAAATACTCACTTTTTAACCAAATCGTTCTTGGGGTTGTAATACACGTAATTCAAACTAGCTAAATACAAGAAAAGAAAGAAAAACAGCACTAAAATAATCATGAAAGCAAAGAATTCTAAATACCAAAGGACACTGGTAAATACACCGTGCATTTTGCTCTCTGACTCTGTAATTTAATGACAATTAATGTCATTAAAAACCATAGTATTAAAAAGGTATTTGTTTGACAAGCTATGGTCATAATGTAACAGGTTTCATACTATACTTATGTAATGTTAAGTTGGTTTTAAAATTAGATATTACGACAAGAGGAAACTAATTTCAGAAGTATTTTTACAAACCCTAGATTTTACAAGGTTAAGTGCTTATATCCATATTATTACTTATATCACACACCTAGGTAATGCTTTTTTCAGCAAACGCGAAAAACGAATTAATATGTCCCTATGCACTGAAGGATTTTTCTGTCTTGTCTATTTAAGTTTTTCTATCACTAGAATTTTATCGCTAATATGCCAGGTAGGTAGGTATCAAATCAAGCTACCAAACTACTTAGGTAAATAGGAAGGTAGGGTACCTAAGTACATAAACTTTTTACACTTACTTAAATATAACATTGGTAATTTCTACATTCATGCTCGTATTTACTAACTTCATAATAAATAAAAAGAGTTTTATTACAGAAGGTACCCAGTCATCATTTATCTAATGTTGGTAGACACCTAACTAGATAGTGACTTGACATCCAATATATCTACGTATCAAAAAACGTAATATCATTACCTCCAAGCGGATGTATCGAAAATCGATAGCACAAAAAAAAATCAAAAATATCAATTGACTGACCACTATGACCACCGAAACAGTTTAGTTCAATTCTTTTTCAATTAAACTTTTTGCGATCAGAGGATGTCCGTGCGAAAGGTCTAATCACTTTTGAATTACTCGATCTAGTGAAAGCAAACGTGCAATTTGCTTTTTTTTTGTCTATGCGACTGTTGTGCCAGTATTCTTGTTGTGAAAACTTGTACTTTCATATGTTAGCTCATGGAAGCAAATTACAAAACGCAATCTACAAAAGTGTAGGTACAGACCTACTCAGATGTTTAGTATGTATGACGCGAAAATTAAAAATAAACTGGTAGGGTTGCAAGTTGACGGAACGTTACAAACGTTAATTTTAACTTTCATTTACTTACTCATTTAAATTATAATTAATATATCGCACCTTGATAATCAAAACGTCATTATACAAAAAAGTCGATTTTTGGCTACGAGGGTTTGAAGTTTACAATCAGAAAAAATGTGACAAACATATACTTTTTTAATAAATTCGTATGTTTAAGTACGGTTTTACTAACTACAAGATACCTTTTATTATCTCAGGTATCCAAATATTTTTTTTATTCATAAACGGCTTCATTATTAAGGTTTATGTAATTTTTTAGTGTCAATATTCCACAAATTTTTACATAGTGTCAGTTTTCCATATTTTTGTTTCTACATTTTTTATATTTTATGGGCAATAATGACATCATACCTTTTAAAATGTTTGCATTTTATTTAAAACACAGTTTAAAAGTATTTAAACAACTTTATAGGGGTTTTCACTTCAGATTGTTTAGTTTGTCTATATGATTGAAATTTCTACTTAAAAAGCCTATTTCATGCTGCATGTTTTTAGAGTTGTTAAAATATAACCAACACCAAATTCAATTTTTAAAATTTTCCACACATTTCAACTTGAAAAGCTTTCTTAAATCTTAATAACGTTTTGTCCAATAATTACGTAATGTAAAATCTTAGAATTACATTCAGAGATTCGCTTGCATTCGAAGTGACAGTGAAAAAACTGATGAAAAACTGTAATTCGTTTCGGGCATTTTCAGATGTCATAGTTTATGTATCCTCTGAAGATGGAGAAGGGTAAATAAGCGCCGCATTATGCAGAGTAGCAAAAGATTGACTTAAACCGAATTTCAGTTAACAATCACCAAATTCAAACAGTTATTTGGTAAAAGTCAGACATTTTTGCAGGCGTTGCAGAACATACACTAGAAGTTTCCGTGACAGAACCTGAAGTGCATGGCAATAGGTACATAACACATAACATAACAATTAATTATTACATTACTTTGACACTTTATTTAACTACTAAAAGCTACTAGAAGAATTGACAGAGCTAGATGATGGAGAAATGCTAGAACTGCTCGACAGATTAGGAGGTTTTTGGCATTAGGAAATTTGCTTCTAGTATTTTTATTGGTTTTCGTGGTATGGCAACAGTTTTAGATGAGCAGGATAAGAAAATAGTAGTATTCCTTCATTATAATAAACTACAAAAACAAATTGTATCATTATTAGAACAGAAAAAGTTTCGTTTCAAGTTAAGTAGGTACCTAATTTAATAATCCCCTAAATAGATTACCGTCACTATACCTGAAGTGACTCTCTCCTTTGATTAAAATTTATTTTCCGTGATGGCCAAAAAACTGGTAAAAGTGACACTATACAAAATAATACAACAACCCTGTCTTAGTTAAGTCGAATTATAAAAAGAATACTGTCATTAAGACTAAAGTGACGTTATAACTTTCAATTTGAATTTGCAAAATTTTAAAAAAATCGTTATGTATAAGTGACATTTTTCGTATATGATCATTATTCCGTTAAAAAAGACAGCACTTTCATAATAATTTTAAGACGTAACGACATTAAACCAAAAATGACGAGCTTCTTCGTCGAGAAACCTCTATCATTGTCAATTCACGCGTTGCTAATGATAAAACGCCACTATTCCGATGAGTCGAGGTCTCATCCCCACTAAATGACAAAACGACACTAGCGATTCCAGGCGCTGTAAGTGGAGTTAGAGCCACCAGTGTCTTTGTATTATGTAGTTTACTGTTAGCCCAACTAGATGGCATTATTAGTTTAAAAAGTGCGTTTTTCGTATAGTGACGTTTTGATTATCAAGGTGCGATATTATTATATACCTAATTACTAGTGATAGGAAGGTTGTCCATTGTATTAACGTTACTGCTCAGTCAAACCGTCGCGAGTATGTACGCGGGAAGCATGCAGGGCATGAGTGTGGCCACCCCAGAAGGATGAGGAGCAGAACGAGCGGCATGATAAGTACGGTGGCCACACGCTCGCAAGTATTTGGCCGGGTAGTTACAATAGTAGGTAGGTAAAAGTTCTAGATGTTATTACGCAATTTCATAAGCTTAGAATAAATAATACCGCTTTTATGTTCTCGCTATTGTCGGTGTCGATAAATTTGAACTCGAATCACCCACAGTAAATGAAAAAAGTGAAGTGTTTATTTATACTATAGGTATTTGTAATTCAAATACCTTACGTATCTAATATAATTTTAATTTTCATATTTAATATCTCGTTTATGTGAAAATATAGAAGCAGTTTCCAACCAACGTATTACCAAAAAAAATATGTTCGTTTTTGTAAGTTACAATTTGTGTTACTTATTTGATTGCTTAAACAAAACGAAAGCAATTGTCATAGTGACAATTCATAATATGACGTTATTTTTACGTTTTACGGCAAACACTTATTTCATGTCACACACTAGAAGTTATAGAATAGAAGTTATTATAATTATATTATCAACAAAATTACTTTATTTTAAGAAATATTAAATATATAATGCTATATATATTTTATGATTTGACTTATTTTATACATTATTTTTAGTTAAGTACTGACAAATATCATCTTATTGTAAATTAATAGAAGTTTTACTTCTACACTAATTTTGTTTAATGAAATCGGAACGTTCCTTATTTTCGTGAACTGCGTGGGAATAGATTATTTGACGTTTCAAGTTTTGACATGACGTTTGCCCTGCCATTGAAATAGCCATAATTTCATATCCATGGAATTGAATCATAAATATTTTTAAAAATGAACCATACTACTAGGTGCTCTTCACTACAGTCAACTATTTACACTGCAATTTTAGTAAAATTAAAAACAGGAGATATCCCATCCAAGCTCTGAGTGCCAACATTTCTATTAGTTTCATATTTAGTGAATTGGTTACACGTTGCAATATCGTGTATTAAATACCATATTTAGTGAATTAATAAATAATAACTAGTCAATTAGAGCTAAGTATCAAATCTGTGTGAATAAATTATGAAATAACGTAATAAAAAAGTTATGTACGACTACGATATAGAAGAGAGAAAAATGAAAGGTTCATTACGGGATTGGCGGAAAGCCTTGAGGACTCCAGCGACCTACAGAGTCGGAAATGCGGTGACTCTGCAGCCACGTTTTATATTTTTGATCGTTATCTGTGGCTTAATATTCATAATTTATATGTATTACAACTTCTGGTGGACTAGCCAGTCATTTATCGAGCATAGATGGACTAATAAGTTAAGACCATACAACTCTACATATCCATTAACGTCGCCGGTCATAACAGGCGATATAGTGACATACAGGATTGCCATAGTTGCGGATTTAGATACTAATTCCAAAAGTAGTACGCAATCAAATACATTCCATAGCTACTTAAAGAAAGGTACGCTTGTGTATGACCCGGTGAAGAAGCATGTAACAGTTACGTGGGACGCCCAGCCTGCTACTCGGTTGTCATCAACATATTCCCATAAAGGAAGAGGGATGGAATTGTCTGAATTGATTGTTTATGATGGCAGGTTATTGACTTTTGATGATCGATCTGGAATGGTAAGGTTTTACTTTGATATGCATATACTGGAGATAGGATGAGATGGTTATTGTGTAGCACTATAACTATGTATCATATTGAATGTAATGAACAAAAGATTTCATAGGTACTTGTTTTGTGGTTATCTTAACAATAGCTTGGTTACAGATAAAGGTTATCTCTTTAGGATATGAACATTGTTTGTCTTTACTTGCTGATAATAATAAAATGTACTATTTAACTATTACCATTATTGACAGAAAAATAAATATTATTAAATATCCAAAAATTTAGACATACTTATCTTATCTACCTAGTTTATTTTAATGAAGTAATACCATTAATGTCCAAAATGTATGTTTCAACTGACTGTACTTTTTCTTAATCTGGGTATGTGCTTAATAATCTTTTCTGTTCTCCGGCTGGAAAGCGCCAACTTTTTGGCCGCTGTGCTAAATGAAATTGCCGCTTTCTGGCTTCGTCAAACAGAAAAATAGTATACTAACCTCGGCCAGTAAAATAAAAAAGCCTCAGATCACATTTTTGTAAACCTCGGCTTCGCCTCGGACAACAATTACAAGTGATCTGAGACATTTTTTATTTTACTGGCCTTGGTGCGTAATGTACTATTATAGTGTACATTTTGTTAACAAATGCTATAAAAATTACAGGTATTTGAAATTCTAAATAACAAAATGATACCATGGACAATACTGTCAGATGGCAATGGTCATATGGAAAAAGGCTTCAAGTCGGAATGGGCTACGGTGAAGGATGAGATCCTGTACGTTGGCTCTATGGGCAAGGAATGGACCACGGCTGGCGGAGACTTTCAGAGCTACGACCCTATGTGGGTTAAAGCAATTAATATAAACGGAGAGGTAATATTTCACTGGATATACAATAGCGATACAAACCGAAATATGATAAGATTATAAGTGTTTACTTACAATGGAATAAAACAATTTGCTGACATTTTGAAAACTTTAGTTTCTTGACAATGACTGAGATGATAATAGCAAAAAAATAATATAACACAGTTAAATTTCGTTATAATTGTTTTATACCAATGTGTAATTTGTTCTATAAATTATAAAGATATTTTGAAAATATAATTAACTAGCGGTCCCGGCAGACGTCATCCTGCCCGTTCGAAATTCAAATTAGGTAACTTTAGTTAGACAATGTTTGTATGGGAAAAGAAAAGGGCTGTTTTTAGGGTTTTTCCGGCAATTATTCGATTTTTTCTCGCCGTAAGAACCATCCTTGGACTTCAACGAACATTTAAAAAAAAATGGCTAAATTGGTCCAGGCGTTGTCGAGTTATGCGCTTACCAACACATTTTGCGATTCATTTTTATATATAAAGAAGAAGAAGATAAGATGAAGATTCCACTGTTGGTACTAAACAGCACTCAATCAGTTTTAAAACCGTAATAATTTGTGTACCTAATAATATTATTTTGCACATTCCTTGAACATGATTAACTAGAAATAACAGGATGTAAGTACTTACTTAAGTCCATAGTTTTCATACTTAACCTTAGTTAAGCAATAAACTTAATATACCTTTTCTATGGTCATAAAAACTATAATAAAATATCTATGGCATTTGAGGTATTATAATTGTGCAATGCAATTTACATGAGTACGTAATCGTTATAGATTTGACTAGGCCAGACTAGCTTCTGCCCATGACTTCGACTGCGCGTGATCAGCACCGTTTTACCACCTTAAGGGCTAAATTTTCAAAAACCCTTTCTTGGTGCTCCTCTAAGTTATAAAAGGCACCCCTGCGCTAAATTTCAAGTTTCGCTAAATTTGTAATGAAATTGTAATTTTGCTGTTAATTATTGTTTAATTGTTCTTTGTTTTCAACCGACGAAAAAAACGGAGGAGGTTATCAAGTCGACGCGTATATTTTTTTTTTTTTTATGTATGATCACGCATAACTTTTTACAGAGTGGTTCGATTTTGATAATTCTTTTTTTATTGGAAAGGGTATACTTTGAAATTGGTCCCATTTTAATTTGGAAAAAAAATTCCAACCCTAAGGGTAGGAAAAGAGGGGATGATTATTTTTTCACGCACCGATTGTATCGTATGACCACGCGTAACTTATTACAGAGTAGTCCGATTTTGATAGTTCTTTTTTTATTGGATAGGGCATACTTCAAAGTTGATCCCATAAAAATTCGGAAAAAAGAAACCTACCCTAAGGGTGGGAAAATAGGGGTAATTTACTGTTCACTAAAAGTTAATAGCAAAAACATGGTAGGTAGCTATTTCAAAAGTACCTAGTTCAAAATTAAGCATGTAATAATTTGTACAAATTATGGCCACAGAAAATTATAAAATAATAACTTTTTAAAAAAAAATATAACCGCCGAAAAAAAAACTAAAAAGCAACAAAAAATAATAGCGCACTGAAAAGAAAAAAATAATAATTTTGTCTTTTTTAACGACTACCTACTATTTAAGTTGTAATGTCTGATATTTTTGGAGTCGGTGCCAACCTCAAACAAACTTGAGCACCTTAGTAAAGAGTTGAGAGTGAAGAGTTGCTGCACCAGCTGGCACCGACTTCAAAAATAACAGACATTCCAACTTAAATAGTAGGTAGTCGTTAAAAAAGACAAAATTATTATTTTTTTCTTTTCAGTGCGCTATTATTTTTTGTTGCTTTTTAGTTTTTTTTTCGGCGGTTATATTTTTTTTTATTGTTTTGACGATCTCAATATATCAATATGTACATGTAATTTGACATAATAATGTAATTATATTATATGAATTTTGAGTTATAAATAAATCTAATCTAATCTATAAAAGCTTCTGAGTCTAAGTAGTGTTAACCATAGACTAAACGTATGACAATAAAAAAAATAAAAAGTGAAAGATATACCTTATATTAAGTATGCATACACTACCAACAAACGTTAATAATTTAACTCACATTATAATCTCATTAATTACAGGTCCAGCATTTAACCTGGGTTAACCAGTACAAAGCAATAAGGAGTTCTATAAAAATACAATGGCCTGGATACATGATCCATGAATCGGGAGTGTGGTCACCCGTCACTGAGAAGTGGCATTTTCTACCGCGAAGATGCAGCAATAGTCCGTACAATGAAACAAAGGATGAGCTTATGGGATGCAACTATCTCATCACCGCTGATGAGAATTTTTCTCACGTTGAGGCTGTCGAGGTTAGTTTTGTTTGTTTGTTACACGTCGTTCTTGAAAGCCTCCTCTCAGGAGACTCACCATCCGGTTTTGCAGTAAAGGCCCATTAGCTGGCCAACTGCGCTTCAGTATTCAGTTCGAAAAAAAAACATATTGTTGACTTTATCATTTGACTTTTGTCAGCTCAGTTTTGCTACGATTGTGGAAATTGTAGTTTCCGAAACGTCAGCCAATAAAATAAAATACGCGTGCTTATAGTTGTTTATTTCCAATGTGTAATAACCGCGAAGGCATCAGAAATTATGTTACACGATTGTTATTACATTGGAATGAAACAACATTAACGTTTTAACACATGCTTCTAATGTGGGAACTGAAAGTACCTATTAAATAAGTACCAAAAGTTGTCCCGAACTGCTAACAAATCTTAGTATGTAATTCGGGTCGTTGCCTCTCCCGTCTCCCCGCACAATAAACCTGTCGAAACGCCAAATTACAATATATAACTCTGCTCTTATAATACCAACCTATAGCGTAAAAGGCATAAAAAATTTCATCATCTATGAAACTTTTCCAACCTAACGACAATATAGGGTATATTGTAATATAGGGCATATATCATTTTATTATCGTTACATTATCGGCGAGAATATTTTTTCCAACGTTCATATTTATTTAACTGTGTAAACACCGCACAGTAGGCACGTCTCGGGTATCGTTTATTTTTCACAGTATATGTTACCAAGTGACGTTTTGCCTTGAGATTCGATTAATAATGATTAATTGTTTTGTTTTATCATTAATGACAGTCAGTCAGACATGTCTGGTCAAGTCGTTAACCCTTGATGGTGAAGGTTACATATTGGTTACAACTATAGACGGATTTAACTCTAGTATTTTTTTTTTGGCCGACGTTTCGGAATCTTTAGTTTGCATAATCGTAGCACTGAGCTGACAATACTTTAACGCTAAAGTCTTAGTAAAGAAGTTAAATACAGTACCTATGATTATAGAAACACTTTAAACATTATTGACAAAGAAATTCGGTAGTCATTGCTGTATTATCTATGGTTATATCGCACGCCTAGATCTAAACAGGAATATCTCTAAAAAGTTCTTATTAAGAAAAAACAAAAAACTGATTAATATGTCCAATTGCACTGTGGAAGTTTTAGTGGTAGGTAGGTTTTGCTGTAAGTAATTCGATATTGTGCATAACTTAAAACTTAACGGAATTTACATAAAAAAACTATAACGGATTTAACTCGAGTATTTTATTTTATTTGTTGAAGTTTCGTTAATTTTACATCGCCCATATTTGTAGCCGACTGAGCTGACGATTTAACATAATGAAGCCAAATAATCGCAAAATTATAAGAAAAGAATTTTACAGATAATAAAAAAGTATTAATTGCTATGGTTACAGTGTTATCTTATTACAGTCAAAACCTTAATATTGTTTGATATAATTTTAACACTGCGTATTGAACGCAACTTTTAGTGCAATAAGGTTCAAATTTGAATAATGACTGGAATTGACTTGATATCACGCTCGCTTTGTCTTATCGTGGTCATAAAATTTCGTAGTTGAACAAAGTACTTTAACAAATGAATAGATTAGCACAAGTATAATCGAATTACCATAAAACTGCCTTTACTATACTTAATGAAGCTAGTTTTATAATATTAGAATATACTAATTATTAAAACGGATTTAACTCGCGTATTTTAGTAAAGTGATTACTTTACTTTAGCATAAGACTATTGTCAGCTCAGGCGTGTTACGATTATGGAATCTGTAAAGGCTCCGAAACGTCAGCCAATAAAATAAAATACGCGAGTTAAATCCTTTTAAAGTTTTCATTCCAATGTATAATAACCGCAAAGGCATTTAGAATTTTTTAAGATTTGTCTTTGTCGACAACGTTATGTACAACTAGAAGTGCCCGCGACTTCGTCCCCGTGGAATAGTAATTCTTCATAAGGCTTCATATTTTCCCCACTGTTTTCTCCACTGTTTCTTCGCTCCTATTGGTCGCAGCGTGATGTTATATAGCCTAAAGCCTTCCTCGATAAATGGTCTATCCAACAAAAAAAGAATTATTGAATTCGAGACAGTAGTTCCTGAGATTAGCGCGTTCAAACAAACAAATAAACAAACAAACAAACTCTTCAGCTTTATAATATTAGTATAGATTTATGACAGGTCAGCGCGAGAATGAAACCACATAGACGTGACAAAATGTCGACTCGAAAATTTGTCGTAAGCTCACAGGTTACGTCCTACAAAATTAATGTGTTACTGTATTTTTCAGATTACAAAGCACCAGCCCAAATTCGGTTTCTCCTCGTTTAAGTTTATTCCTGGATCGAGAGACGAGGCCATTGTGGCTTTGAAAACAACAGAGTTTGAAGGAAAAACGGCGACATACGTATCAGCTTTCAGAACTGACGGAACAGTACTACTTCATGACACGTTGATAGAAAATCTCAAATATGAGGGGCTAGAATTCATTTAAATAAAAAAAAATGTAAATATATGTAAAATATATGTTTTGTTAAAATTATGTATTTTTTATTTTATCGTTGAATAGCGGTCCGCCTCGGCTTCGCACGGATACATTTTTTTTTTTTTCAAAATTTTCTATAGCCTATGTCACTCGGGAATAATATAGTTTCCCAACAGTGAAGGAATTTTTCAAATCGGTCCAGTCGTTTTGGAGCCTATTCAATACAAATAAACAAACCTTTCCTCATTGGAATGAAACAACTATTAACGGATTTAACTCGCATATTTTTATTTTATTTTTGTTTGTTTTTTTTTCTGACGTTTCGGATTCTTAACGCTAAAGAGCGTTAGACTATTGTCAGCTCAGTCGTGCTACGATTATGGAAACTGTAAAGAATCCGAAACTTCAGCCAATAAAATAAAATACCTACGCGAGTTAAATCCGTTAATAGTTGTTTCATTCCAATGTGTAATAACCGCGGAGGCATCAGAAATTATTAAACCTTTCCTCTTTATTAAGTAGGTGTAGGTACCTATAGAAAATATTATTTTATTAAAACATCGTATTTTCAATTTAAACTTTATTCAAAAATCACCTATCATTACGATTAACAAAATACAATATAGTTGTAACATAAACTACCCTATATAGAGTAATAACGATAACAAATAAGTGAAATATTTGAACTAAGCACTATACAAACACAGAATCTCCTAAACAATAAATCAAAAAAGAAACGAGTAAGTATTACGCACTATCTACATTCGATCCAACTAAAAGGACAATAAACAGATTAATTGAAAACCGCCTGTCTTAAAATACAAAAATCATAACCTCCAAAATCTACCACAGATGATATCACATTCTGTTTCTGACAAGCGATTTTGTAGTAACCGCTCAATTCGAAATTTCTCATGTTAGGTATGTTTTAGGTCATTTGAGACCTATAGATCTAGTAATCTCTTCAAACACCGTCCAAGCCATGGCAGCCATTAGAGTTCTGCGCAGCATCCTTGGTACAGCACCTTTGAAATACCCCTTAAAGCCGTAAGTCTGAAAATAGACAGGTAAATATTAAGTATAATACAAAACAAGTGAAGTTTGAATTATAATACTAATGGACAGGTTTTTTTCTTAAAACGAAACATTAAGATATAGGTATACTGTCTCATTCGGGACGAGGCTATGTTTATGCAAAGATTTGTTACCAGTTCGGGACATATATAGTCACGTGATTTTGACATTTTTGCAAACATCAAGGGCGCTTTGTATGTGTGGGGGGAGAGGGGTCACACAGTCAAATTCTATTCAAATAATAACTTAAAAAAATATCTACTGCTTTCAAGGGCTAAGACTTTCCTCATTAGGTAAGCAACCTACTTTAAAAAACTGACATTTAGACGACACACGAAATCACACTCTATACAATAACCAATAAGGTCGATTCTCACCTGGTGAACGTAAAGGGCGGCGCTGAAGGCATTCGGGAACTTGTCCGGGTATAACTGCATTTTGGTCTTTAGAACGTCGGCCGGGTTGGTGGCGAGCGAGGCGGCGATGCCGGCCACTACGCCACAGGAGAAGTGTACGAGACTAGCCGCGCTGGGGGTTTGAAGCCATTCTGAAAATAAAAGGTACAATAATTTCTGATGACTTCGCGGTTATTATACATCGAAATGAAACAACTTCGCTTTAGCATAAGGCTGATTGTCAGCTCAGTCGTGCTACGATTATGGAATCTGTAAATGCTCCGTTATGCTCCGAAACGTCAGCCAATAAAATAAAATACGCGAGTTAAATAACTAATAAAATAAAAAGGAAAAGTTTGTTTGTTTGGATTGAATAGTCCCCTAAACGACTGGACCGATTTGAATAATTATTTCATTGTTGGAAAGCTACACTATTCCCGAGTGAAAAGGGTTCCGGGCGAAGCCGGGGCGGGCCGCTAGTATAGAATAAACGCAAAATCAAAAATAAATACCTATAACAGTTGTCTATGTCACTATCTTACAAATGTGAATAATTTCATGAAATACCTACATTATTATAATTATCTAACACTCACTCTCCTAATAATTATAGGTAATCTATACTTAATATTATAAAGCTGAAGAGTTTGTTTGTTTGAACGCGCTAATCTCAGGAACTACTGGTTCAAATTCAAAAAATATTTTTTTGTCGGATAGACCATTTATTGAGGAAGGCTTTAGGCTATATAACATCACGCTGCGACCAATAGGAGCGGAGAAACAGTGGAAAATGTGTAAAAAACGGGGAAAATAACTATTCCACGCGGACGAAGTCGCTGGCAGAAGCTAGTATAGGTATTATATTTATTCTAAGCGTGTCTCAAGGCTGTCCATAGTTATCAAAATTCTTCAATCGTCAGTATGGAAATTCAAAGAAACTTCTAGAATCAGGGGGCGCGGCTTAGATCAGATATTATTCCTATATGAGCAACATTGTGTCTTATTGTTATAGAAATAAAATTCAATATTGAATGTATTATTCAAGAAAACAAATGCTAAATGACGCACATGTATGAATAAATATTTTTCCCGCAATGGTGTCATTTTGATCATTATCGATATTTACGTACATGAATTAAATTGAATTACACATTGTTATCATTTCAGATAAACTTGTTAGTTTTTGTTTACTTATTTTTTGAGAATGAAAAACTTGATAAAAAGGATTAAGGTGTTATGACGCAAATTAATGAGTAGGCAGGATTTTTTAATCACTTTTCATATTTTAGTAAAGCACCTAGATCCACCTAGCGATAAGTAGATGTAGTATGTTGTATAATACACTAGCTGTGCCCGCGATTTCGTCCCCGTGGAATAGTAATTCTTCATAAGGCTTCATATTTTCCCCGTTTTTTACACATTTTCGACTGTTTCTTCGCTCCTATTGGTCGCAGCGTGATGTTATATAGCCTAAAGCCTTCCTCGATAAATGGTCTATCCAACAAAAAAAGAATTTTTGAATTCGAACCAGTAGTTCCTGAGATTAGCGCGTTCAAACAAACAAACAAAAAAACAAACAAACTCTTCAGCTTTATAATATTAAGTATAGATATATTATTTATCTATACTAATATAATACAGAGGGAAGGTTTGTTTGTTTATTTGGATTGAATACGCTCCAAAACGACTAAGCCGATTTGTAAAATTCTTTCCCTGTTGGGAAGCTACACTATGCCCGAGTGTCATAGGCTATAAAAAAGGGATCCAGGCGAAGCCGGGGCGGACCGCTAGTTTAATAATAAATAAATAAACATACCTTTAGGTACAGCCTGTTTGGTTTGCGTGTAGAACATGAGGTACAGTCCGGAGAAGGGCGCGTCTCTGGCCAGGGTAGGGCCGAGGCCGCAAGCCAAGCCCCGGACACCCTCCGCCTTGTAAATAGCCTTGAAAGCGCCGGTGAGACTCGGGTACTTGTACACACCGGACTCGTATCTGTAAAATAAATTAAGTTTTAAATATTAAAAAAAAATATTTTATTTAAGGTGTTATTCGCACCCCTAGATCTAAAGGGAGCTAACTCGAAGTTCTTCCTGTCTGTAAGGAATTCGATGGTGTGTAGAACTCAAAACATAAGGTTTTTTAGTTAGCTTCCTTTAGATCCACGTTGTTCATTTTTTGTCCTGAAATGTATTATAAATTATAATGTGAAGTATTGTCAAAGAACTATTTTGAATTAGGACCTATTAGATATCTATGTATAAAACACTAGCAACTAGTGGACATTGTTTTTTAAAACATTCTATAGCCTACCTACGAGTATATTCACCTGGAATATGTAAGTAGTAAATAGTGAAATTTTCAAATCGCCCAGTAGTTTTTGAGTCTATACGTATCATACCGATATCTGGTAATTTAATATTAGTACCTAAACACTATACTTACGTGAAATTAATTATTGCTATTCAATTAGAAGTAAATACCGTATTTTTTGAATAATAAAGTTAATAAGTATGTACTAATCTTCATCTAATAAAACAATGCGCTTAAAATTACCTAAAAATAATACGCGTCGGTAGAGAAAATACCTAATTAGCTCTTTTTGAGGTTACCAACCGACTTCATTTACATGATAATGACTAATTAACATGAATTTTCAGAGAAATAGGTAACATAATTTATCGATGCAAATGACAGGGGCTACTGCGCTTCGACCGCGAGGCAACTGCGCGATACTATATGTTAATTACTGAAAGGGTAATAAACGGTCACAGCTATATATATACATATATATATATGTATGATACCAACACCGACACCAAAAGTTGAGATTTATAGAACAGAGGGTTTGCATCCATATCAAGTAAATTTAACCCTAATGAAAGGTTGATAGAATGCCATGTAAAAGCATTCTTTGGCAATATTATGCTAAAAAATAGATTTCGAAAATTGTAAAGTTTTATGAAACTGAACAATTTGTGTGGTAATCTCAAGAACTATAGGACCGATTTTTTTTTCAGTGCTAGATAGCTGATAACTGTTGAAACTACCTTATTTTATAAATAGTTTTATAGTTTTCATAATATAAAAATGACTAGCATATTTCTATCGCTAGCTCAGTCGTGCTACGACTATGGGAACTGTAAACTTTTCGAAACTTCAGCAAATAAAATAAAATACTTACACTAGTTAAATCCGTTATAGTCGTTTCACTCCAATGCATGATAACGACGACATCATAAATTAATTGTTAAAATATTTACTCTCCAATCGACACTATAAATAGCAACTCACCTAGTTTTGATAACGGTAATAGGTATCAGAGCGACCCCGCTCATGCTTCTAGCTATGACCCCTAGAGCGACCGCCTCCAACGGACCCAAGTCTTGGTTCCTCGTCTTCCCCATCTTGGCCTTCAGCCAGTGCAGCGAGGAGAAGTACAGGCCCACGCCTGGGACGCACCTGGCCACAGACGGTACCATACCACGCCATAGCCCCACTATTTGCTCTTGACGGACTATGTTGGCGAATATCGTTATCATACCAGGTTGGATACGACCGCTGAAAAAAAAACAGGGGAAAATTAGATTTATGAATCAAAGATCCCTATTTTTTTCAAAATATTCTATAGCCTATGTGACTCAGGGTGAACATAGCTTCCCAACAGTGAAAGAATTATTAAAATCGGTCCAGTACTTTTTGAGTTTATTTGTTACATAAAAAAATCTAATCTTTCCTCTTTATAATATTAGTATAGAATAGACTAGCACTGCAACTGGACAGCTGTGTTGCAAGCCTTTTATGAACTGTCGAGTCGAAAAATGTCGTCATAATTGAGAACGTTGTCGACAAGGTTTGTC
The DNA here is from genome assembly GCA_038024825.1 of Polylopha cassiicola. Taxonomy (NCBI): domain Eukaryota; kingdom Metazoa; phylum Arthropoda; class Insecta; order Lepidoptera; family Tortricidae; genus Polylopha; species Polylopha cassiicola. The sequence goes on along the minus strand of CP149054.1, from coordinate 4,031,192 downwards.
GTATCAACATTGTTTCGTTGTCGACATGAAGATATAATAAGATATAAGAGACGACCTCAACATGACAAGATTTTAAGCTGTCGACAACGTTGTCGATTTTTGACGGATCATCGCGAAAATAAGATATTGACATGACACGATGTTTACTCGACAATTCATCAATTTAATGGATCCATTGATCTAGGAATTTTAGCAGACGTGAAAACGCTTCTATATTCTATTATTTATGTTTGTTTAATAACTTTTCTGCTTTTGTTTATCGCTTTATTATTTACATTTACTAATGTACTTTCCATGCTAAAATCTCGGCACGTGCGAGATATAATGCATAAGCACAAATTGTTACAAAATAAACAGTAGATCACAGTCATTACGCAGATAGCACGACTATGCTTTTTAATAGCAATTAGATATCACGACATTTTGACCCCCGATTAAGTATTTATCAATACAACAATATTATGTAACAACTTTCTACGCACTTTCTTTAGTAATTCAAAATCTTAGGAGATAGTGAATCTTCTTTCAGAAAAAAGACTCTGCAAAAACCTACAACACCATACGAGAGTTCTAGAAACAAATCTGGATTGTAGAAAACTCACTTAACGTTCGCCGCAGCAACATATTGACTCGGGTTCTGTAGTCTCGTCTTCACCAAGTCCAGGGGCTGCAGAAGCACAGTACTGAAGGTCCCAGAGAAAGAGCCAGCGAGGAACGCCTTGAAGACTGGGTGGTACTGGAGACAAACGAGACAATCAAACAAAAAGAAGATACACTTTGCCCCGGCCGCTCGACAACCCAAGATAACGCAATCGAAGAGTTAGTGAATAACGATACCAACTCTTTTGTGAACTTACATTTGCCACAATATCCATGATGTATTTCAAACGGTGTCAGGTAATATCTTTTGGAAACACGCCGAACTTGTAGTACTCGAAATTGTAAAGCCAATGGCAGGACCTCTCAGATCGGAAAGGTTTCAAGTGCAATCTTAGATCGTATCTGAGTAATCCGAATAGTATATGGGGTTCACACGGTACATAAGGGTAATGGTCATTTTTTGCAACAGCTGACTCGAATAGAAATGCATTAATGCGGCTATCAGCTGGAATTGTTGAAACCTGTGAATTACGATGTCCACAGGGCTTGTAGGGTTATACAGTCTCTTTGTCACACACGAAAACTTAATAACTGGGGGAAAGGAACACACTGTCGACGAATTTAGCCATTTGGAAAATGAAAACTAGGAATAAAGATACGTCGGTGCAGCAAAGTTGGATCGGAAGAGAAACGTGTGCACTGTTCGACTGGTAACAACGTACTGAATGTCTTGGGTGATAGTAGTTCTTTTATATGCTGGTGTTATCAGTGACAGACGGCGGGGGGTGAGGCGTAGGTCGTACCCTGGCTGATTAGGAGCATCCGTGCTGCTGGCCGGGGGGTAAGACTTTTATCTACACCCGTGGATGATAAGCAGGTACTACTAAGTTTAATAGATGTGTTTGTCATCTGTATCTGTAGAACAGACCTATGTTTATTTTTTTGATTGACTTGTTTATTCAGATGTTTGGAACGTTTAAGGTACCTAATTTTTTTTTTAAATGATATTATATAAGGAAAATGTATGAAGTAAAATACTTTCTCAAGAAATTCACTGTAGTTTTGTAATAGGTAAGTAATTTTAAGTATTTTGACTTTTAAATTTTGGCCTAAAATTACCTCGTGAATAAGGCGTAAGTACCTACCTATTAGCATCTATTAGGTACCTACGCACTTATAAAAAACTATTTAAGTAGGTTTAAAAAAATCCTACCCACTAATTAATATTAATATTGTTATGACTTCAATACAATTAATTCCGCACTTAAAATACGAGAAATGCTAATCAATAATGTTTTTTATAACATGACCCTAAAGTACAATTTCGTATGTTTATCTATAGGTATACATTTTTACACAGTTTCAAGGCATGATCGAGCCAAATCAAAGGTTACGGCACTTTGTAATTAAGAAATGAACTTATATGTTAAGTAAGATAACTATATCTTAATGTGCAATTAGCCCAATTTAATAGTAAAGTAGGTACTTATATCTTGGCTAATATTGTAAAAAATATATATTCTGACTTTTTGGTCCAGCGCAAGAGTCATACAAAACCTTAGTTAAGTTTTTTAATTTGAATGTAATTAGATTGTTCACATCATTTTTAATTACCAGGTATTGTTTTTTCAAGTACAAATGTGTCACCTTTGTTATTTATTTATTTTGTTATTTCCTCTTTCTATGACAACATAATATTACAGATTTTTATCTTATCTCATGTTTAATTTCAACAAGTTTTTCATGGTCAAAAAACAGATATCAACCTGTTTGGAAATATTTCCACAAAAATTTCTAGAAATATCTGTTTTACAAATTGATTAAAGAATTTTTAATATTTTTTAGGAAGTAGCACTTATCTATAATTTATAATTAAAAAACACGATAATTATTTGAATAAAGAATACAGGCCCAATATGGCAAATCTCAATTTGACAGCCGTCTCAAGACACAATGAAGAAAGGAGTTTCTAATAATATAGAATATAATAGAACAATTCATCCAAAAATAGTCACAGAACCTCAATAAAATTTTATCTTGAACTTATGTATTAAGGGATAATTAATAAAAGTTAACATTCATTAGTTAATTTATTTGAGCATAAACAAATTAAACACACAGACAAATTCTTATTTGTCAGTAAATGTTTACTTTCATATTTGTTTCTTCTGATTACCAGTGCATTCAAACAATTAGGATATAAAAAAATATGCCATTATTAAGAAAAAAATACCTAAGAAAATAATCTAACCTTAAAAGACTAAAAATAGGTTATTTAAATTAAGGTTACTTATAAGAAACTATATTATATGAAAAAAGGTTAAAATATTCCCACCACTAATATAATCTTTATCCCTACAACTACTCAAGTAAATAAACATACAACCTACCTGAATACAAGTTTCCATTGTAGAAAAAAAAAACTCCTAAACTTTTTCACAGATAGCAAAGTCACCGAACTCGCGAAGGAGGCAAAACTGATAATGGCTACTCACTGACAATTCCCTCAACTTGTAGGCTGAAATGACGACACATCAGCGACTTTTGCAGCGACAGGGCGATAAGGCTAAAGTAGGAGTTCAGAGACAAACATCGATTCCTTGAGGTCATAGATACGTATTATCGCGACAACTACGGCCGCAGGGGGCCAACTTACTTCTTTATCGTCCCCCAGGTCAACGGGGGCAGTCGTATCAATCGCCCATCCATTGGAAAACGCTCCCAATGCTTGCGGCATTCTTTATTTGAAACTGAAAATATTTGCGCGTGAACTACGTAATGATTTTAACATGGTGACGTTAATCACGATAACAATGCCATAACATGCTGTGCACGTTTAGGTTAAGTTTATCGCTGCAATCGTAGAATCAAGTTATTTTTTGCGCACTTGAATACATTATTTTTGCAAATTGTTTTGCTATGAAACTACGTAGATTGTTTGAAATGACATAACTTCACAGCTGATGATGACATTGACAGAATAGAGGCGAATTTCAAGGGAGTGCTAAAGTGCATGGCAACCATAGACTAAGTCGGTCTTTAAAAATATTAAAAGTTGCTAAAATTTTAATCTTTATTGTCAGAAAAAAAACTAACTTATGCAAAAAATATTTATAAAGTGCAACAGTGATTAGAATATTGCATAATTATTATAATTTTGTGGGCTTTTCAAGGTAATTTTTTATTATGTAAAAGTAATAATGTTAATGGAAGGTTAATATAAGACTGGATAGGTACCTACATAATTTTAGGTAGGTACATAGGTACCTAAAATATTATTATATTAAAAAATGTAACAAAAAATAACCGACGTACTTTGAACATTCTTTTTGCAGCCAGTTGGTTAAGAAAAAACAATGCTGTTATTATTTATTACTTAGGTATATTTATTATCGGTCTATAGTAATAATAGTTTCATATATTATGTACCTACTTAAGTAAGTGCCTACATAGCGCGCAGCAACAGAAAATAAGATTGCGTACATTGCCTTGTATAGTAAAATAGGTACCTAATAAGTTGGCGCATAATAATATCACAGAAGGAAGGTCTCTGAACAAAATAGCAAGGTTATCGCCTGGTGGGTCTGCAAACAAACGATAAAGACTTGCAGGGGGTACATACGTCATTTGGATCGGAAGATTTCAGTTTATAGTTTCTAGACCAATCATCTTGCGCTGTTTTTAAATCTTATTAGGTATTTAGGTGGAACGCGAACCCAAGGGGGCAATGATAAAACTAAGTTGAACTTATTTTTAAGTTACGATAGCCCCTGAGTAAGTAGGTACCTACATTTATTGAACTGTTAGATAGCGCCATCTAGCGGTAAAGTTTGTTTCTTATTGGTAGCGCCCAATAGGAAATCTTTTAAGATTAATTTAGTTGCCTTCAACTGTTAAAAACTTACGATAGATGGCGATATTCGTAAAAAAACATTATTATGCACTTGCAACCTTTAAAAAGTAATTTTATGTTTAAATTAACCGGTTATGCAATTTATTTTTTAATTAGGCAAATACACGCATGGCATTGGCTAAACGTATTTAATGTATAAAATAAGAGGTTTAAAATTAAAAGGTCAAGGAATATTAAATAACCACAACGAAAAATTAAATTCTTATTTATTCCACGTACTTAAGTACAACTACGCAGTAGGTACCTACATTCTGTTACGTTGAAACTTATACTATCATTACGAGTCATAGTCAATTACATAATAATAAGAAAATATATGGAAATATTTGTAAAAATCATTAATCACAGTATGTACTAACGTAGGTAGGTACTTAATAATACGACTACTTTGTGGAATGATTATTCGTCAATATTAATTAATAAATAAATAATGGAGAAAACCCTGATAAAGATACAATTTCATAGACACCTTTAAGAGGTTTTTGCTCTCTCAGAGCTAGAAGGCACAATTCAATAAATGCAATCAATATATTTAGAAAAAATAAACTTTTAACCAGAAAAACGTGGAAGATATTCTGTAGCACTTTAAATAATTATTGGCACAATATAATGGAATGATTTAAGAGTTAAATATTTTTAAAAAGCTAAGCCAATCTACAATATAAAGAACTTAATTTTAATAAATTGCTAAATTATTAAATTATATCTTTACTGAAAGTTATATTTATGATACCTTTGGGGTAGACAGTGATCTCCAAAAATTACGAAATTAGAATAAAAAGCAAAAGCTTTTATATCGTTTTTAGAACTTGGAGATTCTATAGAGATTTTCTTAAACGTCAGGTCATGGTCCTCTTTTAAATACAATTATTCTCTAATCCGTTTAAAACTTGTCTTGAAATCTCTAATGCAATAAGTACGGTTTACGTGACAATTATAATTTGTGTAGGTAATTAATAATTATGTAAATTTATATTATCTGTGCTTAAGGACGATTAACATGGCAACATCTTTTAACAATAAATTATGGAAATATCTCTAATACACACACGCATCTTAATTGACTTTTACAATTGATTTTTGGCTCAATTTTAAAACTGTTATTCCTTGTAGAACAAAGAGGTATTCAATGCCAATAGAAGTCATTCATTAAAAGTTATCTTTGCAGACTACAAATTGCCTATTTCCATTGAAAACGACGTTGCAATGAGTCAGTATGTTAATCGGCCTTATGTGTATAAATAAAATTACATATGCCTTGTGTTGCCAAAGTTAATGCCGCTTTGAGTTGCACCCTTGTTGGATCCGTATTGAAGGGAGATCACGCCCTGACCTGCCCTTAACTGTTCTTCTGAGAAGTTTCTCACGTTCTTTTCAGACTCTTTTGGTCCGATTGAGGGTTTACCGAAGTTGCCAGCCTGAAAAAATAAAGTTGTTTTTTTTAAAACATGTAAGACTTTGAATCACTTTGTATAACCGTTATGCTTAGGTTTCTTTTATCTGTTTGCCTAGCATTTTATTAGCATTTTATTAGCTCTAAATAGAGCTAATAAAATTAATGAATGAATAAAATAAAATGACTGAATTGCCTTTTTTTGTTATAGTTATGTTAAAAAGGTAAAAAAGAATGGTCAGATATGTGTGTCAAAGTAACCTCTTACTTGGGTTACTTTGATCCAAAAAGTGATCCAAATTATTGGTAATAATTTTCGAGGAAGATGTATATAGAAAAACATTAAGTACACTACTTGCTCCGTATTTTTCTTGTTTTTACACCTACATAATATTTCACAGAACCACCTGATCTATTTATCCTATGCAATTAAGGCAGCAGCAATTAGCAGTTTGCTTAAAGAAACATGAACCTTGCACAAACAGACGTTTGTCGTTAACGACGAGCTATTTGCCATTTGGCTTAAGCTGTTTTCATTATTCCATTAGCTTAGACCCTCGACTTTACGACATCCATTTTTAAAATCACTATCATACTTTATACTAATATTATAAAGAGGAAAGATTTGTATTTTTGTATGTAATGAATAAAGTCAAAAAGTACTGGACCGATTTTAATCATTCTTTCACTGTTGGAAAGCTACACTATTCCCGAGTGACATAGGCTATAAAAAAGGGATCCGGGCGAAGGTGGGGCGGCCCGCTAGTATAGTATATGTACAGTGAAACCTGGTTAACTGGGACTTGTAATTACCTGTAAATTGGTCTCACTTAAAGAGGCATTTCACTTACCCAGTGTCTCAGACATCTAGGTATAAAAAAAATCTGCATCATTTACAGAGGGTTTGATTAATGAGGTGCGAAAAGAGATAATGTAAGTTATAGAGGTGCGATCATTCAATAAAGTAACGTATAACGTATATGTGTAGGTAACATAACAAAGTGGCTGTCGCTGTTTGTCGGTCCCTGTGTATGCTTCAACCTTTAAAACTACGCAACGGATTTTAAAGCGTTCTTTTGCAATAGTGTGAAGACAGGAAGGTTTATAGCACCCATGTGAAGCCCGGGCGGTATCCTATCGCTATCATCTATCTATCTTGAAAGATCAAGATGAGTTACGAACATAATACAGATCGCGTGCGCGCAATCATTACGTCACAAAAACTACACTCCATAAACATTACCTTTCTGCCAAGAGACTGCAGGCAAATAACAACGGAATTTAAGTTCTGTCTCTCCCATAGATCCACAGTTTGGAATGTTTCCTGCGCAGGAACACCTAGTTGCCGCGCAGCATCCAAAAACGCATTTATGTTTTCCATGCATTTGAACGCCATCTTGGATTCGTTGATCTTTTTGATGTGTCCCGGCTGGATGTTGTTTATGAGCCTATAAAAAATAATTCGATATAGGTAACTAAAATATCCAAAAAAGAAACAAGGTAGCTGTAGTAAGTCTAATATATAAGTTTTACCTACCGTTCATTATTACGATGAAAACAATTAACTTGTTATGCAATGAAATTAACTGTAACGGATTTAACACGCGTATTTTATTGTATATGTTGACATTTCGAAAATTTTGACAGTTCCCATACTTGTAGCACGACAGTGCTGACGATAGTCTAACGCTAAAGTGATACATAAAATAAAATACGCGAGTTAAATCCGTTATAGTTGTTTCATTTCAATATGTAATAACCGCGAAGGCATCAGAAATTATTAAATAGTTACTTTCGAACACTTTTATCAATGAACGTGTGGGAATATTGAGGTATGCAGCTAGGTTCATAAACGGTGAGATCGAATTGTCTTTTACCTATTAGCAATGAATGCTAGTGTTTTAAATGACTTCAACGAGCATTACCCGCATCAGAAACAATAAATACCTAATGCTGATTACTTTTGTATGTTTTCACTACCATTATTTTAACAAACCCATATATATGTCCCTTGCTTTAAGCAAAGGCATATTCAGCTTTGTAGTCAGGGTAAATATTCAAAAGATACCTAGTAATTTAATTAAAATCAATAAGTATAGATAAATATCTACTGCTACCCTGGGATAGCAGTAGATATTTTTATGTACTTACCCAGAAAATATTTTTTTTTATTTATTTGTTAGTATTTCGGCATGACAATTGTTATGTAACATCGAATCACGTGATTTCGACATTTTTGCAAGCATAAAGGGCATCGGACTTGGTGCATATAGTTCCACTGTTGTTACTATACACATCACATCATCACATCATCAGTCTATCGTCGTCCACCGCTGGACATAGGGCTCTCCAATTGCACGCCACTTTGCTCGATCTTCGGCTGCTTGCATCCAGCTCCTGCCAGCCATCTTACGCAAATCGTCACTCCACCTTGCCTGAGGACGTCCTACACTACGCTTGCCGTGACGCGGTCTCCACTTATTATTATACAGTTATTGTATTGTAACTTACTTGCAAAGCAAGGTCCCGTCCTTGAGGACCTCATAGAAATTGTCCATATCACCCGACACGCTCTCGGGCTCTCCAGTAATCTGTTGGATCCATTCTAAACATTCTTGGGCCAGCTCTTCACTGTATTTGCTGTTGATCTGAAAAAGAAAGAAGATTAAAACTGGTTTCATTATTACGTTATCACACTAATATTATAAAGGCGAACGTTTGTATGTGTAAGTGTTTTTAATACGCTTTCACACAAATACAACTGAATGGAATTTGATGAAACTTTACAATATATATACGCATCAGAATAACATATAGGTACCTAGGCTAAAATTTATAAAGGTACTATGTGAAGTACTAATCGTTTCTATTCTGTATGACTCTAAGGTTAGTCTACTAGTCGTAATGTCTTAAGGTATTAAGTGCGCGTTTTATAGGCTTACTTCTGTTAAAATTACCTCATTAAAGTACCTATAAATGAAAAAAAAAACTATGGTTCCTATTAATGAATTATTGAAATGTATGGGAAAATCCTAAGGATCACTCTTACCCATTAAAAGATATCGAACCTCTCGCAGAAAATTTTGAAATAAGTTCATATATCTTTTTATGTATGTATTATGTTATGGTCATGCTTATTAACGAAATGATTATACACCAGTATACGGCTATATGGAAACCGTGTGTTTATGCGACTATTTAACAGTGCACGCTGAGGCGGAGGAAATTGAAGGTCATTGTGATAACAGAGCTAGTTCCGATAAATTCTCGTTCTAGTTTGTTGACTATTTTGCCACAAGAGAGGGAAACTTCATGATGAATATATTTTATAATTATACGCATTTCTTGGCATATATCGAAGTTGTCCCTGTTGAACAGCGAGCCTGTGATGAATTGTCGAGTCGACATCTTGTCATGTCGATATCGTCTTATTCCCGCGGTGATCTGTCTAAAATCGGTAACGTTGTCGACTACGAGGAATCTTGTCATGTCGGTGTCGTCTCTTATGTCGACAACGAAACAATTTCGACACGACAGACCTTCTCCTTGTCGACAACGTTCTTAATATTATTAATATGTCGACAAGATGTCGACTCGACAGTTCATCATAGGCTCGCTGGGTTCGTAATAATCTCACTGGCCTTAAGATAACACATATGTTACCCTATGTATAAACATTGTGGAATAGCAATAAAGTATTGAGTATTGAGTATAGTCTGGTGCTTAATTCTGCCGTCCTTTTTAAAAAGGCTGACTGTTAATTTACTGAATTTAAATTACATGGGCGTGATCAGAAAAAAAATGGCGCGTTGACCTATTTATGAACAGTTTCCTGGCAATGTTAGAACAAAATCTCAGGCCTTTTAAAACAACAAATTAATCTATGAATAAGTGTTTAAACTTCCTGACTGTAAATATCTTCTAATCCAAAGATATACGAAGAGAACTGTAATAAAATACTCGATTGTATAGAATCATAATAAAATACACTAACTTAGTGCATATTTAAACGTCCAATGTCAAATTAGGACTAATCTTATAATTGTCTACAAATAACGTCGCATGTTCTATTAGCTGCAATACAAAGTATGTCTAAGCTAATGTAGATAAGTCAGTGCCATTAAAACGTATCTACATAAAATGGCATTTGTATGTTCTGAAGTTAAACACTAGATGAGGTGTTTGAACTCCGTAAATTGAACAATGTCGAGGCTCTGGTGTAAACCATAAATAATGTTTTATGTGTGAAAGTACTGAAAGTATACAATCCTTAGCGAGCCTTCAAATTATATGAACAAAGTGTATTACTTCCGCAAGTACTTTCTAAAGCTCCAGCAGATATTTATACTAAGTTAGGAAATTATAAGTACGTATTAGTCTAGACATAACATTTGAAATGTTTCGATCTCTCATTTGAATATTATAAATCTCTGTACAGTGATTCACTCGATCATTCTATGAAAACACTAACGAACCCAAGGTCATGCCACCACAGACGCAAAAAGTGTCGATAGGTACTTATAAATAATAATTTTAGCCTTTGTATTTGGAACAATAAACGAACGTTTGGAATTAAAAGTGCCACTATGGTTGGAATTTGACATCATTTTAAATTTGGAAGTAGGAGTTCTTAAGTTATTGCGGTTTTACCTAACAGCGAGTTATTGCTATAAAAAAAAAGCAAAAAGGATGTTCACAGATGGTTCCTAAGCCAGACAACTAAACGATTGTCTATGGTACATGTAGCATTGTAGAGGCGTGGCTCCGCCATTGAAAAGGTGCGCCAGACAATATTATGTTCTTGATTCAAATACTGCTATCAAATCTACACACTAATGTCACGTACAAATGCATAAGTATGTTAGAATGTGCGTATCGTATCCGATTACTTCCCGTAGATTGCAGGCAATGGCCGATGACACGTGCTAGAAAATTGTATTTAATTTATGCGCTTACGGTTACTTCGGTCTCAATGTTAATTAAAATAAGTAGTTTGTGTAACGACCTATGCTCAATCTATTAGGTTAGGCCCTGGCGCCTATTATTACTAAAACTTTATTAATGACGTCAATTTACAGAATTAGAAAACATGTACAATTTAAACGTAATGTTGAGTCAGAGATTAATGATGAGAATTAGCATAATGATATAACCAAACGTATCTGTACAATGACTAACTAGGTTTGACATGTAACGAAAACCGACTCACGCGCAGATGACGTAAGCAACGCGGGATTCTTTAAACGTGATTCAGAAATGGCGGACTCAGGGTCCGACCGAATTCGGGACAAAAAACCTGACCGATGTAAGTACGAGGCTTCGAGAGCGGTTACGATTTAAAAATATGCAAACTCGTTTAGGGTCTGAGTAAATACTAAGACAGTTCAAATGATGAAGTCATTATAACGATCCTAAGTTTAGTGACCCGTTACACCAGAAATCAAAGGGAACCTTGAAAATTATTAGGTAGGTACTTTAAATTTAAATTCATCTAGATGGGTCGAGTTGATAGTCACCTTTCATTATTATTCTGAGGCGATGTCTAATTTGTGTTAGAATACAAAGGAAGTGGTTTCTTGTAAGCAATGTCCTGTTTGAACTGTTTTGGCACACCTGCTACAATGTTTTTCTACAGCCCTTACTAAACACGACAGCGACCCCATTTCCGTCATATTTAATAATTATGAGGATTTTAGTTGTCCAAAAAGCAATATGTATGTAAGTATTTTTAAAAATCCAATAGGTAAAATTTAAATAATTAACGTTCTCCTCATAATCAGCAGAACTAATTATTGTAGCGTTATCAACTCCTAAAATAATATAAAATCCTAAAATAGTAGTTTGCTAATGGTCATAATGATAAAACTAGTCCCTAATTTAAAAAAAATACAGCGGCACCTAGAACAACTTTGAACTATAACAAACACGTCACCTCAATAACGGTTGGCAGTAAAACTAGCAGTTGTTGAATGAACTGATTATTAAAGTTAAAAGTTATCAAGGCATTCATTCATTTTTGCTAATCTGTCGGCGGACGCCAAATTGGGCCCAGCAACAAACGGTCGCGGATAAAAATAACGATGATTTAATGTCACTGGACATACAAATCGGTCGTGTTAGCGTTACGTCAACAGCCTTCAGGATTTCAAGTGACTTCTAGAATTATCCTTATACACTCGGCGTCAAAAATATCGCCCCTACTCGTAAAATCGTTTCAACCGACTTTAAACCCTATTTGATCAAGGACAACAATATGATTGTTAGGTATTATTTGAAAGGTAAGAAAGTGTATTTATCAGAAAAATAACAAAATAAAAAGATTTTTCATTAGGTTCAAAGATTAAAGGAAATGACATTGTAGACAGTTCATTCAAGTTTATTTAAGTTTAACTTTGCAACAATAAATGGATACCAAAATTCAATAAAATGTGCCTAAAACTGACTTAAAATCTAGTGTTACCCCCTCTGGCCCTTATCACAGCCTCCAAACGGTCTTTCATTGATCGCACCAACTTCACGATGTCTTCTTGTGGAATGTTGCCCTAATCTTCGATGACTGCGTTCTGAAGATCTTGCAGGGTGGTAGGGGCGGCATATCGTGACCGAACCCTTCGCTTAAGCTCGTCCCAAAGGTGTTCAATCGAGTTTAAGTCAGGACTCCTGGCTGGCCACGGCAAAATGGGGATCCCGACCTCCTCCAGATAATCCCGAACAATTAATGCAGCGTGGGAGCGAGCATTAATGTGAACCTAGAGCCGACGTAACCCGCATATGGCATCAGATGCTCTTCCAGGATCTCGGCAATGTATCGGCGAGCAGTCAGGGACCTTTGGCCGCGAGGTCCTCCAGTCCTGGAGACGCAGACAAGGTCGGTTTTGCCGTCTATAGATATGCTCCCTCAGAACATGCAAGAGCCACCTCCGTAGCCCACTCTCCTTAATCGTCTCCTTAATACAGGCTTGAGCGAATCGTTCGCCCGATGTTCTGTAGACTCTGGCCCGCCTATCGTTGCAATAAAGACGCACTCTCGTCTCATCGGTAAAGAGAACCTGCCTCCATTGCTCAAACGTCCAATGAACGTGATCACGGGCAAATTACAAGCGATCTCTGCGATGCTGTGTGGTCAACACTGGGCCAATAGCAGCCCTGTGAACCTCAATATCCTTCTCCCGCAGTCTTCTTCTAACCGTAGAGACACTAACTGATGTTGTCCGAGTTTCTTTGAGGCGTTGTTGCACCTCAACAGCACTGGCGAAACGATTGCGTAGCAATGATTTCACAATGAAGCGATCATCTCTTTCGTATGTGCAGCGTCCCCGACCAGCCCCATGTCTTCTGATGTAGCCCCCAGTCTCCTGGAACCGCTGAATTACTCGGCGGACAGCATGACGACTTAAATTGAGTTGCCGAGCGACATCGCACTGTCGAACTCCTGCTTACAATAGTGCGACCATTTGAACTCATTCAGCAGCGGTGGTCTCCATGTTCGAGGGTTGGTTTCTTGCTTGAGTTCCTTAGATGTATTCTCTTCGACGTCTGGATAGCGAATAATTGACATTTGACATCTTACAGGCATTTTATACCCCTGAAAACGGGCACAACTAGCGACCCTTCAAAGGAGCATTTATGCATTTTTTTTTGGAAACGCTCTAATTCATAAGCCATTATGTTGAGTTTAAATTAAACATTGTTAATTTAAAACACGTTAAACGTGCTTTTAATTGATACCAATATTAATTAGGTGACATGATTTCGCTAACGTCTAGATTTGTTTGAATTTGATTTTCGCTGAGGGGCGATATTTTTGACGCCGAGTGTATTATTCATCAAGTCGATGATGGGCCATGTTTGTAGCAGTAACGGCATAACATCTGTGAAAATAAAAATAATGCAGAAATGTAGAAACTAATACAAGAATGACTCGTTAAGAAAAGCGTCCTGACAATAAGAAAGAATGCACTTTCAAAATTACTATCGAGGATTGTAAACAAGTTAAAGACAGGTAACGGTATGTACTCAAAAAGTATAAAAACCCAGTTCACAGGCCTACAACAGTTCGTATTAAGGTAAACCATAAAAAGCAGGCAGCCTTGCAGACCATCGACAATGACAACAACCGGTAAGGAGACAAGAATGGGGTCACAGATTGAGACGCGGTCAATGCAGTGTAGCAAGTTATTCACAAAAAGGGGACATATTTTATAATATTAACGCGTCTCGATCATCACTTTGCAAATATAGTAGTGACTTAAGTTAATTAGTGTTTAGATTATTTTACGAACTTGCGACATCTGATGTATTGCACTTGTACAGACGGTGGTAATAAGGAAATTGTTTATGATGAAAGAAACATAAAATATTATGAAACGCACCGAATGTTATAGCACGATGACAGACGGTCAAATTAATGAAGTCTGGTTTGTGCATGTTTTGTTTAAATGTCAACCGACGTTTTAAATAGACAAATGAAAAAACATGTAACCTTTTAAATGACCCGTTTATCATTATGTTATTTATCGTCTGTAGTCTGTACCTGATAGAAGCTGTTTCAATAGTTATCAATACTCTTTTACAGTTTACTAAAAGTATTGGACAAGCCTTATACATTCTTAAAATATTAGGATACATAATAATTCTTCTTGTACTTAAACTTTTAAGTACTTATATATATATATATATGTACATATTATACTTGTTAGCTCTACTTGCATCCATCTGTTTATTAAATAAATGAATACTATAATGAATAGCTCATTATCTTGACCGATGAACCCATAATATCAATCAATTTACTAAAATGCTTTGATTCATAAAGATTTGCTTCTTTGAAAATTTAATATACCTACTATATTAGTTTGTTAACGACAATCAACCGACATAGTAATCAATAAATAAGATTTGCTCTGAAAACTATTTGACTGACTAAAAACACTGTATTTTGAACCAGGAGATAATGAACCAAAGTTGGTATACATATATAACGAAAGCAAAGAAAAGAAAGAAGTATTAACAACATACAAATAAGTCGACTAGCATTTTTAAGGAAGAGTGAACAAAAGAGAAATTTGGTGAAGTGTCAATCTCGAACATATGGTGGAGTTTTGAAAGTAGCCCGTATTTAAACCTTATAAATAAGTCCTGCGCAAAGGCCATACCTTATAAGGTGTTGTTTCGTATATGTTGCAAGTGAACCAGGCCTTATATGAGTCATCGCGGTGAATTAGTATGAAATAAATTCTTATAAGCGCTAATTGAACATCTGTTTCATACTTATTTGTAAAGATTACACATTAAACAAATATCATACATACAAATATTGCGTGACTAGTTCGAAGTTGAGGCTTACCGTTGCCCAGAAAACAATAACATTTAATAAATGACATTGAGATTTAAAGCCTGTGAAGGTAACAGGAAAATTAAGACTTATTTACTTGCTCCAATTAACAAATATGGGACATGACTAACAGAACGTCATCTACATAAATCACAACTGAACGCGTAAGGTAAAAGGAAATAAGAACCTATGTGTATAGCTGGTAACTATAATATTCAAATCGTGAGCTAACGAGTAGAAGATGCTATGTAAACAGTCTGACCTACGTAATCATTTGCTGATAAGCCCGCATACCGTCACGTCTTCGGTACCTTCTAAGTCTCCTAACGAGAATTTAATATTTGGAATGAAACAACTATTAACGGATTTAACTCACGTTATTTAATTTGCTGATGTTTCGGATTCTTTACAGTTTCAGAGAGTTGACAATAGTCTAACGCTAAAGCAAAAATTTAATAACTGAGACACATTCTCTTGATTATAATCTGAATAAATCTGACGATTTGAATTAAGGTAGTAATAGTAGGAAGTACCTAGTAAGAAATATCCAAAGGTATAGGTTATACTTTATTTAAAAGGTCACAATAAATGTGAGAAAGAGGACAATCTACATCAATATCAGCAAAAACTGACAAAGTATGTTTTTACGGTTATACAGCATTATGTTTCGGTCATAGGTTACCTATAGTTTCAAAATTTTCATTAATCACCTTTTTAAAGGCGTAACGATTTTAACCAACAAAATTACCAATGAAAAGTCTTCTTTCGTTACGGAATATTACCAACATTTTAGTCATGCAATGGGTCGTATAAAAGAACGTTGTAGAACCGGTTACAGAGCTGAATTGTGACTACTAGTGGGTCATCCTTGACCTAAATAGAGGTCCGGAACTCAGAGCTCCCGATAGAGAAGGTTGGTCCATAGATACATAGTATTTTATTGGACACGCCTATTTGATTGTATGTTTTGTACAAATGTGCCAGAAAATTTAAAAAACCTTGAAAAGGAACAATATGTCCTACAGTGAAATAAATCGTCGTATAGTATTGTAGTGAAGCAGTTTAAATATATAACGATATATTGAGTAACGACTCCATAACGGTTTTTAAGGCGTCGCAATTAAATTAAAACTCGATTAGTGACAAAGATTTTCATTTACTACTTAAAGAGGAAAAAATATTGTTAAAATAAGAACTAGTATTTACGTACGTAATTAAAATAAAGTGTTTATTTCGCTAAAAATTTGCTAAATAGCGAATTTAAATGGATTCGTTAACCGCAAAGTCAGCCGAATTTCTTAGTTTTGCATGAAGTACCTACTTGCTTGGTCAGCAGACCGTACCCTAAGCACCTGGGCATTGACCTACACTTATGGAAAATAATAAGTATGGTACTACAGTATACCTAATTAAAATAATACGTGAATTAAGAACTTTATTTGGGTAAATAGGTATCATAAATAATCCTGTCCTGGTTTCCTATGAATCCATAAAATTTCATACAAAATATTTACTTTAGCGTTGAACTATCGTCAGCTGGAACTATAAAGTTCGAAAACTTCAGTAAATAAAATATGTGAATTCAATCTGTTATACTTATTTCATTCCAAAATATTTAAGAACTCATGAGTCATGACTAATAAAATTAGAATAAACATAAACCTAACTTTATCTAAATAATCCACACTTCCTGTAAAAGGTATGAATAACCTATAAAATAAAATAAAATAAAATATTATAAATAAAATAGAATATTATTGAATATTTCCTCTACAATATACCTACATATTGTAGAGGAAATATTCAATAAATATTTTATTATATTTATCGTAAAAGCGGAAACTTCGCTAGAAATATTTAATAGTTACGAGAACAGGTAAGAAGTTGTTAAAATTTTACTAGTCCGTAGTATAAATTTATTACTTTTAAACTTAAGGCTTCATTCGTAAAGAGAAACCTTACGATAAACCGTAAATCCTTAAGTTTTAATAATCGTATAGAATTACTATATTCAGTTGGTGATTCATAAATACATAAAATGAAAAAATGCATTCGATATTTATCACGGGTGACTTTGACCCAAGTGGGTGACTTTGACCTAACCCAATTTTCACCCTATACCTACAAACTTACTTAAATATATCTTCATCCCTACTAATATTATAAATGCGAAAGTAACTCTGTCTGTCTGTCTGTCTGTTACGCTTTCACACTAAAACTACTGGACCGATTTAAATGAAATTTGGTACAAAGAAAGTCTGGAGCCTGAGAAAGGACATAGGCTACTTTTTAACCGACTGCAAAAAAGGAGGAGTTCCATGCGGACGAAGTCGCGGGCAGAAGCTAGTAATAAATAATAATTATTTATTATATATTAAGGTCAAACACTTCTTATATTCATTGATTTAAAAAAGATCACGAATATCAAAATGCCCCTGATTTGATCACGATGATCAATTGGAGTTTTTGAGAACAAACGTTTTAAAACTAAAAAGTACTAAAAACCAATTCAAAAGCTAACAATATTAGACAAGCTTCTTCTAAAACGACGAATTATCGATACAAATACCTATCTGTAGGTAGGTATAAGGCTAACCCGGCAGGTGGGAGTACATGCTTGTTTTTTGTCCAATAACCCGTTTAAATTCGGCCGGTTACCTATAGCTTTACATTGTTATACTAACACGTTACAGGTTTGATAATCTTAAAATAAATAGCACTTTAGTGACGCATATGAAGTTACTTATTAATAATTTTCTTATAAGACCAAGTTGAATATTTGTGAAATAGGAATCTGTTAGATGGTCAGTCCGTCCTCAGTCAAGTAAAATCCGTTACAACTATATTATATTATTTCATATTAATGTCTAATAAGCACGTGCGTCAACAATTACTAATAACTAGCCCTTTTTGCTATCTATTCTATTTCAAAAATGTACGCTGTACCTACCTAAGTATATAAACGTAGGTAGAGTAGGCAGGTAGGTACTTACATCAAATCATGGTTCATTTCGTTTCTATTGTTAAACATAAGAACTTACCTACCTACCCAACTACTTACCAATGTTCTATGATTGAATGAAAGGCGGAATACCTACTTACCTACCTACTTACTTGATTAGTTTTCGAACTAGCCGGTTATAAAAACTACTTAAGTAGGTACTATAAAGTTAATGTACCTCGTCTATATAGGCAGGTAATGAAATGAAAAAGTTATCTATAAAACATTTGTTTCTTAAGATTAGGTAGTAGTTCAGTACTTAGGTAAGTACAGCTTCTTTCCGCGACTTCGTTTGCGCACTGTGAGTACTTCGTACAATATCTGATATGTTAAGCTATATTATTGTAAAGTTTCATCAAAAACCATTCAGTAGTTTTTGCGTGAGAGTAACAAACACATCCATAAATTGTTAGTAAGTACATAAGGATATTGTTTACTTACTAAGGGGAAAAGGTGGGCCAGGCCTACCCCTGGATGTTAGGTAATCAAATTGGATCTAGACTTAAAAACTTTACATAGGTATAGACAGAATTGTCTAGAACAAACCCTAAAAAAAGTTCTAGCTTTACCAATGCACGTATTAAATTAAGCAGGCTACTGCGTAGGTACCTACTACGTTCGTAACAATTTACTATTTAAGTAGATAGGTACCTAATTTGTACAGATGTTAAAAATGTCCCAGTAAATAAAGGAGTAGGCATCTGCACGGAATGTAGGTCACGGCCTGAACTCGTGACCCAATTCCACAGCATCCCTGATCGATAAAATCTAGGCTTTTAAGTACTAAGTACCTATTTCTAGACACTAAACACATGAACACAACTAGTTCTAAACATTTGCTTCTTTAATGGGATAGTTAGAAACTTACCTTTCTCTGCGCCTCGGCGGCAAATCCAGACTTGGCTGCTCGGTTATTGGCCATTATTAATTATTATGATTAAATAAATCACAGCACAGTCGACCGGTGGAGTCACTTGAAGTAATGTAAACACGGAACGGTCGCGACGAGTTGTGTGTGTGAGTGTGTGTGGATGAATGACATCATGGCGGTGCCGGCTCGGAGCGGGTAGGGCGTAGAGATGGTACATGTCGATAGTGTCGGCAAATGGTATTCGATAGTACCTTCTAGCTAGGGCATAGGTCAGCGTAAAAATATAAGCATTTATGCAAGTTAAATTCGTAATGGGTAGGTCACTGTTTCATTCTATTGACTAAATATGCTATTGCCGTAGCTAAGTAAACAGTTTCCACTTGGCAAGTAAGTAGGTATAATTATTTACCTACCTAATACTTTATACTTTATATTAAATATTAAGAGGATTGTGAAGCTGTTGATTTTCATACAAAAGGCGATAACGTTTTACACCCAGTAAATATAGTTAGATTTTTATAATTTTTGGATATGTTGTAGATATAATGAGAAACTACGCCTGTACGTTTTGATTTTTAAGAAATATTGCTTACGCTAAAATTTATTAAATTTATTAGATTTATATAGAGATTTTTAAATGCTAATAAATTTTAGCGTAAGCAATATTTCTTAAAAATCAAAACGTACAGGCGTAGTTTCTCATTATATCTACAACATATCCAAAAATTATAAAAATCTAACTTTATTTACTGGGTGTAAAACGTTATCGCCTTTTGTATGAAAATCAACAGCTTCACAATCCTCTTAAATGTCCACAGTAAGCTTACACTAACAGATTACAGCCTGCGTCCTCGTCGACCTCCCTTCCTGCGGGTGGAGTCGGAGGGCACTGGAGTGACGTCTTCAATGCGGCCAATCTTCATGCTAGAGCGAGCCAGGGCACGGAGTGCAGACTGGGCACCGCAGACGAAATCCAAATAGTTTTTTATTGAACTTCAAGATAACAAGGTCGTTAACTTCTGTTTAGTTAGTCTAGAGGATTTAATTCTATAGCCATCACAAAGAATTTACATCACATTTAAGTATCACAGTATAGTCTATGGCTGATGTTTAGAATCCAATTTTTAGGCAACAGGTTATAATAATTTATATTTAGGAGACATAATACCGAACAGAACATGAACTCATATAAAAAAATCATTATTATTTTTTATCGATAAAATAAAATCTTACAAGACGCCTCACTAAAAGCTCGAAATGTAAAACGAAAACCAAGTATGGAATACAATGAGAGCGAGCGAGATGACATCACCGTTTGTCCCGCTCTAACGTCTCGACGCTTGGCGGCAAGGTGATATTGAGGTAAGGACGATATTTCTGGGATTTTAAGAACTAAATAAGTAACTACTTATAGAGAAAGTTGTAAGTTGGTAAGCTACCTAAATAACGAAGTAATTAAACTAAATTGTTTTGGTTTGCGACAATAGTACAGTCATGGCAGGAATGTGGGTTAAGTAATGTGCCTATTTACCAACAGTTTTGTCATAAACATAAATAGCAGAGTTAGGTAAGTAGGTACGACGTAAGTTTACCTAAAAAGGCTTGCCTAGGTAATAAGTACCTACCTAGATCAAATTAAGTACTAAAACCTAGGTTCACTTGTACTGAAAATGAACTGCAAATAAATATCACAACAAGAATAAAAATCATTAAGTACCTAGCTACTTATCTACATAATAAGTGCAATATGCAAACAGCAATTTGAAAAAATAAATTAACCGCCATCTAGTGATAAATCTGATAACTATGAAGTGTGAGTAAACGTAAGTCATACAGAACGTTGCGTTACCGGTGCTTCAGTAGTAAGCGCGGTAACAGTTGTCGAAGTTCAACGTCTTTCCAATAGATGGCGCTATTGTACTAAAAGTTTGTAATATATTTTTACGAACGTTTCTTTAGTTTATTTTATTTATGATCAAAATCATTTCCTACTTTAATATTAAACTGATATATTATTATTTAATATTGTTAAGTATTTCGATAATTATAACACTGGCTAGTTATAAATCTTATAAAGGTAATTTCACTAGCCAGTATTTTAAAACAGATCCGTCATTTACGTTAGCGTCATTCACAAACTCAAATACAATGTAATAAACAGAATAGTCATGTAAACTGCAAATAAAAAAAATAGTACCTATACACAGTGGGAGATTTAAAAACAAACCAATGGAAAATAGAAGTAGAAGAAGTCGCAGAGGAAGATTCCAATATCACAGTTCCCCTCCCGAACCTGTGTCAGAATCCAAGACCTGGTCTCTTTTCAACGTCCTTGAGAGTTTATTCATCATGGCAGCCCTTGTAGCACTAGTATTCATGATGCTGGAATACCACTGCAGCACTTGTAAGGCCAAAGGAGAACTTAAGAACCTTACAAAGAGCATAGACGATATATCGGTAAAATATCCTACGTTTGCTTTATTGCACAAAATGAATGTACAAAAGGTGACTTAATGCCATACGGCATTCTCTAACAGTCAACCATTGAAGTAAACAGAGTCATGTAAGCTTTGTTTGCTTGCTCAAAAAAAAATATCGCAAATAATATAAATACTTTCTTGATATAAAACAACAACATATAAAGTACATAGGAGCTTAATACATAACATTATTTAGGTACCTGTTCGAATGAAACTATTTTAACGGATTTAATTAGGTACAGACGTTTCGAAAACTTTCCAACTCCCATATTCGTAGGCCTTCGGCTTCGCAGTCGATTTAAAAATAAAGGTGAACTATTTTCGAAAAGTCAGCAAATAAAATGAAATATGTGAGTTACATTATAATATTATATTTTCAGATGAATTTATCTAAAATGAAAGACAGCTACTACTTTTTGGAGAATAGAATTTCTCAGTTCTCTCAAGATTTGCCTAAAATCGAGGGACAAATGGAAATATTGGAAGCATTGGCGACGACTATGGATAATGTCGATGATACAAATTTTGGTTGGAACCCGAAGAAACAGACCTTGCCTAACGTAGATGTGTACTTAGCTGAACCAATTAAACATTGCCAAATGAAGAATGTTAGCAGAAAACATGCTAATTATCCACAATCTGTGAAAGTACAATAAATCCATAAACAGTTTAGTAACACTTATAAACGTAAACCCAATGATATAAGAAATAAAAGCCTTAAAATTGGAAAAGTCTTTTATTAAATTACATTCACACATACACACCCCTCTCACACACTCACACAAATACTATATTAATTGTAACTTGCTTATTTGTAATTTTAGTTTAGCTAGCATATAATTATTTAGGAAGAGCGAGACTCTTAACACATATGCCATGAACACTTACAAAGAGGTACCTACCAACCACTGTATTTTTTTTTGTAAACTACTATGTTACGCAAATAAAATTTATTTATTTATTAAAGACTTCGTATACACAATATTATATTCAATTTACAGATCAGTTTTATTCTCCGCGACAAAAATGTTAACAACGAATTTTAGTCTAATAACATTCAATTGTTTCAGTTACACAGTCATCACAACACCTGTAAACTTTGGGACGTGAAAACCGGTTGTATAGTTCATCATCAGTCTCGGATTCTACAGCTCTAGATTTGGGGTATTTATTAACAGTAGTATTTTTCCCAATTTCACCCCTTATGTTACCCCAAAGAGCATTTTGTTTAGTCTTGTCTTTAGGACCTGCTGCTTGAACTTTGATATTCTGGTTTTTCTTTAAAGTAAATTTAGTGTTAGGCTCTTGTTTCCTTGTTTTATGGTTCATAAGTGTTCCAGCCTTTTCTTCCGTCATTTTTGCTAGCCTATGCAGTTCATTGTACATTACATCATATGCATTTCCAATACTGTACACAGCATCCTGTGAAACAAATGTTATGTCTATACTATCTTTATCGTTATTTGCTTCTAGTTCGTTTATAGTATCAGTACTTACCTTAAGAGAATGGAGACTTGTTTTCATATGAGTAAGTTCACTTTCGATCATGAATCTTTCCCAGAAATTAACACTTAAATGTCCCACTATAGCAAATAAACCCGCAAACATAATAATTTCCATACACATTGATTTCAGGGACTCTTGTCGCGGCATTTTTAGGGCCTGAGTATCATTTAAAAAATTTAAACCATATTTATTTATTTTTGAGGTTACTTTACTTCCTTATTCTCTAGCTGTCATATTTAGCAAATAATGCGGTTCTTTTTACCTGAAGTTTTTAAATGGTTTCTTTGACAGTTTTTTATTATTAATGGCCTGCATAAAAACTAGAATCTGATTTTTAAACAATTTGTGACTAATATACCTAATAAAGAGATGTTTTTGAATAGGCTCCAAAACGCCTGGACCGATTTGAAAAATTCTTTCACCGTTGGGAAGCTACACTATTCCCGAGTGACATAGACACATTATATTTCGAAAAAAATAGGGATCCGTGCGAAGCCTATCCTAGACGCTAGTGTAATACTAAGTTGAGACAAAATTTTAATTAGAATAAATTAATAGCTACAGGGTACATTTAAATTTCAACCTATCAATTGGACATAAAGCCACTTTAACCTACAATCAATGTTTTACGTGGGTGTATTATGGTATTTTTTTAAGATGTAATTTCAGTCTTAAAAGTCTTTTTACTACTTGGTTACTAATTCCCTCACCTCTGCAGGAGTATAATAATAATATTATGCCCTCATAAGTTAGACAATAATTGTAATCAAACAAATTACACTGTGTTACAGTTTATTGGATTTATTTAGCTAAATATACACATGGACAAATAAAATAAGGAACAGGTAATATTGTTGTTTTTGGGAAAGACAGCGGTTATCTTGTTCTGATTGACCTATGTATTTTTGTTGTCAAAAGAATCCGTATAGACAAAGGACATGATGGCGATTTCCTGAAAAAAAAAACAAAGTAAGATAAAGTGTTCGTGTTTTTGTGTATTTTTTTGCTGGCGTTTTTCAAAACTTTATAGTTCCTTTATTCGTAGCAGGACGGAGCTAACATTATTATTAATTTTTACTGTAAAATTAATGCATGCTAGTGATTTTTGGATGATAAATCATGTAAAAATCACTTTAGAGGTAGACTATCGTCAGCTCAGTTGTGCTACGACTAACTTAAGTTTACTTAACTTTAGCAAATAAAATAAAATACATATAAGTTAACTACGATCTATCAATCGAATTTCGATCGATATTTTTGGTTCAATACTATTTGTATTTTTTTTAAATATAATGATATTTGTACCAAGACAAGGGTAGAAAAAATTGAGACCCCCAATGGGACAATATAATTAAAAAAAAACGTATAAATTATACAAGTTATACGCACTTTATGAGAGCCAGAAACATTTCGATTGGGGAGAAATAATCTTCGTAAATATTCGGCGCCGTGTTCTACATTCCCTTGCAATGGTTCGGAGTTGGTTGCACGTATGCAATTACTGGTGCACATTGAAGTGTCCTGCACATCTTTGGACTGAAAAAGAATATGATTAAAAGTATTTTCTATTTTTATATGCACACCAAATGTCATAAATATAGGTCCAGCCGTTTCGGAAAAGTTTGGCAACAAACGCCGAAACATAAGAATTTTATATACTTAGGTAAGTATTTATTAGATTAGATAATCTATTATATAAAAGAAAGTCGTGTTAGTTACTCCGTTTATAACTCAAGAACGGCAGAACCGATTTGGCTGAAAATTACTGGGGATGTAGCTCAAAACCAGGAAAAGGACATAGGATACTTTTTATCACGTTCAAGTGAAAAAATAAAAATATAATGACAGCTGTCAAATCGATTCTTTGCCGGGCGGGACGAAGTCTGCCGAGACCGCTAGTATACAATAAAAGAGTACCAAAACTAACAAATCATATTTGGATCTACCTAATACTAACAGTTTCCGTGGCCCCATCGAGCATGTTCTGTCGAAGATAGTAGACATCTTGTGTGGTGGTTAAACAGGCTGCTTCGGTCTGTGTCACCTCTTTCTGTACAAGAATTTGAACCAATGAACATCCTGGCAGTGGTTTTTAACCTTTCTAGGTCCGTTACCCCTATGACCTAACTAGGGTCACTGATTTTACCCCTCTTCTCAACTACGAACTTGCGCGCTAGTCGACACTACGCTGTGCTCAGACTTGGCACATGGAAATTCGGCATTCGCGACAAATACTAGCTAAAGACTACCCCCGCGAAATACAAGTTTTTTCCCCGCGGGCGTAATTATCGCCAGGTTAAGAATCCAGTCTTTAGAGGTATTTCGCACTTTTACTAGAAAACTGTGACAACTCGAAATTAATTCAAATTTAAATATGCAGACTTGATGTCTTAAATTTTTCAAAATCTTACACTTTAGGTACCTACCTATCGCACCTGCCTAGTACCTACTAGGCAGGTGCGATTTAATAAAAATAATAACACTAACTGATCGTTATTGCAGTTATACGCAAAGCTTACCTCCATAACATCTAAAACCTTCTTCATAGCCATCAGTTCACTGGTAGTATGAATCCTTTGGGATATATCTGGCAGGAGGTAGCTCAGTAGAACTACTATGACTACTGTTGCTACTGCCAAGTAGTTCCCTGACAGTATAGTGTAGACAGAACACCAGCAGTTTCTGGCGAGTCTGGCGACGGTTGGGTAGTAGTTGTTCATGATTGTTTTAGTTACAGAATGTATAGAAGTACTCTTTTCTGGTGGTGTGGGTGTTTTAGGAGATTCATCTGTAA
Source organism: Polylopha cassiicola (assembly GCA_038024825.1). Taxonomy (NCBI): domain Eukaryota; kingdom Metazoa; phylum Arthropoda; class Insecta; order Lepidoptera; family Tortricidae; genus Polylopha; species Polylopha cassiicola. Next base: position 4,005,300 of record CP149054.1, on the reverse strand, counting down.
AGACAAATTAAGGTCTAAGAACATATTGAAGAGAGATTAATTGAGAAGATAGGTACTTACCATGGGTTTTGGCATACATAGACAAAATGTCCATGGGCGAAAGAGTCAGGGAGCTAGTTCCTAAATGCTAAATGTATTCTGATTTCGACAATTGTAAACGCCGCAATGTTTACGTCAAATGCTGGTTAGGCAAATGTATTCGTTAGACGAGACGTCACAATCGTTTATTTTCATTCGTTTCGTTTAAAGTTAATGCTAAACATTAGCACCTTGTTTTACGTTGAACATTGGCACCAAAATGTATGGGATTTAACATCCGCGAACGATTGTCACGTACGTCATAAACGTTGGCGGATGTCAAATCCCATACATTTTGGTCGTATAGTTTAACGTTAACGTTGAACGTTGGCAACTTGTCTACGCCCCTTGTCTAGCCCACCTACTAGGTACTGATAATATCCGTAGCACAAAAGTTGTATATAAGCTGTACAAAGACTATAAGAGTGAATGTCTTCGAACACCCTTATCTAGCCTTTGTACAACTTGCGTTCTAACTGGAATATGACTTAGCAGAAATCTGTTCTGAACTTTAACTGTCTTTGTAAATCTTGCCTTTAATAATTTCTGATGCCTTCGCGTTTATTACACATTGGAATGAAACAACTATTAACGGATTTAACTCGCGTATTTTTATTTTATTTTATTAGCTGACGTTTCGGATTCTTTACAGTTTCCATAATCGTAGCAACGACTGAGCTGACAATAGTCTAACGCTAAAGTGATTTATACGCTACGATTAATGGAAACTGTAAAGAATGCGAAACGTCAGCTAATAAAATAAAATAAAAATACGCGAGTTAAATCCGTTAATAGTTGTTTCATTCCAATCTTGCCTTTGTCGAGTTTATGCTTACACACTTTCGGCTCTCATCCTATCTACTTAGAAAATAAAATATTGCACACGCTATGCAAGACCCAATCAGCGCGCACAATTAAAGCAAAGACTTTTGCTAATTTCAACTATAAGGGTTAGAGACTTGTAATTTTGCACAGGAGTTTCTTTTACAACATAGGCGAGCACTAAAAAAGGATCTTTGAAAATTCATCCCCTGAGAAGGAAAAGGGGGTGCTTATCGTGCGGAGACGAAGTCGCGGGCAGAAGCTAATCCGTCATATGGAGTACTAGCGGCTCGCCCCAGCTTCGTCCGGATCCCTTGTTTTATAGCCTATCCACTCGGGAATAGTGTAGCTTTCCAACAGTGAAAGAATTTTTCAAATTGGTCCAGCGTTTAGAAGCCTATTCAATCCAAGCAAACAAACTTTTCCTCTTTATTATATTAGTTTAGATGACACTAAAACACATTTTTACCAGGTTTCCAGTTAATTGTGAAACTCATAGTTTTAATGATTGAAGTTCAACTCACCAACGTCACGCCGTCTCGCCATTCCTTTTTGCAAACTTTACCGCATGTTTTTTTTTATTTTATTTATTCACTTAAACTTACATATTTGCAAGAAAATGTGTTTTTAAAAGTTCCTCTGATAAAGAGTGAAAGCCGAATGACAGAAAACAAACACTGGTACGTCTAAAAAGTTTTTACATTATTCAAGAAATGTCTGTACTTTTTAATTAAAAAATGTGATAAAAAAAAAATAAATTAAAAATTTAACAAACCCCCGACATAAAAACCTAAAAGCCCTTTAAAAAGTATAACAATAATAAAAACTTAATATTAGTTATCTAAATATTAATATTTCTACAAAGAAAACGTCATGTCGGGGGGCCCGCTTGTCATTTAGGTGTTACTACTTAATACCTACAATCTACCTAAACCTACGGTCCCCCCGACATGACGTTTTCTTTGTAGAAATATTAATATTTAGATAACTAATATTAAGTTTTTATTATTGTTATACTTTTTAAAGGGCTTTTAGGTTTTTATGTCGGGGGTTTGTTAAATTTTTAATTTATTTTTTTATTTCATACTTTTTGTAAGTAGGTATCTACTACATAAATTATTATTTTAAGTAATTTCCATTTCACATGGAATTTTGTAATGTACATGTTATCCTCTTACATTTAATATCCCACTCGGGTACATTTGTCGACATTGGGTTTACCATTTACACTTTTACTTCCCATAATTTTTGAACTACTCAACCGATTTTCATTACAATTTCAATTTTGTAATCTACACGTGATTCTCTTTCATTTGATACCCCACTTGGGTATATTTGCAGACATTTGGTTTTCCATCCCCACTTTGACACCCTATATTTTTTGAACGACTCAACCGATTTTCATTATAATTTCCATTTTGTAATGTACACGTGATCCTCTTTCAGGTGTTACTACTTAATACCTACAATCTACCTAAACCTACGGTCCCCCCGACATGACGTTTTCTTTGTAGAAATATTAATATTTAGATAACTAATATTAAGTTTTTATTATTGTTATACTTTTTAAAGGGCTTTTAGGTTTTTATGTCGGGGGTTTGTTAAATTTTTAATTTATTTTTTTATTTCATACTTTTTGTAAGTAGGTATCTACTACATAAATTATTATTTTAAGTAATTTCCATTTCACATGGAATTTTGTAATGTACATGTTATCCTCTTACATTTAATATCCCACTCGGGTACATTTGTCGACATTGGGTTTACCATTTACACTTTTACTTCCCATAATTTTTGAACTACTCAACCGATTTTCATTACAATTTCAATTTTGTAATCTACACGTGATCCTCTTTCATTTGATACCCCACTTGGGTATATTTGCAGACATTTGGTTTTCCATCCCCACTTTGACACCCTATATTTTTTGAACGACTCAACCGATTTTCATTATAATTTCCATTTTGTAATGTACACGTGATCCTCTTTCATTTGATACCCCACTCGAGTATGTTTGTAGACTTTTATTTTTCCATCCCCTCTTTCACCCCCCCTAATTATTAAACTACTTAGCAGATTTTCATCAAACATAGCTAAGAACACTCCCGACATATATACCTTTCAAACAAAAAAAACAGAATCAAAATCGGTTCATGCGTTAGGGAGCTATGATGCCACAGACAGACACACACACACACACACACACAGACAGACAGACAGACAGACAGACAGACAGACAGACAGACAGACAGACAGACAGACAGACACGTCAAACTTATAACACCCCGTCGTTTTTTCGTCGGGGGTTAAAAAAGGATCCGCTCGATATTCAAATGCATCTCTGGCTTCTCTCTGGTTATAAGATTTTTTTTAACACTCCCATCTTAGTTCAATTTTCTTTGTAGAAAATACATTACCAATTTTATAAGAAAATAATTAAATGAGGCCTCGAAATGCTGTATTTTATTTCGTATCTAAAATAACATTTTATTTTCGCTGACGTAATTTGCTCGATCTACGGCCTAACAGCTGTAAAAAGGTTAACATATTAACCTTAATGAGGGCCACCGCGTGTCAGAAATCCGCTAGATGCGCTAGTGTAGAATGAGGTCCAGCTGTCATGTACCACCAATCACAGGCCAGTAGCTTGCCTCTCATTGGTGGAACATAACAGCTAGACCTCATTCTACACTAGCGCATCTAGCGGATTTCTGACACGCGGTGGCCCTCATTGATTAATAAGTTAACTTAAATCGGTTACATAAAAATTAAACCATAATATTCATTGCTTATTTTATACAGACATACTAGCTTCTGCCCGTGATTTCGTCTGTGAATGATAAGTTAACCCCTGTTTTACCGTCTTATTGGACGAATTTTAGAAAATCCTTTCTTAGTGCTTCCATAGGCACGTTATAAAAGGAATCCCAGTGCCAAATTACAATTTTCTAACACTTATAGTTTAGGCTCTGTGTTGATATGTCAGCTTCTCCTTTACTATACATAATACTAAGTACCTACCTATATTTATAAAAAAAGAATAGTAAAATGCTAAAAGCTAATCTAAATTTCCCTAAAATCAAACAAATTCGAACTCAACGATAAAACATTTTATTAACATTCTATAAAATATGAGTTTTCTTATTTTCACATAATTTTCAGCTGTCGATGATACGAGACAAGCATCCATCAAAGCGTAACACTTCTTCAATTTTTCAAGACCGAATTGTTTCCCAAGAACTCTGATCAATTTGTTCTTGTTTTTTACAGGAACAAATACTGTACTTAAAAACGTTGGGTACATTATCAATGTGTCCTTGCTGTTTTTTACAGGATACATGGTATTCAAATGCTTTTCTAACCGACGAAAAAAAGGGAGGAGGTTCTTAAGTCGACGCTTATTTTGGGTACAGTTTTAGTAACCATTACTTTTCGCAACACAGATCACAGCACGATTTTGTCTTTTGACTTTCCTTTTTGCAGGCACCTGGAAAATAAACCCAACGAAAAACTTAAAATAACCCGAGCTCCATTTGCGATTGTCGCTAGCTCGGTGTTTTTAATAACTTAATGAACAATATAATCAAAGTAAAACTAGCCAAGTGCGAGACGGACTCGCGAACGAAAGTACCATTATCTATAAGAATTGAATAAAATCAGATTGGTTGTATGGGAATCCGCAATGTAATTAGGTTTTTTTCTTTTGTTATTTTAACAGCAACAGAAATACATCACCTGTGAAAATTTTAATTAAATATCACGATTCATTAGATATAAACTAGTGACAGATGGACAGACAGATAGTGAAGTCCTCGTAATACAGCCCCGTTTTACGAACCTCCAAAATCTATCACTAGGTATCATAGAAATTGTTAAAATCTATACTAATATTATAAAGCTGAAGAGTTTGTTTGTTTGTTTGAACGCGCTAATCTCAGGAACTACTGGTTCTAATTAAAAAAATATTTTTTTGTTGGATAGATCATTTATCGAGGAAGGCTGTATAACATCACAGTGCGACCAATAGGAGAGAAGAAACGGTGGAAAATGAGTAAAAAACGGTGAACATTATTATATGATGAATAACAATTCCACGCGGACAAAGTCGCGGGCACAGCTAGTACATAATAATATTAACTTACTACAGACATTGCAATTAGAAGACTTCTTGAGTGACTGTCTGAAAAAAAAGGAAAAATGAAACAAACACTTGAAAAAGCAATTTTGAAAAAGGTTAGTGACAGAAAAATCTAATTTACTCGACTGTTGTATAAACTGAATCCAATATAAATGAACTTTTACAATTTCAATTAATTCGAACAAAGTTTGTTTTGTACCTATACTTGGCTAATTAAACTTTATTGCTCGAAACTTAACAGAAGTAAGTGTACAAAAGATGAACATATCTTTAGGCATTCTCTGCCAGTCAACCTTAGAGTCATTCAGAAAACGTCTAATAAAATTATCAAAAACAATCATTGTTCATTGTTTTTGACACTGTCAAAATTTGCTTTTTCTCAATTTAATATATTATTTTCGAAAATAGCTGTTTTCCAGATAGTAGTTAAAAAAATATATAATATGTTAGTAGGGTAGGTATAGGTAGGTACTTACTTTGATGAAGAAAGATTCGGTGCAAGTGAATTTTTTGATGGATTCGTTGATATTTCATGGCCACATTTACAACACTGAAAAAAAAATACGAACGCATGAATTGTCTATATTCTTAAGAGATATTAATTCAGTCACTTGAGAATTGAATAAAAAAGAATACTTTAGTAAGACGAAAAAGTGGTTAGGATAAACTAGTATTATAAACTATAGATGATTCATTGTCTTACAGTGTTAGTATATCCAGTACTTTTTAAAACCCGTTCTTCAGTACTGGGGACTATAGGTGCTGCTAAATCACTTGATTTCAGATTTTCGAATTCTTTACTTTGCCATTGGGCTTGAGCACTTTGGGCCCTTCTAAATTGTTTTGAAGTTCCTTTGTTTTTACTGCTGCTTTTAGCCCTTCTCTCTTCCAACCTCTCCTTGGAACTTTGAGGGGATTCTTCTACATTAGAGACTGAAATGGAAAACATTTTCATTACACAATTTTAGGCTTCAGGCCTTCGCGGTTACTTAGAGATTATAGTGAAACAATTATAACGGATTAAAGTCGCGTATTTTATTTTATTTTGCTGATGTTTCTGCTAGACTAGGATCATAGTATTCATCAAAAAAAATAAACGAGCTCAAACTAGCCATTTGACCCCGCCGGCGGGGCCGCTGTAACACTGTCGAGTTTGCTAGGTGTGGGTGAGACCTGTGCGCATGTGTGTATAGGTTGCTACCTGGCGAAGTTGAACGTATCCCATCTGCATTATAATCGACACTTCTACGATTGTCGTTGACAGCCTTCATCAAGTAAGCGATCATGGCTACGACTGCACATAAAGCGACAGATATAAAGATCATGGATTTCTTGACGAAATCTTCGAAGCAGTCGACCACGTCATCTAAGTATCCTTCAACGCAATTCACCAGTCTTCTTGGACACGAACACGTCATGGTTGGCTAAAACTTGTTGTACATGTACCTAGAATTATAAGAAATTAGGCAGTATTATCCCTACTAATATTATAAATGCGAAAGTAAATCTGTCTGTCTGTCTGTTACGCTTTCACGCTAAAACTACTGAACCGATTTAAATGAAATTTGGTACAAAGATAGTCTGGAGCCTGAGAAAGGACATAGGCTACTTTTTAACCGCAAAAAAGGGGGAGTTCCACGCGGACGAAGTCGCGGGCAGAAGCTAGTTTATAATAAGTATTGAACGGCTGAACCAATTTCCGTCAAACATGGCTAAGAACATGAACATTTTCACTGTTGAAATTTTTAAAAAAAGTGGTGCATCCGTTCGGGACCTGTAATGCCACAGACAGATGAGACAGACACACACGCTTATACACACAAACACACACATCCATTTAAATAATTATAATTTTGCGATAACGATTTCAATCGCGTATTTTATCTTATTTTCAGACGATTCGTAACAGTTCCCAGTTTTTTACAGTTCCTATATTCGTAACACGACTTTAGTAGACTATCGTCAGCTCAGTCGTGCTACGATTATGGAAACATTTATAATAGGTAAGTAAACAAAGCTAACAGGAGAAAATGTCAAACAAAATAATTACCAAAAAATCCGGTTCACATCTTTGAAATGTCGATAATAGTTGCCGTAAACGAAAACGGAATACATTATTTTATTGTATAACTTACATATTTACATTTAAATTTTATTGTAATTTTGACAGTTGTAATTGACAAGTCTTTAAGACATGTCCTTCCATAGACAAAGTCATTGAATTCTTCTGGATTATGATTGAAAAATTCTACCACTACCTACCTATTGTTTATGGATTTTCGATATTGTTTAAAGGTTCTGTTCGAATATTATAAGGACCTAAGTCCTTATGTATTGGAATAACCGCGAAGACATCAGAAATTATTATCCTTATATGTAGTTTTTTTAATATATACTAGGCAGTTAATATTTATGGGCAGAAAACTTGCATAGATGATTTTACGATTACCAACTTAATAATGTATATTATTACTAGCGGTCCCGGCAGACGTCATCCTGCCCGTTCGAAGTTCAAATTAACTTCAGTTAGAAAACGTTTGTATGGGAAAAAGAATAGGGCTGTTTTTAGGGTTTTCCCGGCAATCATTTGAATTCTTCTCATAGTAAAACCATCCTTGGACTTCAACGAATATCTAGAAAAAAGAATTAGCCAAATTGGTCCAGGCGTTGTCGAGTTATGCGCTTACCAACCTATTTTGCGATTCATTTTTATATATAAGAGAAGAAGAAGAAGAAGATGATGGCGTAATGGTGTCAGCTTGCATTTAACAAAGTCTTGTTTACTTGTAATTATTACATGTGATCTGAGACATTTTTTATTTTACTGGCCTCGGTGCGTAATGTACTATTACGTCTTAATTCTACCGTCACAACCAGAAAGACCGATCAACTCAAAGCAAACATCAAACCATTAGGTACAAGAGGTCTATTTTCCATAAACCGTAATAAAGTCGCAATATTATCCAGCGGCGAGCGGCCATGATGGATCTGCCTCTCGTGCCCACGTCGTGATTTATTTCGCTATTACAAAGCCTATTCCATTGTTTTGGATCTTTATTATATTATAGTTTCTGCCCGCGACTTCGTCCGCGTGGAACTCCTCCTTTTTGCAGTCGGTTAAAAAGTAGCCTATGTCCTTTCTCAGGCTCCAGACTTTCTTTGTACCAAATTTCATTTAAATCGGTCCAGTAGTTTTAGCGTGAAAGTGTAACAGACAGACAGAGTTACTTTCGCATTTATAATATTAGTTGGGATTAGGATATACCTATCTCATAGAGACGAGTGGGAACCTTGTTGAAGTAGGACCCCGTAGATAGTTGTGGATAAAGCTGGTTGTAGTTGGTGGAATCCGCTGGTTAGCGGACAAGTCTTTACGGCTGGTCTAGGGAAAGCTAGCTGCTATAATTGGCATATCTAGTTAGGTCACCTGACCCCTGGAAATCTCGCAGAAATATCATGAACTCGCTTAATCACTTATCATGCTAACCTTTAGAAAAATCGCTGTATGGCCATCTTAAATATTTATTTTGTGTTATTTTGTGTTGCTGATTATCTGTGTATCTTTTGTGTTGTGAGGTCTACATACTTAGGTATAATAATGTTTAATTCGTGACAAGCTAATGGTACCTAATTATCATCTTAGGTATATAAGGATTGATGGAGCATGACTGTAGCTTCCATTGGGAAAACCCTGAACAGTAGTCTGAGATTACATTTTATCATTCATTTAGAGTTTTTTTGGAACATAAAGCTGCCGTTTGCAATTTATAGGTTCCTTCAAAAAATTACCTTAATAAGCTTTAAACTTAAAAAAAATTGATGCCTTCGCGGTTATTACACATTGGAATGAAACAACTATTAACGGATTTAACTCGCGCATTTTTATTTTATTTTACTTATAACTTTAGCGTTAGACATTAAAATTTGTCAGCTCAGTCGTGCTACGATTATGGAAACTGTAAAGAATCCGAAACGTCAGCAAATAAAATAAAATAAAAATACGCGAGTTAAATCCGTTAATAGTTGTTTCATTCCAAAGCGTTAAACTTCTTAGCCGATTGGTAATTTATCTATTACCTTACTACTACTACCATGAACTTACTAATAGCTCAAGCTCAAATAACTTATTTAAACATTGAGAATTAGAGACCCGTATTTCTTCACTCGTTGATTGTCTAATGTCTTAAACTATATAACTAAAGTATACCTCAAACTGAACTAAACCAGTTTGTCACATTTTAGTGTTGAGTTGAAATATCGGCTTATTTTATGGGCTAGTCGACATTACAGTATACATGATACTCAGTATACCATTGATATATAAACGTCCTATATACACGCAGTGTTATACCAAATGTTGACATTTAGTTACCAGAATACTGAAATTAGCTGGTAATTAAGGAGGAAAGTTTATTGTAATCAATAATGATCATTCGTGTCAAAACAATTAATTCTGTTTAAGTACCTATTTGTTATTAACATCAATATCAAGTAAGTAGGTAGATTCAGATTAACGTCACTAGTTGGCGGTATCGTCGTTCTTCACTGTGACTGGTTTTCTTTGTCCATCAAGTAGATTTAACAAAAATATTTTGGATACTTAATTTTCCTCTTCTCAATTAAACAATAAGCGCTTCAAAATTTCGGGAGTGAAGGTGGAAAAAATAGGTGTCCAATAGTTTTTGAACTGATGGATAAAACAGAATTTCATTTTACTTTACCCAGTCAGTGATTGGGTAGTGCAGTGCAGTTACCAGTCACCGATATTATCTACAGTGGCACCTCAGAGGATAAATTGCAGAATATTATATCTTGCATTCTGGCTGTGAGGTATATTGTGGCAGTGGGCAGTGATCGATGGCTGCCTTGGTGAACAGAATGAAAGAGAGATGGATGCGAGCCTGACTGTTTTTGTGGGAACCTATTGAATGGATTGATTTTTCGTTTTTTTTATTTATTTCAAAACGTTAACACGTTGGAAAAGATTTCGTATTTTATGTTAACTGTTGAACTTTGCTTGTGTTCTATTTTGGTTGGGATTTTTTTAACCAGTTAAAACGACAGGGTGTTATAAGTTTGAGTTTGTCTGTGGCATCATATTTTAAGTATCTCTCGAACGGTTTCGTCACATTAATTTAGATTTTTGTTGGCTGTTTGTTTATTAAATAAATTATTTTTAATTTCAACCATTTGAAAATATCGTAAGTAGGTACAACACGTATCTCAAATGCAAGTAGTTACATATTATGCACATTACCACATTGCTGACCGCTGCACTGTCAACATAGTACCTATATCTTCTTATCAAACAGCTGCATTTAAACACGTGGAATACGTTACATATACATATAGTATAATAGTATAGTTAATAAGGTCAATGACCTGAAAATTGTATTAAGGTTATCTACTCTTTCTCCAAATTAAAAAAAAACGCAATTAACGATACTTAAGTTATTGTCGAACAAACATACAATGGTAATTTCTGATGCTTTCGCAGTTATTACACATTGGAATGAAACAACTATGACGGATTTGACTCCGTATTTTATTTTCTTTGAAAACTTTACAGTTCCAATATTCGTAGCACGACTGAGCATGCTTTAGGGTTAGACTATCAGCAAATAAATAAAATACGCGAGTTAATTCCGTTATAACTAGTTGTTTTATTCCAAACATACAATGCCCAGACTCCTAGCCAAGTCTAATCCAAAATATCTCTTTTGCTCGTTCATAATTCTTTCAGAAGTCTAGTTGTAATTAATTCGAAGGACGTAAGTAGGTAATATATTATATTTATATGTAAGTACTGTTAGGATAAGTAGCGGTCATAAATCAAAGGTCTACGGAATGAATACATAAGTTAATTATGAAGGGATAGGCATTTCCTAGATTAGGTTCAAGATATTTATTTTCCTCTTAAGAATATAACATTCGCTTCCAGATAAAAATACAAATTAAAATTTAAAATTAACATGCGTAGACTTATGTGATTAGTAGGTACAATAGTGATATAAAAGTTAGTAATCATTTAGTAGGTACTATGCTATTATCATTAGTAATACCTATATTAGTACACGGTTTTAGTTAGGAATACCTAATTACATAATAATTTCTGATGCCTTCGCGGTTATTACACATTGGAATGAAACAACTAGTAACAGCAAATAAAATAAAAATACGCGAGTTAAATCCGTTAATAGTTGTTTTATTCTAATGTACCTTGTCAACTATTTTTGGATAGTAGGTTGGTAGAATAAATTGCTATCCAAAAATATTTATATTATTAAGGAGCACATTTTGTAGGTACCTACATAGGCAGTTATTCCAGTTAGTTAATATACCTAATAATATATTACTACTAGCGGTTCGCCCCGGCTTTGCACTGATCCCTAATTTTTTTCAAAATATTCTATGTTACTCAGGGTGAACGTATATTCCCAACAGTGAAAGAATTTTTCAAATCGGTCCATCCGTTTTGGAGCCTATTCAATCCAAACAAACAAAGAAACCTTTCCTCTTTATTATATTAGTATATAGTATGGACTAGCTTTTAACCCCAGTAGGGGATGAATTTCAATGATATAGGTAGTAACACGTGTTAGGTACGAGTACATCAATTCTGTAAAATGTTTATGCAATTTTTGAAATACGTTGTGCCAAGAAATTACATTGTCCCATACAAACTTTGCATTAGGGGTAGAATTTCGGAAAATCCTTTCTTATCAGACTGCAACGTCACACAAAAAATACACCCGTCAGTCAGTCAGTCATCAATTTTAAATATACGTATATAGAATGATCCGTCAGTCAGTGATCCAGGATTTTATTTTATATATATATAAATGTCAATTTAATCCTCAAATGACAGTCCTAACGTACCGACATGACCATAAAGCGCATTGCAAGATTTGCAAGCATCACCCGTGAATGTATTTTAGAAAAAAGCAAACAAATATATACCTTAAGCACACGGTATAGGGTTGGAAAAAGATTTACGCTCCGCATCCCTACAAGTAACAAGCCACGAGTCGGGTAGGCTCACATTTCTCGCTTGGTTGATAATAAGCCTCCCATAGTGAAGTATTTGGTATTAAAATACTTGGTATATTTACTAGGTACCTTTACTTACATTGAAGTAGGTATACAAAATACTTGTAGGACAGGCTATGCATATATGTTAGTATTATGTTATGTTAGTATCCTAAACATACATTGTAAACTTTAGTAATTAATTAAGCGAAGACAGTTAACTTGACTTCACCCGACGCTAGTTAAGGTATCTACTTATATAAATAGGTACATTATAATATATAAGTAGGTGATTATGTTTATGTCAAAGAATTCTATATAAAGAACGACACGATGAATATCTACCGAAGAAAGATAAATCGGTAGGTAATATAAAAATGATGGTGCTGTGCTGAAGCAAAGATTTTTCCATAAATATTGTTTTGTTGTTTTCTGAATTTGTTACCACTTATTTTACAATAACAATTAAAGTAATAAATTTTCAAACATGGGTCGAACTAAGGGAGGAATACTTAAAAAAAATGTAGCCTATAGTCTGAGCTTGATATTAGATTAGAAGCAAATACTTATTAAATAAAAAATACCTGTTCCACAGTATAATTTGTGTCACGTCCCACTTCCTAGCAGATTCAGGAAACGTCTTTTACCCCAGTCGTTTGATATCATACTATAGAAGGAGCAGATTGTAAAAATGTCGAGTTGTGAGACTTTACTATGAAGGGACCAGGGACGTTGAAGATATTCACATTCGCATTTTTACATTCGCAACTGCGGAACTTTCAATGTTAACATTTTTTTACTACAGAAGCGCATTTGGCTGCTGCCGGCCTTTGCAAAACCGAGCTGTAGCCTTAAAACTAGGGTTTTTAGACCGATGCGAGTCTCCTAGAGTGGAGGTCCTCAAGCGGGTATGTGTGTGTGTGTGTGCGCACGTCTTAGACCCCGCAAGCGGGGTCGCTGTAGTACTATCGCGGTTGCTATGTGTGTGTGAGGCCGCAAGCCGCGCGGCGCCTCTGCTCAGGCCGTCAGGAGGTTACACAAATATGATGTAGGGGTCAGAAGTTTCCTCCTTGTAAGTCCGGCTTAAGCCGGGTGTGGGTGCACGTGTTAGACCCCGCCGGCGGGGCCGCTCTAGTACTATCACGTTTGCTATGTGTGTGAGGCCGCATGCCGCGCGGCAGCTGCTTGTGTGTCCGTGTGATTGAATGTCAACATTTGCATCTTCGTAAAAATAAAATCGTAAATTATGCGGACGTCGAACTTTTCTATTTAGAACCCCTAGACTAGGACGATAATAGCAAACGAAAGAAATGCATTGTATGGAATTGACACTCAAACGAAATGTCACATCAGTTTTCAATTTAATACAATTTAGCATTCGTTTGGTTGTTATTATCGATTGGCATTTGTCTAGGGAGAAATTACTAAAGATATTGCTAAAGTCTTTAGCGTTAGACTATTGTCAGCTAGTCGTGCTCCGATTATGGAAACTGTAAGGAATTCGAAACATCAGAATACGCGAGTTGAATCCGTTAATAGTTGTTTCATTCCAACGTGTAATAACCGCGAAGGCATCAGAAATTATTAAAACAAAAAAGTACCTAATACGAATTTAATTTTCTAGAGCAGAAACAAGTGCCACTCAAATTAGTAAAGCCTCATTAAACAAGAGTTTAAGATTTCATATCTCTACAGACGAAACGCCCAAGGACAATTCTACTGATAAAAAATTACATACCTATTTAACTTTTTCATTATTTCATACCTACTATATTACAGACATTATCTTAATTATTATTGAAGATGAAATTTTCTTAAACTCCAATCTTGATACTTCATCTTCGTTTAAAATTTGATGAGCATTCGTTGTGTTATTCTTGAGATCGAATAATCTGACATAAGTACATACTACTTACTTATTTTATAAATTTATACAATAGCTCGTATTAACTGAATATATTTTATGTTTAAAATGATTGAATATTATTGATGGTTTGCCTTCTGATTATCCTGAATATAAGGAAAAACAAATAAATATTACTGTTAATAATTCTTTACTGATATTGTTTTAGTTCGGAATATTAGTATTAAAAATTCTTGTATGATGTATGTATATTTCGTATATGTTTATAATACATATGTACCTATGCCTATGGATTCAAACTCAAAAAAAGAACAACAAATTTTCAAAAATTCTGGTGTCAAGGTTCATTTAAAATGGGTCTGATACCCGATATAAATAATAAATAGAACGAAACAAATATATTTCAAAATTTTATTCCGTAAAAAACAAGATGGCTGCCCCATGACAACCTTAAATTATAATCAGCCAAGATTTTGGCTGCACCTCAATTGACATTATCAAAACATTAGTTACTATGTACCTATCTAATTTATTTACTGTTATTGGTTTTCAAGCAAGCTTAAATTAGGAAAATGTTCAAATCGGTTTTATTTATTTTAAAGTTACTGGTACCTATACATTTTTGTTAACTCATATTAAGATTATATTAAGTAACACATCTTTCAAAAAAGAATTACACACTTTGTAAATACCTTGTGCAAAGAAGTAATCAACAAATAAATACGCGTTATTAAATTAAAAGCAAACCTAATTAGCAATATTTCCTTGTATAAGTAATTACTGAGTTAATAAGTTTTCAGCAGATGTTGCATAATTTATTCGCCAAAGAAAATTTCCTTGGCCCTTTCGGTGAGAGGCAAAGGCTATAATTATAATTACATAATTATTATACAAGGCTCTAATTGACCAAACGAAGCCAAGTTTCAAATTCGACTTGACTGTAGAATTATTTTTCCCAAATTCCTATTTAACGCCATGTATCTCAATAACTGCCTGCCCAATTCTGTTATTACCTATTGGAACTATAAATTCTACATAATAGAATATTCACTTGCCAAAATTAAATAATCAACGCATATCTAGATGTTCACGAACAAATATACAATGCTCAGCCTTCACCATACCCAAAAAATTAAAATATTTTGTCATTTTTCCCAATCCCTGTAATCCATATTAATAAACCTTTGTAACTCCGGCTTATCATGAAACTAAAAAATCTTTAGAATATTCACTTGCTTGCCAAATTTCATAAAGATGGTCAACAACAAGGCTCAGCCTTCACCATACCCTAGCCAAATTTAAAACTTCGCTTTCGGCCAGCCGATAAAGAATATGTTGTATCACAGACAACTTAATAGTAAGTACTCTTGTCCTAATCCAGGAAAATCTAATGGAACTGGTCTGCCGGAAGAGGAAGCTGTGGAGAACTTTAAGGTAGACATAGGGATCCTTTCGATCGGATGACAATGGTGATGATCATCCCAATGTCGTGATGTTGTCAACGTTCTACTTGCATTTACCGGGTACATTCCACCATTGTATAAAATCCTCATAAACTGTTTCTTTCGTCATCAAAGCTTTATCATTCAACATTGCGCACATCCTGCAATGATCATCAGTATCCGGGGCCTCTTCTCTAGCGTGATAAGAATAATGGTTGCGCCATTTGAAAAAGTCATAGTATTTATCTTTATCATTTATTATATCGGACATTTCTTTAGCAAGGTCCTTAGGTTTTAGTTTGCCGCCGTGTAGATATATTCCATCAGGCATGAATCTGGGGACAATTTTAAAAACAACTTACTTTAATATTACCTAAGAGCTCATAAAGAAATTACGAACATTCATCATCATGGAAGTAACCTACGTTACTTCCATGATTTATTATCTACCTGCTAGTTTTTATTATGAATGGGACTATACCACTATACCTTGTATAATTGGCTCCTCCAAAAACAACAGGGACCGCATAATGCTCAAGCCCAGATAACAATTTCTCAGTTACGTAATCTTCACTAAACGAATTTTCTAATGCCAAATAAAAATAATAATCCTTTTCAATCATTTTCAAACATTCATCCATTTTTTCCACAGGACACTTCAGTTTTCCGCAACCACCATAAATATCTATATCCAAAGCATACTTTTGTAACTCTTTTCGTAATTCTGACACAAATATATGTCTCTTACTTAATGCTTTGCAATTTGATACTATCCACGCGGCAGTTTTCGATTTGGATTTAAGTTTCTCCTTCAACTCTTCACTGATTGGTTTCATTGAGGTTGTATCCATCCAATGCATGTTTGTTTTAGGGCCTATTATTTCTCCATTTTCATTCCTCACTGTTATATACCCATAAGGTTCATCAGAGTTCAATTTGTACGTCCAAGTCCAATTGAAAAAGCCATTGTATCTTTTCTTACACAGTGGATAGTTGTGGGATGATTCTATACTTACAAATACATATTTTTGGTGCGGACTCCTGCAGTCTGGATCTTTTATGTTCTCTCTTACTATCTCTGGTCCATGAAAAGCAATTGCATCAAAATCGGCAACACTGTTTAAAAAATTCCGGTCGTTGGTGACAAAGCAATTTTGCAAGGAACAATTTCTTTTCTTAAACGTATCCTGACCTTTACCCCAATACTGGAATGGTATAGTATTAGGCAATGTCCATTGCAATATATATTTTAACTTCTCTTTGTTATCTGTTACCTTTTCTATGTCCTTATAAGTCGTAATTTCTTGTAAATTAATGGAACTTACAGAATTTCTATCTGGTGTATAAGGACTTCCCATAAAATTTAAAGTTAGAAACAATAAACTAATTATAACCACTGCTAAGACGAAAGAAGTTTTAGTTCGTAGTGTTTGTATGGTTTTATAACTTAATAACATTTTTTAAACTAAATTCACTCATGAGATCCGTAAGCGGCACCTAATTAATTACGTTATTATTTGGTTACGTTATTGCATTTATGATGTAATGCACACAACCGTCATCAACGATATGTTGATGTGAATACTGAGTACTGACGTTTATGAGATAAACGTCAATGATGATAGTGTTGCCAGGTGTACCAGTTTTGCGCGGGATGTCCTGAATTTCAGGGTTTTTGGAACGCGTACATGATGTATGATTATTTTTTGGAACGCTAATTGTCAATAAATTTATTAATAGGTATTATTATTGCTAATATTTAATAGTGTATAGGAAGGTAAAAGGCGGTTTAGATAGTTAGCATCAAAATTTGTAATAACGGTAGATTTTTTTATAGATTTCTTAGATCTTGATTGAGGCTAGAACAAATGTATTTACCGACATATCAGCATGTTAATGCATATTTTCCAAGATTTTTTTAATATAGGTAGGTACGTCCATATTTTCTATAAATTTTAAGAATACCTAAATAAATTATAATATCCATATTTTATAATTTATTACTAATAGTAATAAAATAAAATAAAGCTCATAATTTGTAATCGCGATTTCGTTGTTTTTTTGTTGTCAATTTTTAATTATTTTAACACTATTATTCTAATGATTAAACTTTATCACTATCACGAAATAATTATGCTTCTTTTTGTCCCTATGTAAAATCCTAAGTCCAGATTCGTTTATAATATATCCGGGATTTTATCCAGCCGGACCTGGCAACACATGCTAGCATAATGTGTAATTTACCCACATTTTTCTTATCATTTGATAGGGTCAGCGCATGTTAATTATAGTGTGGGTACGGGAAGTTGTTATCAGGGTCCATATTTGATGACTAAATGTATGTATTTCTGGGACAATTCTAACGCTTTTTTTTAAACTAAATACTGAAGCGCAGTTGGCCAGCTAATGGGCCTTTACAGCAAAACCGGGTGGCGAGCCTCCTGAGAGAAGGCTTTCAATAAACTTTAAACTTTCTACAGCCAGCTGTAAATTTTTATTCCATACAATTTTCAGCTGTATGTACCTATGTGAAATTAAAATGAGCCGTATGTTTATAAGCTCATTTTTATGCACCTAGTAACAAGGGCGTGCATTCCATACAGGCACAGTGTCACTAATGTATAGAGTGCCTACCCAGGCGCCATACTTATGCTCCCTCCACTGCACGCGCCTGCCTAGTAACGTCTTTTATGCATCTAAGTAGGTATTACTTTTTTTATCAGCGACTGTGTATACTTGTATAATATTAAGTTTGTGTATATTTTTTGGATCTAATGTTGTTTGATTATACTGATAACAATTATAATTTTAATAATTAAGTACTAATGCTTTTTCAGTTATTACACATTGGAATGAAATAACTATAACGGCTTTAGTTCGCGTAATTTATTTTATGTAATGACATTTCGAAGACTTTTTAGTTTCCATATTCGTAGCGGACTGCGCTGACGATAAGGTGATTTTACACCATGCAAACCAACTTCAAGTAGGTTTCCTAAAATATAAATATCTTCCCATACATTAACAACACATTTTCCTTATAATAATAATATTTTTATTTCGTGTTTTTCCCAGTCTGTTATACTTCGCTGTCGACCTCTTATTTTGAATCACAATAATTTTCAAGTAGGTACTAATGAAGATAACAACCAAATCTTACATATGTTGCGTAGAGTTCAACGGCTGTCACGTGAAAATTACTCCACAAATGACACTAATAAAAACCGTTGTACAAACAAACCGGAGCAAGTACGAGCGGGCAAGCTGCGCCTACCATTTATTTATAGCAATACATCTAACAGAAAATATACAGGCGTTATATAATATGTATCTATGTATGTAACAAAACAAATACAGAAACGAAAACAATATAAACGTACAAAGGCGAACTTATCGTTTTAAGGGATCTCTTTCAGTTAACCTTTATAAGTTGTCTATAACGAGGTATGTGGAGAGTTATAAACGCATAGTTTATGTATATAAGTTTCTAAATCCCTCGGGTCGGTCAGGGCTAAAAACCCTAAACCCAACCCAAAAGGCTTAAGAGTCTCCTTTCAGGAGTCTCGCCACCCGTCCGGTTTTGCAGTGACGGCCCATTAGCTAGCCAACTGCGCTTCAGTATTCAGTTCGAAAAAAAAAAAAAGTTTGTAAAAGATTTCGCTTCAAAAATGGTTTAAGAATTTTAATAGGTATGACGAATGTTTTTTTCTATCAAGTAGATTATCGAGAATTATTGATCACGTATTTTTTATTTTCAATCGTAAAATATAATATTATGACAAAGATAAGCACTACAAAAGTTCGCGCAGGAACAGAATTTATGACAAATGTAACGTAAAATAACAAAACACATTCCTACCTATTGCAGATTTCATAGAACGACTAGGTACATAACTTAAAATTAGTCACTACCTACGGAAATATAAACGTGATGACTTTTATTCTTTAACTAGCTTCTGCCCGCGACTTCGTCCGCGTGGAACTCCTCCTTTTTTGCAGTCGGTTAAAAAGTAGCCTATGGCCTTTCTCAGGCTCCAGACTTTCTTTGTACGAAATTTCATTTAAATCGGTCCAGTAGTTTTAGCGTGAAAGCGTAACAGACAGACAGACAGACAGAGTTACTTTCGCATTTATAATATTAGTAGGGATGTAACGTAAACTAACAAAACACATTCCTACCTATTGCAGATTTCATAGAACGACTAGGCACATAACTTAAAATTAGACACTACCTACGGAAATATAAACGTGATGACTTTTATTCTTTAATGTAGTACAACATACTTATTTTTTTGGTTTGTGTAACTATTTTACCCAATCAAGGATTATGTATGTAGCAACCAAATACCTTCTTGCTTAAAACTACTCGTATTTCAGTGACTATGAATAACTAAGAATGACTCACATTCAGTTTTTATCTTAAACTAACTTTCTGCTAAGTTTTCAGCAACGTTTTCCTCAAAGATTTTCATTTTACGAAACGTCTATAAAAATGCAAAATTTTACAATGCAAGGATAAAGCCCAAAAAATCCATTTCATGATTCAAATAGCATGCATGATGGTCATAGACAGGTATGGGGGAAGTATATGTGTATTTACGATATGTTTGTTTAACGATTAGATATCACCGGGCGTGTGTTTCTGTCAGTACTTGGCTCGCCGCGGCGTCGCGTGCGCAGAAAAAATTCATGCTCCCGCTTCATGGTAAAACACTCCCAAACACAAAACATACACCAAAATGAGAGCTTTACCTAGAGCATTCTACGTTGTCAGCTTCACATTCATGCTGTTAATAATGTACCTCTGGCTAAGAGACATCAAACTAACACAAAACCAGTTAATAGCGAACAATGAAGTGTACGAAGTGGAGAAAAATATCAAAGTTCTAATAGAGAAAATAGAAAAGAACGTTGAAAAAAGTGACAGTGAGAAAAGTGATCTGAAATATATTCTGCAGTGGACTAATCCTAAAAATGTGCCATTTGTTTACATGGGGGAGGGTCAACAAGGATTCATAGAGAGAAAATGTCCGTATACCAATTGCTTCGTCACCGGTGATAGGTCTTACCTGGGAGACTATACCAAGTTCGATGTCATAGCTTTTGCTGGCCCCGAAGTCATTCGTATGAACAAACAAAGTCTACCCGACAGGCGCTCTCCACATCAAAAGTTCGTGTTCACCAACATAGAATCAGCAGACAATTACCCGTTGTGTTTTAATAATCTAGACAACTTTTTCAATTGGACGTGGACTTATAAGTTAGACTCTGAAGCTAAATGGGGTTATATTGTAGTGAGAGATGCCGATAATAAGATTATAGGGCCAAAGAAGGAGATGCATTGGATGAAGTTGGAAGAAATGGAACCAGTGAGTGAGGACTTGAAAGTGAAGTTGTCTAAGAAGACAAAAGCTGCCGCGTGGTTTGTGTCAAATTGTTATTCTAGGAGTGGTAGGGAAAGAGTTACAAGGGAGTTACAAGAAGCTTTAAAGCAATATGGTTTGACTGTAGACGTTTACGGACAATGTGGACCTTTGAAGTGTAGCCGTGATAAAGCCGCCGAGTGCCAGAAGTTAGTGGAAACAGACTACTATTTCTATTTATCTTTTGAGAATTCGTTTAGTGAGGATTATGTGACTGAAAAATTGCTAACTGCACTTCAACATGATGCAGTGCCGATTGTTTACGGTGGTGCTAATTATACAAGGTAACTCTGATCATTTCATTTTTTCTCATTTAAGATTGGTTTAGTTGATTAAATAGTTTTAATATTTTATGAATTAAAAAAAGGGATTTCTATTTATTTTTCCTTCATGATATAGTTATCTAAATTTTTAGTGACCTATTTTTTATTTATAATTTAGGTAAATATGAAAAATAGATAGGTACCTACATTTTAGGTATAGAATTATGGTTGTTATTTCGTAGTCTGTTATAACAGGTGTTTAAGCTAATTATGTTATATTTTCTTTTACAGTGCGAATATTTAAACTACTTTTCCTGTATCAAATTAGTTGTATGTATTACTTCTATACGAGCATTTTGGAAAATATTAATGCATTTTATTTTAGTACTTATATGGAAATTAGTACATAATTGTTTTCAATTAGTAATTCTCTACGAACGGTGAACTGGCTTTATGTTATAGTTTATAATATTATGACGTATATTAATATTTATAGTATATATATTATTATATTATAGTATATATATATATATATATATACTTACCTTTAACTTTAACATTAGGATAAAGGATTTTAAATATTATTATAATCATAAGTACCTATATAAGGTTATTAGTTTCATGGCGCCTTATAGGTAGTTACAGTTATCAGGTTAAACTTATTATTATTCCTTATGTCGTGGATAACGGCTATTTAATTTTCATGGCACCTTGGTTAATGTTTATTCAGTTGTTAATATTATAACTCATTATTCTGTTTACGACGTCAACGGAATAATGAGTTAGAATAAACTTACAAAACACGACCAAGGTAATAACTTAAATTTTGTGTGAAATTTCTATTAATTTCACACAAAATTCAAGTTATACCTATTAACTGCGGGGAGTAGGAATGTCTAGTTATTTTTTAAAAAAGAGATTTGCAATTTCTGATCACTTCCTAAGCTTCTTATTGCTTTTTTTCAATAAATAAAATTCGAAAAACTATGGTAAGTATATAAAATTACAACTACCTACTACTTTAACTAGGTACTGATTTGATGTTAAATACTTTTTTGAACAGTATTTGTAATGTTTGCTATATAAGTAGATTAGGAAACAAATGAACCATTTGCGCTCTCAATATAATAATATGTTCTACTAGCTGTCCGCCCCGGCTTCGCACGGATCCCTTTTTTTTATAGCCCACGTCACTCGGGAATAGTGTAGCTTCCTAACAGTGAAAGAATTTTTGAATTTTTGAATTTAAGCCTATTCAATCCAAACAAACAGACAAACCTTTATAATAACAAACAGCCACATTTTGCTTCATCTATACTAATATAGATCAAGTAAAATGTGGCTGTTTATTTTTTTGACTACGTTAGAATTATTACGATATTAAAAACATAACAAATAGATTAAAATTTTATATGTTTACAGGTTTATGCCTGATGGAATCTACCTCAATGCTCGGGAGATGTCAGTGCAGGAACTAGCAAGAAAAATGGATGAACTTATTAAAAATCCAGAACAATACGCAGAATATTTCAGATGGAAGAGACACTATTCATATTACAGAAGATTTGAAAGCCTAGAGACTGACGATTACTGTAGTTTCTGTACGATTCTCAATAACGAAGAGATGGTGAAGAAAACGTCGATATATGAAAAATTTAAAGAATGGTGGAATCCTCCTAACAGATGCTAAAGTACCTAATTATATATGTTAAGAGTTGAGAGGTAAATGTGATATTCTTGCCATATCAAAGACGAGTACGGACTAGGTAGAAAAGGTG
Source organism: Polylopha cassiicola (assembly GCA_038024825.1). NCBI lineage: Eukaryota > Metazoa > Arthropoda > Insecta > Lepidoptera > Tortricidae > Polylopha > Polylopha cassiicola. The sequence goes on along the minus strand of CP149054.1, from coordinate 3,982,463 downwards.
ACTTTGTAGATTGACAATGGTGCTTGAAAAAAAAAAATGGAAATAAAATCTTAATAATTATTATTATGTATCATCCTTTTTAAATCATATTCCGCAGAAATAAGTTTGTATGGGACGACCATACAAACTTTGCCTCTCTTTTGCACCCTAATTCGCGAAATCAAATTTAAATGTCACGATTTACAATCCTTAATGATGTAAGAAACAGCATGTTTTGGTTTATGTCACTTTTAAAGCGCGATTTTGCTATACAAAGTTCAACGACATCTCATTTATCAAAATCGGTCTAACCTTTTGGTCACTGGTAGACATAAACATACATTATTATTGTGCCATTTTGTCACATTGTTATTCATGCATTTTGCAAATCCACATTTAATTTCACTAGGAAGGTTAAAAAAGTAAATCATTTGGATTGAATGCAATGTTATCAGACAAATGATTTGTCATGCTTGTAGTTACGAATAAAATACCTAAGTAATTGCTAATGTGTTTATTACTATTTATTAGGTAATTGTAGTTCCATATTGCATGTATGTTGTAGTGGACGGCCTGTTGGTCTAGTGGTCAGAGGCCCTGACTACGAAACCGAAGGTTGCAGGTTCGAATCCTGCTAGGGGCAGATGTCAATGTGATGAGCACTGGCATATGTACCCGAGTCTTGGATGTCTTATATGTATCTATGTATATTTATCCGTTGTCTAGTACCCATAATACAAGCTTTGCTTAAAATGGGACTAGATAATTGGTGTGAATTGTCCAAAAGATATATATATATATACCTATTTTTTTTTAAATGTTTGTGTTAATGCCGCATTGTATAGAATACCTACTTGTGTTACCCATAGTCAATACCTGTAGAAATATATTTATTACATTTAGGCCTTTACAAGCTTTAATGAAGTTCTGAAGATACCACCGTTCCCGAAAAAACCTCACTTGAGAAGAAACCCAATGAGGTATATTGGAATGAAACAAATAATAACGGATTTAACACGCTTATTTTTTATTTTATTTTATTTGCTGATGTTTCGGATTCTTTACAGTTTCCATAATTGCAGCACGACTGAGCTGACAATAGTTTAGCGTTAGACTACTGTAAAGAATCCGAAAAGTCAGCAAATAAAATAAAAATACGCAAGTTAAATCCGTTAATACTCGTAGTTGTTTCATTCCAATGTATATTTATTGAATTTAGGCCTTTGCAAGCTTTTATGAAGTTCTGAAGATGTTCCTGAAAAAACCTCACTTGAGAAGAAACTCAATGAGGTATATTTTTTTCAAAATACCTAGAAACCAATTTAAGTGGATGCTCTATTTGCTGCGTATTTTATTATATTTACTGACGTTTAAAAACATTACACCAGCCAAAGTCTTTAGCGTCAGACTATCCTCAGATTAGTCGGCTACAAATATGTGAACTGTATAGTTTCGAAAATGTCAGAAAATATAACAAAATACGTGAGTTAAATCCGTTATAATTGTTCTCCAATGTGTAAGTATTTTGCAATATGTTTCTGAATTTCTTAATTGGCAGGTGTTAACAACAGGAAAATATTTTTGATGTTCGCGGTTTTCCCTATTGACATTTTTCATTAAAAAGATAGTGATAATCCTTTTGCGATTCTATCTGTCATATCTATAATACGTGAAATTATAAGTACCTACCTTATAATTATGTAAGAATCAATTTCCATACCTATCTATTGATAATTTTGTAATCCAACTACTTAGCGTGTTAGACTATGTAGACTATAGTTCAATCATGCTACGTATATGGGAACTAAAGTTTTCGAAATGTCATATTATTATACACTAGCTTCTGGCCGCGACTTCGTCCGCGTGGAACTCCTCCTTTTTTGCAGTCAGTTAAAAAGTAGCCTAGGTACCTATGTCCTTTCTCAGGCTTTAGACTTTCTTCTTACCAAATTTCATTTAAATCGTACCAGTAATTTTAGCGTGAAAGCGTAACAGACAGACAGACAGAGTTACTTTCGCATTTATAATAATATTAGTAAGTAAGTAGGTAAGTACGGATGATGAAGTGTGACAAAGAGTGCCTGGAGTTTTGCGACGTCACTTTTGAAAATCTAATAGACGTAAGTACATCTAAATAAAGTGTTAAAGTGTCAAATTTGAACTATTAAAGAAAAATTCAAAAAATATCTCCATCTTTATCTGTATCGACATAAGGTTTAAATTGTTTCGTTGGCGAGTACACACTCGCTCGGTCAACATAAGTGACGTTACACTAAGAAAAAACGGAAGCGAAGGGGTCAAAAATTCAAAAATTAATTAATTTAACATAATAATATCAACATTTTAGAAGAAATTGCCCAAATAATGGTAAGACAGTGGCCAAACAGACAGATAAGAAGGAATCTGTTTTAATCATACTATATAAACATGACATATCATTAATTAGAGTTACGTCACGTTTGCTCTTATCACTCACAACAAAGTAGGTAGGTAAGTTGTAACAACCAGAAATCAAGTTATTGTCCTCATCATTATCATCACTATCACGTCCACTGCTGGGCATATCACCACTAAGTCCTAAAGGACGATCACGGAGCACAGCGAAAAATGGACGTTGCCCTTTTCTATTTGTCTCTGTCGCAAGGTTACAGTGCGAGCGTGAGGGCACTATTACTACGCGCGTGCGGCAGAGACAGATAGAAAAAGGGCAACGTCCGTTTTTCTATCTGTCTCTGCGACCGTCCTTTAGTGCGTATCAGCAGCAATCTGGTTGAGTATATTTCACCAACGCGACATGTAGGTGACAAGTGATAGTTGAGAATCGACAAGAATCTACCGTTCGCTACATATTGACTACGCATTGTATTTACTGAGGAAATAGGGATCTGCGAGCTTATAATGAATTATCGAGTTTTATTCTCGCGGTGATCTGTCAACAATCGGTAACATTGTCGACAAAATGAAATCTTGTCATGTCGATGTCGTGCCTTATTTCTTCATGTCGACAACGAAGTAATATTATATCGACAAAATGTCGACTGGATACTTCATCATTGGCTCGCACGTTTTACCTTATACATCCACGCTGAGTCTTCCGGTTCGCGGTCATCATTCTTCTACTTAGGTACTGGATTCACATTAATTAAAAGACAAACTACTATATCATAATGTGCTCATAGATACTCAAATCATTAGGAGAGAAACGTCGTAACTCAGTTATTAACAAATCAAAGCGTACTTAATGCTATTAGATATTAGACACAAATTATAATGATCGCCTGTAAGTAACCTTGAATTTGGTATACAGTTAAATTTGATCTATTAATTGAAGATATGATATCTCGACTATGGGGTCAAGGAATCAATCATCTAATGTCATTTAATTATTTAGTGTTACCAAGTGCCTAAAAGTGTGACGGTACACTCAGATAGGAATACACAACTCTAAAATTTGACGGCCTGTTGGTGTAGTGGTCAGTACCTTTGTTTACTGTTGCGGATTCGAATCCTACTAGGGATAGATGTCAGTGTGAACATGAGCATCTGTACTTGAGTTTTGGATGTTTATATTTATGCATATGTCCGTTGTCTATTACCAATTGTAAAACTTTAGCTTAGTTAGGGACTATATCAATTTGTATGAATTGTCCAAAGATATTTGTCACCTCACTTTAAAGAGATACTTTGCCCGCGACTGCGTCTGTTATATATTTTTAATAATTTTTATAACGCTTCCATAGCAAATTCCATTACCTTAAGATACACAGACATACTCACATTTACAGCATTAGTATGGATAATAGTACAAATGTTGTATTATGTTATACTACACACACACATACATGTAATATTATATGTACACAATTGTTTAGAAATACAAGTATTGTTCATGTTATTACAAGGAACTAACTACTTAATACTTACTACCTTGATATACTGAAGCATATCGCACTTCAGTATAGGTACTTCAATAATTGAATACAATAGCTAATCATTTGAAAGCATTAAACATATGGTTAACAGTAATTGCTAATTATTTATACAATACTTCTAGCCTACTACTTTGACCTACTTGTCTTACTCGTCTTTACAAAAATGTCGTGTTTGAAATAATTTCATTTATGAAATAATTTCATTTTCATTAAAATGAAATAATTTTGCTGCATATCTTCGTCCTACTTCCTTTTATATTTTACTATCCATGAGACTAACGTTTATATTCGTACTTCAATATGATTCGGTAAGACCCACAGTGTTTCCGCTAACAAATAAAACGAACAATGCTTGAAATTGCGTTCCAACTTCTCTAGGGATCTACTGAATAAATAATATTTGCCCAGGGATGGGATAATCTTGGTTGAAATAAACTAATTGAACCATAAAAAATATATGCCGATTTGGTAGGTCATGCACTGGTATCAGAGATTTTCGTATCATATTATAATAATTAATTGCATCTGTCGAAGGGTTTTAGGATTCGAAGAAGTATGTTCATTTATAATTTTTGATGCTTTCGTGGTTATTACACATTGGAATGAAACAACTATTAACGGATTTAACTCGCGTATTTTTATTTTATTTTATTTGCAATTACAATAGTCTAACGCTATTGTCAGCTCAGTCGTGCTACGATTATGGAAACTGTAAAGAATCCGAAACGTCAGCAAATAAAATAAAATAAAAATATGCGAGTTAAATCCGTTAATAGTTGTTTCATTCCAAGAAGTACGTTAATTTATAATTTTTGATGCTTTCGTGGTTATTACTCATTGGAATGAAACAATTGTAACGGATATAACTCTCGTAAGACTGTTAATTTTAGCATTATCGTCAGCACAGTCATGCTGCAAACATGGATTTTTTTCGAAACGTCGGCAAAAACAAAAAAATGTGCGTTATAATTGTTTCATTCCAATAAGTGACTATAGTTAGGTAAGCAATAAGAAATTGGTCTGATGCCATACGTAATATCATAATGTTTTTGGCCCATTGAAATCTTCCGTTGGATTATCATTAGAGCATAATTTATGTATCTACTTATACTAATATTATAAAGCTGAAGAGTTTGTTTGTTTGTTTGTTTGTTTGAACGCGCTAATCTCAGGAACTACTGGTTCGAATTCAAAAATTCTTTTTTTGTTGGATAGACCATTTATCGAGGAAGGCTTTAGGCTATTTAATATCACGCTGCGACCAATAGAAGCGAAGAAACAGCGGAAAATGTGTAAAAAACGGGGGAAATATGAAGCCTTATGAAGAAGTGACAGAAGACTTTGACAGAACTTTGATGAAACAATCGGACGGGCAGGACGACGTCTGCCGGGGCCGCTAGTGTACCATATTTATGTTAATATTATTTTATCACATTTATGTTTGTAATCAAATGGATTAGATAACGTCGTGACACAACATTTTCATCGCTCTCATAACTTATTGATTTATTTTTATCACGTCCTTAGCCCAATAACGATAACTTTTTTTTTTGTAAAAAATATGACTCATTTTTATTGAAATTTTGCACCGAGACACCGATTACAATCTTAAAAGTCAGTTCATCATGATGCACGAATGTTTTATCAGTGTCCTTTTTAGAGAAATGTCTCACAGCGACTTACTGTAGCTATATAGTTGCGTGACAAAATTCTGGCTTATTGCCACGTTGTGACAGTTCTAGATCGCGATAATAAAAAATCTTATTACTTATGTCTCTTACGTGAGGCATGACGAGTAGAGTGACCACTAGCTGTGCCTCCTTTCTTCGCTACTTCCTTCGCCTCTGGTAAATTTGTGGTGGGAGTATTAGATAATTAGGGTAACAGCATACCTAATACCTCTACTAGAAGAATTCTTAGCCTCTCAGTTTCATGTTCAATTTTGTTGAAATCGGAAACAATGGTATCTAAAAAATTATATTCCAAATCCTTCGCCACAGCCCTGACATCAAACACGGTAGGACTAAGCCCAGATAGGGATAAGCTAGTCCTTAAAGATCCGGCAGTCGAGTCGTTAGATTAAGATCAAACGACGGAGTTTTTCGTAATGGGTTCTTCAGAGTATTATTTTACCGTTCCGAGATGAATTTGGCCTGCATATTAAGGCGTGAGCCGAGCTGTTCAAATAAATTATGTAGGATTGTTATAGTCAAGAGACTTTTGTGGGCTGACAATGTATTCAAAGCGCGGCGGCCAAAATTGTGTATAAAAATTCGGATCGCTTAAAATCAATTGATCTTGGTTTGCCTCATCGTATCAATACTTCGATCTTCTTACGTACCTATTTAATAGACTTAAGTCAAAGATCAATTAGATGTAATGTCTGCCTGAAGTGTCCAAGTAAACCAATTTGTTGAAATAAAGCAATTTCGAAACAACGTTTCGAAAGTTTGACAGTGCCAAATTTTTAGCCGACTGAGCTGAAGATAGTCTAAGTCTAATTTGTTATTATAGTTTCATTCGAATGTGTAATGACCGCGAGGGCATTAGAAATTAATAAACCATTTGTGTTAGTTTCAAAACAATTGTGACCTAAGCTATAGGTAGTCCTGAGTATTTGTTATGAATTTCAGCTTGATAGACGGATAACAAAGTGATCTTATAACAGTTCCGTTTTTACCTTAAAATATACTTAAACAATACATCCGCTTAGTAGATTCCAATGTAGTTTCAAAATTACAGTCGCTTTTATGACTTGTACAAATCGAATCCACGTTTTTCTTGCGAATGCATAAACTCTTATCAGTTTTAATCATACAGGGTCTATAAAGGTGTAAATGTTAAAGTGGTGAGATTATGACTCTACGTTGGTAATGCTGTGTGGTAAATCTAGATGTCGTAAACGAGGCAAGCAATGGTTCTGTTTGTGCCATAATGCTTCTAATATTTCATTTTATCTAGGTAGTTAATTGTTGTCCTCAAGGCTCAATCCCATTATTTAATCGGTCGCAAGACCATTGCTGGACAAAAGTCTGTCCCATTTTCACAAGGATGGAAACTACGCTCCTAAACAAATGCCGAGCGAAAATTGCAAAATTGTTATGAATTAGGATGCGTCCAAGTTGAACAAATTTTTCAATCTCAATTATCGGATGTCTGAAAATGTTGTTTCTGAAAATTTACATCCTAATAATTACTACTCATAACTACTGTGATTCTAACGTTCTGAATTTCTTATCATTCAATTTCATAATGTATCCAATAAACATTTATTCCTAACAGAAAAAATTAACAGACTACGATAGAACTGCACCCCGAACAAAAAAAACGGGTACCAGAAAAAAAATAGTAATATATGTAAAATTTCAACAGTGAAGTTATTAATAAAACTTGTCGATAAACTGAGTGTTATGGACTACGTTAATAGTAAAATAAATAGTAGGAATAAAAATTTCAGGATCAGGAATGAGTTGAAAGTCATGTGGTAAATTTTTCTTCGTGTACATCAATTTTGCTTTTGTTTCATTCGGTTGATATTAACGATTGCCACTTGTCTAGATCCCTGATCTTTCTGTATTAAGACGTTTCCTAACCTTAAGGATTAAATTTTATAATTTTCATGAAATCATCAGTTTGGAAGTGAAAAGTCATAAATCAACATTAATAATGTAGCAAGTTTGATTTCTCTGGTACTTTGATGAACAATCAATCTTTGATTTGGAAAGTTTTCTTCTTAGGATTGTTAATTGACATATCTTCAAACGTAGAATTGCAGCTGGAGTGCCAAAAAGCAATTTTAAACAAAGAATCAAGAACGATTTTAATTGGAAAGAAACAATTAACGGATTTATTAACTCGCGTATTTTGTAACGTTTCGAAAATTTTGCAGTATTCTTTTTCGTAGCCGACTAAGCGATAGTTTAAAACTAAAGGTCAGAACTATAAAGTTTTCGAAACGTCAACGTATCACATATAACGCAAGTTAAATGCTGTTATAATTGTTTCATTAAATGTGTAAAAACAGCGAAAGCATCAAGAGTTATTAAGAACAACGTAAAATTGAAAATCTGGAATTTAACTCGCGTATTTTGATTTATTTGCTGACGTTTTGAAAACATTACAGCTGCCATATTCGTAGCACGACTGAGCTGATAAAAATCTAACACTAAAGTCAAAGTTAGACAATGTTGCACCCTTTTTTCAGCGTGCCTTTACGTGACAAGGAAAAGCTGATTAATACAAAAAATAACCAACTATTGTCTCTTTATGTTATCGCAGACGTGCTTATCAGTGGAGTGACGATCACGTTATCAGCGGTTTAGCTCACGCCATCCTAACCTAATTTTAGACTTAGGTACTAAAGCCTCACTACATGGCTGATTAAAATTGATTTTCCGTTAATAACAGGTGATTTTGACTTCATAACCACAACAAGCAATTTCAATAATTATATAGCCGAACTAGCTTCTGCCCGCGACTTCGTCTGCGCACGATGAGTACTTCACACAATATCGTTATAAAATATAGCCTATATGTTATTCTGATGTATAAGCTATATTGTGGTAAAGTTTCATTCAAATCCATTCAGTAGTTTTTACGTGAAAGAGTAACAAACATCCATACATCCATACATCCATACATCCATACTTACAAACTTTCGCCTTTATAATAGTAGTAGGATACTGACTGACTGACTTAATATCGTGTTAAGTAGACGGGATCAGATATATATCTGACGCTTTCTGTAATATAGGTTAAATGTTTAAACAATGTTTTAATCGAAATTTGATCGATATCTATGTTTTGATATCATTGATTTTATAATGATACTAGCTTCTGCCCGCGACTTCGTCCGCGTCGAACTCCTCCTTTTTTGCAGTCGGTTAAAAAGTAGCCTATGTCTTTTCTCAGGCTCCTGACTTTCTTTGTACCAAATTTCATTTAAATCGGTCCAGTAGTTTTAGCGTGAAAGCGTAACAGACAGACAGACAGACAGACAGAGTTACTTTCGCATTTATAATATTAGTATGGATATGGAAGTATGGATTTGTACCAAGACAAGAATAGTCATAGTCATAGGTTCAAGTCCCACTGGGGTCTCGATTTTTTCTACACTTGTCTTTGTACTTATATCATTAATATAGGTTATGTTTTACTTAACAACATTTAATGTTTTTTACAACTTGCAATGTAATTAAAGTCACGTTTCTGTAGTTAAACTTCGGTTAATTCCTTTCTAAGGATTATGTTCAACACAAAAATCATTTGTCATTTTATTTTGCGAGAATCCCGGTATGCATAAATCAATGGAGTAAAAATTTAAAAAAATCCCGTCTCCGGTTTTTGGCTCGAGCATTTTTCGCTTCAAGGTATAAATCATTTGGCGTTTTTCGTCGCCATACTGATTTTAGTACGAGAAAAAATAGTACTTACCTAACTATCTATTCTATATCTATATATCTTAGTAATATATCTTATGAATATATCTGTGGACTGTAAACTAACTAACTATCTCTAACATTTAAAAAGCGAGTGGTTTCCCCCCCCCCCCCTATAATGATATGAATGATATACAAAGTTTGAATTTGGTGCGCTATCGCGTTTGTCGTTTTTCATATTATGTATCTCTTGGCATTGAATAATTCTGTGTCAATTTGACAAAAATGTATATATTATTGGCTCTAGAACTGTTTTAATTTGTACTCCAAAAGTCGCCAGATAAGTGGCTAAACTATTTTTGTCGTCAAAACTTTTTTTTGGTCGCTAAGCTATAAGCAAAAGTCGCTAGTTTTAGCGACAAAATCGCTAAATTGGCAACACTGACCAGTGGTTCCTGAGATTAGCGCGTTCAAACAAACAAACAAACTCTTCAGCTTTATAATATTAGTAAGTATAAATGATGGCCCGTTTTTAGTAGTTTGCATAATGTAAAATCATTGCAGTGTTATCATAAGAAATGTTAAGTTTATTAAACGTCACCAAGTCAATTATCACAACGTGCGTGTTAAATCCGTTATAAAATATACCTACATATAAAGGAATCTCTTTACCTCAAATCAAATTATCTACATGTCATCAAATTGGGAAGATTACATTTTCCGCAACTTGTTTCAGAAATAACAAGAATCCAATTAATCAAAAGAATGTTCTGAAACTAATTGAATTGGTATTACGAGATCTTTGAGATGTGGTCCGGCGCATTCTCAACTAATAGTTTTGAGGGTCGTTATTTGTCTCAAGACTCTTAAGTTTCCCATTGAAGACTAACGTCTTGTTAGTAAATTTGGACTTAGTATGTCCAACGAGAATAATAGATTCTGCTGCCTTCGCAGTTATTACTCATTGGAATGAAACAGTTTTGACTGAGTTAACTCGCGTATTTTATTATTCGCTGTAGACTATCGTCAGCTCCGTCGTGCTAAGAATATAGGCACTGTAAAGTTTTCGAAACGTCAGTAAATATAATAAAATACTTACGCAAGTTAAATCTGTTACAACTATACCTTACGTGCGAGTCATTCTCATTTATTTATACTACATGGAACTGTATGGAAGACGCAGCAGAGGAAAGGTCCGCACACTACAGGGAGTGTTATGTCCTGGTAAAAGTAGCTGGAATCCACTGGATATGGGCGGAACAGGACTGGCAATTGTGAAGGACCTTTTAGGAGTTTTAGGAAATCTATGTACAAGTGAACTACGAATGATGAAACGATGATGATTAAGGTCGGTAATTAACTCATAAAATTAGTGCCTCATTTTATTAATTATAATCAAAAAGTACCGTCATTTTCAAAGAAAAGAGGAACAAAAGAGGTATTGTTCAGGCCCATTTGATCGGGTTTGCACGTCGTTTGCGAACACTTTGATATAAAGGTACTAAAAGTTCAAGTAAACTTAATTTTCTGAAGACAATGGCTCTTGTTTTAATGCCCTTTTGTACTATAAAATGGAACAGGTAGTATTCAATCTGTTCAATTATTTTAGGTAGCATTAATCCTATATAATATTAGTAGTTGCTGATTTTTGTAACTTGAATATTTGCACGGTAATTAGTCGAACAGTCGCATGCATAGGATTTTTTGTATTTATCCTATACTAGCTTCTGCCCGCGACTTCGTCCGCGTGAAACTCCTCCTTTTTTGAAGTCGGTTAAAAAGTAGCCTATGTCCTTTCCTAGTCTCCAGACTTTCTTTGTACCAAATTTCATTTAAATCGGTCCAGTAGTTTTAGCGTGAAAGCGTAACAGACAGACAGACAGAGTTACTATCGCATTTATAATATTAGTAAGGATTACATAAAATATACCAACTTACTTACCTACTAAGAATCCATAGTCGACCATATACGTTTAAAGGAGATATGTAGATTTTAAATCTTGTTATTAAGTAGCAAGCACGATCGTATTTAAGTTGTAATATAATAATATTATATAGGTTTATATCTAATGCGTAAGTTTCTACCCACCTCTCTCAGGATTCCTTGCCCAAGAGTTTGAACACATGTCTACCCCTCGTCAGGTTAATAGAACCTGGGACACGCGTGATTCCATAAATAATAAACCTAATAGTTGCTAAGATTTTCCAAAACACCTTCGACCACGCAGTTTGTCTAACTAAAAGATTAGGTATATAATAAAATCTAAGTAAGCTTTTTGCCACTTTCTGGCAGATTTAACGTTTAAATCTGTCCGGCCGTTTATTGTCACACATTTAATAATATATGTATACTAATATTATTATAATAAAGAGGAAAGTTTTGTTTTTGTTTGGATTGAATGGGAGGTAAACGACTGGACCGATTTGAAAAATTCTCTCACTGTTGGAAAGCTACGTTCACCCTGAGTAACATAGACTATAGAATATTTAAAAAAATTAGGGATTCGTGCGAAGCCGGGGCGAACGGCTAGTATAAAGATAAAATCGAAGCAGGTAATAACATAATTAGTATGTACAGTATATAAATACATTGTATTATACAAATTAACTTCCGGCAAGGCTTAATGGACGAGCCGGGTCAATCTGCGAACTTAAGTCCCTTAGGAAATGTGTTGGAACCCAGCTTTGGCGTGTAGAGGCTAAGTTAAATGGATGCCAATAGCAAGGTAATTTGAAGGGAAACAACTGTCGATTGACGTTGTTGAATTTAGTTAAATAGGAACATAAATATACTAGTTCTTAGTAAGGAATGATATAAAAAATAGTACATTACGCACCGAGGCCAGTAAAATAAAAAATGTCTCAGATCACATGTAATTGTCGTCCAAGGCGAAGCCGAGGTTGACAAAAATGTGATCTGAGGCTTTTTTATTTTACTGGCCGAGGTCAGTATACTATTTTTCTGTTCGACGAGGCAGAAAGCGGCAATTTCATTTAGCGCAGCGGCCAGAAAGTTGGCGCTTTCCGGCCGGAGGACGGAAAAACCTATTTGCAATCTACTTTCGACTAAATACTCACACATTTACGCCCACGTCTCTTTAGCACACATGTTCTAGAATTGACCCCATATGGGACTGAAAAAGGAGGTGAAATTCCCGTAGCCCGTAGTCGTTTAAAAAATCGTCTTCTTTTAAAATTATGTACCTACTTATCTTAATTTTACTCACATTACCACTTACATAAATAAAATAAAGCTAAGTAATTTTAAATTTTACTAATTCAATAACTTACTCGTAAACCGAAAATGAACTGGGTTCTTTTTAAAGATGTTTTCGCCGTCAATTCTTTAAACAGTATCGAACTTGGCCCCTTTTCCACATTTATGTTTTGGTTAGATATAACATATATAAAAGCATTTCTTAAATATAGTAAATTGAAAAACAAATGCAAACCTACCTTAAGATAATTATCATACATTATTACATTCGTGGTCGTTTGAGGTCGCAGCACGTTTAGGACATTTCTCTATCATAAATTATACTTAATGGCAGGTACTGCAATATATAAGGGAATTTTAGGTATGACTACAAAATGCTCAAAGATTGAAAAAGGTTGAAAAGACTGAAACTTATTCTTTAAACTACCTTAGAGTATGATTTCTATCTTTAGAGCATTTTAGATTATATTTTCTGATACCTTCGCGGTTATTACACATTGGAATGAACGATTAAACTCGCGTATTTTTATTTTATTTGCTGACGTCGGATTCTTTACAGTTTCCATAATCGTAGCACTACTGAGCTGACAATAGTCTAACGCTAAAGTTGTTTTGTGTTAGGTAGATTACTTTCTCGTTAATCTTTAGTTAACTATATGTATGGTAACTATAGATTATAAATGATTGAACTGCCACAAATGGGCCCAGAACTCCAATACATATAATATTATAGTAGACTAGCTGTCCGCCCGGCTTCGCACGGATCCCCTATTTATAGCCTATGTCACTCGGGAATAGTGTAGCTTCCCAATAGTGAAAGAATTTTTCAAATTGGTCAACTCGTTTTGGTGCCTATTCAATCCAAACAAACAAACCTTTCCTTTTTATAATACTAGTACCTACCTATAGATTAGTATAGAAGAACAGTGTAGTGGCTGTATAAGAGTGAAAACCCTTGCGTAGCCTTTGTAGAGCGTCTGTAGAACTTGTGTGCTTAATAACCTTGACAATAGAAACGAGTCTGATATATTCGATAATTGGGTATGGCGGGGTACCTTATATACCTACGCTGGAGTACCTATACCTATACTTGATTCTTATTGTACTTTGTATCCGGTTATATTGTTAACATTATTATCAAGGGTTTTTTTTATACTTAATAGATAATAATATGTCGATTTTCATTGTCCATCAAGTAGATTACTATAAATTATTGGACACGTATTTTCTCTTTTTTCAAACAAGGAAAAAATTACGAAGTGCTTTTAAAGTTCGGGATAAATTTTACTATAACGTGACGTCACGAGTTCTCACTGTTTTCCCCACTGGTAAAAATACGACACATTTAAAAGTTAAGCATATTCAGTCCCCCTGATGGGTAGAATTTTCAATGAAAGTGTGATTTACGCACCTAAGCTACCAAAAATAATTCCACGAAAACAAATTCACGTGTAGCAGCTTATTAAAATAAATCAAACAGATTTCTAAAACATAGGTACCTACTTAATCCTCAATCTCAACGCAATTATCTTTACGGATTGTTGGTTTAGTGGCTAGAACCCATGACTACGAAACCAAAGGTTGTGGGTTCAAATCCTGCTAGGGGCAAATGTCAGCATCTGTACCTGTGTCTTGGATGTCAAATTATTATATTTATGGACGTTTATCCGTTGTCTAGTACTCATATCACAAACTTTGCTTAGTCTGATACTAGATTAATTGCTGTTAATTTTCCAAAGATATTACTATTAATATATATTTCCGAGCCGAATAACCTAAAAGGACTACAAAAATATTCAACAGGCTTTGTATCGCTCTTATTTTACAAAATGTATTTGGAAGTGTGACCCTGACCTGGCGAGAAGCAACAGGTCAGGGCGAGATGTATGTAGGCTTATAGATACCTGTAATAGCGTGTAATATCTCTCCCGGTTACAACCTGCAGTGGCCATGCGCAAAATGTCACTCATCACTACATCCTAACTACTAACTAGTCTAATACGAAAGTAGCTCTGTCTGTCTCGTTTTTAAGCTAAAACTAATGAAATGATTTATAAAATTTGGTACTCAGATAGTCTAGAGATTAAGAAAGGACATACGCTAGTTTTAATTGCTAAAAAAGGGTTGTAAGGGATTAAAAAATGGGATGAAATGTTGCAAGAAATTTCACGGACGAAAGCGGGAAAAAGCTAGAAGTACTTATTTATAACAAAGTCGCTGTCGCTGTCGGTCCGGATCTTGATGCAGTTTTTAATAGATAGAGTGATTCAAGAGGTAGGTTTATAAAGTTCTTGCTTGTAAAGTTCGATGATATAATTTATAACATAACGTGACGTCACGAGCCTTCCGACTTTTTGAAGGGCTTATCCTTGTATTTATGTTTCGAATAATTTCGATGGACAAAGAAAAAATCAGTCTTCATACGTATTCTATACTAATATAATAAAGAGGAAAGCTTTCTTTGTTTGTATTGAATAGGCTCCAAAACGACTGGACGATTTGAAAAAATAATTCACTGTTGGGAAGCTACACTATTCCCGAGTGACATCCCTACTTCCCTACTAATATTATAAATGCGAAAGTAACTCTGTCTGTCTGTTACGCTTTCATGCTAAAACTACTGAACCGATTTAAATGAAATTTGGTACAAAGATAGTCTGGAGCCTGAGAAAGGACATAGGCTACTTTTTAACCGACTGCAAAAAGGAGGAGTTCCACGCGGACGAAGTCGCGGGCAGAAGCTAGTAGGCTATAAAAAAACCCTGGAAAGCCGGGGCGGACAGCTAGTTTTTATATAAGTAGGTAAGTTCATATTATAGAAAGCGCTCGTACATAATATAAGATATTATACACATTGAAACGACGGTACCCCATTTCCTATTCCATTTTATCATTGTGACCATAAAAGAGCACATCAAAAAGTCATTCCCATCTATAACAATAAATCAAGTTTTAATATACTTCAGTATAGCGCCTGTTGCTTCCGTCTGCTTTGAAAGAGTAAGCCGTGCTTTTGTTGCGCTGAAAAATCGATTCGGATTTCTACTCTTAGCCGAGATATCAGCTCAGTCGCTCGCTTCAAATCCTGCATCCATACTTTTGACTTTACCGAAGATTAAATAATAATACGTCCATTTCTTTTTCTATTTTTTTCCTATCCTCGACGCCACTGAGAAATATGCACTAGGGAAAACCGCCAGGGGGCGTAGACAAGGTGCCAACGTTCAACGTTAACGTTAAACGAAATGACCAAAATGTATGGGATTTGACATCCGCGAACGTTTTGAACCCATACATTTTGGTGCCAACGTTAAGCGTTAACGTTGAACGTTTTTTCCGTGCGAAGCCGGGGCGAACCACTAGTTGTGTAATATAGTAAAGTCGCGCTTTAATATATTTTGTTACCAGCTATATAATGCTTTCGCGGTGTTTAGGTACATTTGAATGAAATGACTAAATGGATTTAATTCGCGTAGGTATTTTATTTTAATTATTGACGTTTCGTTTAGTGTTAGTCTATCCTCAGCTACGAATGGAATGTAATTGTAGTATTGTTTAAATCCCTTGTCACAGATCACTTAGGATACTAATGCAATCCACACCGGCTCGACAATGCCCTCGTATTCATAACTACACTTTAAATACACACTCGCCAGCGGCCATTGTATGACTCAAGTGACAGTTACTTTTTCACGGCCTTCCCGCCAATACAGGGACACACGAGACAGCGTATGAATGCTATTTAAGCTACTCGCATAAACGCATACACTACAGTAATCATAATAAATTCATAGATATGCAAGTTAAATCCGATGTAGTTATATATAATACATTAACAGATAGTAATGAAGGTAAAGTAAAGAGAAACATTACATAGGTACCTAACAAAAATATTCACATTTCACATCAGAAAAGTATAAATTATAACCTTAATTCTGTAAAAAAACATACAATGACCTATATCCAAAAATCCATTTCATCTCAAGGTGACCCAGTACCTTTGTCGATTAGTCCATCGTTCAGGGAAATGAAACTGTGATTGGTCAATCCAGCTCAATTTACAACGGAAGTGACCTAATAGCAAAAGTGACAATTAAGTCCACTTCCTCCTGTTTTTGCGCAGTTTTGAAGATTAGACTTTGAAGTTGACTAGATGGAAAACCGTGCATAACACAAAATACTTACTTACCTAAGCTACGTGTAATTTATTTGAAAATTAACCATTGTAGAGATCTGTCTCATTCTGTAACTAAGATTTTGTATGGACTGTTTTGACGCCGCGGTCATACATTAGGTACATTTTAGTTCTGTTATAATTAGGTGTTGCCGCACTAGTTTTAAATAGTTATTAACAAATACGTATTATAATATAATATGTAGGTACCTTGATATTGCAATGGATTACTTTTCTTAAAATTATAGTTTCTATTATTCGTAGTAAGTACATTTGTAAAAATTATTTTTTAAATATCTATTTACTAATAATTGATTCGCGTTTGTATCAGTAGAATAGTAAATTTGTAGGTACATAAAATAAAAAAAGAGATATATATTATTATTTTTTCTAAAATTTTATAGTTTGCATAACGTAGAATGACTTAAGTACTTACTGTTAAGATTTCGAAACGTCATGGTTAAATCTGTTACAATTATTTTTTTCTAATATGTAACAACCGCGAAAGAATTACAAGTGATTAAACTATCAAACAGAAGCGAGTATTAACAGTGCATAGCAAAAATAATAAGTCAATCGCATTGATCCAAGAACTCCACGATAAACTAAGTTTAAATCTACCTGTTGATTCTTCAGCAACTTTCCGAATATCCATCTACCACTTGCGGGATACTTTGGAAATCGCTGCGGGCTTTTTCCTCGTCGAGTGATGAAATTTCACAAACTCGATGAAAGAATTTCAACTGAATGGTAAGTTCAAAGAAAGTACTCCGATTGGGGAGAAGGAGGCGAATTTCAAGAGACTCACATTTTGCGAGAATGATTCAGCGGTATTGATTTTTTGACGTTGCTTCCACGTAATATTTTAACGAAGATATGTAGTTAGGTACTCGTAATAGATTGGAGTAAAGAATCACGTAGACCAATACCTATCACTTTGCACTTATTTCTCAACCTAGGGGTAGAATTCCGGAAAGTACTTTCTTATTGGAGTTTTCTTCAAATCCGTTTAACAGTATACCTACGAAATCAATTATAAAATCCTTAGACACTTTTGACCCCTCATTACTCAAAAACTATTTCATTCAAAATAAAATACGCGAGTAAAATCCGTTCGTAGTTGTTTCATTCCAATATATATTTCATTCAATCTACCGTTTGTGTATAATAAGCGCAGACTCAAAACGGCTTACATTTTATTCATCAACTTCTCAAATTCTGACATTACTTTTATCAAAGAGAAATACTGTGAACATTTCTATTCATTGGGTACCAGGGCTCAAAGTCGAAAGCCACCTTTATAATTAAAGTAACCACATGAAACGTGTGACGCTTTCATTTAATTACCTTCGAATAAACGTGACGTGCCTTTGAGAATCGTCAATGAGTTTGCTTCTTGTAAAAGGATATTGTTCATTATTACGAAATGATGGCTTCATTATTTTTAACCAAATGATGTCCAATTCTGGATATGTTAGTCATTAAAGTTCACAACATCCACTTATGAGCAGATACCAGCGAGTCTCTCCAGGTCATATGGATACTAATGCTTCTTTCTCGAAAGATAGCATATTATCTGTCACCAACAGCCATTCACTTTACGTGCAATGTACCTACCTCATCCCTAGTCGTATAAGTACAGTTTTCAGATCTTTGTCAGTCCAGCTGTAGAATTTCTTAGATCACCGAAGGAATTTCTAAATTTTAAATCTTAGTCTCAAAAACACATTAACAGACAGACAGAGTTAGTCTCAAAGTAACTCTGTCTGTCTGTCTGTCTGTTACGCTTTCACGCTGAAACTACTGGACCGATTTAAATGAAATTTGGTACAATGAAAGTCTGGATGCTGAGAAAGGACATAGGCTACTTTTTAACCGACTGCAATAAAGGAGGAGTTCTACGGACGAAGTCGCGGGCAGAAGCTAGTTTGTATATAAGTATTTTCAATGTAAACCATCTAAATCTTCATTGGAATAAAGCAACTGTAACTGACTGGCGATAGTCGAACGTGACGAAGCCTGGCCGGTCACTAGTAACTAATAAATGGTGTAATTAACCAGACTTTGTTTTACGTATTTATATAACTTCTTCAATGATATTAACATTGTTGCCCTTCTCAAAACAGCGTAACAGTAAACTAAAAGTGCCGTTAGAAAACGCAAATATCGTCGCCGATTTTGATATCTATTTGGGAGCAAGAAGCGAGACCTTTGGGACATAATAAATAGATTCAGCTTCTTCCACGATATACTTCCATTGTCGTTTTGTACCGAATACGACCTTTCACAATTGATTCCTTTACCATTTATCTCCTATTGGTCTTTTGTTATGTATAGACATCATTCGCCCCAAAAAATGGAACATTAGTCTTACTTTTCTTATTAAGAACGGTACTTATTTTATTTTATTTATATAGATACAGAATTAAGTAATAATATGTAGTAGTGGGAACAACATTTGTTATTTATTTACGCAAAAACTAGTACGAAAGTAGAAATAAGGATACAAAATTAGCTACATGATGCTTAGACATAATATTACAACGTTAATTAAGTTTAAAAGGTAAATTTGAATGAAATGTGAATAGGAACCGCAAAATGTTAAATACGAGTACATTTCTTCAAAAAAATTAGAGGGGAAAATGTAATGATTCATCGCTTTTTCAATACCGGCCTAACAAGAGCAGGTGTGGGCTAGGTTTAATTTATCTCGCCTAATCCGTATCCAATTAACGTTTTTAGTAATTACGTACCTTCGCAATTTTATTTATTGTCGATATTCATCATTACATGAAAAAATCCGTCATTAATTATTTGTCAAATTTTAGACTGCACGTGAAGATTGTAGTCTCCAAAAATGGCGCTTAAGTGGCTAATTGTTAGTTAGCATAATAATATTTAACCAGTTGTTACCATCGATAAAATTTTAGCTACACAAAATATTTTTCTGTCCTCCGGCCAGGAAGCGCCAACTTTGTGCCCGCTTCGCTAAATGAAATTTTCGCTTTCTGGCTTCGTTGAACGGAAAAATAGTATACTGACCTCGGCCATTAAAATAAAAAAGCCTCAGATCACATTTTTGTCAGAAAAAATCAGTCTTCATACGTATTCTATACTAATATAATAAAGAGGAAAGCTTTCTTTGTTTGTATTGAATAGGCTCCAAAACGACTGGACGATTTGAAAAAATAATTCACTGTTGGGAAGCTACACTATTCCCGAGTGACATCCCTACTTCCCTACTAATATTATAAATGCGAAAGTAACTCTGTCTGTCTGTTACGCTTTCATGCTAAAACTACTGAACCGATTTAAATGAAATTTGGTACAAAGATAGTCTAGAGCCTGAGAAAGGACATAGGCTACTTTTTAACCGACTGCAAAAAAGGAGGAGTTCCACGCGGACGAAGTCGCGGGCAGAAGCTAGTAGGCTATAAAAAAACCCTGGAAAGCCGGGGCGGACAGCTAGTTTTTATATAAGTAGGTAAGTTCATATTATAGAAAGCGCTCGTACATAATATAAGATATTATACACATTGAAACGACGGTACCCCATTTCCTATTCCATTTTATCATTGTGACCATAAAAGAGCACATCAAAAAGTCATTCCCATCTATAACAATAAATCAAGTTCTAATATACTTCAGTATAGCGCCTGTTGCTTCCGTCTGCTTTGAAAGAGTAAGCCGTGCTTTTGTTGCGCTGAAAAATCGATTCGGATTTCTCTTAGCCGAGATATCAGCTCAGCCGCTCGCTTCAAATCCTTCATCCATACTTTTGACTTCACTGAAGATTAAATAATAATAGGTCCATTTCTTTTTCTATTTTTTTCCTATCCTCGACGCCACTGAGAAATATGCACTAGGGAAAACCGCCAGGGGGCGTAGACAAGGTGCCAACGTTCAACGTTAACGTTAAACGAAATGACCAAAATGTATGGGATTTGACATCCGCGAACGTTTTGAACCCATACATTTTGGTGCCAACGTTAAGCGTTAACGTTGAACGTTTTTTCCGTGCGAAGCCGGGGCGAACCACTAGTTGTGTAATATAGTAAAGTCGCGCTTTAATATATTTTGTTACCAGCTATATAATGCTTTCGCGGTGTTTAGGTACATTTGAATGAAATGACTAAATGGATTTAATTCGCGTAGGTATTTTATTTTAATTATTGACGTTTCGTTTAGTGTTAGTCTATCCTCAGCTACGAATGGAATGTAATTGTAGTATTGTTTAAATCCCTTGTCACAGATCACTTAGTATATTAATGCAATCCACACCGGCTCGACAATGCCCTCGTATTCGTA
Source organism: Polylopha cassiicola (assembly GCA_038024825.1). Lineage (NCBI taxonomy): Eukaryota > Metazoa > Arthropoda > Insecta > Lepidoptera > Tortricidae > Polylopha > Polylopha cassiicola. The sequence continues at coordinate 3,961,475 of CP149054.1, read as the reverse complement.
ACTACACTTTAAATACACACTCGCCAGCGGCCATAGTATGACTTAAGTGACAGGTACATTTCCACGGCCTTCCCGCCAATACAGGGACACACGAGACAGCGTATGTATGCTATTTAAGCTACTCGCATAAACGCATACACTACAGTAATCATAATAAATTCATAGATATGCAAGTTAAATCCGATGTAGTTATATATTATTATACATTAACAGCTAGTAATGAAGGTAAAGTAAAGGACAAAACGTTACATACCAAACTTTAATATTTAAATTTCACATCAGAAAAGTATAAATAAAAACCTTAATTCTGTAAAAAGCGGGTAGTGATTAGCTTAATTAAAAAAAAACATACAATGACCTATATCCAAAAATCCATTTCATCTCAAGGTGACCTAGTACCTTTGTCGATTAGTCCATCGTTCAGGGAAATGAAACTGTGATTGGTCAATCCAGCTCAATTTACAACGGAAGTGACCTAATAGCAAAAGTGACAATTAAGTCCACTTCCTCCTGTTTTTGCGCAGTTTTGAAGATTAGACTTTGAAGTTGACTAGATGGAAAACCGTGCATAACACAAAATACTTACTTACCTAAGCTACGTGTAATTTATTTGAAAATTAACCATTGTAGAGATCTGTCTCATTCTGTAACTAAGATTTTGTATGGACTGTTTTGACGCCGCGGTCATACATTAGGTACATTTTAGTTCTGTTATAATTAGGTGTTGCCGCACTAGTTTTAAATAGTTATTAACAAATACGTATTATAATATAATATGTAGGTACCTTGATATTGCAATGGATTACTTTTCTTAAAATTATAGTTTCTATTATTCGTAGTAAGTACATTTGTAAAAATTATTTTTTAAATATCTATTTACTAATAATTGATTCGCGTTTGTATCAGTAGAATAGTAAATTTGTAGGTACATAAAATAAAAAAAGAGATATATATTATTATTTTTTTCTAAAATAATATAGTTTGCATAACGTAGAATGACTTAAGTACTTACTGTTAAGATTTCGAAACGTCATGGTTAAATCTGTTACAATTATTTTTTTCTAATATGTAACAACCGCGAAAGAATTACAAGTGATTAAACTATCAAACAGAAGCGAGTATTAACAGTGCATAGCAAAAATAATAAGTCAATCGCATTGATCCAAGAACTCCACGATAAACTAAGTTTAAATCTACCTGTTGATTCTTCAGCAACTTTCCGAATATCCATCTACCACTTGCGGGATACTTTGGAAATCGCTGCGGGCTTTTTCCTCGTCGAGTGATGAAATTTCACAAACTCGATGAAAGAATTTCAACTGAATGGTAAGTTCAAAGAAAGTACTCCGATTGGGGAGAAGGAGGCGAATTTCAAGAGACTCACATTTTGCGAGAATGATTCAGCGGTATTGATTTTTTGACGTTGCTTCCACGTAATATTTTAACGAAGATATGTAGTTAGGTACTCGTAATAGATTGGAGTAAAGAATCACGTAGACCAATACCTATCACTTTGCACTTATTTCTCAACCTAGGGGTAGAATTCCGGAAAGTACTTTCTTATTGGAGTTTTCTTCAAATCCGTTTAACAGTATACCTACGAAATCAATTATAAAATCCTTAGACACTTTTGACCCCTCATTACTCAAAAACTATTTCATTCAAAATAAAATACGCGAGTAAAATCCGTTCGTAGTTGTTTCATTCCAATATATATTTCATTCAATCTACCGTTTGTGTATAATAAGCGCAGACTCAAAACGGCTTACATTTTATTCATCAACTTCTCAAATTCTGACATTACTTTTATCAAAGAGAAATACTGTGAACATTTCTATTCATTGGGTACCAGGGCTCAAAGTCGAAAGCCACCTTTATAATTAAAGTAACCACATGAAACGTGTGACGCTTTCATTTAATTACCTTCGAATAAACGTGACGTGCCTTTGAGAATCGTCAATGAGTTTGCTTCTTGTAAAAGGATATTGTTCATTATTACGAAATGATGGCTTCATTATTTTTAACCAAATGATGTCCAATTCTGGATATGTTAGTCATTAAAGTTCACAACATCCACTTATGAGCAGATACCAGCGAGTCTCTCCAGGTCATATGGATACTAATGCTTCTTTCTCGAAAGATAGCATATTATCTGTCACCAACAGCCATTCACTTTACGTGCAATGTACCTACCTCATCCCTAGTCGTATAAGTACAGTTTTCAGATCTTTGTCAGTCCAGCTGTAGAATTTCTTAGATCACCGAAGGAATTTCTAAATTTTAAATCTTAGTCTCAAAAACACATTAACAGACAGACAGAGTTAGTCTCAAAGTAACTCTGTCTGTCTGTCTGTCTGTTACGCTTTCACGCTGAAACTACTGGACCGATTTAAATGAAATTTGGTACAATGAAAGTCTGGATGCTGAGAAAGGACATAGGCTACTTTTTAACCGACTGCAATAAAGGAGGAGTTCTACGGACGAAGTCGCGGGCAGAAGCTAGTTTGTATATAAGTATTTTCAATGTAAACCATCTAAATCTTCATTGGAATAAAGCAACTGTAACTGACTGGCGATAGTCGAACGTGACGAAGCCTGGCCGGTCACTAGTAACTAATAAATGGTGTAATTAACCAGACTTTGTTTTACGTATTTATATAACTTCTTCAATGATATTAACATTGTTGCCCTTCTCAAAACAGCGTAACAGTAAACTAAAAGTGCCGTTAGAAAACGCAAATATCGTCGCCGATTTTGATATCTATTTGGGAGCAAGAAGCGAGACCTTTGGGACATAATAAATAGATTCAGCTTCTTCCACGATATACTTCCATTGTCGTTTTGTACCGAATACGACCTTTCACAATTGATTCCTTTACCATTTATCTCCTATTGGTCTTTTGTTATGTATAGACATCATTCGCCCCAAAAAATGGAACATTAGTCTTACTTTTCTTATTAAGAACGGTACTTATTTTATTTTATTTATATAGATACAGAATTAAGTAATAATATGTAGTAGTGGGAACAACATTTGTTATTTATTTACGCAAAAACTAGTACGAAAGTAGAAATAAGGATACAAAATTAGCTACATGATGCTTAGACATAATATTACAACGTTAATTAAGTTTAAAAGGTAAATTTGAATGAAATGTGAATAGGAACCGCAAAATGTTAAATACGAGTACATTTCTTCAAAAAAATTAGAGGGGAAAATGTAATGATTCATCGCTTTTTCAATACCGGCCTAACAAGAGCAGGTGTGGGCTAGGTTTAATTTATCTCGCCTAATCCGTATCCAATTAACGTTTTTAGTAATTACGTACCTTCGCAATTTTATTTATTGTCGATATTCATCATTACATGAAAAAATCCGTCATTAATTATTTGTCAAATTTTAGACTGCACGTGAAGATTGTAGTCTCCAAAAATGGCGCTTAAGTGGCTAATTGTTAGTTAGCATAATAATATTTAACCAGTTGTTACCATCGATAAAATTTTAGCTACACAAAATATTTTTCTGTCCTCCGGCCAGGAAGCGCCAACTTTGTGCCCGCTTCGCTAAATGAAATTTTCGCTTTCTGGCTTCGTTGAACGGAAAAATAGTATACTGACCTCGGCCATTAAAATAAAAAAGCCTCAGATCACATTTTTGTCAGAAAAAATCAGTCTTCATACGTATTCTATACTAATATAATAAAGAGGAAAGCTTTCTTTGTTTGTATTGAATAGGCTCCAAAACGACTGGACGATTTGAAAAAATAATTCACTGTTGGGAAGCTACACTATTCCCGAGTGACATCCCTACTTCCCTACTAATATTATAAATGCGAAAGTAACTCTGTCTGTCTGTTACGCTTTCATGCTAAAACTACTGAACCGATTTAAATGAAATTTGGTACAAAGATAGTCTAGAGCCTGAGAAAGGACATAATATGCTACTTTTTAACCGACTGCAAAAAGGAGGAGTTCCACGCGGACGAAGTCGCGGGCAAAAGCTAGTGGGCTATAAAAAAACCCTGGAAAGCCGGGGCGGACAGCTAGTTTTTATATAAGTAGGTAAGTTCATATTATAGAAAGCGCTCGTACATAATATAAGATATTATACACATTGAAACGACGGTACCCCATTTCCTATTCCATTTTATCATTGTGACCATAAAAGAGCACATCAAAAAGTCATTCCCATCTATAACAATAAATCAAGTTCTAATATACTTCAGTATAGCGCCTGTTGCTTCCGTCTGCTTTGAAAGAGTAAGCCGTGCTTTTGTTGCGCTGAAAAATCGATTCGGATTTCTCTTAGCCGAGATATCAGCTCAGCCGCTCGCTTCAAATCCTTCATCCATACTTTTGACTTCACTGAAGATTAAATAATAATAGGTCCATTTCTTTTTCTATTTTTTTCCTATCCTCGACGCCACTGAGAAATATGCACTAGGGAAAACCGCCAGGGGGCGTAGACAAGGTGCCAACGTTCAACGTTAACGTTAAACGAAATGACCAAAATGTATGGGATTTGACATCCGCGAACGTTTTGAACCCATACATTTTGGTGCCAACGTTAAGCGTTAACGTTGAACGCTTTTTCCGTGCGAAGCCAGGGCGAACCACTAGTTGTGTAATATAGTAAAGTCGCGATTTAATATATTTTGTTACCTACATAATGCTTTCGCGGTGTTTAGGTATATTTGAATGAAATGACTATAATGGATTTATTCGCGTAGGTATTTTATTTTAATTATTGACGTTTCGTTTAGTGTTAGTCTATCCTCAGCTACGAATGGAATGTAATTGTAGTATTGTTTAAATCCCTTGTCACAGATCACTTAGTATATTAATGCAATCCACACCGGCTCGACAATGCCCTCGTATTCGTAACTACACTTTAAATACACACTCGCCAGCGGCCATAGTATGACTTAAGTGACAGGTACATTTCCACGGCCTTCCCGCCAATACAGGGACACACGAGACAGCGTATGTATGCTATTTAAGCTACTCGCATAAACGCATACACTACAGTAATCATAATAAATTCATAGATATGCAAGTTAAATCCGATGTAGTTATATATAATACATTAACAGATAGTAATGAAGGTAAAGTAAAGAGAAACATTACATAGGTACCTAACAAAAATATTCACATTTCACATCAGAAAAGTATAAATTATAACCTTAATTCTGTAAAAAAACATACAATGACCTATATCCAAAAATCCATTTCATCTCAAGGTGACCCAGTACCTTTGTCGATTAGTCCATCGTTCAGGGAAATGAAACTGTGATTGGTCAATCCAGCTCAATTTACAACGGAAGTGACCTAATAGCAAAAGTGACAATTAAGTCCACTTCCTCCTGTTTTTGCGCAGTTTTGAAGATTAGACTTTGAAGTTGACTAGATGGAAAACCGTGCATAACACAAAATACTTACTTACCTAAGCTACGTGTAATTTATTTGAAAATTAACCATTGTAGTGATCTGTCTCATTCTATTACTAAGATTTTGTATGGACTGTTTTGACGCCGCGGTCATACATTAGGTACGTTTTAGTTCTGTTATAATTAGGTGTTGCCGCACTAGTGTTAAATAGTTATTAACAAATATGTTTTTATTATATTATAATATGTAGGTACCTTGATATTGCAATGGATTACTTCTCTTAAAATTATAGTTTCTATTATTCGTAGTAAGTACATTTGTAAAAGTGATTTTTTAAAAATCTATTTACTAATAATTGATTCGCGATTGTATTAGTATCGCGATTGTATTTTTCTAAAATTTTGTAGTTTGCATAACGTAGAATGACTTTAGTACTTACTGTTAAGATTTCGAAACGTCATGGCGAGTTAAATCTGTTACAATTATTTTTTTCTAACGTGTAACCACCACGAAAGATTTACAAGTGATTAAACTAGCAAACAGAAACGAGTATTAACAGTGCATAGCAAAAATAATAAGTCAATCGCATTGATCCACAAACTCCACGATAAACTAAGTTTAAATCTACCTGTTGATTCTTCACCAACTTTCCGAATATCCATCTACCACTTGCGGGATACTTTGGAAATCGCTGCGGGCTTTTTCCTCGTCGAGTGATGAAATTTCACAAACTCGATGAAAGAATTTCAACTGAATGGTAAGTTCAAAGAAAGTACTCCGATTGGGGAGAAGGAGGCGAATTTCAAGAGACTCACATTTTGCGAGAATGATTCAGCGGTATTGATTTTTTGACGTTGCTTCCACGTAATATTTTAACGAAGATATGTAGTTAGGTACTCGTAATAGATTGGAGTAAAGAATCACGTAGACCAATACCTATCACTTTGCACTTATTTCTCAACCTAGGGGTAGAATTCCGGAAAGTACTTTCTTATTGGAGTTTTCTTCAAATCCGTTTAACAGTATACCTACGAAATCAATTATAAAATCCTTAGACACTTTTGACCCCTCATTACTCAAAAACTATTTCATTCAAAATAAAATACGCGAGTAAAATCCGTTCGTAGTTGTTTCATTCCAATATATATTTCATTCAATCTACCGTTTGTGTATAATAAGCGCAGACTCAAAACGGCTTACATTTTATTCATCAACTTCTCAAATTCTGACATTACTTTTATCAAAGAGAAATACTGTGAACATTTCTATTCATTGGGTACCAGGGCTCAAAGTCGAAAGCCACCTTTATAATTAAAGTAACCACATGAAACGTGTGACGCTTTCATTTAATTACCTTCGAATAAACGTGACGTGCCTTTGAGAATCGTCAATGAGTTTGCTTCTTGTAAAAGGATATTGTTCATTATTACGAAATGATGGCTTCATTATTTTTAACCAAATGATGTCCAATTCTGGATATGTTAGTCATTAAAGTTCACAACATCCACTTATGAGCAGATACCAGCGAGTCTCTCCAGGTCATATGGATACTAATGCTTCTTTCTCGAAAGATAGCATATTATCTGTCACCAACAGCCATTCACTTTACGTGCAATGTACCTACCTCATCCCTAGTCGTATAAGTACAGTTTTCAGATCTTTGTCAGTCCAGCTGTAGAATTTCTTAGATCACCGAAGGAATTTCTAAATTTTAAATCTTAGTCTCAAAAACACATTAACAGACAGACAGAGTTAGTCTCAAAGTAACTCTGTCTGTCTGTCTGTCTGTTACGCTTTCACGCTGAAACTACTGGACCGATTTAAATGAAATTTGGTACAATGAAAGTCTGGATGCTGAGAAAGGACATAGGCTACTTTTTAACCGACTGCAATAAAGGAGGAGTTCTACGGACGAAGTCGCGGGCAGAAGCTAGTTTGTATATAAGTATTTTCAATGTAAACCATCTAAATCTTCATTGGAATAAAGCAACTGTAACTGACTGGCGATAGTCGAACGTGACGAAGCCTGGCCGGTCACTAGTAACTAATAAATGGTGTAATTAACCAGACTTTGTTTTACGTATTTATATAACTTCTTCAATGATATTAACATTGTTGCCCTTCTCAAAACAGCGTAACAGTAAACTAAAAGTGCCGTTAGAAAACGCAAATATCGTCGCCGATTTTGATATCTATTTGGGAGCAAGAAGCGAGACCTTTGGGACATAATAAATAGATTCAGCTTCTTCCACGATATACTTCCATTGTCGTTTTGTACCGAATACGACCTTTCACAATTGATTCCTTTACCATTTATCTCCTATTGGTCTTTTGTTATGTATAGACATCATTCGCCCCAAAAAATGGAACATTAGTCTTACTTTTCTTATTAAGAACGGTACTTATTTTATTTTATTTATATAGATACAGAATTAAGTAATAATATGTAGTAGTGGGAACAACATTTGTTATTTATTTACGCAAAAACTAGTACGAAAGTAGAAATAAGGATACAAAATTAGCTACATGATGCTTAGACATAATATTACAACGTTAATTAAGTTTAAAAGGTAAATTTGAATGAAATGTGAATAGGAACCGCAAAATGTTAAATACGAGTACATTTCTTCAAAAAAATTAGAGGGGAAAATGTAATGATTCATCGCTTTTTCAATACCGGCCTAACAAGAGCAGGTGTGGGCTAGGTTTAATTTATCTCGCCTAATCCGTATCCAATTAACGTTTTTAGTAATTACGTACCTTCGCAATTTTATTTATTGTCGATATTCATCATTACATGAAAAAATCCGTCATTAATTATTTGTCAAATTTTAGACTGCACGTGAAGATTGTAGTCTCCAAAAATGGCGCTTAAGTGGCTAATTGTTAGTTAGCATAATAATATTTAACCAGTTGTTACCATCGATAAAATTTTAGCTACACAAAATATTTTTCTGTCCTCCGGCCAGGAAGCGCCAACTTTGTGCCCGCTTCGCTAAATGAAATTTTCGCTTTCTGGCTTCGTTGAACGGAAAAATAGTATACTGACCTCGGCCATTAAAATAAAAAAGCCTCAGATCACATTTTTGTCAGAAAAAATCAGTCTTCATACGTATTCTATACTAATATAATAAAGAGGAAAGCTTTCTTTGTTTGTATTGAATAGGCTCCAAAACGACTGGACGATTTGAAAAAATAATTCACTGTTGGGAAGCTACACTATTCCCGAGTGACATCCCTACTTCCCTACTAATATTATAAATGCGAAAGTAACTCTGTCTGTCTGTTACGCTTTCATGCTAAAACTACTGAACCGATTTAAATGAAATTTGGTACAAAGATAGTCTAGAGCCTGAGAAAGGACATAGGCTACTTTTTAACCGACTGCAAAAAAGGAGGAGTTCCACGCGGACGAAGTCGCGGGCAGAAGCTAGTAGGCTATAAAAAAACCCTGGAAAGCCGGGGCGGACAGCTAGTTTTTATATAAGTAGGTAAGTTCATATTATAGAAAGCGCTCGTACATAATATAAGATATTATACACATTGAAACGACGGTACCCCATTTCCTATTCCATTTTATCATTGTGACCATAAAAGAGCACATCAAAAAGTCATTCCCATCTATAACAATAAATCAAGTTCTAATATACTTCAGTATAGCGCCTGTTGCTTCCGTCTGCTTTGAAAGAGTAAGCCGTGCTTTTGTTGCGCTGAAAAATCGATTCGGATTTCTCTTAGCCGAGATATCAGCTCAGCCGCTCGCTTCAAATCCTTCATCCATACTTTTGACTTCACTGAAGATTAAATAATAATAGGTCCATTTCTTTTTCTATTTTTTCCTATCCTCGACGCCACTGAGAAATATGCACTAGGGAAAACCGCCAGGGGGCGTAGACAAGGTGCCAACGTTCAACGTTAACGTTAAACGAAATGACCAAAATGTATGGGATTTGACATCCGCGAACGTTTTGAACCCATACATTTTGGTGCCAACGTTAAGCGTTAACGTTGAACGTTTTTTCCGTGCGAAGCCGGGGCGAACCACTAGTTGTGTAATATAGTAAAGTCGCGCTTTAATATATTTTGTTACCAGCTATATAATGCTTTCGCGGTGTTTAGGTACATTTGAATGAAATGACTAAATGGATTTAATTCGCGTAGGTATTTTATTTTAATTATTGACGTTTCGTTTAGTGTTAGTCTATCCTCAGCTACGAATGGAATGTAATTGTAGTATTGTTTAAATCCCTTGTCACAGATCACTTAGTATATTAATGCAATCCACACCGGCTCGACAATGCCCTCGTATTCGTAACTACACTTTAAATACACACTCGCCAGCGGCCATAGTATGACTTAAGTGACAGGTACATTTCCACGGCCTTCCCGCCAATACAGGGACACACGAGACAGCGTATGTATGCTATTTAAGCTACTCGCATAAACGCATACACTACAGTAATCATAATAAATTCATAGATATGCAAGTTAAATCCGATGTAGTTATATATAATACATTAACAGATAGTAATGAAGGTAAAGTAAAGAGAAACATTACATAGGTACCTAACAAAAATATTCACATTTCACATCAGAAAAGTATAAATTATAACCTTAATTCTGTAAACAAACATACAATGACCTATATCCAAAAATCCATTTCATCTCAAGGTGACCCAGTACCTTTGTCGATTAGTCCATCGTTCAGGGAAATGAAACTGTGATTGGTCAATCCAGCTCAATTTACAACGGAAGTGACCTAATAGCAAAAGTGACAATTAAGTCCACTTCCTCCTGTTTTTGCGCAGTTTTGAAGATTAGACTTTGAAGTTGACTAGATGGAAAACCGTGCATAACACAAAATACTTACTTACCTAAGCTACGTGTAATTTATTTGAAAATTAACCATTGTAGAGATCTGTCTCATTCTGTAACTAAGATTTTGTATGGACTGTTTTGACGCCGCGGTCATACATTAGGTACATTTTAGTTCTGTTATAATTAGGTGTTGCCGCACTAGTTTTAAATAGTTATTAACAAATACGTATTATAATATAATATGTAGGTACCTTGATATTGCAATGGATTACTTTTCTTAAAATTATAGTTTCTATTATTCGTAGTAAGTACATTTGTAAAAATTATTTTTTAAATATCTATTTACTAATAATTGATTCGCGTTTGTATCAGTAGAATAGTAAATTTGTAGGTACATAAAATAAAAAAAGAGATATATATTATTATTTTTTTCTAAAATAATATAGTTTGCATAACGTAGAATGACTTAAGTACTTACTGTTAAGATTTCGAAACGTCATGGTTAAATCTGTTACAATTATTTTTTTCTAATATGTAACAACCGCGAAAGAATTACAAGTGATTAAACTATCAAACAGAAGCGAGTATTAACAGTGCATAGCAAAAATAATAAGTCAATCGCATTGATCCAAGAACTCCACGATAAACTAAGTTTAAATCTACCTGTTGATTCTTCAGCAACTTTCCGAATATCCATCTACCACTTGCGGGATACTTTGGAAATCGCTGCGGGCTTTTTCCTCGTCGAGTGATGAAATTTCACAAACTCGATGAAAGAATTTCAACTGAATGGTAAGTTCAAAGAAAGTACTCCGATTGGGGAGAAGGAGGCGAATTTCAAGAGACTCACATTTTGCGAGAATGATTCAGCGGTATTGATTTTTTGACGTTGCTTCCACGTAATATTTTAACGAAGATATGTAGTTAGGTACTCGTAATAGATTGGAGTAAAGAATCACGTAGACCAATACCTATCACTTTGCACTTATTTCTCAACCTAGGGGTAGAATTCCGGAAAGTACTTTCTTATTGGAGTTTTCTTCAAATCCGTTTAACAGTATACCTACGAAATCAATTATAAAATCCTTAGACACTTTTGACCCCTCATTACTCAAAAACTATTTCATTCAAAATAAAATACGCGAGTAAAATCCGTTCGTAGTTGTTTCATTCCAATATATATTTCATTCAATCTACCGTTTGTGTATAATAAGCGCAGACTCAAAACGGCTTACATTTTATTCATCAACTTCTCAAATTCTGACATTACTTTTATCAAAGAGAAATACTGTGAACATTTCTATTCATTGGGTACCAGGGCTCAAAGTCGAAAGCCACCTTTATAATTAAAGTAACCACATGAAACGTGTGACGCTTTCATTTAATTACCTTCGAATAAACGTGACGTGCCTTTGAGAATCGTCAATGAGTTTGCTTCTTGTAAAAGGATATTGTTCATTATTACGAAATGATGGCTTCATTATTTTTAACCAAATGATGTCCAATTCTGGATATGTTAGTCATTAAAGTTCACAACATCCACTTATGAGCAGATACCAGCGAGTCTCTCCAGGTCATATGGATACTAATGCTTCTTTCTCGAAAGATAGCATATTATCTGTCACCAACAGCCATTCACTTTACGTGCAATGTACCTACCTCATCCCTAGTCGTATAAGTACAGTTTTCAGATCTTTGTCAGTCCAGCTGTAGAATTTCTTAGATCACCGAAGGAATTTCTAAATTTTAAATCTTAGTCTCAAAAACACATTAACAGACAGACAGAGTTAGTCTCAAAGTAACTCTGTCTGTCTGTCTGTCTGTTACGCTTTCACGCTGAAACTACTGGACCGATTTAAATGAAATTTGGTACAATGAAAGTCTGGATGCTGAGAAAGGACATAGGCTACTTTTTAACCGACTGCAATAAAGGAGGAGTTCTACGGACGAAGTCGCGGGCAGAAGCTAGTTTGTATATAAGTATTTTCAATGTAAACCATCTAAATCTTCATTGGAATAAAGCAACTGTAACTGACTGGCGATAGTCGAACGTGACGAAGCCTGGCCGGTCACTAGTAACTAATAAATGGTGTAATTAACCAGACTTTGTTTTACGTATTTATATAACTTCTTCAATGATATTAACATTGTTGCCCTTCTCAAAACAGCGTAACAGTAAACTAAAAGTGCCGTTAGAAAACGCAAATATCGTCGCCGATTTTGATATCTATTTGGGAGCAAGAAGCGAGACCTTTGGGACATAATAAATAGATTCTTCCACGATATACTTCCATTGTCGTTTTGTACCGAATACGACCTTTCACAATTGATTCCTTTACCATTTATCTCCTATTGGTCTTTTGTTATGTATAGACATCATTCGCCCCAAAAAATGGAACATTAGTCTTACTTTTCTTATTAAGAACGGTACTTATTTTATTTTATTTATATAGATACAGAATTAAGTAATAATATGTAGTAGTGGGAACAACATTTGTTATTTATTTACGCAAAAACTAGTACGAAAGTAGAAATAAGGATACAAAATTAGCTACATGATGCTTAGACATAATATTACAACGTTAATTAAGTTTAAAAGGTAAATTTGAATGAAATGTGAATAGGAACCGCAAAATGTTAAATACGAGTACATTTCTTCAAAAAAATTAGAGGGGAAAATGTAATGATTCATCGCTTTTTCAATACCGGCCTAACAAGAGCAGGTGTGGGCTAGGTTTAATTTATCTCGCCTAATCCGTATCCAATTAACGTTTTTAGTAATTACGTACCTTCGCAATTTTATTTATTGTCGATATTCATCATTACATGAAAAAATCCGTCATTAATTATTTGTCAAATTTTAGACTGCACGTGAAGATTGTAGTCTCCAAAAATGGCGCTTAAGTGGCTAATTGTTAGTTAGCATAATAATATTTAACCAGTTGTTACCATCGATAAAATTTTAGCTACACAAAATATTTTTCTGTCCTCCGGCCAGGAAGCGCCAACTTTGTGCCCGCTTCGCTAAATGAAATTTTCGCTTTCTGGCTTCGTTGAACGGAAAAATAGTATACTGACCTCGGCCATTAAAATAAAAAAGCCTCAGATCACATTTTTGTCAACCTCGGCTTCGCCTCGGACGACAATTACATGTGTTCTGGAACATTTTTTATTTTACTGGCCTTGGTGCGTAATGTACTATTGTATTAACTCCATAGATATTTAAGTCGTCACGTTAATTTAGATTCACGTGACACATTTCGAATTTATAAATTAGCATATCGTATTAAGCGGTAATGTCAATTAACCACTTTAGATAAAAAAGCACCATTACTATTCAAACACAAATCAGAATATAATGTGAACAGATTGAAGCCTTATCTACAATGGCGCCAGGCAAATAAGCTGATACTAAAAATAAACTTTTCCCATACTAGCGGTCCGCCCCGTCTTCGCATGGATCCCTAATATTGCAAAATTTAATATTATTATAACCTATGTAATGTCACCTCACAAATAGTGTAACTTCCCAAAAGTGAAAGAATTTTTCGTTGTTTTTTTTTGTCGTTTAGGAGCTTATTCAATAAAACAAACCTTTACTTTTTACTATATTACTCGTACTAGCGACCCGCCCCGGCTTTACACTATATCTGTGCTATAAACCTTCCTCTTGTATCACTCTATCTATTAAAGAAAACCGCATCAAAATCCGTTGCGTAGTTTTTAACATAGAAATATAGGGACAGAAAAAGCGTCTTTGTTTTATACTATGTAGTGATTATTGGTATAGATTTATTAGTATAGATAAAAACAAACAAACCTTTCCTCTTTAATATATTACTAGAAACACAGTGACTACTGGACAGTAAAGTTTGCATAATTTGAATGAAGAATAAACATCTCACATTTATTTCCTTTAGCTGGAAGCTGGAAGAAGTGACAGTGTAGACTGATCTGCATAAAAGGATTACTAGCATGAACCCGCTCTCATTCAGAAATTACGTAATTTACAACGTGACACCCTGTTCATTTGAATAATCCCGCACCTCTTGTGACAAAGGCTGGAGACGTTTGAATACCACTATATTTACTATAGTATATTTATGTCTATTGTTGATGGTAAACATTTTCCTGTCAATGAAGTTTGTCGAATATAATTGGATACCTACTTGAAAAGTAAAAAAAAAGGTTTTTAATGTACAGCCTTAAGTATGTTTAAGATATAGAAAATATATTCCTTAATTTCCAAAGCTGAGAGAAATTGAAACATTTCTGAATTGGATATTAGTAACAATTAATATAATAATTGCATTGCTTTTAAATTCATGTGCTAGGACATAAAATCATAAAGAAAACTGCTGATTGGGTCTGATATTTAAAAGACAGGTAAGAAAACAAGATTGAAATTATTATTTTTTTCGAACTGAATACACATTTGGCGCATTTGGCCAGCTAATGGGCCTTTACTGCAAAACCGGACGGGTGGCGAGCCTCCTGAGAGGATAGGCTTTCAAGCATTTAGCTTGGGTTTTTAGAAGCGTACTAATCTTGGGCTTATAGGACGCTCTCAAAGCGTGAGCGGACACACTTTCGGCCTTTTTTAAAGTTTTACCCAAAACGGGTCGCTCAGTCAACAGGCTGTATCTCATGAACTGTAATAGTTAGTCAGTTGAAATTATCACAGATGATGTAAGTATTTCTGTTGCCGCTATAGTTATCTGTATGAAATTACCTAGATATATTGCATTATCAACGTTATCATTTATTGACAGCAAATTTGATAACATTGTATCGTTCACGCATTATTACATAGTACATCAACGAAATTAAAAAGTAACCTCAAAAAATTAATTTCTTAAAATATGAAAACGTTCGGACGTGTTTGGTCAAAATTTGAAAGCACGAGAAGAGACGGTGAGGTTCTCAAATTACGGATACAAGATTTACCCAATGATCGAATAGAAGACTGTCTTGATATATTTGAGAAATATTTTGATAAAGAAGAAACATTTAGTAAAGCTGTAGGTAAGGAAATGAAATTACAACAGGTTAGTCGGCAGCCATGCTGTAATCCATTTTTTAAAAACTTGTATGTGAAAGGAAGGCATGCTTTAAGTCCCGTACCTAGTCTAGATTGTGTTTTTTAAGTGTAGTTATCACTTTGGGCATTTACTT
The DNA here is from genome assembly GCA_038024825.1 of Polylopha cassiicola. Lineage (NCBI taxonomy): Eukaryota > Metazoa > Arthropoda > Insecta > Lepidoptera > Tortricidae > Polylopha > Polylopha cassiicola. The sequence continues at coordinate 3,946,094 of CP149054.1, read as the reverse complement.
ATTTCAAGGGAGTAAGTATAACATTCATTATAGCACAGGAATTAACAAACTCACTTTTTGCATTAATAATATTTGTAAGGATTACAATCGGGGAATACAAGGAGTATTCCTATATTCAAGCGATATCTATTTTAAAATTAAACATCGTTAATTGCTTTCAGGGGTAGCGCAAAATCCGGAATCATTACAAGAAAGCCGGGAAATGATGGCTGAAATGATAAATGATCCTGATTATCATTGTGTTATTTGCTGCGAGGATATTGAGGAGGGTAATTTTGGACAAATCGCTGGAATATCTGTGATGGCTTTAACTTCTACTTCTAGTCTATTTTCTGACGTCGAGGTGCTTAAAACACTTAAAAAAGAAGTATAACGACACAAACATAATCTATATCTATACTAATATAATAAAGAGGAAAGGTTTGTTTGTTTAATTGGATTGGCTCCAAACGACTGGACCGATTTCAAAAATTCTTTCACTGTTGGGAAGCTACACTATTTCTGAGTGAGATAGGCTATAAAAAAAGGGATCCGTTGGAAGCCGGGTCGGACAGCTAGTATTATATAAAAAAGAGAAGCTCACTTATTGACTGACATAATATCAACGCAGAGCCTAAACTTGAGGTTTAGAAACTTTTTCTTTTATGAAGTAGGATCGATGATCACTATGAAAAAAACTTCACCCCCTAAGGGGGTAAAACGGGGGAGCTTATCGTTCGCGGACGAAGTCGCGGGCATATCTACAAATTCTAACCACAAGATTTCATTTTCTTTTTTTTAATGAAGCTTACCATATTTATCACAACACATATTTTAGGCGTACCACGTATCTTGAGACATTGAAAAGCACTGTTGACAAGTAATTTTTAAATGATTATAAATTTGTTAGTTACTACTTAAAAGTAGTTTCTGGTAAATTAATCCTAATTTAGTGCACAGGTTTATTGTTTATTATCCCTAGCCTGCTACAAAAGAAATGGATAAATTGACTACAATTTTAAAAGGACTATATGAGTTGTATGATCCCTTAAAGGAGCTACAACTGCCCAACATGTACGACGGAAGAGGAATAATTGTTCATCCCGACTATAGAAAGTTGGGTATTGCTAGTGAATTCATAAAAATGCGGTAGGTTAATTGTATTATATAGAAAACATCAAATTGTCACAAAATATTCATTCTAAAATAGGTATTCCAACTGTACTATACTAACTTAAAAAATATTTACCTAATAACTTCTAATTAGCAATAGGAACAGCGTATTCATTTTTAACAGTTTCTCAACCTCAATAATTAAGACATTACGAATTAATCAATATTATTTGTAGAAAGATCATCTTTTCGTATTCCGTTCCCGCGTCTTCTAACGTTCCAGCCAGATGCTTGTCGCTGATTGGTCACTCTTGCTCTTCTGCCATTGGTCAAATGTGACAACCAATCATAGATCAGCGCGAATGTTGCCATTCACAACTTAAACTTACCACTATTTGTAGTGGTACATAAAGTTGAATACTTTTAAAAAATCATGACTTTAATAATATCTGAATTTCAACAGACGTAAAGTATGCAAGGAGCATAAAGTACCTGCAACCGGAGCCTGGATGACGTCAACTGGTTCACAGAAAGCAGCCGAAAAAGATAGCTGGGTAACAGTCTGCGATGTGAAATATGAAGATTTGGAAAAGAAATTCGACGTGACCTTCACAGACGTACCTTCTACTTGCAAATTTATGGTTGCTAGAGTTGATGTTTAGGGCGTACTTACAAAAAAAAAGCTGTAACCACTGACAGTATAATTATTATGGATTTGTGTAATAATGCTGTATGCTTAATAAAAGAGAAAAGAACTTATTTTGTGTATTATATTAATGTGACATAGTTATTAATAAGTACATGGTGTTTGTCTGTACAGCGTTCCGCTTTACGCACTAAAGATAGGTTAATAAACAATACTACCTAGGTTGCTCCGTGAAGCCTGTGGAGACACCATGAAGATCCCGTGGTTCTAGGTGGAGATAGCAATTTGACGCATAAACTCTAGTTCAATAAGGATTAAGTTCGTACGGAAAATGAGTTAATCACTAATGCCGACTTTATATATTTGGTTAATGACATTACGTCCGCAGTTTTTATGAGTTCCTTGGTCGTTATCTTGTTTTGTTATAAAGATATCGTTTTGTTTCATTGCATTACTTAAGAGTGAAAGCCTAAGGCGAACAGTTTTCTGTAATTAAAAAATAGAAATGAACAGCTCTAATCGTTTTTGGGTTAGATTCGAGGGTAAGAAAAGTGATGGTACGGTTGTGAAATTACGGATACAAGATTTACCTAAGGAACGGTTTGAAGATGGTATAGATTTATTTATGAAGTACTTCTATGCGGGCGAAGCTATGACCAAAGCGGCAGGTAATTTATTTTTTAGCTAGTCTTGATAAAGTGGGGATTTACTTTATTTTTTGTCTTTACAGTATTTGAAGTGGAGTCTTATTACAAACGTTAAACGGATTGCTGAATTTTCGAAAATTTCATAGTTCCCTTATTTGTATCAAACTTTACAAGATTAATAGTTAAAATGCTCAAATTAGATCTGCTATAATTGTTTTTATTCTAATATCTAATAACAGAAAAATCATTAGAAATGATAAGTCCTGTTTATTCATGAATAAATTGCAATATTATAGGAATAGCAAATAATCCTGAAGCTATGAAAGAATCCCGGGAGATGTCCGCCACAATGCATAATGACCCTGACAGTCATTGCGTCATTTGTTGCGAAGATACCGAGGAAGATGATTTCGGTGACATCATTGGAATATCTATGATGACTGTAGTGCGACCAGGAGCAGATACAATCTCCGACGTCAAAGTACTAGATTATTCTAATTGTACATTTAAATTTAAATCAAATTTAATACAATTAAAGTATGTCTTTTTTAGACTATAACTCAAGAATGGAAAACTCTAGGTTTGATGTTCGAAGAGATTTGTCAACGTTACGATCCAATAAAGGAGCTGAATCTATCAAGTGTCTATGACGATAGAGGCATTGTAGTTCATCCAGAATATCGGGGACTTGGTATTGGGAGAGAATTCATCAAATTGAGGTATGTATTGAAGTATAATTTTAGATATAGTGAATATAATTGGTACGTTGTCGTAAAGGTAGTGATAGGCTCGCAGTCTATGATGAATAGTCGTAAAAATAAGATGACATCGACATGACAAGATGTCGATTCTACAATTTATCATAGGCTTACAGAAAGCGCGAAATCACTATTGAAGTCCTTTTATTATTTTCAGACGTATAATATGTAAGGAGCATAAAGTGCCAGCGACGGCAGCCTGTTATACTTCTGCTGTAACACAAAAATTAGCTGAGAATGATAATTGGGAAACTGTCTCCGAAGTGAAATATGCGGAGCTGGAAGAAAAATTTGGAGTGAAGTTTACAGATGTACCTGAAACTTGTAAACTGATGATTGCTAGAATTGATATTTGAGGACCTTATTTTAACTATAAATAATAACACTCTATAGTCTATATTGTTTCAATGTAACGTTGCTTGGAGTTCCTCAAGGTTGTATTCTATCCCTTCTACTTTTCAATATTTCCAAGAATATGGAATATGGAAATATTCAAGACTACACTTTTTAATATTTTTAGGACTAGTCAGAAAACAAAGAAGTAAATAAAGTGGCAACTTATTGTCAATTTTGAATTTTGTAATATTATTATCGTACATTGATAAACTGATGATTGTTAAAATTGATAATGGAAGAAAATAAAATATTACGAGTAACGATTTGTTTTATGTTTATTACCTATCTATCCTATTACGCGTGCCCCAACGTTTGAAATACAATAACTTATCGCCCAATCATATGATAGAATATTTATCATAATGATATATTTAGTATTATCTATTTCTATGGTCACGTTTCCTTATAAATGTGATAACATTGTAAAAATACGCATTGTATTGGAAATTCGTAAAAGTGATAACTGGCATAGATTTATTTGTATTTGATTTAATAAGGATATAGCTAATAAAAATGAGTAGTTCTAGCCGTGTTTGGAGCAGATTCGAGAGTAAAAGAAGTGATGGTACTGTTGTAAAATTACGAATTCAGGATCTGCCTCGAGAAAGATTTGAAGATGGTTTAGTTTTTTTCGGAAAATACTTTTTCAAGGGTGAATCTATGAGCAAAGCTGCGGGTAATATTATTTTGTTTATCTTTATGTATGACATTGTAATCAGTTTATGTTACTTTTAGGGAATGCAAATCTCGCGAGATTGGGCTCAAGCGAGATCTCGCGAGTTTATGAAAATCAATCTCGCGAGATCTCGGCAATTTCGAGATCTCGCGAGATTAATATTTTGTGTTTGTTTTTTTCAAGAAATAACAATATTTGAATAAAAGAGGAAAATAATAATAATAGCTTTAAGTATGTATTATAAAAACATTTATTTTCACGATTTTTTTCAAGATTTTTTTATGCATTCAAAATAGATTGACGTAACTATCCAAATTTTTTAAATTAACTTTTAAGTAGTATACTTTTACGCTTTTACGTATTTATCTATCAAATAACAATAAAATAAATTATATCAAACAAAACTTCAGTTGACTATTAAACTGAGATATTATTATTAACAATGAAATAACAAACTATATCTACTCAGTACAGTAGAACATCGAGAATTACAGATTAATAATTAACAAAATATACCAATCAAATGAAATATTTGTTCAATTAAAATCACAATACACTATATTATGATTTAAAAATTACTGTCGCGCTTCGAATAAGACGTTTTTATACTCCAGTACAATCTCGTTAATCTCGCGAGATCTCGCCCATTTTTGGACCGAGATCAATCTCGCTTAAAAACGCCGAGATCTCGCGAAAACGAGATCTCGCGAGAACGAGATTGCATTCCCTAGTTACTTTACTTATATTTTAGAATTAAACATACCTAGTTCTTAACTCACTAAGACATAAATAGCTAAGTAAAGGTACAGGTAGGTACACTTACGGTCAGCATAAGATCCGAGATATCTGAAGTCAGATAATTTACCTCACCTAAAATGCACATACCTACCAGGTATGTGCATTTTAGGTGAGGTCAGATGTCAATGAGAGTGACTGTACATTTAAATAAAATGCTTAATATAGAAAGGGCATAAGATTATTAATATTTAAAATATCGATACCTTTGGGTTCAATTGGCGTAAAAGCCAAATTGCCACTTTTCAGGAGAGCCAAAAAACTGTTTTTGAAATCTTATTTTTCGTATAAAATTGTAAATATAAACCATATAAAAAAGTTATATATACAAAATATGCTTGAATTTTCGGCATGAAGGTAAATAAATTATCAATATTAATCAGCCTCCTTCGGTTTAGGAAATAGCTTGGAGTTACGCCCAAGATATTTGCTCGATATGGTAATTACGTCTATGAAATATCATTAACTAAGAATGGATCTGTGACGTATCACCCATTTTAATAAATGTGCGTTAGTAATTCTTGCCGTAATACACAGTAGTTTGAAAGTACTAGGTGTATTAACCATGCAAATATTTTATTTTTGCCAATAATATCTAATAATCACCTTAAAAATCATAATATATGTGTTCTAATTAATGAAATAATATAAAGAAAAGTTGGCACAATTTATTTTCCTAAGATTTTATCTGTATTAAGGTCCAGTAGTTAAATTTTCAGCTTGTATTATTTTATTTAGTAAAGCAAATATTAAATATTTAGTTATTTTTATTATTATCCAGCATTATATTATCTTTTTCCATAAAAAATGTCTATATTAACAAAAGAATAATATTATAAATAATGTTGTCATGCAATTATTTGTTATTCGTCTTTGAATTAGACAAAAAAACATACAAAAACAAACAAAATAAAAATCTATAATGACTAGGGTATACCTGGAGAAGATGAAAGCAATAGTGATTTAAAAACTTACTACTTACTTACATTATCTACTTAAATCACCATTGTATTCATCTTCTTCAATTAGCCCCTGTGATATTATTTCGGAATGGTACCATTTTTCCAGAGACATTTAAAATATTTATGTCGCTTCAAAAATTGGCAGTTGGTAAAAACATGATCTTTTCATACGCATTTCTGTTTTATCGGTCGCCAATTCATTTGTCCTCGATAGTTTTTCCAATGCGTTTTCTATTTCTTAACAGCTTTTTTTAAGAAAAAGAATGTTAGTGTGTTTGTTTGTGCATCTTTTTCATTTCTCTGTGACGAAGTAACGGTATTCTCATTGATTTCTATTTGATACTGAGTATTAATAGTACTTACGCAGATATCACCAGGTACTAAGGTGTGGATATGGATTCAGGAGTGAGATTTTTTTTTATTCAAGTCATGTTCTTATTTATGTAAGTAGGTATGTGCAGATTTTTGTCAGATAAAATGGTTATTTTATTTGTGTTAACTTTTGCAGTACTTGATTTTTTTGAAATCTTTGTATCGCCACCAAAACATAGATGCAACAAAAGAAACAAAAACATTATTATAATAATTTTCCTTGATTTAATCCGACATTACTGTGCGAATCTTTTTTAACTTATTAGGCGAAGTTTCTATTTTCTCGTTGACATGTTGTTTCTTCAAGAACTGAATTAAAATAAATAAAATGGGGTGACACCAAAATATTAAAAGAAAATTAAATTCTGTTTCAAGTCGCTAATACAGTGTTCTCTGTTTCATATTATAATTTTTTACACTTACCTATTAAGTTTAAAATATTGATGTAAAATCCACCACCTTTTATAGTGAATCCTTAAAATATAGCTGTAAATGCAAGATTTTTTTGTTGGAAAACTTGTTATGGACGTAAAAGCCACACAATTATCAGGTAGGCAGCGTAAGAAACTTAAACTTTTTCAAAATTTATTGGCGTAAAAGCCGTTAAGGTAAAATTATGGTTTATACGTCAATATACTTCACTAATAGTGAACTTACGCCGTCCGACTAGACGTAACAATAATAATATGGTATCAAATACTGTGACGTATAAACCCTCAATGGCTGCACTAGCTTTTACAGTAGTTAATAAAAACTAAAAAGGCAATTACGGCTGACATAATTTAAGAAATTTACGTGCTTGTCTGATACATCCAACATTTTTAATTTTTTATAACATTTTGTGTGAAAAAGTTGGGTAGTAAAAGCCATAAAATTGCGAATTTCGTTGATCCTTATATACAGATCGATAGAGCTCAAAATTCTGAGAAAAACTGTATATTTAACTAATTTTGGCCAAAATGGCTTTTACGCCAATTGAACCCAAAGGTATCGATATACTAAGCACTTATTATTGGTAAAAAAATACTTTTAGGAATAGCAAACAATCCTGAAGCTCTTGAAGAATCTCGGTTGATGATGACCGGAATGCTTAATGATCCTGACAGTCATTACGTGGTTTGTTGCGAAGATACTGGGGAAGACAGTTTTGGTGAAATCGCCGGAATGTCTGCAATGGCTATTACTCGACCAGGGGGTGTAGATCTATTTGCTGATACCAAAGTAAGTTAACAAACTAATGTATTTTTTTGTTATTGTCTAAATCTCAGGATCTTCGACGGTGAGATGAAATTAAACTACAAGAAGATCCGGCTCGAAGGACCAGGTGGAAAAACAAGCAAGTATACGAGTATTAAGTACTTCTTGCAGTTTAATTTCATCTGACCCTCGAAGACCCTGTGATTTATACAGTTTTTTATGAGTATATAAGTAACTAAAGTGTTTACAAATTTTAGCCAAAAACTGAAGAGTCAAAGAAACTATTTATGATTTTACATGAGACATCTAAACGTTACGATCCATTAAAGGAATTAAATTTATCAAGTATCTACGACGGCAGAGGGATCATAGTCCATCCGGAATATAGAAAGCTTGGGATTGCTAGTGAATTTGTAAAAATGAGGTACTCTTTCTTTTATTATTATAATATTTGGAAAACGGGCACATAACTTCGAGGCGCCATCGACTGCAAGGACCAATTGAATGATTAGTCATTCTTTTCCTTAAACAAAAAACATAAAATAGGTCCGTTTCTAGACAGAATACATAATAATATTAATTCTAAGTAAATAGAACTAGAATGATTGCTTTTAAGGAAGCTAAAAGTATTGATCAATGTTATTATTGGAATGAAACAACTTTAAACGGATTTTACTCGCGTATTTTATTTTATTTGCGGACGTTTCATAGCCTTTGCAGATTGCATAATCGTAGCACGACCGAGCTGACATTAGTCTAATGCTAAAGTGAAAAATAAAATAGGTTGATTTCTAGAAAGAATACATATTATGAATTCTAAGTAAATAGAACTAGACTGATTCCTTTTAAAGAAGCTAAAAGTATAGATCAATGCTATTATTTTCAGACGAGCAGTATGTAAGGAGCATAACGTGCCAGCGACGGCAGCCTGGATGACTTCTGTTGGATCCCAAAAGGCAGCTGAAAAAGATGATTGGGAAACTGTCTGCGAAGTGAAATATGCAGAGCTGGAAGAAAAATGTGGAGTGAAGTTTACAGATGTACCAGAAACTTGTAAACTGATGATTGCTAGAATTGATATTTGACGACATTGTTTTAATTATAAATAATAACACTTTACTTATAGTCTATATTGTTTCATTGTGGACCCTGACGTTGCTGGTATATGTGGAGTTCCTCAAGGTTGCATTCTATCCCCTATACTTTTCAATGTTTCCAAGACTAGTATGAAAACAAAAATATTATTATGATTAATAAGTAGATATTTGTTTACAATTATAAATTATTATTATTTATGTATCTGAGACTTGTAAAGTGACCATTGTTAGAATAGATATTGAAAACGAAGTCAAATATAACCAACAGTTTGTTTTATTATTCTTAGGTGTTCTGTTGGTAGTGTTCTGATTAATGTACTTTGCTCATTGAAGAATTTCAAATATTACGTCACTCCTTTTATGTGACGGAAAGTTTATCTAAATGATACAATTAAGTATTATCTGTTTTCATGGTCACACTTAAATCATCCTTATAAATGAGAGAACATTGTGCAGAATACACATTGTATCAGTATAACGTGGAAGTGTTATTTAGCATAGATTATTTTTGATGTCATTTTATTAGGAAATAGCTTAAAATGATGAGTGGTTCTTACCGTGTTTGGAGCAGATTCGAGAGTAAAAGAAGTGACGGTACTGTTGTAAAGCTTCGAATCCAAGATCTGCCCCGAGAAAGAATTGAAGATAGTTTAGATTTTTACTGTAAATACTTCTTCATGGGTGAATCTATGTGCAAAGCAGCGGGTAATATTATTTTGTTTATTTTAATTTATGAAGTTATTATCAACTAATTTATGATTTTAGGTTCAGTGGATCCTAGTTTATTTTAGTATTGACAACATAGTTCTTAATCATCAGTCATAATTATTTTATTTTGTTTCTACAAATATGTACAACAGAACAAATTAAAACTACTGCAGGCTAAAATACGTCTTCGAATACATAGAGTGACAAAAATAATATTAATCATCAGTTTTTTTTGCAAGAAGAAGAAGTAAATAGAAAAATCTTTTTTAGGTTTGGAAAACAATCCTGAAGCTGTTAAAGAATCACGGTTGATGATAACCAGAACGCTTAATGATCCTGACAGTCATTATGTCATTTGTTGTGAAGATACTGAGGAAGAAAGTTTTGGTGACTTCGTGGCGATGTCTGGAATGGTCATCATACGACCAGGAGAAAATCTATTCGCCAAAGAAAAAGTACTTACCAAACTGCTTTATTTTTGTTTTCTACTGGTAAAGTAAAGAAGTGATGTGTAACTTTAGTTTTTATAAATTTTAGCCAAAAACTGAAGAATCGAAGAAACTATTTATGATTTTAAATGAGATTTCTCAACGTTACGATCCATTGAAGGAATTAAATCTATCTAGTATCTACGATGGCAGGGGACTCATAGTCCATCCGGAATACAGGAAGCTTGGGATTGCTAACGAATGTATAAAATTAAGGTACTTTTTTATCACCATATTCTCTAGAGAGCATACCTGAACTGTTATTCAGTGCAATTTTGACAAAATCCATGGCTTTGTTTAAAGAGCTGTGTAAAATTTCTATTGAGCTTGGTGACCACCTTCTTTAGGAATTAAAGTATCATTTCTTAAAGAAATCCTTAAAGAGGCGAGAAATAAAAAAATACTCGTTATCCTCTTTTTTTTGATACCCCACTCGAGTACATTTGTAGTCATTTATTTTTCCATCTCCTCTTTCGTTCCTCGTAATTATTAAACCACTGTGCCGATTTTCATCAAAACTAGCTAAGAACACTACTCATCATCTAACATATTAACCTTTCAAACAAAAAAAAACAGAATCAAACTCCGTTCACGCGTTAGGGAGCTATGATGCCACAGACAGACACACACACAGACAGAAAGACAGACACGTCAAACTTATAACACCACTTCGTTTTTGCGTCGGGGGTTAAAAAATAATAATCTTAATTTCACAAAGTACTACCTACTACTTCTTATAGTATCGAGCATTTTTGCCTCTGAGTTAAGTCTCATTCAAAAGCCTTTACAACGATCTGTCCCACCGCTCGCATTCAGTGGACTCTGGACTATCGAATTCTAAGTAAATATTATATAGTCAGAATAACACTTTTTATAGAGGCGAGAAGATAAACATTAATGATATTCATTTTAGACGAGAAGTGTGTAAGGAGCACAACGTACCTGCGACAGCAGCCTGGATATCTACAGTTGGATCCCAGAAGGCAGCTGAAAAAAATAAATGGGAAACTCTTTGCGAAGTGAAATATGCAGAGCTAGAAGAAAAATGTGGAGTGAAGTTTACAGATGTACCTGAAACTTGTAAACTGATGATTGCTAGAATTGATATTTGAGAACTGATATTTTAAGTATAAGGAATAATGTTTTAAAATTAACATTGTTTTATTATTGACCTTAACGTTGATTGTATGCTTGGAGTTCCTCAAGGTTGTATACTATCCCCTATACTTTTTAAAATTTCCAAGATTAATAATTACTGAATTATAATCTGTATAATTACTGAATTAAATTTTTGTACCTATTTACATAAACTTTTATAAAGGTCCTTCTCGGTACAGCCATTTAAAAAATAATATATATAAAGATACCTAGATCAATACCAAGTCCATTTTAACTTTCATGTGATCTCTAATCTAAACATAATATGAATTATTAGGAATTTAGATTAGATTATATAAGATTAATTGAATTTTTACTATTTCGTACAATATAATTACCTACAAAATTTTATGTCAAGTTACACGTACTCGTCAATCATAATTAACGTTTCATTGAGACATGAATTTTTGTTGACTATAAATATTCTTAATCAAAGTTGACTTAAATTCAGTAGCTAGATTTAATTTCCTCCAAAGTTTGATTTTTGTAATTCATTTGCATTATTATTTTAAAAATACTGAACTTCTACTATGAAATATTACAAAAGATAAGATAAATTATCATTATCAAGTAGTATAGAAAAATATGATAATGATTATTATAAACAGTCACTCATCCACATAATATAGCCGGGTAACGAATTACGAATTAAAAATGCAAGAATCTTGTAGAGTGTGGTCAAGATTTGAAGGCAAGAGATGTGACGGTAGTGTTGTAAAACTGCGAATTCAAGATCTACCCAAAGATCGATATGCTGATGGCGTAGAATTCTGGGAGAAATATTTTTGTCAAGATGAATCAATAAGTAAAGCAGCTGGTAAGTTAATCCTTATCAAGAAATTGAGAATAAGTCGTTGCCTAACGAGAATGTTTCTCATATAAAATCGAAATGTTTGTCATTACTTGCGGCGTTTCTTTTAAGTAATGATGGTCTTTCCGAAGCGCTAGTAACGCCCATTTATTTGATTTGTATTGTAAAATAGTTAATTGGTACGTAGAATGAAACAAATATTTCACATTTGAAAACAGGGTAGTAGTTAAATTTTGTAATTTATAAAATAAGGTAGTTTGCATTATGTAAAAAATACTTTAGCTTTAGACTATTCAATCCGTTATAGTTGTTACATTACCAGCGCCTTACATAGTTTCTTGGTTATTCGAAACTTGCATCATTGGTCTTTTCAGAGAAGTTGACCGTTGGTTTGTTCATTTAGCGCTGCCATCTACAACGTCTCCCAATTAACTGATTATTCATAGACCTTGCAATCTATTCTTTTTAGTCTAATGATGTTTTGGTTGATTATGCCACAAAGTCATATTGTGTATATTTCTGCAAATATTTGTGCATTAAGTTTATTTTTTGGTAATCTTGTTTTCTCGTTACCTCAGGAATGCCACTAAATCCTGAAGCCTTGCAAGAGAGTCGCGAAATGAGGGCCGCTTTACACAATGATCCAGATTACCATTGCGTGGTCTGTTGCGAAGATGTCGAGGATGGAGTTATGGGTAATATAGCTGGGATGTCCGCTATGTCTTTGACTGTACCAGACTCCAACCCATTTGCAGATATCAAGGTATTCAAGATGGTTATGAATGTTATGATCGAAGTCAAAATTTTGTCCAAACATTTTTCTTTGTAAGCATGGTTCGGTATTCCAGCTAGACATATTGATACTGAATTTCTCTAGCGAGAAGGTGTAGTCATGGGTTTATTCTTCAAAGTATTGAATATGATTATAGCCTCGGTATTAAAGATTGAATTGCGTTAAAAAGTTGTCTTATCTGTTTGTCATATTTCAGTTAAAAACGAAAGAAATGGAAACAATGTTTCTGATCTTTGAAGAGTTATACAAACATTATGATCCTATTAAAGAACTGAAGCTATCCAGTATATTTGACGGCAGAGGAATTATTGTTCATCCAAATTACAGAAAACTTGGTATTGCTAGTGAATTTGTCAAAATGAGGTAAAGTAATTATTTAATAATTAATAAATGTACGAGCACTTGTAAATTGTAGATCTATCATCGAAAGAGATCACATTTGGTCTTTGAGTTCTAGATATGCATGTACAGTACGATGCCAGGTTGTTTTTTAAATGTATAATTATTGATTTGGGACAATACCTGTCCTGTGACTCAAATGTTGTAAAACTACGGGGTTAGGTGTCTCTGACGCTTATCTATACTCTATACTAATATTATAAAGAGGAAAGGTTTGTTTGTATGTTTGTTTGTTTGTTTAGATTGAATAGGCTCCAGAACGGTTGGTTCAAAAATTCTTTCACTGTTGGGAAACTACACTATTCCCGAGTGACATAGACTATAGAAAAAATATGATCCGTGCGAAGCCGGAGCGGTCAGCTAGTTGTATATAATGCCAATGTTGTAAAGAAACTAATGACGCCTAATGCTATTTTTATTTATATCTTCACAGACGATTAGTATGCAAAGAGCTGAAGGTTCCTGCAACAGGGGCTTGGATGTCGTCAGCAGGTTCTCAGAGAGCAGCTGATAAAGATAATTGGGAAACAGTATGCGAAGTCAAATATGAAGAATTGGAAGAGAAATTTGGAGTCACTTTCACAGACGTACCTGCCACTTGTAAACTAATGATAGCTAGGATTGACATTTAGTCAAATATTTTATTATTTGTTTTGAGTTGTATCTACTTAACTACTTGGGTTGTATTAAGGCTAGTCTCATCAAATTAAATCAGAATAAATAAAGATTCCATTACATTTTTATTTAATATTTTACTAACACTTATCTGTCACCAATTATTATAACTACTATAAGATAAACAAAGGAAATGAATTAACAGCTATTGACTATTAAAGTCTTATGTCATAGACTATTTGTAATATGACGTAGCAACAGGCAAGCGGCCTACAGCTAATGAAGAATGAATTGTATCTTGTCAGGAACCTGATAACGTTATCTAGTTAAGCAAAGATTAGTTTAGTGTTCATTCCAATTTGCAATTTACAAGGAAGACTACTGAAATATTAAAAATGGTCTCAGAATCACCCGAAAGAGTGTGGTCTAGATTTGAAGTGAAAAAAAAAGATGGCACAACTTTGAAGTTACGAATACAGGAACTACCGGCCAATCGTAAAGAGGACATTTTAGATTTAATGGTAGATTATTTTATGAAAGATGAAGCTGTTAATAAAGCTGTTGGTGAGTACGTTTTGTGATATGATGTACTATTTAAAAAACAAATTACATATTGAACTTAAAGATAATTTTTCACAGAAAGACGTGCGACTTGCACACGCTGTTTCTTTAAAATCTGTCCCATAAATATACCTTCATTGTTTGAATACACAACTGTCAATTATAATATTATGGTATCTGTCAAAAATTAAACAGTATTAGCCAATTTAATCGCGCATTTTTGTATGTTTAGAAGTAGGTAATTAGCGTACATTTTTATTGCAGGAATTATGAATAATCCTGAAGCTCTGAATGAGAGTCGACAATTTTTCACAATCAGCTTGAATAAACCGACATGTCATATAGTTATTTGTTGTGAAGATGATACTTCCTCTGTTAAAAGTATATTAGGTGTGTCCATAATGTTTTTGGCAAGTGACTCGGATTCACCAGATGATATAAAAACAGAAGTAAGTTTAACTGTAATTAAGAATGTCAATAATGATGATAAAATTTTTTTGTTCAACAATTTTTTTTGTTATTATGTTTGGAAAAGTTTTTTAGAGATAGTCAATGTAAATGTAAAACAAATGAATGTAAAAGAAAATCAATAAGTAAAATCCTAATTAAAAATAATAACATTACCTACAGTTGCAGCCGAAAACAAAAGAGTATCGAAAATTGTTTGAAATATTAGAAGATATGTCATCCAACTATGACCCTTTGAAGGAATTAGATTTACACTCCTTTTATGATGGAGGAGGTATTATTATTCATCCAAAATACAGACAACTTGGTATAGCAGCGGAATTCCTGAAAATGAGGTAATAAAACTTTAGCTAAATGATACTTAAAATCCGTTAATAGTTGTTTCATTCCAATGTTTAGCTAAATGACTTTTATTTATTACTTAAATTATTGTTCCTTATAGGTTGGAAATTTCATGAATTACTTTAAACTCACTCTAACATAAATTCTTGTTTAGTGAAATACAAAATGTGTCGCAAAAAATAATGATGCAATGCCTGTAAAAAAAGGTTGAATTATGTGTTTTTCTACAGGAGTTTAGTTTGTAAAGAACACAAGATACCAATGACCGGTGCCTGGATGACATCGTTTGGCTCACAAAAGGTAGCAGAAAAAAATAATTGGGAGACAGTTTGCGAAGTCAGCTTTGAAGATCTGGGAAGAAAGTATGGAGTGACGTTTAAGGACGTACCAGAGACAAGCAAATTTATGATGACAAGAGTGGATTTCTGAGGACCAGATAAAATTATTGCTTTTGTAGTGAAAAGTCAAAAGTGGGAGTTCATCAAAAATAAATATGGTAAAGTTAATGTGAATTGAAAAGGTTTTTTTTCTGCTTCACACTACCTGCCTATTATTTCGTTATAAACATTACATTCTATTAATACTGTTGAATGACAGTTTGAACACATCTCTCGACAAAAATATAAATAAAACGCATTTATTTATTATTAATTAGGTACTTTTATTTAAAAATGTCCCAAAAATGTAAATCATTCAGTGTCTTTTGTAGCAGCAGCTTTAGCTACCATGAGCTTCATAGTTGGTGGTACATCGGTAAAAGTGACTTCGTGTCTTCTCCCCAAATCTTCGTAATTAACCTCGTAGACCGACTCCCAGCCATCCTTTTCAGCTGATTTCTGTGATCCAAAGCTGGTCATCCACGCAGCAGTCAGAGGTACCCCATGTGCTTGACACATTAACCGCCTGTCAAAAAACAATGAGCATAAACTACACTTTAAGGATATGATACATCTTTTGTCTAAACTAATATTATAAAGAGGAAAGGTTTGTTTGTTTGTTTGGATTGAATAGGCTCCAGAACGGCCGGACCGATTTCAAAAATTCTTTCACTGTTGGAAAGCTACACTATTCCCTAGTGACTTAGGCTATAAAAAAAGATGATCCCTGCGAAGCCGGAGCGGACAGCTAGTAATAAATAATATAGTTGCAGGTTAAAAGTCCTGCCGTTGCGAAGATTTGGCATTGCGGCTGTATCGATGCAGTTGCACTTATGTCCTAATAGTGCTAACAAATGCTAGCGTGGTTGCATCTTTCGTTTGATGTGCCCCTTAAATATAGGTATACATATTACACTGGTAGGTAAGAAAATGCTATAAAAATATATCAGGCGTTTGAATATAAATTTTAAGCACAAAACAAAATAATTTTAAGTAAGTACCCAATTTTTATGATTACAATTTTTTTATCTAGATTTTTGCTATCCAGTAGTTTTTGTATCAAATTTGCTATTAAATTAAAATAAATTCTACTAAATAAGTAGGTACCTAGCCAATTTAGAAATTATTAAAAAGTTGAATTGAATGGCTTAAAATAAGAAAGATATAAACTTTCACCAATATTTATTCGAAAGAGGAAAACAAATGAATATCATCTAAAAATTTCATCACTATAAATAAGTATTGATAAGTAGCAACAATAAGATATATACATTCTCTAAGAAAAGAAAAATTGATAATAAAGTTACTCACCTTACTTTAAATAGCTCTTGAGCTATGCCAATTTTTCTATATTGTGGTAAAACCAACATAGCTCTGTCATCATAAAAAGAGTTGACATTCTGTTGCTCCAGAATATCATACATTTGGGATACTTCATGAAAAATTCTATATCGTCTCTTCGTTTCTTCTGATAAGACCTGTTAACACTTAATACATTAATAAATATTAAACTATTTCGCGAACAACAAAATTTAAAATTTTACGGTATTTTACCTCAGATGCTTTTAGCAATGGCCCCCAGTCTCTTCTTTTATTTGTCAAAATAATTAAAGACACTCCCGCAATATTCTGAACATCATTATAGTCATCTGAGCAGCAAATGACGATTCGGTGATTAGGGTCATTGAAGATAGCTTTCAAATACTCCGTGTATTCATTTATTGACTGAGGATTATTGGGAATGCCTGTAGAAAGACGTACCACTAAGGTTAATCATGGATACTTATGTCACTTTAGAACAAAACAAGTTTTATGAATTTTACTCGCGTATACTGGCGATTCAGTGTCTACTCTTGCCTTACTGGCTGTTATTGATGTTTACAGTATTTGATCATCTTCACCTAAGTATGTCAGTTATTTTAACACTAGTTCTGTATATGTATATTTAAGCAGACTGAGTCCAACACTATTTTATACTATCTTCAACTATATTTAAGTTTGATACAATTGTTTTATTCCAATTTTCTAACCGCAATGTAATTAAAAATGAATACTTTGATTTAGAAATTTAATGGCAGATAATCAAATAACTACTTAATGCATTGAAAAAATATGGATTTTGTACCTACGGCATTCAGAACTACCTCGTCCTTTGCAAAATGATTCACCAGTAGATTCAATACTTCCTCCGAATGATCTTTAGGACAGTCCTGTATCCTTAATCTGATTAAATCTCCATCTTGATTAATCTTCTCGATCCTCGACCAAACTTGTTCACTTTTGATACTCATTTGGCGTATACTATATTAGAGATTTGTCAATTTAGGTGAATAAGAAAAGGGACGCGTGCGCACGTTAAGTTTCTTGAAGTGAATGACCCGAGTTTTGACATCGAGTTGCGTGCATGTGTGTGTAAGTATCATCAATTTATCTTAATATATCTGTTTGAAGATGATCGATAATATTTATCCGCCGAGTGTTACACAATTGAAAAATCTTCAAGAGTTATTGTGTTAGTTATTGTGAGACAAATTTTATAAGGTATGGAATAAGATAACACTATTGTATATTAAACTTATTCTGCAGCTCTTAAGTTCTATAATGTTGGCAACAAAATCTAGAATTTTGATAGGTTTTAGAAGCATATCGAAAGGTTAAGTATTATTGGAATGAAACAACTATTAACGGATTTAACTCGCGTATTTTTATTTTATTTTATTTGCTGACGTTTCGGATTCTTTACAGTTTAAATATAAGGTAGTTTGCATAACTGTATAAATCACTTTAGCGTTAGACTATTGTCAGCTCAGTCGTGCTACGATTATGGAAACTGTAAAGAATCCGGAACGTCAGCAAATAAAATAAAATAAAAATACGCGAGTTAAATCCGTTAATAGTTGTTTCATTCCAATGTGTAATAACCGCGAAGGCATCAGAAATTATTATTAAGTATTACGTTTGTAAATAAATAAATTTGAAAATGAAAATACACATTTAGTCTTGAAAATATTTTTCTTAGTTTAATACTTTGTACGTAGATTTTTAGACAAAAAATATCCATCCTTAGGTACTCTATTCGTGAAATAGCTTTAGATCTTTAACATAATATAGAAATAACGAAACACAATTATTCCTCAACTTTATTAACTAAGGGTAAACCTATCATAATCTTCATAGTTGTCGGTACATCGGTAAAAGTGACCTCGTGTCTCCGCCCCAAAGCCTCGTAATCAACCTCGTATACAGTCTCCCAGCCATCTCGTTCAGCTGCTTTCTGTGATCCAAAGCCAGTCATCCACGCAGCAGTTAAGGGTATCCCATGTGCTCCACACATTAAACGACTATAAAAGTAAATATTAGTGCATTAGTGTGCGTAAAAAAGAATCTGTTAACCTTTTAGGTAAGTCTTAGTGATGCAGAGTACTTAACACAGATGGCGCTGAAGCGATATGTCGCTTTTAATACAAGTACAAAGACAAGATAATGGAAGATTTCGTCGACTAGATCAGTGAGATCTATAGTGTAATTGGTAAAAGCACGATACCTCGAGTGAGGGGTAATTGGTGTTTTTGTTACAAATATCATTGTCATTTAAATTAATGGTATTAAAGCAGAAATATCTATCGAAAATCTAATGTAGTAACATTTTTTTGGAATTAAGTATAGAGGCGAGTTAATATTCTACTTGGCTGGTAACTATCTCGTATAGTTTAAGTTTACATATTTGATCTTGAATATAAGTTGTAGCAGACAATGAAGTTTCAAAGTCACCGACAGGATTTGAACCCGTGACCCCACGATGGCTGGGTTCTTGGCTAAAAGGAAATAAATTATTGAGTGGGAACATAAACTTCGTTTAGATGGACTTCTAATTAAACTACTTCTAATTATAAGAATAAGAAATAATAATTACCTACTTTGAAATGAAATAATGGGTTCAACGGCCTCAACTAGCGTATTTTATTTTATTTGGTGACTTTTCGAAAACTTCATAGTTCCCATATTTGTCGCCGACTGAGCTGACGACAGTTAAACACTAAAGTTAGACTATAGGCATAATATTATAATAACTATAGTGTTAGACTAGCTGCTCAGTTGGCTAGTAGTTCTATTCCAAATTATGACTAAGTATGTAGAACATGTTTTATGAAGAACTTTTATGACTAAGTACCTATGTAAAACATATTTTATGAAGTGCTTACCGAACTTTGAAAAATTCTTGAGCTATCCCAAGTTTTCTGTATTGTGGTAAAACTAGTACAGCCTTATCGTCGTAGAATGAAGTTATATTGTGTTGCTCCAAAACGTCATACGAACTATTAACATCGTAGAATACATCTGCTAGCTTCTTTATTTCATTCGATGAGACCTGCAAATTCAGTTGTTTTTATTTAAAACCTAGGGCTATAAGTTTTATAGAGATTTTTTGTATCCTATGCTTTATATCGTATAATAAACTATCGGTCCCGGTAGACGTCATCCTTACGTCAAAGATTTGTCAGTTTTTTGTCATATACAGTCAATGACTTTTTGTATTCGATTGCAAAAAATAATTTTGGTCACATCTACATTTTATATAAATTTTCTTATACTGACAATAAGGAACAAATAAAAAAAGAATCCTACAATTTGGTGCAGTCGTTTGGAAGTTATGCGCGTACATACATTCCTGAGATTTTTACATAAATAGATAGAATGTAGGTAATAATAATATAATTATAGAGATGGGAAATATTTGTATTTTTATAACAAACTAGCGACCCGCCTTGGCTTTGCATGAGTGTTATAATGTGACCTTCCTGTTGAGTCACTCTATCTATTAAAAAAACCGTTTCAAAATCCGTTGCGTAGTTTTAAAGATATAAGCTTACATAGGGACGGACAGACAGCGACTTTGTTTAAACAATGTAGTGATAATAATCTAAAAAACAAACAACTGACAATTTTATACAACCCGTTATTTTCGCGTCAAGTGCAAACAGTTACTGACCTTCGCAATTTCTAATACGTGTTCCCAATTAGACTTATCCTTTGTCAAGACAGTTATTGATATGCCCATTATATCTCCAACGCTGTCATAATCATCAGAACAGCATATGGCCACGTGATGATTAGGATCACTGCTGGTAAGTTTCAAGTAGTTTGTATATTCTTCCACTGATTGAGGATTCTGGATGAGACCTGGAAATAAGAAAAGTTAATGATTTTTGATGCCTACGCGGTTCACTTTGGAATGAAACAATTATAAGGGACTAGCTTCTGCCCGCGACTTCGTCCGCGTGGAACTCCTTCTTTTTTGCAGTCGGTTAAAAAGTAGCCTATGTCCTTTCTCAGGCTCCAGACTTTCTTTGTACCAAATTTTATTTGAATCGGTCCAGTAGTTTTAGCGTGAAAGCGTAACAGACAGACAGACAGACAGAGTTACTTTCGCATTTATAATATTAGTTAGGATTTAAGCCAAGTATTGTATTTTATGTGATGACATTTCCAAAATTTTACAGTTCTTATATTCGTAGCACTACTGAGCTGACTTAGAATCAGTTGAGTATGACATTTTATATACCTACTTACGTATAAATAAATAAATAAATATCTTTGGACAATTCACACCAATTATCTAGTCCCATTTTAAGCAAAGCTTTGCTTGTGTTATGGGTACTAGACAACGGATAAATATACATAAATATATATAAGACATCCAAGACTCAGGTACAGATGCCAGTACTCATCACATTGACATCTGCCCCTAGCGGGATTCGAACCCGCAACCTCCGGTTTCGTAGTCAGGGCCTCTAACCACTAGACCAACATGCCGTATAGTTATCATAATGGCGATTAAGTATTTGTTTAAATTACTTGATGACTAAGAGGAAAATATAATAATTTCTGATGCCTTCGCGGTTATTACACATTGGGATGAATCAAATATTTACGGATTTAACTCGCGTATTTTTATTTCATTTTATTTACTGACGTTTCGGATTCTTTACAGTTTCCATAATTGTAGCACGACTGAGCTGACAATAGTCTAACGCTAAATGAAATAAAATAAAAATACGCGAGCTAAATCCGTTAATAGTTGTTTCATTCCAATAAGAGGAAAATATTTCATTTTTTTCGTGAATTTTTGTTTAATATTTTTGACGATGTCACTATGACTGCATACTAGGTCATGATGACATAATTGGTATAATAAAATACTTCTTGTTTGTATTAATTTATTTATTACGATTACCAACAGATTATACAATGGGTTACCTCGTATGACAATAAATATAACATTATTCTAAAGTCTAATTGATCCTCCAATTATAGGCAATTAGCATGTACACATAAATCTATACTAATATTATAAAGAGGAAAGATTTGTATCTATTTTTGTATGTTTGTAATGAATAGGCTCAAAAACTACTGGACCGATTTTAATAATTCTTTCACTGTTGGGAAGCTAGGCTTTAGAATATTTTGAAAAAATAGGGATCCGTGCGAAGCCGGGGCGACCCGCTAGTCCTACTACTATTATAAAGGCGAAAGTTTGTAAGTATGGATGTATGGATGTTTGTTACTCTTTCACGTAAAAACTACTGAATTGATTTGAATGAAACTTTACCACAATATAGCTTATACATCAGAATAACATATAGGCTATGTTTTGTAACGACGCGTAAAGTACTCATCGTGCGCAGACGAAGTCGCGGGCAGAAGCTAGTATAATATAAAATCAAAGTATAGTATTCAAAGGAAAATGGAAACGAAAATTAAAACAGGTATTGCACTATAAAATAAATTAAGTATCATATATCACAGTTCCATTGGGAAGCTAGAATAACTATTATCGGATTTTATATTTAGTCGTTAAAGCCAAGAAAACTGGTTTATTGTTTAACTACCTTGATCAATTATAACCGGTTTTCACCTTTGAAGGTAAATACCACACTGATTTTGACAATAACATTGTTAACTAGCATCATTAGAATGAAACAACTTTAACGGATTTAAATCACGTATTTTAATTTATTTACTGACGTTTTGAAAGTTGTACAGTTCCCATATTCGCAGCACGACTAACCTGACGATAGTGTAACACTAAGAGTAAATGTGGAAACTGTAAAATTTTCGAAACGTTAGCAAATAAATGAAATTACGTGAGTAGAGCCAGCTATAGGTGTTTCAATTTAATAACCAAATATTACCAAAAAAATGGGTGTGACAAAGTAGTCGTGGGGGGTGAATTTTTAAAAATCCCTTATCTATTATATAAAAATAAGTCGGGTTTTCCTTCCTGACGCTATAACTTCAGAACGCACGAACTGATTTGGCTAATTTTGGTCTTGAATTATTCGTGGAAGTCCAGGGAAGGTTTGTAAGTAGAGAAAATTTAAAAAACATCTTGAAAAAGTGTAAAATCAACATCGTTCTATACTCCCATATACAAAGGGATTGACGGTAAGTGACAGAAGACTTTGACAGATCTTTGACGAAACAATCGGACGGGCAGGACGACGTCTGCCGGGGCCGCTAGTTTTAGTTATAAAAGTTTCTAATCCTTATAGTTTAGGCTCTGCGTTGATGTCAGTCATTAAGCCAGCTTCTCCTTATATATATAATAGTTGCCCGCCCCGACTTCGCTCGGATTCCTTTTTTTATAGCCTATGTCACTCGGGAATAGTGTAGCTTCCCAACAGTGAAAGAATTTTTCGAATCGGTCCAATCGGAGCCTATTCAATCCAAACAAACAAACAAAAAACCTTTTATCTTTATAATATTAGTATAGATATAGATAATTAAATGTTTAATCCAATAGCTGCTTCCTTCCAATGTGTAATAACCACGGAAACATTAAAAATCATAACATCGCAATACAATTTAACTTACCTACAGCACTATGCACAGCTTCATCTCTTGCAAAGTGCTTCACCATTAGATCTATCACCTCTTCCATTCTATCATCGGGACAGTCCTGTACCCTTAACCTTATAAAACTTCCATCCTTTAATCTCTTCTCAAATCTAGACCACACCCGTTCACTGTTTTCACACATTCTAAGATTCAAGTAAACAATATTAATGTTATATTAAAAGCATTCACGCACACTACTGTTTGTGAGGACGTATTGACAGTTACTAAAGATGTTCATAATGGAACATTCAAGGTACCGGTTTATAATTTCTGACCTGAGACTTCATTGTTACGTAAAGTCTTCAAATAAGGGTCCATTCAAGTATTACGTAAGCAATATAGGGGTGCGGGGGGTCTTTGATTTGTTTATTTTAGATGATTGGGGAGGGGGGAGGGGGGTCTAGATCAGTTATCTACGTTTTACCACAAACGCATACACACATTGTGTATGTTTAAAAAGTAAACCCATTTTTTCTTACAAATACCTAATGTATGTATGTATTTCTAGGACGATAGTCTAACGCTAAAGTGTTTTTCTTACATTATGCAAACTAAGTACCACCTTACTTTATCCATTCAATATTTAACTACATTCATCATTCTATAATTGATACAAATCCGTCATAATTGTTTAATTCCAATATGTGATAGAAGCGAAGGCATCAGAAATTATTAAGTTGACTATAAGTTTCATACGGAAATCGTTGATCCTATAACAGTGCCTAGTCCTTGTTTAAAACACATTACAAGCTTCTTACAAGCAAAAGTAGTCTTTAGAACGCTGTAAGCAGACTAGTTTTTCTGGTTAATTACTTGTTGGGTCACCGTGCGGTTTGTCCATTACGAGTGCTTATTAATATTAATTGTTATTATAATTTTGCTAAGATAACTAGGAAGGTTAACTATTGTTATTTAATAAATGGTTTATAAGTAGCTTAATTATCTTCGGAGGGAGGGTTCCGCAGAGTGTCCCAATTGTTTATTTATTTTTTTGACAGAATGTACCTACACAAAATTATCTGGGGTTCATAATTTTTAAATGAAATGAAGGGTGCAATTGAAAAGTGACACAATTCGAAAGGTTTAAATAAAATTTAAATGTGACGTTTTAGAATATATAATGTAAAACGAAATAATTAGATTAGATTTATTTATTTCTCAAGATTCACACAGTATAATTATACAAATCAAAATGTCAAATGATTAATTGCGTCTATTATTTATTGATTTCTTTTTTCAATTTTGTATCATAAATACATAATGTTAAGTACCTACCTAGTCGATATTTCATAAAATGTAGAAGATTTTATACTAATTAAATTAAAGAAAGATTTTTTTTAAAAAAGAAGCCTTTATTATTTGTTAATAAAATTAACAAAAAAGTTAAAAATAAATAAATCCTGTTTTTATCACAGTCCCAATTATATAAACAAAGTGTGTTAAATTATGATGGTATAATTATGAACATTTAGTACGTATCTTCTTTTTCCTCTTGCTATCATAATGTAACACACTAATTTACAAAAGGCGGACTTAATGCCATACGGCATTCTCAACCACTCAACCTTGGAAGCAAACAGAGAGCATGTGTAGGCGCAAATGAAAATGTAGATAATGACATGTAGGAATGAAACAAGTATTAACGGATTTAACTCGCGTATTTTAATTTTATTTTATTTGCTGACGTTTCGGATTCTTTACAATTTCCATAATCGTAGCACGACTCAGGTGATAATAGTCTAGTAAATGCGCGAGTTAAATCCGTTAATAGTTGTTTAATTCCAATGTGTAACCGCGAAGGCATTAGAAATTATAATTACATGTATTAAAGTCACACTACGGCTTCATATGGGTACTGTTAATTAAAAATGCATTTAAATGAGCATTTTCCAATTTTCTAAATTCCATATTGATTCCGTGAACAGCTGCTGTGAAGGTGGATCGAGGATCGAGTTCAGTTTTCTCTACGTTGTATGACATCTCGTATTGGGAGAGAAGCAAAGCCAGTACAACTTTTACGTACATTTGGCCCAATTTAACACCTGAAAAGTCATAAAGGGTTTTTTTAAAAACTGTGCAACATCCATCAGTAAGTTTAATGGTCACAGTATAAATCGCACAATTTAATAAATCAACTGTTGGAGGAATTGTAATATCTAATATAAATAATATTATTGCTTATTGAATATGGTGCTCTAAAATGAATATTGATATTAATTAGTTCTTAAGTAAAAAAATTTTTAGTAAGAACATCTCAAAAGGTGTGATTCTCAAGAACGTAATAAATAGTCAAATTGTATTTAAGTTTAATTTATCTATACTAATATTATAAAGAGGAAAGATTTGTTTGTTTGTTTGGATTGAATAGGGTCCAGAACGGCTGGACCTATTTTTAAAATTCTTTCACTGTTGGGAAGCTACACGATTCCCGAGTGACATAGGCTATATAACATCACGCTGCGACCAATAGGAGCGAAGAAACAGTGGAAAATGTGTAAAAAACGGGGAAAATATGAAGCCTTATGAAGAATTACTATTCATTAAGTGACAGTTAGAAGACTTTGACAGATCTTTGACGAAACAATCGGACGGACAGTACGACGTCTGCCGGGGCCGCTAGTATATTATAAGGAACATCTCGAAAGGTGTGATTCTCAAGAACGTAATAAATAGTCAAATTGTATTTGAGTTTAATTTTTGAAAGTAATAAAAAGCAATGAAATCTTACCGACACACATTCTAGGCCCAGCACCGAATGGTAGGAAAGCATCTGTGATTACAGTCTGATCATCATCAAACCTGTCAGGGTTGAAAGCATCTGGGTCTTCGAAGTATCGAGGGTCTTTCTGGAGCCCGTATAGAGAGATGTAGACGGCGGTACCCTTTTCGATGACGATGTCGGTTCCAGGTATCTGAATTATAGAAATATTAGCATTTCGCTCGCTACTTCGTCTGTAAAGAATGAGTACGCTGGATAATATTGCCCCGATATCTTACTCTTTAATAGATAACTTTTTCATTTCAATGCGTGAACACCGCGAAGGTAAAAGAAATTATACTGAAGGCATTCTGTTGCCAGGCCCAACCGACTAAGTTTCTTATATCTCTGTTGTAGATGCAATTTTACTAATTGTTTTTATGGCGACCTGGGAGCCTAGACAAGGTGCCAACGTTCAACGTTAACGTTAAACGAAACGATCAAAATGTATGGGGTTTGACATCCGCGAACGTTTGAGACGTACGTGACAGTTGTTTGCGGATGTCAAATCCCATACATTTTGGTGCCAACCAAGACATTTGTCTAGGCCCCCTTATCGCAAAATTCACATGTAGTGCTAATTTGGCGGACGTGACTATGACAATCTCAAATGAATGTGATAAAGTTTCCACAATTTAGGTATTCAGGGCCCCTAGAGAAGTGCTAATTGATAATGGCAACCTACAGAACAAATGAAAAATAGTTCGGAATGTGTGAAGCCCAGGTATGTTATGGGATGGATTTTATGAACTGATGAAAATAATTTAACACAATTTATTTTCCTGTACCTGATAGTCTTCTATAGCCTTCCTGTCAAGGGTGGACACTTGTGGATGTATTCGTAGCCCTTCAGAAATGCATTTTTCCAAGTACTTCATGGAATTGAACGCCTCGTAACTCCAGCCATGCTCTTCGACAGCTCTGTTAATGGAGTTACAAAATATTGCTATCTCGTAGGATCATAACATAGCATTTTAATTAGGTACACCCATTTTTAATTCGTTATTTGAATATACTAATTTCCAAACGATTTGAATTACATTTTAAACATATCGAAGATTCTAGAACTCTTTAAAACTAGTTCTAAAATTGAGTCCCTTTGTCAGGAAGCCGGGTCGAAATACAAACATGTTTTTCGCTAAAAAGCAGGAAGAGCACGGAATCAGCTACGTATATCTGCAAAATGGCATAATACCTCCTTATCTCTTCCCTAGCTTTGGCTTGATGTGTAGGATTCTTGCCTAATTCCAGAAGAGTGAAAGCTGCGGTGGTCGAACTAGATTCAAATCCAGAGAAGAAAGCACCTGATTGGTACAGAAGATTTTTGCCCTCGAATCCTGGAAATATAGTTATCAGAAAAGAAATTGAAATAGGTAGTGCCCCCTGTTTATTTGAAATCTCCCCCTAGGCAAGTGATATTCTACAATCGCGACGTGAATGAAACGAAAGAAAATTGTATGTAATTGACATTACAAAAACTGTCCGCGTGATTTTACGTACGCGGATATTTTATTCATGTTTCGTTTATCGTTGATAAAAAAGATGTCACCTTGTCGGCCCCCCAGTACCAGTTAGTAGTAGTTACTCGTAATTGAGTGATATTGTATAAATGAATAAACAAAAACAGATTAAGTACTATCACATTACATAAAGCAATTATCAGGTAATACGGTTAAAACTAATGAACCTATATAGATATGAATATAAAAAAATAATTAGGTTAATACTTACGGTACAATGAATTCTGTTTCCCATTCTTTAACTCGATGATGGTGTCAATGTAATCTCCTCTGCTTTCTCCAGTCTTCTCCCTATGATCAATAGCATCCCAGAAGATTTTATCAATAAAACCGGAGTTAAAATACAAAAAAGAACCCACCCTGTCAACCAGATCAGGCATAAAGAAAACACTGACTAGAGCCACCATGCGTTTAAAACTGTGAAAGAACTCTGAAACTGAAATACAAAATTAGTAAACGCATAAAAAGCTAAAGTGATTATCTGACTGATAGGTCAACCTTCATCTACTGTCACTAGGTCTAAATTTTCATCACATCTTACAAATTACTGAGAGACTAAATGTCAGGGTATTCTCCCATAGCAAACAAAACGCCCGGACTGATAAGTTTTTGGATAATAATTTGTTATCCTAAATCATCCATGTAATTAAACTCACCAGCTTGCGTGTATTTAGAGTTGGCGTGGAAAGAATCCGTTTTCGCTCCCAATGCGATATTAGCAATCAAATCAGTCGCATATTTGATGTTCAAATCCTGAACATCCAAAACTTTTACTCCTTCCTCGTTTGATTTCTGTTTTTCGATGTATTCCATCATCGGCTGTCCGGTTTCTAGCATTAAAGGCAGCATCTGCTTGAGTTTCGATTTTGAAAAGGTTGGGCTGATCTTTTGTCTTAGATATTTCCAAGTTGGATTCTTAAGGCCAAATAAATTCCTCATACCAATACTGTCCTTTTCTTGATTCCCGGCGAAATTACGGTCAGTGAAGTTTTTAAAGTCTGTGATAAATATTTGTTTAATGATTTCTGGATCAAGAAGCATCAAGCAGGGCTTATGGAAGATGTAGAAGCCAAGAATCTTTGATTTTCTCTTGGCTTTCATGTATATTTGTCCGAGACGCAAACCCGGCGAGTTTCTAAAAAGTATACCATCCTTGAAATCACCAAATAGCCAGTGGCTGTCAGTTAACTGATCAACACCACGGTTCTTCCAGTAGCTCAGTTTCTTCTTGGAATATAAGTATATAATTCGAGAAGCTATTATTATACTTCCGAACAGTATAGTTAAGAAAGTAGGGTCATCTATGCTAATAAGCGCCATAATTTTTGATTGACTAACATATAGTAATGGCAGAAACGGTATTAACGAAGTATTTTTATATTATTTATTATATAGGGGAGAACACCTGAGAAACCAAAGATAAGATAGAGATACAACGTTTAGGCTAGTCACAGACTTAACGGGTTTCTGCGGAAGATCCGCGCTGTGGCCAGTGTTGGCATCAATCGGTTACAAATCTAATCCAATTACTAATTTGATTGCTCAGTAACCGATTACTCAAGTAACCGATTAGTCAAGTAACCGGTTACTCTAGTAATCGGTTACTGAGCAATCAAGTAGTTTGATTAGTGTAATCGTGTAATCACGATTATTTGATTACTTTTTCATTGATTCCCATACAAATATCTGAATTCGCGTGAAAGCTTAAGAGATGTCGTAGAGGGGTGAATATAATTTTCACTCATCATGATGTCTCCTGGTGATGTTGATGTTGGACACTAAAGATGACTAGGTACTAGATCTCGTAGATGGATAAACATACACATATCGTGTTTGGGCTTATGCGACTCGGCATGACGAGCATTTTCTAAACACATGATGTTGGTAGTGCTGATGATGAACCCTGAAGACTGCTACGGATCTCTAAGATGCATGAACATAGGCATATCGTGTTTGGGCTCATTCGACTCGGCATGACGAGCACTTTCTAAACACATGATGTTGGTAGTGCTGATGATGAACCCTGAAGACTTCTACGGATCTCTTAGATACATGAACATAGGCATATCGTGTTTGGGCTCATTCGACTCTACATGACGAGCACTTTCTAAACATATGATGTTGGTACTGCTGATGATGAACCCTGAAGACTTCTACGGATCTCTAAGATGCATGAACATAGGCATATCGTGTTTGGGCTCATGCGACTCGGCATGACGAGCACTTTCTAAACACATGATGTTGGTACTGCTGATGATGAACCCTGAAGACTTCTACGGATCTCTAAGATGCATGAACATAGGCATATCGTGTTTGGGCTCATTCGACTCGGCATGACGAGCACTTTCTAAACACATGATGTTGGTAGTGCTGATGATGAACCTCGAAGACTTCTACGGATCTCTAAGATGCATGAACATAGGCATATTGTGTTTGGGCTCATTCGACTCGGCATGACGAGCACTTTCTAAACACATGATGTTGGTACTGCTGATGATGAACCCTGAAGACTTCTACGGATCTCTTAGATATATGAACATAGGCATATCGTGTTTGGGCTCATTCGACTCGGCATGACGAGCACTTTCTAAACACATGATGTTGGTAGTGCTGATGATGAACCCTGAAGACAGCTACGGATCTCTAAGATACATGAACATAGGCATATCGTGTTTGGGCTCTATTGACTCGGCACGACGAGCACTTTCTAAACACATGATGTTGGTAGAGCTGGTGATGAACCCTGAAGACTTCTACGGATCTCTAAGGTTCAGGGTGTTTAGAAAGTGCTCGTCATGCCGAGTCAATAGAGCCCAAACACGATATGTCTATGTTCATGCATCTTAGAGATCCGTAGAAGTCTTCAGGGTTCATCACCAGCTCTACCAACATCATGTGTTTAGAAAGTGCTCGTCATGCCGAGTCGAATGAGCCCAAACACGATATGTCTATTTTCATGCATCTTAGAGATCCGTAGAAGTCTTCAGGGTTCATCATCAGCATTACCAACATCATGTGTTTAGAAAGTGCTCGTCATGCCGAGTGGAATGAGCCCAAACACGATATGCCTATGTTCATGCATCTTAGAGATCCGTAGAAGTCTTCGAGGTTCATCATCAGCACTACCAACATCATGTGTTTAGAAAGTGCTCGTCATGCCGAGTCGAATGAGCCCAAACACGATATGTCTATGTTCATGCATCTTAGAGATCCGTAGAAGTCTTCAGGGTTCATCATCAGCAGTACAAACATCATGTGTTTAGAAAGTGCTCGTCATGCCGAGTCGAATGAACCCAAACACGATATGCCTATGTTCATGTATCTTAGAGATCCGTAGAAGTCTTCAGGGTTCATTATCAGCAGTACCAACATCATGTGTTTAGAAAGTGCTCGTCATGCCGAGTCCAATGAGCCCAAACACGATATGCCTATGTTCATGTATCTTAGCGATCCGTAGAAGTCTTCGAGGTTCATCATCAGCACTACCAACATCATGTGTTTAGAAAGTGCTCGTCATGCCGAGTCGAATGAGCCCAAACACGATATGTCTATCTTTATCTATCATTGAGATCCGTAGTAGTGTCTTCAGGGTTCATCATCAGCACTACCAACATCATATGTTTAGTAACTGCTCGCTGATAAAGTCTTATTCCTTGAAAAAGTAGTTAGTAATTACGATTAGAAATTAACGATTGCGATTACAGTAGTTAGCAATCGTCAATCGGTTACTTTCAACTAATCGTCAATCGTCTAATCGTAACTACATGTAATCGCCTAATCGTCAATCGTTAATCGTGATTACATTTTTGCCAACACTGGCTGTGGCATATTACACTATGGTGTCGTAGCAAATTGCTGCAGTCCCTTTTATCGCAAAAATATATTTAATTTAATACTCAATACTCCATTCTTTATTTGCGTTCAATAAATAAGAGTTTTACAGATTCACAATTGTTTTAGGTGCAGCTTCTTAAATAATTATGTAGGTTTAAAACTCATAGTTGCGTATGTCTCTTTATTGCGTTAATACATTTTTGTCGTTTTTTATATAACAATGTCACCTGAGTAGGTACCTTAGAAAATAATTAAAAATATCACTCTTTGATCAATTATTGCTGCATCCAGAAATGCAACAATGCATTATGATTCAGTAATTTTATTGCTAGTTTTTACTTCTTATAAATGTCAATGTCAATTCTATAGAGAACAAGATTCGGTTCGGCGGCACTATTACTAACTTTTAGGTTTTAATTATTTTCAATTCTGATTTACAAGACAAGAATTGAAACCAGTAGTTCGGCGGCCGGCCTTAGATTTTAGAAGGATATCTAGATAATAAAACACGTTTTCTTAATCCGATAAATTGTTTTAATATAAATGCCTGTCACTAGGTAAACAAAATTTGATTTGATATTTTTTTTATCTTATCTACTAGTCGAGAATTGAAATCTTAATCTTTGATTTTACCACCAAAATATTGTGTAATTCTGCCGTCCACTTACTAAAGAGCCGTTAACCCTCAAAACGTCAATTTTGACTTTTTGATGGTACGTTATATAGTTTTCAATTCTCTATCTTTTGGTTTAAGAATCGTATTCCTACGGCAAATAGTTTTAAAGATAATGAGCAGTACTGTGGCCGTTAAGTGGCAGATTTTCTGGTGGTTCCTACACTAAAGAGCGTCAAACCCACATTGCTTAGCTTAAATGTACGTTAAACCACCATAACTGCTAAAATTTAAGGAATTAATTCTTTTTTTGTGATCTTGTGCTTACCTAAAAAGTCGTTATCCCATTATCCTAAGCTAGAGAGACGCAAAACTCCTTTAACTTCGTTATAGCTAAGCAAGCCACTACGGTTATTATTACAATTGCTATACTAAAAAGCGGTCTTATAGAAAAACTCCGCTAAAGAGCAGTAATAGTCCTTTAACGCTATTTTAGTTAAGTATAGATGAAATTATTTTGTATATTATACAGAGCTAAAGAGCAGTAAAGCCTCATTCCTTAACTAAACGGCAGTTTTTCGACGCTCGCACCGCGTACATTTTGAGGGAGGGGATTGATTATTGCTTAATTATTAGATTTAAAAGAAGTTTTAATTTAGGTTTAATAACTGAAATATAACTGCTTCGGTTACATTGTTCAAATTTTACCAAGGATCCCTAATTTTTTTCAAAATGAAATGTAGCCTATGTCAAATTGGAAGAATGTAGCATTCTATTGGTGAAAGATTTTTTTAAATCGGCCCAGCACTTTTTGAGCCTATTCATTACAAACATACAAAATAGGTACAAATCTTTCCTCTTTATAATATTATTAATATATTAATATTAATGTAGATAGATGAAGAGTCTATGATATCTAATGTAACTCTAGCTTACATAAATCTTCGTTTATGCGAAGTGTTTGATACTTCTGATGTAGAAGATTGGTTGAAAGTTGAAGGTTGGTTTGGGAAAAGAAATAAGTATTTTAGTGTTTGGGGATCTTTTGCAACTTCCACCCGTTAGAGAAAAGTCGCCATTTGAAAAACCAACCCCTTCAGAAATTAATGAACATATAGGCACCTTAAGTATCCCAAACTTATAGACTAAACTTTATAGTTACAACGAACTCACGTTGAACATGAGACAGCTGGATGATTCTACGTTTGTAAAAATGTTAAAAAGAATCGGAGTAGGAGTGACAACTCAATCAGACAAAGATATACTGTCTAACCGATTGATACCTCTGCTTTCGCATTCCAATGAAGGAAGGTTAATGTAAATAGCACAATGTTTGAGGGACTCGCCAAAACATGCTGTTTGCTTACTACCGACTAGAAATATGTATATATATGCAGTTAAATAATGCTATGTTAAAAGCGATTCTGAACCCCGAGATAAAGTTAGTTGCTAAAGATTCCTTGGATTGTTCAAAATGTACGAAATCGAAAGCCCCGGTGTGCTTACAAAAATATAAAGATGACGCGTCGATGACTGGTGGACTGGAAGAAACTATAATCATTAAAGAGGGAGTTAAAGTAATGCTTAGCAGAAACATTGATGTTATTTTAGGTTTAGTGGGTCGATAGGCGTTGTACAAAAAGTGACGTGGGACCCAAACAAAACCTAAACAATTGATGGGAAAATTCGGTAATAATTGTATTCACGAATTATAGCCTATTGAGTCAAAATTTGAGATCATACCCCTGCAATACGTGTACATAGAACAATTCCCAATCTGTGTGGCGTATGCCCTAACAATTACAAGAGCCAAGGGCTTAAATATGGCATATGGGCACCTCCATATTCTCTTGTGGCCAAGCCTACGTGGCGCTTGATTTCACGAGTAACCGATCTTCATGCGGTGCACCTCATAAATGTTCACTTCAAGAGCATAAAAGCTCTAGCTGCAGCGATCGCCGAATACAACCGGCCTAAACGTAAATACCGCGCTTATATTTTAGAAATTATCTATCGAAATTATATATTATAAATCGTCTATTTAAATAAATAATGAACGCGAATGGGCAATAAGAAAAATTGTTGCTGAACAAGAATCAGAACCAAAAAACAAGAAAAGAAAGATTTGTAATAATAAAAAACTACTCATAAAAAGAAAAAACTTTGTCGAATAAGAAAATCTAATAAAATAAATAAATCAATATTCCCACGTTTCTACAAAAAGAAGTGAAATCCCACCAAAAATATTGTGTAAAAAACTAGCCAAGTCTCGAAGAAGAACATTCTTTATACGTTAGTGGGTACAAGTCAATTTTGTTTACGCTTAATTGTTGTTGCAACTACCTATGTTTGTTAAGCGATAAAAGCCCATATTGGTATTGGTAATTGGACGCTAGTGTCTCGTTTTCGATCAACGGCCAAGTCATACAACATTAACTATGATAATAAACAAATCGCAGTAAGAAACCTTACACTTCGCACGAATTTGTCTAGATTTCTTTACTTTTTAGAAATAAACAAGCAGCTTCTTCGAGACTTAGCTAGTTTTTTACAGAATGTTTTTGGTGGAATAAAGTTTATTAGCTCAGTTAACAGGCAAGTTGACCTAATTTTCTTTATTTCTTTATTTTTTATTTGGATTTTGAATAAAATGATTTTGTTACTACGAATTTCGACTTTAATATATCACATTTGATCTTATGATTGCTTTACTAAAAAGCAGTTATCCCCGAGCGACGTATGTTTAACTGCCCTTTAGTTAAGTATCACACTATAATATGTTAAGAATAATTCAATTTTGTTGACACTTCCTTCACTTAATATACGTTAAGGTACCATAGCCGCTCCTTGAACTGTAGCAGTAAGTGAAATTTGTTTCTGTTACTTGACTATACAGCAGTTAAGTCACCTAGCCGCCTTATAGCTAAGCATTTTTGAATAACTTCCACATACATTTACTACACTCAACATTTAAAAGAAATTACATCACTAAAGGGCCGCTAAGCCTCGCTCAGGGATGGTTAACTGCCGTTTAGTGCTGTAACTGAAGACAAAAGCCAGTCCATGTCCTTGGCTAAAAAGAAAAAATGATAAAAAAAAATATGAAATAATGCACTTTTAGTATCGCGTACCACATTAAATAGTTCTCGGAATTAAAAGAAAATTATGTAGACAAAAATCGTTTTTCTATGTGTAATAGTTTTGTAGAGACAACGAATTCCACGTTTTTTGGCTTTTTCTCGAAATTTACATTTTGGGCTTAACGGCTCTTTAGTAAGTGGACGGCAGAATTATGGGTCATTGTATAATTTAACATTTTAACGTGCGCAAACGTATCCTTTTTATCTACCTCGCTCGCTTACACCTAGCAGCAATCGTGTTACATTTGTGATCTCCTGTGAACCTCAATTTTCCACACCATTTGAATCCATTGGTTATTTACTCTCTTTTTAGACGTCTACGGCATGTCCTTCTAGAACCTGCCGACTCGATCACACAGCGGCAACATTCCATCTCACTGACACATCCCATACACCAACACACGGCCGCGAACCGCCCATACCTAGCAAATTCGATAGTACTATAGCAGTCCCGCTGGAGGGGTCAAAGCTCAGTCAGCAAAGAATATGGGAACTGACAAGTTTTCCAAATGTTAGATGTCACTTTCAATAGGTAAATATAATGTATAAGTGATGTAACTACCACCGCTTTTGTTACTTTCGGGCTAGTACAAAAACACAAAATAATTTTAAGACTTTATTCTCGCACGTTTAACTATAGACAACTAACAAAGACAGTAAAGTTAATATTTTGAAATTGCCTTTCGCTTGCTGGAATCTACTCTAGCTAACATTAATTTAGAAATTGTAGGTGCATCAAATTTCAATCCGAATCTTTTTCCAATTTCTGTAATGTTTACTTCATAGACAGTTTCCCAATTATCATTTTCAGTTGCCTTTTGTGTTCCAGCAGCCGTCATCCATGACAAAGTCGCAGGCACGTTAAGCTTCTTGCATATAATACGCCTGAAAAATAAAAAAGTGACGTCACAATTTATCTTAAAAAGACTAGCTTTGGTCCGCGACTTGTTCTGCACAGAATTTCTTCTTTTGTTAGTGTTACTCTAACGGTTTCTGCAGCGCACGTCGGAAAAGCATGTGTTATTTTGATGTGTAAGTTATATTATTGTAAAATTTCATTAAAATTTTGCGGGAAAGAGTAACAAATTTTTATACATACATTCTTACAAATTTTCGTGTTTATAATATTGGTAGGCCTGACTTATTATTATCATTATTTTTGATTTAAAGTTTATGCATTTTTTTCATGAGGTCACCTTAAATTATTCTAATCAGATTGCAGCTTTGTAGCACATTATATGAAATAGTAGGTATATTATTATGTCCTACCTTAGTTTGACAAATCTGGTAGCAATTCCAAGATTCCTGTATTCCGGATGGACAACAAATCCTCTACCATCTAAGTAACTTGATATATTCAATTCTTTGATTGGATCATATTGTCGTGATATCTCATAGAAGATCTTTAAACATGTTTGCAGTTCTTTTGTTTTTATCTGTAAATTAAGGTAATATTTTTTGTAGCTTGTCATTACTCTTCATCTTCAGCTAGTATGAAAGGTGTTTTAAGAAAGCCTCTTAATTTCTGATGCCTTCGCGGTTATTACACATTGGAATTAAACAATTAGGATGATATTTGTACCAAGACAAGAGTAGATGAAATCAAGACCCCAGTAGACTTACCCTTATAAGCATAGTGTGGGTTCAATTCCTACTGGGGTCTCGATTTTTCTACCCCAGTCTTGGTAAATATATCATTATCATTTAAATTAATTGTAATAAACCATAGATCAATTAAATAATTATAACGGACTAGCTTCTGCCCGCGACTTCGTCCGCGTGGAACACCTCCTTTTTTGCAGTCGGTTAAAAAGTAGCCTATGTCCTTTCTCAGGCTCCAGACTTTCTTTGTACCAAATTTCATATAAATCGGTCCAGTAGTTTTAGCGTGAAAGCGTAACAGACAGACAGACAGACAGACAGAGTTACTTTCGCATTTATAATATTAGTCCCAATATTAGTAGGGATTGAACGGTAGATATTGTAATAATTGTTTTAATCCAACTAAAAAGTATTTGTTAGTGTCATATTTTTGCAATTAGTGAAAGAGTGATAACGCGACAAAAATCTTTGTTTAGCCCTCGTAGTACCTACTTCAATGGTGCTAAATGGTTTCTGTTCTGCCGTTTTTACAATCATTGCTGTTAGTCCAACAATGGTAGGACTGCTGTCGTCAGTATCTTCACAACATATCACGTAATGATGATCGGGGTCATTCATCATTTCAGTCAACACCAATCGTGATTCTTTGATGGCTTCAGGACTGTTCAGCATTCCTGAGAGAAGTAGCTTATTGTTAATTATCCTATAAGTGCGAAAAGAACGAATTCAAATTTTTATGGAATTAACACACGAACGAAACGTCACATGTGTCAATTATATACAATTTTGCATTTGTCTCGTTGGATGGTCGAAAAAGATGGCGTCTAATTTTTAGAACGTATTAAATACCTACAAAACCAAAATTTTGATTAACAACATATTTTACAACAGAATACATAGGTAGCTATGTTAAAATAATATATTTTTTAGCTAAAAAAGAAGCTGCAATAAAGAAAGAAAGAAGGGAAAATTTAAACTTCATAATTATATAGGTACACTTACACTACTGAAATATAATAATATAGCTTCTGCCCGCGACTTCGTCCGCGTGGAACTCCTCCTCTTTTGCAGTCGGTTGAAAAGTAGCCTATGTCCTTTCTCAGACTCCAGACTTTCTTTGTACCAAATTTCATTTAAATCGGTTCAGTAGTTTTAGCGTGAAAGCGTAACAGACAGACAGACAGATAGAGTTACTTTCGCATTTATAATATTAGTAGGGATTATTATATCAGTCGCGGGCAGAAGCTAGTACACAATAAACACAGAATTACCTACCTACTGCCGAGGTTATAGGTTCACCCGCAAAGAAGTATTTCAAGAAAAAATCTTTGGCATCTTCAATCTGTTCTCGAGGTAAATCTTGAATTCGCAGTTTCACAACTGTACCGTCTCTTTTTTTGCCTTCAAATCGACACCAGACACGATTAAAGGTAGTCATTTCTATACTTTTAAGTTAGTCACGTCTACTCAATAGAAATAAGTTAACTAGATGAAAAATCTATAAGTAAATACGGTAGATGTTATCATTCTTCAAGATAAGAAGACGGATAAGGTGAATGTGGATAATTTTGACTTTAGGGCAATTCCATACGTAGACGGAGTAAATTGGGCTGTAGTAGTAATATTACTCTAAGGGAGTAAACGGTTTTGAAGAATTGGAATGAAAGAAGTATAACTGATTTAACAGCTGAGTCGTGCTACAAATTTGGGAACTGTAAAGTTTTTGAAACGTCAGTAAGTAAAATGAAATACGCGAGGTAGATCTGTTATAACCGCGAAGGCATCAGAAATAATTAAGTCATACAAAATCCATGTGATTACCCCCGAATAGGGTTGCTGTTTTACTTCAGATTGTAATCATTAAGATCATACCTAAGACAGACATTTTCGAAAATTTAACAAGCTACGGATCCCGTGGCATTATTTGATTTTATTATATTCAGCTAAAATTAAGGAACAACTTCAAGATATTCGTATATTTTCATTTCCTCCAAAACCTTAACTTCATTATAAATAATAAATTAGAGTTACATTCCAAAAGGACATAAGAGTAATAACGTCACGATGACGACCGATCTAAATTTGAAACGTGACAATGAGGGCCACCGCGTGTCAGAAATCCGCTAGATGTGCTAGTGTAGAATGAGGTCTAGCTGTCATGTACCACCAATCACATGCCAGTAGCTTGCCTCTCATTGGTGGAACATGACAGCTAGACCTCATTCCACACTAGCGCATCTAGCGGATTTCTGACACGCGGTGGCCCTCATTGACATTTTGGTATTACAGTCATTTCTTTTTCTATGTTGTCACTTGGTGTTCTGTCATTCTCGATTAATATTATTATGCAATTAATATTCGACTTTTATCCTATACCTGTCTATTAACGAAATCTTATAGGTAAGTGACAGTAGCGATAATATGTGATGTGATAACGCCAATGACACCATAAAAACAAATACAGTCGTAATCATTTCAGTCATGGGTTTTACCATTTGAACTGATTTTCCCGAAGATTTCAGATTATTAAAATCCCTAGCTACCCATTTTAACGAAATGCGATTTTCATCTTCATTAAGAATATTATAAATCTTGTAAATACCGATGTAGATGCTCTTTATTTTTTCATTTATTTATTTTGTAAGGGTATATTGTATTTAACTATGTATTTCGAAAAAAATGATGTCGGTACCTCATTGAGTTTCTTGCCGTGTTTTCTCAAGTGAGGTTTTTTCGAAAACGGTGGTATCTTCTAACCTTCATACGAGCAAGTAAAAGTCAAAATTTAATAAAAATATTTCTGATTTTGATTGGATAGGCCAAATGAAAAAAAACAATTTCCTATATACGTACCTTTAGCCTTAAATAGAAAGTAATTATTCAAAATTCCTAAAGGTGCATTTTCCAAAGGTCAAAACCTCCTTACGGGTCAAAGGTATTCTGGGTAATGTGAAAAAATAATACCTCCGACCCTGCAGCATAAATCACCTCACGGGACCATACCGGACCCACTACGTGGATAGACTGTTAAGGGTCTTAAGAAGGTGAACTTTGGAACTCAAGGGAAATGAGCGAGACATTTGAAGGACTGATTGATTCGCTAACTTATTGAATAAGATTGGATTAATGTAGTTAAATATAGAAATGTATGTTATTTATTTGCCACCAAAAACAGTTCCTGCTAATATTATAAATGTTAAAGTCACTTTCGCCTGTCTGCTACGCTTTTATGCCTTAAAGAAAGTATTAATTCTACGTAGACAAACTCGCGGGCAGAAGCTAGTGTTATGAGATAACTACTCAAGAATCTGCCTTAAGATACGTAACACACAAACTCTCTGTTTAAAAACCTTTGTGAATTCGGGGCGGGCCGCTGTCTTTACCTATATCTATATATAAATGAATGTTTGTATGTACGTGCATAACTTATGATCGACTAGACCAAATTGGATAATTATTTTTTCGTTGTTATTGTTATGAACTCATCATAATTATAACAGAAACTAATTATCCAGGTTTGTATAAAATATTTTTTAGGAACTACTGGTTCGATTTGAAAAAATCTTTTTTTGTTGGATAGCCCATTTATCGAGGAAGGCTTTAGGCTACATAACATCACGCTGCGACCAATAGGAGCGAAAAAACTGTGCAAAATGTGTAAAAAACGGGGAAAATAACTATTCCACGCGGACGAAGTCGCAGGCAGAAGCTAGTATCAAAATAAATGTCATTTCACAATTACAGTAAAAATGTTTACATGCAGTCGTTGTTATTATTCTATACTTTAATTTCTTTTATCAGTAGGTATACACTTATCTCTTAATGGCGTAACAAACTCTTATAAACGCAATAAAATATGCGAACCGGTAAAAACAAATGACCCTTATCTTTCTTATAAAAGATGCCTTAAATTTTCTACTTTAATAGTAGGTAGAAGTATTTTTTCTCAAACTGTTTTAAGTAACATTTTCTTATCTTAATTAAAAAGTTAAAAATCTTGATGAAGCGATATAGACTAACTCTTCTCTCTAGACAAGTCAATAATTGGTTATCTATACTATAATATTATAAAGAAAAGGTTTGTTTGTTTGTTTGGATTGAATAGGCTCCATAACGGCTAGCCGATTTCAAAAAATATTTTACTGTTGGAAAGCTACACTATTCCCAAATGACATAGGCTATAAAAAGATGATCCGTGCGAAGCCGGGGCGGACAGCTAGTTAGGTATACATAGAAATGAAACAACTTTAAACGTATTTAACTCGCGTATTTTATTTCATTGGCTAAAGTTTCGGAGCGTTTACAGATTCCATAATCGTAGCACGACTGAGCTGACAATATTGTTATGCTAAAGACTCATGGAATATTTAAAGGCTCCGAAACGTGCGTCAGTCAATAAAATAAAATAGACGAGTTAAATCCGTTCTATGTTGTTTCATTCCAATGTATAATAATCGCGAAGGCATCAGAAGTTATTAGATATACAATTACTTACAATACCAAAAAATACAAAGCAATTGAATTACAAAACTAGGTTACACGTTTGTATACTCGTAGTCAGTTACACACAATAATCAACTATATAAAAGTAAGTCGGGTTTTCCTTCCTGACGCTATAACTCCAGAACGCACGAACCGATTTGGCTAATTTTGATCTTTATTCGTGGAAGTCCAAGGAAGGTTTATAGTGAAAAAGAAAATTTAAAAAACATCTTGAAAAAGTGTAAAATCAACATCTTTCTATACTCCCAAATACAAAGTGATTGACGGTTAGTGACAGAAGACTTTGACAGATCTTTGACGAAACAATCGGACGGGCAGAACGACGTCTGCCGGGGCCGCTAGTAGGCTATAAAAAAAAGATCCGGGCGAAGCCGGGGCGTGTCGCTAGTACCTATAATAATATTTTTGATAAAATAAGCATTCTATTTGTAAAGCTCCAAATCGACCACGTGACATGAAATATGAGATTTAACACAATTCTACGGAAGACGTGTCCTGAATGACCTAAACTCAGTAAGTTTAATCGATATTATTTTCTATAGATATAGAAAATATGTAGGTACAAGTATATAGGAATGGACTTTAATAACATGGGTAAGTAAATGATTATAAAAGACTAGCGGCCCGCCCCGGCTTCGCCCGGATCCCTTTTTTATAGCCTATGTCATTTGGGAATAGTGTAGCTTTCCAACAGTGAAATAATTTTTCAAATCGGTCTTGTCGTTTGGGAGCCTATTCAATTTAAACAAACAAACAAACCTTTCCTCTTTATAATACCAGTATTAGTATAGAAGTCGGTTAAGAAGAACGTTATTTTGATAACCTTGGTACCATTTTTGTAAATATTTATAAAATGTGGTATTTTACTCATAGTTTACGGAACAATAAAATTGTAAACCTGGAGGAAAGTTTAAGCTATTTGCTAACTACACCACAGCATCTGTTATACGACCTGGAATGAGGTTACGGAAATAAATAAAATCAACATAAATAAAAATAAATCGGAAATAAATCTTTAATCAAGTAGGTATTAATATTATTGTGACTGAAAATAATCTGTA
Source organism: Polylopha cassiicola (assembly GCA_038024825.1). Lineage (NCBI taxonomy): Eukaryota > Metazoa > Arthropoda > Insecta > Lepidoptera > Tortricidae > Polylopha > Polylopha cassiicola. The sequence goes on along the minus strand of CP149054.1, from coordinate 3,903,806 downwards.
ATCTATACTAATATTATAAAGCTGAAGAGTTTGTTAGTTTGAACGCGCTAAGTTCAGGAACTACTGGTTCGATAAAATTTTTTTTTTGTTGGATAGACCATTTATCGAGGAAGGCTTTAGGCTATATAACATCACGCTGCGACCAATAGGAGCGAAGAAACAGTGGAAAATGTGTAAAAAACGTGGAAAATTATAGACTAATGAAGAATAACTATTCCACGCAGACGAAGTAGCGGGCACAGCTAGTTTTTAATATAAGCAGCGCTAGTTACATAGTTCACTTGACCTAAAAGGTAAATCGATACTATCAGGAAATGAAAGAAAATCGATCACATACAAACACAAATAATTTATTCATCAATCCATTTTCAGGTAGGTTTGTAATGTAATTATAGTTAACATTTAGCGGCAAGATACAAATACAAATTGGGAATCATTATAGACGCATTTCTTTCTGTATACTGTTTGTAATTAATTATTGATTTAGGTATTAGAACTATTCTTAGTAGACTAATTGGGTTCACTTTAAAATCAATGGGGCGTGTCGAAAATTCGCTATTTACGCGTTGTGTATCGTGTATGAATGAGGTCCTGCTATCATGTTCCACCAATCACAGGCAGCAGATCATGGGCCCTAGACACAAACGTTGAACGTTGGGCATTTGTCTAGGGCCCCTAGTATCATTGATGGATCATGACAGACCTTATTCTACATGACGCCTAATACAGTGGGTTTTTGACACGCGGCAGCTTGAACTTTATATCTATGATTCGTCTTTAAACATCAAAAGTGGATAAGGTATCAAAGTTAACTTTTACCAGACGACAAAATCGTTTTTGTCGAGGTGGACTTTTGATGACATAATGTCGATCGACGCGTGACAACAAAGTTCATCAAAGGTTTGCAGTACTACCTAAACTATAACGTATTTACCGTTATATTTGTTTTATTCCAAGGTTTTTGAAGTGAAAACTTCTTTAGCGGCGCTGAGCACTTTTTTGTATGGGTAAAAACTTAGAAAAACTTTAAAACTCGCGTCAGGGTCACGTAATGCTGATTGAAAATGCGTAAGATGGGGAAGGGAGAGGAACTAGTATCTCCCACTCTTTCTACCGTGCCTGAGTGTGCTACTTCGTTTAGGTGGCACAGGGCGCTTGCGCGAATGTCGTGTGTGTTTATGTACAGCGTGCCACGCGTATCCAAGGATGGTGACAAATTGTCATATTTGTGTACGATAGCGCAATAAATAAAGATTGTATTCTACCTCATAAATGATAGTACTTTTGTACTTATAATTAAACACAACGTTCATATTGAAGTTTTCACTTCTGCCGGCACTCCCGGAGTGCTATTTTTTTTATATTTTTAATCTTGTTCATATTATTATACTGGAAGAAGTATTAAAGTGATTTGAAAGCAATTTACGTGTAATGCCACTTCATCGAAAATCTCTATCGATAATCTTTATCGGAAAAGTGTATGCAGTTTCATCAGATAAAATGATGAATCAAAAAAATCAATAAGATCGATGACTGTTTTAATACGAGGTCATTAAACCGAGCAGGTTAATGGTACACTTTTATAACAATGCAATTCTCCAAAATTATGACTAACGTGTTGTATGCTTATTGCAGGATGTTTATAAATGCATTCTTAAATTATCGAAGTGTTTTCTGCTTTAAGATTTAAATAATCCCTTTTAGAAGTTGACAACGAAATCGATTAAAAATTATTTATTTATTAATGATTAAATTTAATAAATGTGAATGATGTGATTTGCTTTGGTGATTTGACGACTAATGAGAAAAACCTATTTTGATGGTTTATAATTTTTTACATAATAATAATTTAATTGGTTTTAGTATTGGCATGAGTGCCTGTACTTAATTTGAAATAAAAATGTACCTAATTATAATGTGTGCTTATTGAGGAAGAAATGATTCTAAAGTAATCTAAACTACATATACTTCAATACAATTTATTTTAATGATAATGATATTTGTGACAAGACAAGAGTTTAAATATAAAATCATTTTAAGATACCTTACTTATTTAAGATAGAAAAAAAACCCTACACTTTTTCTATTGTAAATATATAACCATATTTTCTTTCTATTCAAACTTATGATATTAATACAAAATGGCATCTAGACTTTTAGAGCCCATAATCAAGTTTTATAATTATATTTCTGAATAAACGTTATAAAAGGGCGGGTATTTATCTATCCCGTTTCCTTTCTCACTGTCAGAAGCAAATTTGACCTAAATATTTTCCATAAAATAAACTCGGGAACTTGAAAAATAAAGTTGGTCGTTTTGTATGTAAAATTGAACTTCCTACAAAACTTAACGGTTTGTATGAAAGTCTTCTGAATTGTAACTTTGGAGATTTATTAAAAGGCCGAGTATTAATAATTAATGTAATGGGAGAAGTGATGAATGGAGGGGAAATATTGTTTGAATTATTATCACCTGCTTCTTGTGTGTAGGTAAGTACATAATTGATTTACAATTATAAATATTTAAAAAAAATATATTATTCCATCCAATACTATACTTTATTAGTTGGAATGCCATGCCCGAAAAAAGTAAATTGTAAATTGGAATGAATGAATTGTCTACAGTTAAGTAGACGGATTTCATCATCAGCCCATCGCAGTCCACTGCTGGACATAGGCCTCTCCAATTGCACGCCACTTTGCTCTGTCTTGGGCTGCTTGCATCCAGCTCCTGCCAGCCATCTTACGCAAATCGTCACTCCACCTCGCCTGAGGACGTCCTACACTACGCTTGCCGAGACGCGGTCTCCACTCTAGAACACGCTAATATGGCCAGCCCACTGCCACTTTACCTTGCTAATCCGGTGGGCTATGTCGATGACTCTGGTTCTCTGCCGAATCACCTCATTTTACTCGCGTATTTTATTTAATTGGCTGACGTTTCGGAGCTTTAACAGATTCCATAATCGTAGCACGACTGAGTTGACAATAGTTTTATGCTAAATTGTAAGTCAAAGTTTCTACACCCAATTCGGGTTCATGAGAATCTTATTAAATATTACCTATACCTAACAATAATACGTTGGTTGCAAATAAAGAAATAAATACGAATTACTTAAATATCTATAACTACTTTTATCGAACTATTGTAACTCGAAAATAATAAAGCCCGTAAACGTGTATTCAGAAAAAATACGAGTTCTTTTATCAATTTCAAGTTTTTTATCGAATACCCAGTGGAACCTGTTGAGGGGAAAATTAAGAGGGTGCTTAATGAGGTATTTTTCTGTTAATTACTGTATTAAAGGCAGAAAATTTGGTAGAGCTTCGGAGAATTACTTAGAAAATTGTTGTAGATTTTTATGGCTTGTTACGAGAATAATCGGCTTACGATTTTGTTGGAAATCGATAGAAAAATGTTTGTTTCATAAGAAAATCGGGCTGCGGAAGGCTTAGGTACTTTTTGTGAACACTGGAAAAATGTGGTCTTCGCTTACCTTTATAAGAAATTACAGTGAAAATGCGTAAGTAGATCTGTAGTCTATACTAATATTGGAACTACGGGTTCGAATTGAAAAAATCTTTTTTTGTTGGATAGACCATTTACTCGACATATTCATCGAGGAAGGCTTTAGGCTATATAACATCACGCTTCGACCAAAAGAGTGAAGAAACAGTGGAAAATGTGTAAAAGACGGGAAAAATTACTATTCCACGCGGAAGAAGTCGTGGGCACCTATATCTATACTAATATCATAAAGAGGAAAGGTTTGTACCTATTTTTGTATGATTGTAATTAATAGGATTAAAAACTACTGGATTTTAATAATTCTTTCACTGTTGGGAAGCTACGTTCGCCCTGAGTAACATAGGCTATAGAATATTTTGAAAAAATTAGGGATCCGTGCGAAGCCGGGGCGAACCGCTATATTAAATAAAATTAGATACTCAACTAAAATCTGTCTTTAGTTATTCTACTTTATACGTACCAAAATTTATCGGATACGAATCTTTTTTAGAATGACAAAAATAAGCGCTTCAAACGTTCATGGGTTCGTGACGTCACGTTATGGTATAAATTTTCGCATAAAGTAGAAGCGCTTATCTCAGAAAAATGTCCAATATTGTTTAATAATCTAACCGAAGAATGAACACAATTTCGACTTCTTTACCCAGTCGTCATCCTTTTTACACAAACAACGTTTCTTAAAACCACCTCAAGCCTACCCAATTAATAAATTTGTATTCACCGCACGTCTTCGTCCTTTTCTTTCCTTTTAATATACATGTGTAGGAAAGAGATAGAAAGATTAGCGGTGTTAAATATTAATTTTAATAGCATTGATAGAACATTAATGTTAGTCTTAAAGGGTACAATTGATGTTCGCTTTACTTTATGCTTTAAAAGGTTTAAGAGTCTGTCCGTATAATTATAAATATAGACCTAGAGTATCTACAATATTATTATTTAACGGTTTGAGAAAATATGAATATCATGTGACTCAATGAAAACCAAGGATTGTCCCGAACTGCTAAATCTTTGTCACTCGCTCTTGAGTTCTTGGAAAAATAATGACAGTGACAGATACTGTCACTAATAGTTTTGTTTCAGATGTCCAATGAAGAGACTGGACCCAGGAGACTTCGAGGCATTGCGATAGGGAGACATAATACGGTACATGAAATCGGTTATGGAGAAACTGGAGTAAGCTGAGAAGGGGTAGGCACAAAAGACACTGGATCGAAGTGCATCCGAAAGGACCCCATTAATAAGATAAGAACTGTTTTGTTTTGAAAATTCGCTAGGAAAATAACTTGCTCGCTATTACGTATATCTCCTTCTGTCAATAAAACAAAAGATGAGAAAGAACTAAAACTTTGTGGTTGAAAGTGCGCCTGGGTATGACGTCATGCTTAACTTTAGCAGGGTGTATATCTTCACGAGACTGTTTAATTTAGGAACGGAACAATATATACTTATTTTTAGATAATCTTTTTCTATTTTTACATAAACATTCTTTAAGTAATCTGTAAGTAAGTGAACAGCGATTAGCAGTATATCAGTGTTGAATATTATTAAATAAATGATTAATTAGCAGTGCAGTACTCATAGTGTCAACACACTACTTGGTATAATTCGTCTCATCATGTCTCCGGAATCCGGGGACATTTTATCCTGCCTGGCAAAAGATTCACAAATCAGCGTAGCAGATGGCGCTGCAGGCGGTATTCTCAAATTTGGTACGCCGGGACAGCTAGTATATTATAGTAATATGTGGTAAATAATCTCATAACATTATAATCGTTATTGACAGATGTACTCGGACGTCTCCCAACTGAGACAGACACTTGATTTGATATCAATCTAAAACTGTTTGCGGATTGTGTTTATCTATTGGAATTGGCGTGTGAATGACGGTCAATTTGTATTCTAACATCAATTAAACGGAGATTGTAATAATGTCAATGAGATTACGTTAATTGAATTAGATTAGATTAGATTAATTTATTTCTCGAAAGTCTAACAATCCTATTATAATAAATACCTAATGGAATATCGAATGATTATTACAATGCATTTAGAATATAAGCTGGAATTCGAGACAAATGTTGAAAAAAAATCGCGCTAATCTTCACAAGGTAACTAGAAAATAATACTTAGGTAGGTACTTATCTTTTGTGAGGCTGTAGCGGGCTAACTTCGAGAGCCCGACTACATCTCCATTCACCATCACCGTTCACCTCATTCATTCACTTCATTCATTTTGACGGCCAGCTCGCCCCGGACTCTACAGGTCCAAAGTCAAAGTTGACCACCTTTAGACCTCGCGTGTGTCCTATCTCTGAAGACCTACAAGAAGAAACTAAATCTAAAACCTTAATCTAAAAACTAACGTCTTCAAAGTCACCGCGCACATCTTCATCTTCACTATCGTCAACCTTCAACCGTCACTACCTGAGGGGTAGTCCTACTGCACCCACCTGCTGCACCTATCTGCTGCACGGCGCTTCATCTACCTGCGGCTGCAGCGGAGCTCGACCCGGGCCCTTCCAGTCCGCCCGGCTACCCTAACTGCCGAGGCGGCGGGCCTGGAACGCCGACGACCCGAGCCCTGCCTCCTGCTGACTACGCCGAGCCACCTCTTCAATACATAACCTCGCTCATCCCTCTCATTCATTCATACATTCATCAACTTACTTCACACGTATACACCTACGTAAATTATTCTTTTTTTTATTTGTAAATACTTTTATTAACCTTGTATATATTTCTATTTCTATTGTAATAAATCCCTTTTGGCTGTATTTTGGTTTCCTCATTTCTTTTCAATTGCCGCTTCCCGACAAGGCGCCATCTTGAATTGTACGAATCGTAATTTCTAATGTTACAATTAGTCTTAGTAGATATTAGAAAATATATTTTTCCGTCCTCCGGCCAGAAAGCGCCAACTTTCGGGCCGCTTCGCTAAATGAAATTTCCGCTTTCTGGCTTCGTCGAACAGAAAAATAGTATACTGACCTCGGCCAGTAAAATAAAAAAGCCTCAGATCACATTTTTGTCAACCTCAGCTTCGCCTCGGATGACAATTACCTGTGATCTGAGACATTTTTTATTTTACTGGCCTTGGTGCGTAATGTACTATTATTTTAGTAGAGATTTAAAATAGTACCTTTGCTGAGTTAATAATACAAATGATAGTAACTTCAAGTAAGACAATTATGTTAATCAAGTGTTTGTATAATTTAGAATTACCATACTTAACGGACCAATGATCACATCAACTTTAATTACTAGATGACGGTGTTTTCTTCAATGGAAACTTTAATAACTAAAACACGACATCGGCATGTTCTCATGTCGATGTCTTATTCTCGCGGTGATCTGTCAAAAATCGGTAACGTTGTCGACAACGAGAAATCTTGTCATGTCGATGTTGTCTCTTATTTTTTACTAGCTTCTGCCCGCGACTTCGTCCGCGTGGAACTCCTCCTTTTTGCAGTCGGTTAAAAAGTAGCCTATGTCCTTTCTCAGGCTTCAGACTTTCTTTGTACTAAATTTCATTTAAATCGGTCCAGTAGTTTTAGCGCGAAAGCGTAACAGACAGACAGACAGACAGACAGAGTTACTTTCGCATTTATAATATTAGTAGGATGTCGACAACGAAACCTTATTGACTCGAAAAACCTTCTCCTTGTCGATAACGTTCCCAATATTATGTAGGCTGGTTTTATTAATTACCTTGTAAGTACCTTTTTCTCCTAGTTCCTCCGTTCACGCATGATAATAAGTCGCCGACATATTATGTCAATTATTATAATTTCTTTATTGTTTTTTCATAATTTTTCTTTTACTATAGATAGTTACGAAAAAATACTGTTTTCAATATTGTATTTAATAATCGACCACAGCTATAATTGTCATTTTTTTACGTTAGCAATATCAAGAACTTGGCTCGTCGATTGACGTTAGATGTGCCGTAATTGCAAAACTTCCACCTTAATGAAGCAATTAGGTTATTAACCAGCTTGCGTGGTAGTAACTTAATAGTGGCATTTAGTGGTAAAATATTAGTTATTTTTAGACCATTATTTTGCATAAGACTATTGTCAGTTCAGTCATGCTACGATTATGGAATCTGTAAATCTGTTTCATTCTAAACATAAGTGGAATTTAAAGAACAATACTTACAAATGACCTATTTCAGAAAAAACACGAAGCACGTATTACATTCAGTACAAAGTTCTTGAGTTATAATTACAAACCAGCCACTACACGGGAAGTTTTGAGAAGTTCCCGCGTTCTGTACGGTGAATAATAAATGAATTAGTCTAAAATTAGCAGCATTACACCACTGCATGTGGCTTTCTTTAACGAACTACTTCAGACGCGGTACAAGTTCTTGGCTTTTTGTTGCTTATGAATAATAAGGAAAATTGTAGCTGCTGTATAAATTACTAGCTTCTAGAATGCTGTTAAAGTTATATAGAACTAGCTTCGTCCGCATGGAACTCCTCCTTTTTTGTAGTCGGTTAAAAAGTAGCCTTTGTCCTTTCTCAGGCTCCAGACTTTTTTTGTACCAAATTTCATTTAAATCGGTCCAGTAGCTTTAGCGTGAAAGCGTAACAGACAGACAGACAGAGTTACTTTCGCATTTATAATATTAGATAGTAGGGATGGGTTATGACGATATTTGTACCAAAATAGGCGTAGAAAACAAGTAATAATTTTTGATGCCATTGAAATGAAACAACTACAACGGGCTTAACACGAGTATTTTATTTGCGTATTTTAATTTTTACAGTTCCCATATTCGTAGCACGATTGAGCTGACAATATAGTCTAACGCTAAAGAATCCGAACACGTCAGCAAATAAAATAAAATGCACGAGTTAAATCCGTTATCGTTGTTTTATTCTAACTAAAACAAACTTCTTCTTCTAACTTAACACGCGTAATTTGATTTATTAGCTGACGTTTCGAAAATTTTACAGTTCCCATATTCGTAGTACGACTGAGCTGACAATAGTCTAACAGTGAAATAAATTGTTATTATGTAGTTATAGGTGTATGATATGAATGTATTTGAAATAAAAACGACTAGACCGATTTGAAAAATTCTTTCTATACTACGCTACACTATTCCCGAGTGACATAGGCTATAAAAAAAGTGATCCGTGCGAAGCCGGGGCGGACAGCTTGTATGAAATATAAATAGCGAAGGGCCTAATTACATCATCATTCGATAATAAAGTTATCCAAAAACAGATCTCCAAATCGCACGTCATCTAATGTGCTCTTTTTTGTAATAAAATATTACCGTTTGTTTACTAAAGGCCATTAGCGTGACGATCTGACGAATGCGGTAAACAAAATGGCCGCTGGCAACGAATACTTCCGGTTCCTGGACTTGTCTTGTTTGGGACTTTGGAAATGGAAAGTTCTGAAAGCTTGCCAAGTTTTCATGGAATTTATGAGAGCGTGTTAAATTATTACTATGTTTTTTTAATCGATTGCATATATAATTTGAAATAAAAAAGATCTTATCTATACTGTAATAAAGATGAAAGGTTTGTTTGAATTGAATAGGCTCCAAAACGACTGGACCGATTTGAAAAAATCTTTCACTGTTGGGAAGCTACACTACTCCCGAGTGACAAAGGCTATAAAAAAGGGATCCGGGCGAAGCCGGGTTGGGCCGCTAGTATAGTTATATACATACCTATAATGTTCGTATCGCGGTGTTGGTTGCCAAACTCCTCCGAAACGGTTTTACCCCTAAGTTTTTGGCCAATTTTGTTTTATTTTTTTTAAGATTTAGCATGCGCTAACCGCGAAATCATAAGATATAACAAATGAATCTATATAAACAAGTCGATATAAATTCTTACATCTATTTCATACACTTAAACGCTCACATGTAAAATCGAATACGGGAACTGAATAAAATTCCGTACCAACAGTTCGTGTGAAAGCGGCGAGGTTCTTTCGGTAGAATAAATCAGTCAGTTCGAAAGTCGAACCGTGCGGCGTGTTAGTCGAATAGTCGAATAAACTACTCGAATGGTGTAAACGTACATCTAAAATCACCCAGCTTAGTTCAATTGAATTCACATTCGTGAAGTCCTAGTGAAATCTACACTGTAATAAAGAAGAAAGATTTGTTTGTTTGTAAATAGGCTCCGAAATTACTGGATCACCGATTTGAAAAAACCTTTTAGCGTTAGACTATTGTTAGCTCAGTCTTACGATTATGGAATCTGTAAAGAATTCGAAACGTCAGTTAATAAAGTAAAATAAAAATACGCGAGTTAAATCCGTTAATAGTTGTTTCATTCGAAAATCTTTTACTGTTGGGAAGCTATACTATTCCAGAGTGGCATAGCCTATTACATTTTTTATTCCAATAAATAATATACTTACTCTTTAATATATTTTTCTGTCCTCCGGCCGGAAAGCGCCAACTTTCTGGCCGCTGCGCTAAATGAAATTGCCGCTTTCTGGCTTCGTCGAACAGAAAAATAGTATACTAACCTCGGCCAGTAAAATAAAAAAGCCTCACATCTCATTTTTGTCAACCTCGGCTTCGCCTCGGACGACAATTACATGTGATCAGACATTTTTGTTTTTACTGGCCTCGGTGCGTAATGTACTATTGCTTATTACAAACTCAAATACTAATTACCGGTTACAATTATTAACATTGGATTATTGTAGACTAGACCAAGCTGCAAAGATCCCTTTGATAAAACTTTTTAAATTATTTAACATCAGGAAGTGTTTTGAATTTCTCAACAAAGGAATTAATAAGTCTTACGAAGCATGTGACAGCTCTGAAGGTTGTTTGTGTTTATGTCATTTTAACTATGATTGATGTTCGACTGTTTATTAAGGTATAACTTTGGTAGGTTATTGATAAACAAATAGGGCAGGCTCGTAAAGGTAGACCACAGTCGAATACGCAAGTTATCCTGTGGTATCCCATACTGACGGTGAGGGTAGACGCTGGTTTTTAGTGGGTAGTCTGGGTATCATCTCAGGAGTCCCACATAACCACCCGACGCTCCCCCGGGCTAGGGTGGTATGCGTAACGCATTTTCCAGCGAAAAAAAAAAGGTAGAGCGGATGAGGGAATTTTGTATGTCACTCAGAACGCGTCAGAAAATCATATAGAGTGAAGCCTTACAAACTTGTAATGTATCATTTTATGTGATGTAATGTACTAGTACCTACATTATATTATGGTAGTTCATTATATTATGTTGAGGGCAGTCGATCAGATTATTAATAAAAATGCTAATAATTCGAGCGCATAAAATATAAGACAAGGTTAGTTAAGTACACGAAAAAAGGATTTCACTACATAGTAAAAATAAAAGTCGCTGTCTGTCCGTCCCTATGTACGCTTAATTCTTTAAAACTGCGTAATGGATTTTGAGGCTGTTTTTAAATAGATAGAGTGATTCAAGGGAAAGGTTTATAGTATACATGTCATTGTGAAGCCGGGGCGGTTCGCTAGTATTTCAATAATCTGACGATTTTAGCATGGCATTAGATTACATATTTTGCGATTCGCTCATATCAACACTTCTTGCCAGTGGTAGGTGCTTAATAATAATAAACACACTCAGGCACGGTAGAAAGAGTGGGAGATACTAGTTCCTCTCCCTTCCCCATCTTACGCATCTTCGATCAGCATCACGTGACCCTGACGCGAGGCATCACGTGACCCTGATGCTTGTTAGAAAGTTTTTACCCATACAAAAAAAGTGCTCAGCGCCGTTAAAGAAGTTTTCACTTCAAAAAACTAATATACATGCACGTAGAAACGTTTAGTGACCTATATACTTGTTTTACATAGCCTAGATTCAACCAGCGCAATAATCTTTAAGTATTTAAAATCGGCGTGAGGCAGAGTGGGCTGCATGCAACAGCTGAGCCTCCCCCGGCGCTGTAATCTTCCCCGACCCTCCCCTTTTGGTAAACAGCTTGATAACAGTACTAAAAGCGTTTTAAAATTAGGTGGGCGATTTTGGGGCGTTTGAGACGCCGTCATTATCAACGGGATTTAAGTAAAGAATAGCTTATGTAAAATTATTTCCTGTTACTGATACAAATGCTGCTTTAATTGATACTTAATAATATTATTGGCAATCCTAGAACACGCAGGTAACGTTTTTATATCGGACTTTGGAAAGTCTTAGAGTCTAATACTTTCCAATAGTTCCGGTAGACACGCACACACACATACAGATACATACACAAAAACAAACGCGTCTATACTTTATTGTATTATTTTATATTTTATTTAAATACAATTATATTATTATAGATTTTTTTTTCAGTTTATAGCGTTATTGTTATGAATAATTGTTGTTGAATTGCAATGTGTAATAACCGCGAAGGCATCAGAAATTATTACACTTATTAATGTAAAACTGTGCACTGTGACACCGTTTTTACTGACACAGGCGCGTTTTCACAACAAAAGAATTACTGGAAAGTGCAGTTCAACCGAAATTCAATTATTTTAATTTGCCAGTGAATTTCACTTCATATCGCTATCGGAAATTTAATTTAATGAATTGCTACTAGCACTTCGGCAGCGTGATTTTAACGGGTGAAATGTTCGATGGTGTTTGAAATATTTTCACGGCTCATTTGATTTTGAATTTTGCTCGTTCTATATAATATTTGTCGATTTAACTTTGATTTCGATGCCATGACGTTTATATATTTGAACAAGGAATTACAAAATGCAGTGTATTAATGGTATTTTCTGTCCTCCGGCCGCTGCGCTAAATGAAGTTGCCGCTTTCTGGCTTCGTCGAACAGAAAAATAGTATAAAAAAAAATTAAAAAGCCTCAGATCATATTTTTGACAACCTCGGCTTCGCCTCGGACGACAATTACGTGTGATCTGAGACATTTTTTATTCTACTGGCCTAGGTGCGTAATGTACTATTGTTATGTGGGATTATATGGCCAACAATTTTAATACACAACTGTATTTATTATATTAGTATAGACTACCTAAATAGATCTATGAGCCGGGTATTCGCTGAAGTATTCACTATTTTATTATTATTACTGAATACCTGGTCTGAAGTATATCTGCCTCTATGATATTTTTCCTCCATTCCAGTTGACACAGTTAATCGTTGTTCTAATAACTAGTTGTACACTAAAGTTATTCATGCCAGTGGGTAGGATAAGCGACGTGTAAACGCGATACGGAGCTGCTCACTACGCCTCTTAAAATAACAGACTCTTCACAGATTTTATTAAAAAACTAGCGATTTGTCCCGGCTTCGCACAGATCCCTAATTTTCTTCAAAATATTCTATAGGTTATGTTACTCAGGGTGAACGTAGTTTCCCAACAGTGAAAAAAATGTCCAGTCGTTTTGGAGCTTATTCAATCCAAAAACAAACAAACATTTCCTCTTTGTAATATTAGTATACATATGTATTTACTACCTTTTGCCTACTTTATGACCCCGTTAAATTTCAATAAAATACGATAAACATCGTTTATCAATTCTGTTAAAGAATGTTTATTGTAAATGTTCAAATAGACTGGGCGAAATCACGTTGTACCATACAAACTTTGTCTGCTTAGGGGTGAAATTTCAGAAAGTCCCTTCTTATCGGACGCCTACGTCATACAAAGAACAAACTCCAAATTTCAGGTCTCTACGATCAACGGTTTAGGCTGTGCGCGTATCCGTAAGTCATTCAAGATATAGGATTATCTATACTAATATTATAAAGCTGAAGAGTTTGTTTGTTTGTTTGAACGCGCTAATCTCAGGAACTACTGGTCCAAATTCAAAAATTCTTTTTTTTTGTTGGATAGACCATTTATCGAGGAAGGCTTTAGGCTATATAACATCACGCTGCGACCAATAGGAGCGAAGAAACAGTGGAAAATATGTAAAAAACAGGGGAAAATATGAAGCCTTATGAAGAACTATTCCTTAAGTGACAGTTGACAGAAGACTTTGACAGATCTTTGACGAAACAATCGGACGTGCAGGACGACGTCTGCCGGGGCCGCTAGTTACATAATAAACGTATAAGATTTATTCGAGCACTATTTTCATGTAGGAATAAGCTTACAGTGTTCAATGCTAACTAAAATTTTATGTATTCAGAAGTTATACGACAACATAATCTTTGGATTATAGAACCAATTGTTATAACAGATTCAGAAATACTGATTCTATTTTTCAAGTGACGGTTAAGGAAAGAAGTTTCGATATATCAATGTCTCCGTGTACCGTGTTTTTGGCACATCTCACCTTACCTTGAGTAGTCTCGTATATACGGTATATAGCAAATAGTTACAACGCTAATACCCATAAGTGGTTGCCGACACCCCATGACAAGGTATGATAAACGGTCCATAGGGAGGCTTGTGGTGTGTTTTCGCGCTCCTGACAAGACAGTAAGTTATGTCATTTCATAATATCCAGGTACTTACCTAGAGTGTTTGAAAGTTTTCTTACAACATCTAGGCTTAGTTATTTAATTAAGCAGTTTAATTATTATCTGTTGAAGTTATATTATAAACACTGTCAGTATATGAACGATACAAGTTGCGATCATATTATTATATCATATCATCATAAAATACGTATCGTTAATATACCTTGTCTGAATACACAGCTGTCAATTATACTAGGCATCTGCCAAATTTTGAACGTAGGTAGACCTGTATTTGATCAGACTTTGAAGCCTACAATCTATTAATTTTCTCGTGTAAAGTCCATCTTTAAAATAATTTCTGATGCCTTCGCGGTTATATAGATTGGAATGAAACAAATTTAAAGAATTTAACTCGCGTATTTTATAATCGTAGCACGACTGAGCTGACAATAGTCTCATGCTAAAGTGTAAATTACTTTTTCTGTTCTCCGGCCGGAAAGCGCCAACATTCTGGCCGCTGCGCTAAATGAAATAGCCGCTTTCTGGCTTCGTCGGACAGAAAAATAGTATACTGACCTCGGCCAGTAAATAAAAAAGCCTCAGATCACATTTTTGTCAACCTCGGCTTCGCCTCGGGCAACAATTACATGTGATCTGAGACATTTTATTTTACCGGCCAAGGTACGTAATGTACTACAACATGTTTCATTCCAAGTCCATCTTATACCTAGGCCACACTGAGCTCTTTATTATTGAAGAGCATGCGTATCATAATCATTGGTCACACTGCACTACTCGAAAAATTAACCGCAACGTTTAGAATGTGATTGTCGTGTCTTGAAGTTGCGCCAATAACCGTCAAAACGAGGAGCAATAGACATGATAAGCATGACGTGCGGCATGACGAGGAGCATGACGAAAAGCATGACGTAAGTAGCACCAACACTGTCTCTTTTCCTCGCTACTTAAGGTTAAAAAGCCTTAGATTTAAGAGACGCTTTGTCTTCATTTAATGAACGCGTCCTTTATCGTCAAATATAATTTATTATTAAAATGGTACCCTTTAGAATTTTAGATTAGAATTTATTATTTAAAAGCAGTATATTTTTATTCTACTTCGCGATTGTTGTAACAGGTATGTGACCTAAATAAATAACTGGGTAGTTGATAAGAAAAAAAAACATCATAGTAAATAATTAGGCATTGTCTAACTACCTATTCCTTATGTAGGTATCTGTATGGTGTGTAAGTGGATAATAATAATAATATAATTAAATGTTTTTTTTTTATCTCATATTGATTTAGTACTTACTTGTAAAATAAATATGCGCTAGTTAAATCCGCCATTGTTATAATAATTTAGCGTTAGACTATTGTCAGCTCAGTCGTGCTACGATTATGGAAACTGTAAAGAATCCGAAAAGTCAGCAAATAAAATAAAATAAAAATACGCGAGCTAAATCCGTTAATAGTTGTTTCAATCCAATCCGCCATTGTTGTTTCATTCCAATTTAACAATTGCAAAATTATCAGAAATTATAACTATATTTTATTTAAGCACTTAATCAATCAAGTATTACGAGTCTGATTGTTTATATTTAGTAGATAAGTTGCAAATAGCATAGTCAAGACTTAAAGGGTTATACGGCCTTTGCTAAACTTATACATTGTTCGAGTTTATTTATTTTTCGCAACAGCAGTTTTGCGGTTACAAACAAAACAAAAAGTCGTATTAACCGTAAGGATTATGCACGTTGATTGCATTTCACACTCCGACCCTTCTAAAACATTCACTAACTAAACAAAACTCCCGTCGGGGGCCACTTTTGTTTTGTCCTAAAAACCTTGTTTTCTATTTCCTTTGCCCGGACAAAATGGAGGTTTTGAAGAACCTTGAGATTCCCAAAAGACATTTTAATGTTACCCTTTCAGGTCGTATTAACCTTTAATAAGCCTGAAGACGACTGAGCGTGAATGGGCGTTCTGCACGAGATGTTCTTGTGAGCGTATGTGTGTGTGTAGTTAGGCTATTACGAAATTATGAGAATGCTAGCTTCTGCCCGCGACTTCGTCTGCGGACGATGAGTACTTTACGCCATATTGTTATAAAATATTGCCTAAGTTGGTATATGTTATTCTGATGAATAAGCTATATATATTATAGTAAAGTTTTATCAAAATCCACTAAGTAGCTTTTGCGTGAAAGAGTATACATAAAAGAATTTTTAAGTTAGTTTGTATGTTTTTCTACGTTTTTATGCCTTAACTGCTAAACTGGTATTGTTAGACAAGGATAAACAGATATTTGGGACATTGAAAAATAATATACCTGGTCTATAGTCTCAATCATTTCTGAAGTCTTAGTCGTGCTACCATTATGGAATCTGTACAAAGGCTCCGAAACGTCAGCCAATAAAATAAAATACGCGAATTAACTCCGTTTGAAGTTGTTTCATTCCAAAATAATATAGGCTTTTTTTATTAATAATAATTACTTATTAAGTTTATCAAACCGAGAGACGTTAGTAAGGCGTATCAACTCAACGTTTGGTGATATCGCACACCTAGATCTAAAGGGAGCTAACTCAAAAACCTGAAGATTTCTGTTATGCACACTATCGAATTCCTTACAGCAAAATCTACCTACAAATAAAAAAGATTGAAGCTAACTCTTCTAGCTTCATATAAAAAGCATAAATCTATATAGAAAACTCCAGTAGTCACATGGATATATTAATCAGATTTTGTTTTCTCCTGAATAAATAACATTTTTGAGTTAGCTCCCTTTAGATCTAGGTATGCGATATTTTTTCATTGTAAACATAGAAGTGTCCTAAAAAAGCGACTTCCTACTGAGTTTCTTGCGGCGTTTCTTCTCAGTTGATGGTCTTTCCGAAGCGCTAGTAACGCCCCCTATTAGGTTTTAATTGTGATGTATAATAGTAAAATATTTTGCGTAAAATGTAACATTAATATTAAAATTTCATAATTTAGAAAAGGGTAGTTTTTCAAAATTTGTAATTTAAATATAAGGTAGTTTGCATAACTGTATAAATCACTTTAGCGTTAGACTATTGTCAGCTCAGTCGTGCTACGATTATGGAAACTGTAAAGAATCCGAAACGTCAGCTAATAAAATAAAATAAAAATACGCGAGTTAAATCCGTTAATAGTTGTTTCATTCCAATGTGTAATAACCGCGAAGGCATCAGAAATTATTATGCGATATGTTTTCTGAAAGTTAAAATTATACCCAGAACTTCCACAACTTGTGTAACAGCATTAGATGCTATTATCATAACGGAGAGGAAAATTTCCATCAAACATGAACCAATAACAAAATTTTCAACATTTTTTGCGACCCCTGCTCATTTGCATATTTTCCACTTTTGAAACGGTCATTTTATTTCCAAACGCGATTACTCCTTTCCGGACACATCCTGTTTCCGTGTTACGGCAACAGAAATGTGCGATTCTGTTCGTGCTTCGGGAAACATTCGCGTTAATGCATCCACCAGACAGCCTGAGGCTGGATTACGGTCGTACAACCTGGTACAACCGTGCAACATATAGTTTAATTTCGAAATACATGTAGTACGAAACTAAACTATAATTCGCACACCTAGATCTAAAGAGAGCTAACTCAAAAAAGGTACTTTTTCAGGAGAGGCGAGAGACTGATTAATATGTCCATGCACGCATGAGTTTTCTGTATAAATTTATACTTTTTATAATAAAGCTAGCAGAGTTATATTAGCTGAAATCTGTTTTAGTGTAGGTGGGTTTTGCTGGAATCTGATGGTGTGCATAACTCAAATCTTCCGGTTTTTGAGTTAGATCCCTTTAGATCTAGGTGTGCGAATATGTCTATCGCTATATGTAACAGTCAAACGTCCGTAGCATTCCTGATTTAGACATAAAACCGATAAAGTAACCTCGTTGAAAACGTTACTATTTCATTACTGCAGGTGATTTTGGGCGCATGTGTGTTCACTGCAGGTTAGTTGAAAATTTAACAAGCTGCGATGCAAGGCTGTGTCGATTTCGTTTTGCTCTTCAAACATTCTGCATATTGGTTTCAGTCTCTAAATTGGTTCGAGATTGGAATCGTCGAGTTGAAACGGCGAAACCATGAAGTTATTACAAATTACCGTACCTGCATATTATAAATCGATAGGTATTTAGACTACTTTATAAGGTAAACCATACTCTCCTGGCCACATTCTCATTACAGTAACATCTTTAAAATCAACCCTGAATCAAAAATCCATTCGAACTGGTTACCTTCAAAATCTTAAAATGCTTTCATGCCTCATAATACCTAGATGTCTTTAAACCAATTTTATTTACTTTTGAATATTTACTTTTTTTAGTTTGAAGATTAAAGGCATTACGCAATGCTAAAGTTGTAACGTCTTAAAACAAACCAATTGGGATCGATTTCAAACCAATTGTTTTATACGATGTTAGGGCATAATTTAAGCAAGATTCATCACCTACTATTTTGTTATTAACAAAAAAAAATCTACCTAAAAAACTCAAAACAAAGTCATAATCCTTTAACTTATTACCATACCTAAAAGTAACTTAATCACATTTCAAACGGTGACAATATAATCTGTTTTGCGTTGACGCAGACCAAATTACCTCTCATGGGACTCGGGGTCCGTAAGTGAAAAAGCGGTTAGATCCGAGGTTCCAAATTGCAGACAATATTTCACCTGGCGGAAGCATCTGGCCACACCAAATGAAACACATTTAGAGTCTCAGGGCGATATTAAAAAGCGAGTGGCTGTATGATGGCAACACCGACAGGTTTAAATATACAAATATACGGTAAGATTCAACGGTGCGGGGTGAATAAAATGTAAATGTGTTTTGTGAAGATTTGGATCATATTGGGAACTTGACAGATATGAACAGTTTTTTAACAGAACACGATGGTGGATGGTGGTATATTAAAATATTTTAACATCATAATTTCTGATGCCTTCGAGGTTATTATAAGTACATTGGCTGACATTTCGGAGCCTTTACAAATTCCCTAATTTGAGCTGAGAATGGTCTTACTAACATTTCGGAGCTTTTACAGATTCCATAATCGTAGCACGACTGAGCTGACAATAGTCTTATGCTAAAGACGTCAAACGTCAGCCAATAAAATAAAATACGCGAGTTAAATCCGTTTACAGATGTTTCATTACAATGTATTTTAACATTATTAGATTTATTGTCAAAGTCTCCTCATATTACTACTAACCCAACTAATATTATAAATGCGAAAGTAACTCTGTCTGTCTGTCTGTTACGCTAGCTAAAACTACTGGACTGATTTAAATGAAATTTAGTAAAAAGAAAGTCTGGAGCCTGAGAAAGGACATAGGCTACGTTTTATCCGACTGCAAAAAAGGAGGAGTTCCACGCGGACGAAGTCGCGGGCAGAAGCAATATCAAATATAATTTTCTTAAGATACCTTCGTTCACTAACGACTCTTCGCACCGTTAAATATGAACTCGTTCTTTATGCGAGATCACTAATACCAGACAGCTATCATCTTACATTTTCTATTGACCTTTATTGCGTTAGTATTAAAGTAAACAAAAGAAAGCTCTATTTTAATAACCGTATTCTAACAGTCGGATTGCCCCCTCGAGCATAACTCTTTTCTTTGTCGCCGGAATGAAAAATAAAGATATTAATGTCGCTGACATCTCCCAACAATTTTTCTCTCGAATAACTTGTTGAACGAGAAATTCTATTAAGGTGAACAAAAACATTCCATTTAGGTAAATTGTATGTATTACGTCGTGAGACGTGTATTATACACGATTCTGTGCTTATTAATGAAATGGATTTTGTAACAGTAAAGCTTTGTGTGAACGTAAGATACCAATAAAACACCAGACTTTTTCAATTTCCTGGCAATTTGAACTTAATATCCGATGACGAATTTATATGGAGGATTGGAAAAAGGGCGAGAGTTTTGGTATATTTGTAACAAGCTTCTGTCTAGAGTTCAATGGTTTCGTACTTCGGATAATTTAGGTATATCGATTATATCACTTCTATCTCTTTCGTCCCCTCTTCGTGTTTTACTAAAATTAATAGGTTAATAAATTCTCATCTATATTTCTATACAATATAATTACATTTATTATTATGAAAGGTTTGTACTCATATTGAGATTGAATAAGCTCCAAAACAAAGAACAATAAGATTAAATAATAATTATCATCAAAATTACAATAAGATTTTGTCATACATATAATGTCAAATAGGTATATTAACTATCATAGATTTATGTCCCGGTGCTAAATGTTTACTACCATGTATCAAACGAAATTCGATCGATACCTCTATAGATATCGATATTCAATACCATTCGTTTTAATGATAATAATATTTGTACAAAGACAAGAGTAGAAAAATCGAGAATACTACATACTAAATTTTATAATTAAATCAGTAATAAGGTAACAAACAGCGAGAGAGACCAAGTTACTTTGACATTTTATAATATTGGAAGAATGCGGTTCATTACGAAGGGCCACAATGGTCGAATTCAATATTCGGGGCGGGTAGTCGTGAACATTTGCATGCGAGCGGGTGTGCCGTGTCGCATTTAAAGGACTATTGTAAATATAGGATTTGTTATATGTACGTACATATAATATTTAGTGAGTTATGCATATGCACAGCTTTCATGCGTTTTGAGGAGGCAGTAGATATTTAAGAGTGAACATAGATTGAAAGTGTGAATTGACTGAACGAAAACTGACCGACCACGTTTGCTTATTTTTATGTCAATAGATACCAGATGACAACTGAGTAATGAATACCTACGAAATTTTATTTAATAAAATAAAATAGTGAATCTAACTGAGGAACAGTTAAATTCCTAAAAAATATTGGACATGTATTTTATCTTTTCTCAAACAACAAAAAAAATACAAAGATAAGTAATTTTAAAACGCGCGGTGGCTCGAGACGTTGTCATGTTACATTTTATACCATACCGTGACGTCACGAACCCTCACTCCCGAACGTTTAAAGCACTTATCTCTGTCCTTTATTGTTCGATTGAGAAGATAAAAAAAAACGTGTCCAATAATTTTTGGTAACTTGATGAACAAGAAAAAAACAGTCAGATTTTCTTTCGGTTGATATTATCGATTGGCAATTGTTTAGGGACCGTGAAGTTTTAAATTACAGTTCTAGTAACTATCCCACTTATATATTAACTTATACATAAGTATAATATATAGGTATATTTCTTCGACAATTAAGTTTCCAAGCTACAGGTTCTACCCAAAGCGCTAACTCCACAATATCACGGCACTTAGCTCGGTCTCTGGTAAATTACGTCACTTTGTGTGATTATTACATTTCAAGGGTCGCCCGGTGGTAACTGGACGGAATAAGGTAAGCTTCAATGTGTTCGGCCATTTGCCAAGGTTGATGTTTAAGATTTGATATGATTCTGTCGTTTTTGGGATCCCGTACCTCAAAAAATCAGAACTAATAGGACTATCTGTTCGTCTGTCATAATTAAGAAAATATATTTTTCTGTCCTCCGGCCGGAAAGCGCCAAATAGCTGGCCGCTGCGCTAAATGAAATTGCCGCTTTCTGGCTTCGTCGAACAGAAAAATAGTATACTGACCTCGGCCAGTAAATAAAAAAGCCTAAGATCACATTTTTGTCAACCTCGGCTTCGCCTCGGACGACAATTACATGTGATCTGAGACATTTTTTATTTTACTGGCCTTGGTGCGTAATGTACTATTTGTTGTCTTTATTTAAACAAAAATAAAAAAAGGAATATAGTTGACGTCTTGGGATACTTATTATTACTTAATTATTTGGTGTTTAATAATTTAATAATTTCTGATATTTTTGCGGTCATGATCTACACATTGAAATGAAATAGTTTTAGTTTTCGGCTACGGATATGGGAACAAAGTTTTAGAAACATCAACATCCTAACGTAAAGTATACGAGTTAAATCCGTTATAGTTATTTCACTGCAATCTATGTAGTTTTTTTTTATCTGCTTGATAATAAGTAATTCGCTTGCTTATGACTTATAACATTTGGACAATGTCAAAAAGAACCTTAAATACACACATAGGAGCGAGAAGAAATATGTTTTTCTACCACGTTATGGATTCAATATATTATGGAGCAACATTAATTTTTACTAGTCTACAGAAGACTGACAAAATGGCCACTAAAAAAGTTTGGTTCTTTCAGATTTATGAATATGCGCCGGCACGAGCGCTAGTGGATAAAGGCTTCGGATAATCCACATATAATATTAAACTTTTTTAAGTTCAGAATAGCCCTTTACATGAATTTCTTGAAAAAAAAGATTTCATACAGACATCTCACAAATTATGATATAGAAAACTATATAAATATTACTATACTAGGTAACCCAGCAAATTTCGTACAGCGATTTTTAAAAATTTTTTTGTATTTTTTACTAATTTCCGCACCTTATAAACCTTATCAGGACTACGAATATTTGAAAACCGAATTTAGCTAAATCAGTCCAGCCGTTTTCGACTTTAAGGGAAACATTTTTAGGTTCTGTACCTCAAAAGGAAAAACCAGAACCCTATTAGTTAGTGTTTTCCGTCTGTTTGTCCCTTTTCTCAGGAACGCGTAGTCGTAAGTCTATCGTACCGTGGATTTGTAATAAAATCAAACTTCTAAGTCAACGAAATCGAAATAATTATACAGTGGTTTACGCAGCAAATTTCCCGTGAACTCAGAACCTTAACTTTGGTACGAAGCAACATCTTGTAGCATAGATAAAAATAGGTAAATAAAGTGTTGTATTTAATAGAAAATTACACTTGCACCACATTACATCATAAGTCGACCTTTAAGAGGATTGTGAACCTGTTAATTTTCATACAAAAGGCGATAACGTTTTACACCCAGTAAATATAGTTAGATTTTTATAATTTTTGGATATGTTGTAGATATAATGAGAAACTACGTCTGTACGTTTTGATTTTTAAGAAATATTGCTTACGCTAGATCTAAATATAAATTTTTAGATCTATATATAGATTTTTAGATGCTAATAAATTTTAGCGTAAGCAATATTTTTAAAAAATCAAAACGTACAGACGTAGTTTCTCATTATATCTACAACATATCCAAAAATTATAAAAATCTAACTATATTTACTGGGTGTAAAACGTTATCGCCTTTTGTATGAAAATTAACAGGTTCACAATCCTCTTAAAACAAACTTCTAACTTTTAAAATGCGTTGGAATTAAACATCTATTAACGGGTTTAACTCGCGTATTTTTATTTTATTTTATTAGCTGCCGTTTTTTTAGCGTTAGACTATTGTCAGCTCAGTCGTGCTACGATTATGCTACTGTAAAGATCCGAAACGTCAGCTAATAAAATAAAAATATGCGATTTAAATCCGTTGATAGTTATTTCATTCCAATGTGTAATAACCGCGAGGGCATCATGAAATTAAAATGCGGATTAACCAAAAATTCTACAAGGGTAAAACGAAACAAAAATTTACCGATTAAAATCTAAGCGCCAACTTCAACAAAAGAGTATTAAAGTATGAAGACGTCACAATACT
This sequence comes from Polylopha cassiicola, assembly GCA_038024825.1. Taxonomy (NCBI): domain Eukaryota; kingdom Metazoa; phylum Arthropoda; class Insecta; order Lepidoptera; family Tortricidae; genus Polylopha; species Polylopha cassiicola. The sequence goes on along the minus strand of CP149054.1, from coordinate 3,880,257 downwards.
TACCTCTCGGGTATCTAATCTAAAATTTGATACAAAGACACGTATTTAAGAATCAGGTTCACGTAATCCATTGACAAAGGTAAGGGTCTATGTAAACGAATAAAGTTGTACATACATAAAGTATTGTGTAATCGTATTAGAAATTATTATATCTGTAGAAGGAGCAAGGTATATTCTTTTTTTTAACCTTTTACGCTCACAGTATAAGAATGACTACTGTTTTCTATACTACCTAATATTATAAAGAGGAAAGGTTTGTTTGTTTGTATTGAATATTCTCCCAATACGACTGGACCGATTTGAAAATTCTTTCACTGTTGAAAAGCTACACTATTCCCGATTGACATAGGCTATAAAAAAAGATGATCCGTGCGAAGCCGAGCGGACAGCTAGTCTATTATATGTCCATCAATTAGATTACTAACAATTATTGGACACGAATGTTTTCTTTTTTCAATCTAATAATAAATGGCACAGATAGTCCCTTAAAAAGTTTGGGAGTGGGGGTTCGTGACGTCACTATAAGTTGTTAATTTATTAAGAAAAATCCATAATATAATCTCACTAGCGGCCCCGGCAGACGTCGTCCTGCCCGTCCGATTGTTTCGTCAAAGATCTGTCAAAGTCTTCTAACTGTCACTTAATGAATAGTAATTCTTCATAAGGCTTCATATTTTCCCCGTTTTTTACACATTTTCCACTGTTTCTTCGCTCCTATTGGTCGCAGCGTGATGTTATATAGCCTAAAGCCTTCCTCGATAAATGGTCTATCCAACAAAAAAATATTTTTTGAATTTGAACTGAGATTTCCTGAGATTAGCGCGTTTAAACAAACAAACAAACAAACTCTTCAGCTTTATAATATTAGTATAGATTTCATTTTCCACTTTTCAGTAAATTTTACATAATCCTTAAATAAACAAGGGGCTGAAGGAAACGAAAATCAGCTTTACGTTAGCTTTATTCATCCATGGGAAAATCCCTTGAATCCTACCGGGATATGGAATCCCCTTATCTGTAAAAGTAATCATGGAAAAATTGGGAAGCGGATAGATCTGCCCGGGGAAGGTGGCATGAGCTATTAGGCTTTCATTCCTGACCTGCGGGGTATGAAATTTTGGTAAGATTTTTGTATTATACGAGTACATCGATAATTCATGTACATAATTCGTATATACAGTAGTAATGTGACTCATTTCAAAATATGTCGTTACTCCGTTAAGGTATTCTAAATTGTCGCGTATAATTGGAATTCGCGTAGTGACAGATTTCGAGTTCGGTCACTTTAGTACTGTATATGCGAATTATAATATACAAACAAACAAACAAACAAACTCTTCAGCTTTATAATATTAGTATAGATAAATAAATCGTCGAAATATATGTAAGTACCTAAGGTCCTAAGCGCATAAGTTCTAAATGACTGGCCCAAATTGGATTGTTTTTTTTATTGTTCTTTATTTTCAGGACAAGGTTTACATATTATAGGGAAATTTAAAAGAAATATACCTATAGATTATAATATTTCATTACAATTTTTTTTTTCAATTTCTCGTATAAAAAGTGATCGACGACACATCTTTGGTGAAAAAAATCGACGAATTCATTTATAAAGTTCGATAGTAGGGGTTCGTGACGTCACGCTATGGCACAATTTATACTTACCACTAGCGGTTCGCCTCGGCTTCGCACGTATCCCTAATTTTTTTCAAAATATTCTATAGCCTATGTTACTCAGGGTGAACGTAGCTTCACAACAGTGAAAGAATTATTAAAATCGGTCCAGTAGTTTTTGAGCCTATTCATTACAAACATACAAAAATAGGTACAAATCTTTCCTCTTTATAATATTAGTATAGATATACTTAGATGAAGTCACGAGCTCTCGAATTTTACACGCGCTTATCTTTCATTTGAATAATTTTCAATAATGTTACTGACATACTAAATACAATAAAAACACCCGAATTTCAATAGGGAAGATGGTTTCTCAAACTGTAAAGAATCCGAAACGTTAGCAAATACAATAAAATAAAAATACGCGAGTTAAATCCGTTAATAGTTGTTTCATTCCAAATAGAATTTCGTTTTTTTTTACCCAGTTGTCATTCCTATTAGGGGGCTGGAAAATATCAGTTTACTATTTGAAACCTAAACGACATTTTTATATGCTACTAAAGCTGTGACCACATATAAATCATACGTTAACAATAAAACCACAAGATTTATACTATTAGGTTGAAATTTACTCTACGTTTGTTGTTGGCATAAAAGTTTTTTCGGTGAAATCAAAGAAAAACTAACTGACGTAATTTTCGCAATAAAACATGACACTAAAAAGTATTTAAAGCTTTTAACACCTTACATTTTTTAACACAAAAAGAGGTAAATAAAAATAAATGGTCATGACGAGAACAATGGATTATATTTAAAAAAGAAATAATTATTAACATAATATTTATCTTGGATTAAAACAACTTTAGACAGATTTAACTCGCGTATTTTATTTTATTGGCTGAGGTTTATATTATTAATTGCTTTGGCATATTATTATATTGTTATCTCAGTCGTGCTACGATTATAGAATCTGCAATGTCTCCGAAACGTGGGAAGTTACACTATTTCCGGCTGACATAGGCTATAAAAAAGGGATCCGTGTGAAGATGGGGCGGACAGCTAGACTTTAAAACATTCTATGAAAATGCATATAACTAAGTATGATATACGTAAGCATAAATCTGCTTACGTAATACTTAAACGGCTTCCAATAGTAATCCGGTCATTTAAGCTTATATTAGATAAGAATCTCGGAATGCGAGATACCCGGCTGTAATTTTGTAAATAGTTGTATATTGACATCCTTAAAGTTGTCTCAAAACCTACATATGGTAGGGTGTGAGCAACTATTAAATTTCAAGGTCAAAAGTCACAAAAATCGTTATTTTTGCAAATTTCTCATTTCCTATGGGTTTTAGCTTTTTGTCTTTGTTGGCAATATTGTAGAATACAAAATTCTCTACAAATTTTGTGACTTTTGACCTTGAAATTTAATAGTTGCTCACACCCTACCATATGTAGGTTTTGAGACAACTTTAAGGATGTCAATATACAACTATTTACAAAATTACAGCCGGGTATCTCGCATTCCGAGATTCTTATCTAATATAAGCTTAAATGACCGGATTACTATTGGAAGCCGTTTAAGTATTACGTAAGCAGATTTATGCTTACGTATATCATACTTAGTTATATGCATTTTCATAGAATGTTTTAAAGTCTAGCTGTCCGCCCCATCTTCACACGGATCCCTTTTTTATAGCCTATGTCAGCCGGGAACAGTGTAGCTTCCCACGTTTCGGAGACATTGCAGATTCTATAATCGTAGCACGGCTGAGATAACAATATAATAATATGCCAAAGCGATTAATACAATAAACCTTAGCCAATAAAATAAAATACGTCTAAAGTTGTTTTAATCCAAGATAAGTATTATGTTAATATTTATTTCTTTTTTAAATATAATCCATTGTTCTCGTCATGACCATTTATTTTTACCTCTTTTTTTTCTAAAAAATGTAAGGTGTTAAAAGCTTTAAATACTTTTTAGTGTCATGTTTTATTGCGAAAATTACGTCAGTTAGTTTTTCTTTGATTTCACCGAAAAAACTTTTATGACAACAACAAACGTAAATTTCAACCTAATAGTATAAATCTTGTGGTTTTATTGTTAACGTATGATTTATATGTGGTCACAGCTTTAGTAGCATATGAAAATGTCGTTTAGGTTTCACTATCGAACTTTAGAAATGTATGTAGATTTTTTCATCAAAGATCTGTCTAAGTCATTGATCACTTTTTTTATCAGAAATTAAAAAATAATTCTAATGAAATCTATATATTTCGTTTTAATTTTCTTATAATATATAAACCTTGTCCTGAAAATAATGAACATAAAAAAAAGAATCATCCAATTCGGGCCAGTCATTTAGAACTTATGCGCTTACATACATTTCGACGATTAATTTATATAGATATATTTATATTATAATTCGCATATACAGTACTAAAGTGACCGAACTCGAAATCTGTCACTACGCGAATTCCAGTTTAAACGCGACAATTTAGAATACCTTAATAAAACGGAGTAACGACATATTTTGAAATGAGTCACATTACGTCATTACTACTGTATAATGTACGAATTATGTACATGAATTATCGATGTATAATACAAAAATCTAACCAAAATTTCATGCAGGTCAGGAATGAAAGCCTAATAGCTCATGCCTCCTTCCCCGGGCAGATCTATCCGCTTCCCAATTTTTCCATGATTACTTTCACAGATAAGGGGATTCCATATCCCGGTAGGCTTCAAGGGATTTTCCCATGGATGAATAAAGCTAACGTAAAGCTGATCTTCGTTTCCTTGAGCCCCTTGTTTATTTAAGGATTATGTAAAATTTACTGAAAAGTGGAAAATGAAATCTATACTAATATTATAAAGCTGAAGAGTTTGTTTGTTTGTTTGTTTAAAGTTTTGAACGCGCTAATCTCAGGTTCGAATTCAAAAATTCTTTAATTTTTTGTTGGATAGACCATTTATCGAGGAAGGCTTTAGGCTATATAACATCACGCTGCGACCAATAGGAGCGAAAAAAACAGTGGAAAATGTGTAAAAAACGAGGAAAATATGAAGCCTTATTAAAAATTAATATTCATTAAGTGACAGAAGACTTTGACAGATCTTTGACGAAACAATCGGACGGGCAGGACGACGTCTGCCGGGGCCGCTAGTGAGATTATATTATGGATTTTTCTTAATAAATTAACAACTTATAGTGACGTCACGAACTCCCACTCCCAAACTTTTTAAGGGACTATCTGTGCCATTTATTATTAGATTGAAAAAAGAAAACATTCGTGTCCAATAATTGTTAGTAATCTAATTAATGGACATTAAAAGATTAGCTGTCCGCCCCGGCTTCGCACGGATCATCTTTTTTTATAGCCTATGTCACTCGGGAATAGTGTAGCTTTTCAACAGTGAAAGAATTTTCAAATCAGTCCAGTCGTATTGGCAGAATATTCAATACAAACAAACAAACCTTTCCTCTTTATAATATTAGTATAGAAAACAGTAGTCATTCCTATTCTGTGAGCGTTAAAGGTTAAAAAAAAAAAAAAAATATACGCGTCGACTTGAGAACCTCCTCCGTTTTTTTCGTCGGTTGAAAAATTATATACCTTGCTCCTTCTACAGATATAATAATTTCTAATACGATTACACAATACTTTATGTACCTATGTACAACTTTATTCGTTTACATAGACCCTTACCTTTGTCAATGGATTACGTGAACCTGATTCTTATACGTGTCTTTGTATCAAATTTTAGATTAGATATCGGAGAGGTAAGTATTGTGACGTCTTCATACTTTAATACTCTTTTGTTGAAGTTGGCGCTTAGATTTTAATCGGTAATTTTTTGTTTCGTTTTACCCTTGTAAAATTTTTGGTTAATCCGCATTTTTAAATTTCTGATGCCTTCGCGGTTATTACACATTGGAATGAAACAACTATTAACGGATTTAACTCGCGTATTTTTATTTTATTAGCTGACGTTTCGGATTCCTTAGTTTCCATAATCGTAGCACGACTGAGCTGACCATAGTCTAACGCTAAAGAAACGTCAGCTAATAAAATAAAATAAAAATACGCGAGTTAAACCCGTTTATAGTTGTTTAATTCCAACGCATTTTAAAAGTAAGAAGTTTGTTTTAAGGTCGGCTTATGAGGTAGTGTGGTGCAAGTGTAATTTTCTATTAAATACAACACTTTATTTACCTATTTTTATCTATGCTGAGATGTTGCTTCGTACCAAAGTTAAAGATTCTGAGTTCACGGGAAATACCCAAGTAAGTAGGTTTTGATTCCCTTGCGTGTGTCGGAAATTTGCTGCGTAAATCGCTGTATAATTATTTCGATTTCGTTGACTTAGAAGTTTAATTTTATTACAAATCCACGGTACGATAGATTTAGCTAAATTCGGTTTTCAAATATTCGTAGTCTAGTAGTATATCATAATTTGTGAGATGACTGTATGAAATCTTTTTTTTTTCAAGAAATTCATGTAAAGGGCTATTCTGAACTTAAAAAAAATTAATATTATATGTGGATTATCCCAAGCCTTTATCCACTAGCGTTCCTGCCGGCGCATATTCATAAATCTGAAAGAACCAAACTTTTTTAGTGGCCATTTTGTCAGTCTTCTGTAGACTAGTAAAAATTAATGTTGCTCCATAATATATTGAATCCATAACGTGGTAGAAAAACATATTTCTTCTCGCTCTTATGTGTGTATTTAAGGTTCTTTTTGACATTGTCGAAATGTTACAAGTCTTAAGTAAGCGAATTACTTATTATCAAGCAGATAAAAAAAAAACTACATAGATTGCAGTGAAATAACTATAACGGATTTAACTCGTATACTTTACGTTAGTATGTTGATGTTTCTAAAACTTTGCAGTTCCCATATTCGTAGCCGAAAACTAAAGCTATTTCATTTCAATGTGTAGATCATGACCGCAAAAATATCAGAAATTATTAAATTATTAAACACCAAATAATTAAGTTATAATAATAATGAAAACTGTTTACCTATAGACTCCCAAGACGTCAACTATATTTTTTTATTTTTTTTTTGTTTAAATAAAGACAACAAATAGTACATTACGCACCTAGGCCAGTAAAATAAAAAATGTCTCAGATCACATGTAATTGTCGTCCGAGCCGAAGCCGAGGTTGACAAAAATGTTATCTGAGGCTTTTTTATTTACTGGCCGAGGTCAGTATACTATTTTTCTGTTCGACGAAGCCAGAAAGCGGCAATTTCATTTAGCGCAGCGGCCAGCTATTTGGCGCTTTCCGGCCGGAGGACAGAAAAATATATTTTCTTAATTATGACAGACGAACAGATAGTCCTATTAGTTCTGATTTTTTGAGGTACGGGAGGTACGGGTACTATGGGTTTTAGCTTTTTGTCTTTGTTGGCAATATTGTAGAATACAAAATTCTCTACAAATTTTGTGACTTTTGACCTTGAAATTTAATAGTTGCTCACACCCTACCATATGTAGGTTTTGAGACAACTTTAAGGATGTCAATATACAACTATTTACAAAATTACAGCCGGGTATCTCGCATTCCGAGGTGAATTCCTAATTTGACCGGTCTATAGGTAATTTACGCAAAATAAACGCAGAGTTTTTATAGATCGTGTCAGAAAAGGGATGTTCACACGTGTCTGTCAGATTTACGCTCCATTAATTTCATGAGGTAAACGATAAAATGTGTGAATTCGTTAAAATGATTTCAGTTTGTGTCGCCGTTATTTATTGTACGTTAACGTCTGTCGGTTTATTTTATTATGCCTTTATTATCATTAAAATAATTTCATGTTTTATTTATAATTTATAACTAGCTTCTGCCCGCGACTTCGTCCGCATGGAACTCCTCCTTTTTTGCAGTCGGTTAAAAAGTAGCCTATGTCCTTTCTCAGGCTCCAGACTTTCTTTGTACCAAATTTCATTTAAATCGGCCCAGTAGTTTTAGCGTGAAAGCGTAACAGACAGACAGACAGACAGACAGACAGACAGAGTTACTTTCGCATTTATAATATTAGTAGGGATAAAATTGAATCGTTTACTTAATTACTTTGGTCGGTGCAAAGCAAATTTTGACTTTAGTTAGTCACTTTGGTCGGCTACGAATATGGGAACTGTAAAGCTTTCGTAACATCAAAATGAGTATACGCGAGTTACAATTGTTATCTAAGTTGTTTTATTCCAAAGAGATAAGTTATTAATGCGAAAGCAGCAGAAATTAATAATTTGTAGCCGACTGAGCTGACGATAGTCTAACACACTATTGGAACTGTAAAGTTTTCGAAACGTCAGCATTAAAACTGATATACGCTGGTAAACTCCGTTATAATAATAGGTAAGTAGTCGTTTTACCCAAAGATAATAGTTATTGAAAATGTGTAATATAATGTTTGTAATGTTACCTAATTTACCTGAAATACGTGTAAATTTGTATATCAATTGCAAAGATAAGTAAATAATATAAGGTAAACGGTATAGTTGCCATAAGTTGTATTCGAACTCGCAACCTTTAGCTAACAATTCATCACACGAAATTTCCTATAACATTCCAGAAACTCCTGTTTTATCCAGAGTAAAGCTCTAAGTGGACATATAACGGACAGCTATTTATTTTTAGTGTCAAACAAAACACGCGATCCACAAACCCGATCAATAATCAGATCGAACCGAAGCCAAATTTAATGATCTACGATATAAGAACAGACAAGAAACACAAAGTAAATAAACTATACCGACCGTATGTTTCCTAAACGTATTCTAATTATACAATAAACTGTAGTGATGGGAACGTGAAGAATTTCAAAGTTAAATGAAATTGAAATTTAGTCGCTTTTAATTTTAGTTTTTTTTTCAAACGGAAGTAGCTCATTTCACTTATTAAGACCTTGGGCGTGCGTTGCATATAGGACTAATGTCATGACTGGCTTACTTGATGCCTACCCTGAACAACTCGCACAGCACGCACCTGGTTGCTTTAGTGTCAAATAGCTTCATGGTTTATATCGCTTCATGGCTTAAAATAAATAACATTCATGTTGGCTTTAAAACTTATCGTATTTTTAACGTTTTTACTGTTATATAATAATATTGTCATGCTTAACATCTATGCACTCAATCAGTGTTCAACGAATATGAGAACGTTGATATTCTCAAAACTTCAGAACAAAATCATTAGAAGAGAGTTTGTTTTATTTGCTGATGTTTCGTGTCTAACACAAAACGGCATCCAATAAAATAAAATAAGCGAGCTACATCCGTAAGAGTCGTTTCATTCTAAATGTACCAATGTATTTAAATAGATAGATAGATTTATTTATTTCTCAAAATTCATACAGTACAATTACACTATTATGTCGAATTATATGCACTCATATTATTGAGATCGTCAGAACAAAAATAAAGAAAAAATAATACGAACAAATTACATTGTTACATTAAAAAATACATTATTATGTCAAATTATATTCACTCATATTGGGATCGTCAATACAGATTTAACTACATTTACAGTATCAGCAAAAATTATAATTTTATTACAATAAATTTCATTATGCATAATATAATGTCAAATGGCTTTTAGTGTCAAGTAATTTAACATTAATAATAAAAATAATTTATTTATATTTTTGATTAAATTCGTCAACAGAGTAAAATGGGTTTTCCAATAAAATGTTTCTGAGTTGGCGCTTAAATGCTTCGTCAGACGGCTCGTTCTTTATCACGTAAATAATTGACTGCCTATTTAAAAAAAAAATAACTTTCAAATTATTGAAAAATTTAAAAAAAGAAACATCACTATGCTGGCGTAATTTCTATGTTATGACTGGTTGGCGGAAGTATGAACAATCTTATACCTACGTTATTGAAACATTCAGATGTATTTAGGGCAAAGTTTTGATTTGGGATTATGCATTAATGAATAGCGCCATTGTTCGAGCAAATTGAATTGATCAGGAATTCCGTAATTATTGAATAATACTATGAATAGCCAAATATCAAATAAATATCTTTGGTTAATTCACACCTATTGATCTATTTGCAAACTGAGGAAAGCTTGTTCTATATTTATTGGGCAATCAATCAGACTTAGGTATAAATGCTCGTGTTCATCACACTGACGTCACTCGCTCGCAGGATATTAATTAGATTATAAAAGAAACCCCTGCAAAATTTCTAATTTCTAACCCTTGTAGTTTCGGTCCTGCGTTGATATATCAGTTATTAAGTCAGTTTCTCTTTTTATAAATAAGTATATACCTATAGATATCATAATAATTATGATTAGGTACTGACTAAACTTACTAACGCACTATCTCTAGCACGTCTCCACATAACTGTTTATCCATACTACGTGTGAATATATATCTATACAGCAAAACATTGGAATCCAATATTAAACATTGAGAATCTCAGGCTATATCAATAAATAGGAAGGGATCTATTACGCATTACTATTCGTATATACGAAACTTTCAAAGCTACTGTTAACAGGTGCGTGCAGTGTGTACAGGGGTAGGCACTCGGATAATTTATTACATCGCCTGTATCGAATGAAAAGTTATACGACCTCAATAAGTAGGTAGTATGTGTAAATATGACCCTGATAATATGTTTTGTGCTACAGAATATAGGTATCAACTTGGAACTAGTTTAATAATGTCCAAGTAACTGCTAAGTAAGATATTTGCAACATTTTTATTACTATACAATTATTAGAATGAAGTAACTATAAACGATTTAACTCGCGTACCTATTTTATTTTTTTGTCTGACGCGTGACGTTTCGAAAACTTTTCAGTTTTCATAATCGTAGCACGACTGAGCTGACAATAGTACCTGTTACTTTAGCGTTAGACTATTGTCAGCTCAGTCGTGCTACGATTATAGAAACCGTAAATAATCCGAAATTTCAGAAAATCCGAAAAAAATACATAAGTTAAATCCATTAATAGTTTAATTCCAACTTGTAAATTATAAAACTGGGCCTAATCATGAAAACGACACGTTAGCTAGACCACAAACCGCAAGCAATGCAAGCTGTGGCGCGGAAATCAATTCGTTTTATCCATCAATATTAGCTACTTAGTACTGGGATATGCCTACCTGTAACAGGTAGGGGGAGGCGCGGGACTGCTATTCCAGAGTTAGTGCAATCGCGGCCGTCGACGAGGGAAGACGTCTCGCCGACTCGCCGGACAAAGTGCTAGTGTACCAGTGCTGTGTTGTTTACTTTAGCTTGTTTTTTTGGGGTATGTATTTTTTTTTTAGATGAATAATGTAGGTGTGCGTTAGTTGAGTTTTGCGAGCTTTTATCGTGTAAAGTTGTATGGATGCGAACTTTAATCTTAACGGTTTTTTTCGGTAGTATACCTACTTACCTTTTCGCAAATAAAAATTTATTTATGTTGCAAATAATTTGTTATATTTTTGTGAGACGTAGGTACTTGTATTTTATTTGTATTTATAATAATAAAATTAATAATTTCTGATTCCTTCGCGGCTATTACATATTGGAATTAAATAAATTATATCGGAATAATTTCTGATGCCTTCGCGGTTATTACACAAAATTATATCGGATTTAACTCGCTTATTTTATCTCATTTGCTAACGTTTCGTAAACTTTGCAGTTCTCTTATTCGTAGCACAACTGAGCGTTAGTGTTAGACTATTATCAGTTATAAAATGTTTCATTTCAATATTAAATTAAATTAAAATTAATTTCTCTCCTCTCTCCCAGTGTCGTCAACTTGTCCGTCATGTGAGAGAACTGTAAAGTGATCGAAATGTTATCATAAATTTATATACGTGAGTTAAATCTATTATAGTTGTTTAATCCAGCTTTTATCATAAATATAAACTTCCTTCATTACATTTTCAATGCCAAATTCCAGATACAATCTTATATTGTGTTCAGTACATTTTCAAATTGTTTATGATAATGTTGGTACAGATTTAGCGAAAATACACTGAACGAGCTGCGATCTGAATTATTTGATCGTTTATATATATACTAGCTGTCCACCGCGGCTTTGCATGGATCTCTTTTTTATATAGCCTATGTCACTGGGAAATAGTGTAGCGTTCCAACGATGAAAGAATTTTTCAAATCGGTCCAGTAGTTTTGGAGCCTATTCAATCCAAACAAACAAACTAACAACCTTTCCTCTTTATAATATTAGTATAGATAAAAGAAGTTGCCACTGACATAATAATATAGACACACGCACAGCCGTAACAGCTAGTAGTAGAATTGTAGACAGTTTTAATTCAAAATACATACTAAGAAGGGATTTAAAAGAATATAAATATCTTTGGACAATTCACACCAATTATCTAGTCCCATTTTGAGCAATGCTTTGCTTGTGTTATGGGTACTAGACAACGGATAAATATACATAAATACATATAAGACATCCAAGACTCAGGTACAGATGCCAGTGCTCATCACATTGTCATCTGCCCCTAGCGGGATTCGAACCCGCAACCTCCGGTTTCGTAGTCAGGGCCTCTGACCACTAGACCAACAGGCCGTCAAATAAACTTAAACGGCCTATTTGATCCGTTTGGGTTGCTAGTGTGGGAAAATCTTTAAGTTAGCAACAATTCGTGTAAAACTAGACACTTGCTCTTAAAAACATTTCATTGAATACGTGTTTCATGGTTTATTGGAATTGACCCCCTAAGGGTGCAAAAAGGGGTTAAAAATTACGAAAAGTCGTGAGAAAAAGTAAGTACCTAATAAATAATTGAAATAAAATAACGAGAACGGATTAACTTGCGTTTATTCTTTTTATCTGACTTAAAAAGAGGAGGTTCTCAATTCGTCGTTCTTTTTATGTTGACGTGTCGAGAACTTTACAGTTCCCATATCCGTAGCACGAAAGCTGACAAGTAGGAGAACTATTGATAAAGTTAAACCAACTATATTTGTTTTATTCCAATCTGTAATAACCCTCGGAAATTATGAGAAGAAATATTATTTGGGATAAAAATGGGTTTGCATCATCGTCCGTAATTACAAATCGGAATGTCTGATTGGAAACCGGAAACCGTAAACCCCCAGGAAGGTCAGTTTTATCACTTCCTATTGCGAAATCATTAATTACGGATTCCGAAATTGAACTCTTTAAACATTGCGTTTTAATTATAAAAGTGAAATTAATTATTTCATTTTCTTATAGAACATATTTCTTAAAGGAAAAGAGCAACTTAAAAAAATATATCTACTTACTTAGATATTTTCTTCATAATATAACAGTTGATTGGTATATTATTATTAAATATTGGAATTAAACAGCTATAAAGGAATAATTTCTGATGCCTTCGCGGTTATCATACATTGGAATGAAACAACTTTAAACCGACTATTGTCAGCTCATTCTTGTATGGAATCTGACAAGGCTCCGAAACTTCAGCCAATAAAATAAAAAACGCGAGTTAAATCCGCTTAAAGTTGTTTCATTCCAACTATGCCGGATTTAACTCGCGTAGGTATTATTTAACACGTTAGACTACTGAAACTGTAAGGGAAAAAACTTAGAATTGTGTACAGGGCTTCTTTTTATAACGCAAGGGAGTATTAAGAAAGAATTTTAAAAATTAACCCCCTAAGGGGACAAAACAGGCTGCTTATCAAGCGCAGACGAAGTCACGAACAAAAGCTTGTAAACAATAAAACTAGTGATTCAATGGATATTTTACAGTTAAAATAAATAAATAAATATCTTTGAACAATTCACACCAATTGATATATGTAGTCCTGTTTTAAGCAAAGCTTGTACTATGGGTTCTAGACAACGGATAAACATACATAAATACATATAAGACATTCAAGACTCGGGTACAGATGCCAGTGCTCATCACACTGACATCTGCCCCTAGCAGGATTCGAACCCGCAACCTCCTGTTTCGTAGTCAGTCTGACCACTAGACCAACAGGCCGTCAAAATAAATTAAGCCAACGTTAAAACCAGATACATTTAATTAATTCTACAGTGGCCAGTGTACAAATTCTATGAATTAATGAACAGCTAATTTAAGCCGGTGCAACAAGTGTTGCATTTGTTGCACACTGCATTTTATATTGTTGAATTTTAAATACCCGATTAAGTTAAAGATAACAAGAATAGGTAGCGCAATTATTTAGTGAATTAAAAGTAATTATTAGGACAACTGTAAAGGATGTAACTTGCTTAGTATTAACTTTATTTGCTGATGCTCCAAAACCTTTGCAGTTCCCACTGTAAAGGATTTTTCTCGAGTATTTTATTACATTTGCTGATGTTCTTAAAACTTTAGGTAAAATTCTTAAAATTGTAGCCAATTGAGCTGACGATAGTCTATGTTTTCGAAACGTCAAATATTAAAATAAAATACGTGGGTTTCATAAGTTAAAGTTATTTCATTCTAATGTGTAATAACCTCGAAGTTATAATTATGTTTTTTTATATCTACCTAACTTACAAAAATACATTATCCTAATTATGCACAAATACCAATGTTTATTATTAAAAAGAAAAACGGAAAACTGTAACCAAAGACATACCAATACAAGCTGTAGGTGCTTAATTTTAATATATTCTTCATTCATTTCAATGTGTAATAACCGCGAAGGCATCAAAAATTATTTTATTCTTAACTAGCTGTCCGCCCCCGCTTCGGACGGATCATCTTTTTTAATATAGCCTATGTCACTCGGGAATAGTGTAGCTTCCCAATAGTGAAAGAATTTCTGAAATCGGTCCAGCCGTTCTGGAGCCTATTCAATCCAAAGAAACAAACAAACCTTTCCTCTTTATAATATCAGTATAGATCAGATCAAATTGAAGCCTACAAAATAAAATACATCAATTATAATGATATTTTTGTACTAAGACAAGAGTAGAAAAATTTTAGACCCCCAGTGGGATTCGAACCCACGCCTATGCCTTTACTAGCGGCAGCGTGCTGAACCATTACACCATAGGGACCAACTGGTCATCGAATTTATTTATTTTATTTTGTGTTAGTACAAAAATATCATTACAATTAAAAACTAATGGTATTGAACCTAAAATATCAATTGAATTTCGATTGATAGATCGTAGTTAATATAAAATACATCAAATTAATAAGAAATTCGCGATACTAATAACCAATTCAACTCAAATAAATCCAACAACTAAACTCCGTCAAGGGTAGCCGATATTAATTTGCCGTTTTGCTAAACCCAATATTAACTTATTAAAAGCAAACCGGATTATAACTTAAGGTTGACTACAAAGGATATTTCTCTAGAGGCTTCTAATCTTGGTTTTGGCTTTACTCCAAACTCCGTAAGATTAGATATGGCAGTCTGTCCGATCTTAACTTTGCATTAAATATTGGAACTTATTCTCCATTCTGAGAATGAAGAAAGTAAACAAAACGTTAAGAATATTACAGGGCGTTTCTTCTCAGTAATAATCTTTCCGAAGCGCTAGTAACGCCTATTTGTTTTATTTGTATTGTAAAATAGTTAATTTATGCGTAGATTGACAAATAAATAATTCACATTTTAGAAAAACATACCTACTTAAATTTTGTAATTTAGAAAATAAGGTAGGTATAAGCATTTCACACAGATGGCGCTGAAGCGAAAAATTCGCATGTAAACAATAAAAGTATAAGACCGAATTGAAAGGAGTAGATAAATTCGATGACCTGTCAGTGGTTCCTATGGTGTAATGGTTCAGCACGCTGCCGCTGGTAAAGGCATAGGCGTGGGTTTGAATCCCACTGGGGGTATAAAATTTTTCTACTCTTGTCTTTGTACAAAAAATATCATTATAATAAGGTACCTACTTTGCATATTGTATAAATCACATTAGCGGTAGGTAGGTACAAGTAGACTATCGTCAGCTCAGTCGTGCTACGATAATGGAAACTGTAAAGGTTCTGAGTAAAATACGCGAGTTAAATCCGTTCATAGTTGTTTCATTCCAATGCGTAATAACTGGGAAGGCATCAGAAATTATTATTTCAGGCTGTTGTCCTGAATATTGAGGACATGAGCTACATCAAGAAATAATTTTGATGCAACGACTGCGTTTGTACGTGTTGTCAAAATTAATCGAGTATGAATCTTATTTTTTTCTTTTCTGCAACGAACAATAAAATAATGATAAAGATAGGATAATAATTTCCGATACCTTCGCGGTTATTATACACTAGCTTCTGCCCGCGACTTCGTCCGCGTGGAACTCCTCCTTCTTTGCAGTCGGTTAAAAAGTAGCCCATGTCTTTTCTCAGGCTCTATACTTTCTTCGTACCTACCAAATTTCATTTAAATCGGTCCAGTAGTTTTAGCGTGAAAGCGTAACAGACAGACAGACAGACAGACAGAGTTACTTTCGCATTTATAATATTAGTAGGGATTAGAATGAAACAACTTCAAACGGATTTAACTCGCGTACATTATATTTTTCGATTCCATGTATATCGTATATCGATCCAGTACGGCTGACTGCACGACTGAGCTGACAATTTAGTCTTATGCTAAAAATAAAGATAAGGTCAAAATTTCGAGAGTTGGGGATCGTGATGTCACGTTATGGTATAAAATGTGTCATATTGTCGATACATATCGCGTGCTTTATTATCGTTAACATTGTATTTATTCAAAATGGTCAAACTTTTTGGTATAAACGTCCTTTCTCCATCATAAACTTAAAAAAGTCTATATTTATCGATTAATTTCCGATATTGTTATTCACCCAATAAACTAGACTTGGTTTGGAGGTCATGGCTTCGGGTTTTATGTAGACTCTGTAAGTCCATTTCAATATTCATCTCGAAGTTTCAATATCACGGAGACTCATAAACGTACCCATATTTATAGAGTCTGGAACCTACTGGTGAGAAAGAGTCTTGAAGCTACGATAATCTGAATATCTTGTAAGTGTAATAATTTCTATAATTATATCTGACAAGGTCAGAAGAAGATATAATTATAGAAATTATTACACAAAAGCTTGTAAAAGCTTAAATTGAATAAATCAGTTTTTCATTTGATTTGATACTATTGTCGTTTGCTGACCCAGCAAACTTTGCACCGCGTTTTTTGAGTTTTTTTATTAAAAAATAGAGGTTGATGGTGAAAAGGTGACAATTTATTTATTAGCTTATTGTCAGTTAGGTATATTAAAAAAGAATCTATGCAGTAGGTATAGTAGGTAAGATAAAACATAATGGTATTATGGACATCCTTAAAAAATAGTTGTACCTAACCTAACCGTTTAATAATGTTAAAAGCAAAGAAACTAATATGATACCATTTTCTCCACAACTGACATTTCTGACATTTCAATGTTTTAGCAGATCGAGAAATATTGCGCTACCTTCAGACACATCAGGTAAGGGTCGATTCTCTTAACACTTCACGAATACGATACGACAAAGATTGTCGAATGATCGTCCTCTCTTTTTTGTCGTAAATGTTGCTTCGGTATTAGTGCTTCAGTGCTCAATCATCGACTATTATAAATTCTATATGGAAATACAATGTACCCGCTTTTTTAACCCATTAGTGGTTTCATTCTTAGAAAAACCCTTCTATTCCCTATTTTTGATTTTTCACGTCTTCACTTGCTTATTTCATATCAATACAATTATGATAATGGTTTGTCATATATACAACGACAAATTTTGTCATACAAGGTATTCGTATCGTTTCATTGTCTTGGTGACCTGTTCATAAATTAGTATCTGTTACGTCTAAGGACACATTTCGTCATTTTATCGATTGACAAATTTTGTCGAATAACAAAAATAATCATCATAGGCTTGTTAGTTATAAAAAAATATTGTTGTTAGGTAGAAAAGTATTTATCATAACTAACAAGCCTATGATTTACCTATGACTTTGAACACAAACACTCCATCTGGTGTTTTTTTTATTTATTTAAGTCGTTGAGTGTTAAAAGCTCACATCCGACATGTGAAGGTTACGAATGTACGGATTTCACCCTCTGAGAGTTGATGTTGGAAGTGTATTACTTATTAACGATAGTTGCCTCACCTTTTGACCTGATAGCTTGAGCAAAAATAACCCACATTTCTTATACACCTACCTCACGTCCAGAGGTGAGGGAAGTAGGAAAGGAGGCAGAGTATTCGTGTGACTACTCTACTCGTCATGCCGCACGTCCTGCTCCTCGTCATGCTCCTCGTCATGCCGCAGGTCATGCTCCTCGTCATGCTTCAGGTCATGCTCCGTGTCATGCCTCACGTCATGCCCCTCATCATGCCGCACGTTATAGTCGTCGTCATGCACCGTTCTGCTTATTGACGATTTTTTTGGCGCGAGGATTATAGTGTGGCTTAGGCATTTACTACGAGTCATAAATATCGTAATATATAATTTAGGGCCGCATTCGGCCTTTGAAAAAGGTTACGGTTTCTATCATCCAAAAATGGGCTAAGTGCTAGTCGGGGTACTAAGTCGTGTTATCACGACTCATGAACGACTTTTGAGTTTGATTATTTCCTTTTTTTATAATCTAAATTCTAACAAACTGCCCACGATTTCAACAGCGTGAAATAGTTACTACTCCACTCCTATTTATTTATTTATTTACATATAGTTTAAAATTAATTTTACATAATAATATAATTTAATTCATACAGGTTCATTGATAGAATAATAATAATAATAATAATAATAACAAATAATGTCAATAGGTTTAAGGATTCATGTCTACAGTTGTCATTGGATAGAACTAGGGATAACAATCGATTTAAGATATTAGTCCTATTAGTGTTAGCATGATGCCCACGAGTTCTATAAAAGTTATGTGAAGGCTGTACAAGGGTGATTGCTCTTATTCAGCCGTTGTACCACTTATATGTAGCCTGTGTGCTGCTTGGGTGATATATAGCCCGTAACCTTCATTAATAAATAGGCTATAGATCTAACACAGAAGGATTTTTTCAAATTATACCTACCTGTAGTTCCTAAAATTAGCGCATTCAAGCCCACTAATATCTCTTTAGCTTTATATAAATTATATTAATAGATAATAAATATAATTAAACAATATAAAGTGACAGACATTATTTGCATTTCACTCTATGCGGGTCCTTGGGCCATGCGTTTACACAAACACCACAATAATATTGGCTGAACAATAAATATATATGTATATTATAATATAATATCTGTATTATATTAAGTCTGTTTATATGTACCACAAGTATCTTAGGTATTTGTTGATATTGTGGGAGCTCTCTCATATCTTTGGTATTTGAATGAAAATCCAATAAATGCTTATTCAGTTTATATCGTGTGTAATTTTAAGATGGTCACGTCGACTTAATTATATGTATAGTACGTTTTCATTTGAAATATAATCATAGAATTAATGTTACTTATTGTTATTATATATTACGTAAGTATATATATTATGTTTAATTCTTTTCTTTATTCAATTTAATTTTGAAACAACTGTAGGGTAGTATTTTTTTTAATGAGGTTGTTATGTTCTTTTGATCTCTTATTTTCTTCTTATATCCTATAGCCAGTTAATATTTCAATCAACACAGTAAAATAAGTCTTATTTCTCAAAGATTCGCCCAAAAACTTCGTTAGGTTTGTCAAACGTTTTTTTATTAGATTCCGAGCCTGAAATGACAATATTTTTCACCAGAATTTTCCGAATGGAAAGACAACACAAAAACCGATCTTCGTTCGCAAAATCATTCGGCAAATAAACATTGATAATCGAATTTTGTTTCGCCCAAACGAACTGGTAATCTTTTGTGAAAAGAAATACTGTTTGTGAAAGATGCCTTCGGTTTGAATTTAAGAGAATGTATCTCAGTTTATTGTTTTCCATTTGAACATTCTGTAGTGTCTACATATTTGAGAGCCTGTATTAATATCGTGTGATGAATTTTGAGCTTTCATATTCTACCCTTTGAGGTATTAAGAATTCAAGCAAAAAATTCAACCTAAAAATGTTTACATTCGGCGATCTATTTCTATTTTTTTTTTTGGGTTGATGTAGCATAAAATCTTGTGAAATTGGATATGTGCTAGAAAGTGCAGCCTTTTGTACAATGTAGACAAAAAATATTTTTGGAAAAATTTATGAAGGTTTTAGAATTTTCGAGACCGTAACTAAAAAAAAAAAGACAGCAAACACACTGAAACGGAACTCTATGAATTTGTTTAAATCCCCAACGCGGGTCGAAATATAATTTACAACAAAAATAGCAAAAAAAATGTAAAAATATAAATCTAAAAACTCTTAAATTTACAAAATTAAGGCAAATACGATTCACGTGTCTTTTGCCTATTCTTAAAAACATAGAGCATAATAATATTAAGTTTTTTATTTTATTGTCTTTTTAGTTACCTAATAATATACTCAATTATTGAAAAAAAAGAAGGTCGTATGAGATACCACTTATCTTTCATGACCCTAAATTTAGCTTATGTATTATCTTCTAAGCTCTTCAGTCAAATATCGTATATATATCACATAAAATTTAAGGTGATTTATACGACCTAACTAAACAATTTATTGTGTCTTAAACTATTAGTTAATATATTATAATTAGGTACATGAAGGTCCTGGGAGCATAGAAGATATCTAGACAAGATGCTAACGTTAGTTGAACGTTGGCACCAAAATGTATGATGTTTGACGTTCCGCGAACGACTGTCACGTACGTCACAAACGTACATGATGTCAAACCCCATACATATTGGCCGTGTCACTAATGTATAGGTCTGCACGCGCCGCGTTAACGTTGAACGTTGGCACCTTGTCTAGGCCCCCTTGAGGGAGACCACCGTCGAGCCTAACGCCTTTTAAGTGATATGAAGATAGTATTAAAAAGTAACTTAAAAAATAGAAAGTAAATGTTCCTTTCATAGAGCATAGAAGATATGTGTAATCTCTCCTTTTTCCCGGCACCGCGATCAGGCAACTCCGCCGGGGCCCCGCAAACCGTTCCATTAGCAACGTACACAACCGAGCCATATTTCCGCGTGTACAGTTTTTACAATTCCGAATTCACGTAAAACGTAAGCTTTGTGAGAACATTGAAAAGGGAAGGGAAATTTGTTTTCTCGTATTTTTTATTTGCGTCCCCGAATATGACGTTCATTTTGATGTAGGTACTCGTACATTTTGTTTATTGAGCCACGACCGTCTCGTTCGGTATTTTTTTATTTAATTATTCCTTTTGACAGCGTCTAAATAAACATTGGAAGTGAAAATAATTGATGTTAAGCGAAATCTGAGTATGTTTTATTTGACATAATTTCTGATGCTTTCGCGGTTATAACATGTTGGAATGAAAGGACTTTAATGGATTTAACAAGGTTATATTATTTTATTTGCTGACGATAGTTTAACACATTGTAGACTATCTTCAGCTCAGTCGGCTACGAATATGGGCACTGTAAAGTTTTCGCAATGTTGAAAAATAAAAGTACGCTCGTTAAATCCGTTTTATTCGTTTTATTCCAATAATAATTTTTATATATACTGTTTATGCTACGATTATGAAAACTGTAGAGAATCCGAATCGTTAGCAAAAAAATACGCGAGTTAAATTCGTGAATAGTTGTTTTATTCCAATCAATAATGTTATATTGTTTCCTTATGTACGTAACAAACTAATTATGCTTATATTAATATCACAACTATAGAACATACAAAACAAAAAGCCAATTACTAACATAACTAATAGGGTTTCTTCTTTTATCATGTAAACGGTCACAACTTTGCAAACATCAAAACAACTAACAAGTGAAATGCTAAAAGAATTTCTGAAAACATTTATATTGCCTCTTCGTATGTGTAGGTAACAAGAAACAATTTGTACACTGTCATAAGGAATTGTTCGAGTCACGCTTTTGGCTAGGAACCGTTACAAATCTAGATAAATCTGGATTTATGGGGCATTTAGAATGCCTAGAATGTGTGAATCTTGATAAATTCCTCAACGATATGCTTTTTGCGATGCCACTTAGTACACAGTAAAAATTTGGAACACAAACAAAATTCATACTAATTACTGTCTTTTTGATGTCTTAATGAGTTATATACTAACAGATGAGCAATAGTAGTCGAAAAGTAAATTTTAATCGGTCCATATAAAAGCAAGTAGGTAGGTACATTTTCTTTAATCGTACACCAAAGCCACAATAAACAATCACTACATAGTATAAAACAAAGTCGCTTTTTCTGTCCCTGTATCCCTATGTACGTTTAAATCTTTAAAATTTCTCAACGAATTTTGATGCGATTTTTTAATTAAATAGATGAAGTGATTCAAGAGGAAGGTTTATAGCACCCGTGTCAAGCCGGGGCAGGTCGCTAGTACTTCAATAAACCAAAAACCACGAAACGTCATTGTCAATAGAAAAGAACCCAGTTAATAAACCCACAGCAAGACTGGAATCACCTTCTTAGCTCCTAATATTTATTTTCTCCTGGTCATGGCATTAAGTGTTACTTCTAACAGAAAGCTAGTGAGGGAGGCAGTAAGCAGTCATATTTCGTCCTCTGATCGGACCAAGTGGCGAGGAAACGGCTGAGTACAGTCCTCCAATGTATCCACACTTGACCTAAAATCTTCGGGAGAACCAGAAGAATTTTAGATACTTGAACATGCTCTTGAAATCAGGTCAAGGTAATTGTTACCTGTTGATTTAGCGATAAGACTGTACAACTAAATATTTCGTTTATATTTTGATTTGATAATTGTTTTGTTTTTATTCGTGTGTCTTATTATATTATTACTTATATTGTTAGTAGCTTGTAACTTTCACCAAGTAACAGATTATATACCTGTGTATCTCTACCTGTGTATTACAAAGGTTACGGAAATTAATTTTTACTTGATAAATTTATAACTAGATTAGAAATTTATAATTTATTCTAATACTTTCTGATGCTTTCGAGGTTATTAAGTACACATTGGATTAAAACAACTATAAATATACGGATTGAACTCGCGTATTTTTTTAATTTATTGACTGACGTTTCGAAAACTTTACAGTTCCCATATTCGTAGCACAACTAAGCTGACGATAGTCTAACGCTAGTGTTTATTCTCTTATTTTAATTCCGTTATTTTTACATTCGGATAGCAGGTACCTACTCTTATATTGAAGACAATAAGTTTAAAAAGATGTTCTTTTTGGGTCAAGCATGCAATCCAGTTTTTAATGAGGTCCGTAAATTAAAATATCTTATTTGTTTTTGCAAAATGTTTTTTAGGTCAAGTGTGCATTTCGAGTGTTTTTCATTTTCAAGTATCAATTAAAAAAAAAACATGATGTTAAATGAGATTGTTGACATAATAATTCCGGATGCCTTCGCGGTTATTACACATTGCTATGGAATGACTATCCTCAATTTTTACTTTTCTATTATCAACTCCTGTTATTATAAAAAAAATAGCACTCCGGGAGTGCCGGCAGAAGTGAAAACTTCAATATTAACGTTGTGTCTAATTATAAGTACAAAAGTACTATCATTTATGAGGTAGAATACAATGTTTATTTATTGCGCTATCGTACACAAATATGACAATTTGTCACCATCCTTGGATACGCGTGGCACGCTGTACATAAACACACACGATATTCGCGCAAGCGCCCTGTGCCACCTAAACGGAGTAGCACACTCAGGCACGGTAGAAAGAGTGAGAGATACTAGTTCCTCTCCCTTCCCCATCTTACGCATTTTCGATCAGCATCACGTGACTCTGACGCGAGGCATCATGTGACACTGACGTGAGTTTGAAAGTTTTTACCCATACAAAAAAAAGTGCTCAGCGCCGCTAAAGAAGTTCTCACTTCAAAAATCAATAAACACAATACGAAGTCCGTTGGGTCAGCTTAGTCTAAAATTGACCAGTGACCACGGTTGGTTATGACCATTTCTACTTATAACCACTTTAAGTTGCGACCACGTCTGGTTTACCAATTCTCGATGAAATTTCCCACTCGTTTTCGGCTCGGCACGTCCCCGGTTTACTAGCTCATTCAAATATACACGAATGGTATCGAGATCGGTCCCAAGATTAACGCACCATTTGTCACGGGTTTGTGACTATTTAGTTATATAAATGGTATTTGCTTCTCTGGATTATGTACTCGTGCCAGTTGGAACTTTTATGGACCTGTTTTATAATGTTTTAGTGACTTATTTGTAACTGTAAGTTATATTTTTGCTGATTTAGGTATTTTGTAATATGTTATAACGCTAATTTAAATTGAAATGTGACAATGTGTATTTGGTTTCAAAAAAAATCTTGAGTTTTGTTTGTAAAAATAATATAGACCAAACAGGCAAGTTATTTTGAAGTACTTACCTCAACAGGCACCAGAAGTGCTACGGCGTAGAGGATCTCGTAGCTTCGTAGACCCTGAGCGTAGACCTCTCAGTCGTAGCAATATTGAGTTTCACTGGTAATAAATTCTTTGAATTTTTAAATTGACATTTATTAATAATAGAGGCATTTTTTGTTTCAATAACGTCTCAGAAGACATTTCTGTAATAAAATTTTAATGAAATTTCTCTAAAGGTTTTTTATATTGCTTGAAATTTATTTGTTTAGAAGCCTTTTAAATAAAACCTGCGGCTGGTAGATTTTTTATTAAAACGAAAATTGATACTTAAAAGTGTTTTTATTAAAAAAGCTTAGTATTTTTTTACATTTCAGTAAAAAAATAATTATTGGTCAAATAAAGAGGAATATAATAATATATAATTAACAGCAAAGCTTCGGGAAGCTAATAAACGTCACCCAATCGTATCATATATTCGATATATAAAATATTAATGAACCTACTATAAATGTATATGAGATGCCGTAAAACCCGTCAAGGAAACAGTCAACAAGATTTGAATCCAATAAAACGTCACATTTTACGAATATAGCGAAGAATCTAGTCGACCCAATAAGAAACTGAATATTCGAATACTGCCGGCGGTCAGCCAATTTCTCAGCCACATTTTATGACTCCTTTTACTGACATCCAAGGAAAATCATAAACTATTCAGTATATGAAACTATTTTTTCTCTTTTTCCATCAAGACCTACTTCCTGCAATTCTACTGTGAACTTTTGTCGCGCCGATCGACAATGTCGTCTATTAAACGACAAAAGTGATCACAATGTCCACGACGATATTTTGTCAACATATTGTCGTATAACTTACCTTAATATGTATTTATGTACTTTAATAATATTATTAAACCAAAGCATTACCTTTTTATAACATTTTGTAAGTGTTAATTAAATATTATTGCTTATGATAATTGCGTAATTATTGGAATGAAACAACTATTAACGGATTTAACTCGCTTATTTTTATTTTATTTTATGTATAATAGTAATGTATGTATAATGTATAATAGTAAAATATTTTGCGTAAAATGTAACATTAATATTTCATAATTTAGAAAAGGGTAGTTTTTCAAAATTTGTAATTTAAATATAAGGTAGTTTGCATAACTGTATAAATCACTTTAGCGTTAGACTATTGTCAGCTCAGTCATGCTACGATTATGGAAACTGTAAAGAATCCGAAACGTCAGCTAATAAAATAAAATAAAAATACGCGAGTTAAATCCGTTAATAGTTGTTTCATTCCAATATGTAATAACCGCGAAGGCATCAGAAATTATTAAATTGCTTAATTAATTAAATTACTTTTTGAACTTGATACAGGATATAACTTTAAATTATGTACTTACGGAAAAAAGCTCTTTTTTATTTCATATCATTTTATTACTTATTATGTGTATTATTCAAAGCTATGTTAATAATTTCTGAAGCCTTTACGGTTACTCATTTATCAATTCTTGAGTGCAACTTGAAAAACTGCTAAAAAACTAAAACAAGAAACAGGAATTGAATACAATTTGAAAGAAACTCAATTTGAGATCGTGAACTAACATCATTGGGTTTTACGAGCCATTGTAAAGTCGTTTCCTTTCAGTATTTCTAACTGTACGAGCTAAACCCAATCAGGACACACACCACTCAAATACAATGTATGAATTGAAATGAAATTAAACGGATATAACTCGCGTATTTTTACTTTAGCATAAGACTATTGTCAGCTCACTCGTGCTGCGATTATTGATTCCGTAATGCTCCGAAACATCAGCCAATAAAATAAAATACGCGAGTTAAATCCGTTTAAAGTTGTTTTATTCCAATGTATAATAACCGCGAAGGCATCAGAAATTATTACAATGTATGAACTTTTAAATACAATAACGCTTACACGCTTTGGTAAAACATTTAAAGCAAGAACAGAAATTGTATAATAATGTCAAAGGTTTTAAATGTTGTATCTGACAAAACAATGGTTGAAAATAAATGAATAAAAACTACTTTAAAAGGTTAATTAGCCATTTCAGTTATAATATATTAGATAGCTGTGCCCGCGACTTCGTCCACGTGTAATAGTAATTCTTAATAATTTTCCCCGTTTTTTACACATTTTCCACTGTTTCTTCGCTCCTCTTGGTCGCAGCGTGATGTTATATAGCCTAAAGCCTTTCTCGATAAGTGGTCTATCCCCCAAAAAATTATAATTACATTATTATGTCAAATTATATGCAGGCGTATTGAGATCAAAAACATATTACAAAAATATTTTTTTAATAATTTCTGATGCCTTCGCGGTTATTACACATTGGAATGAAACAACTGTGTTAGCGTTAGACTATTGTCAGCTAGTGCTACGATTATGGAAACTTAAGAATCCGAAATATCAGCAAATAAAATACGCGAGTTAAATCCGTTTATAGTTGTTTAATTCCTATGAACAATAAGATTTAACACTACATATCAGCAAAAAATCTTGTACCAGTATTAAAGTATTGGACTATTTTCACCAAACCTTCGTAACATTTAATCAACTCACTAAATGCGATATCAGTAACAGTATACAACAGAAGTTGCGAATGCTATATTAAATATTTGTGTATACGAAATGGGTGATACTTGGTTGCAGGTTGTACATAAAGTACAGTAGGAAGTTGTTCCGAAGCGAAACGAGGCATGGCACAAGTTTGCCATTCCCTCCGCATTTGGAAAGCAAAATACTAAGTTAGTAATGTCTATATTTACTTGGGAAAATGTTTAATATTGAAATAAACCAAGTTTAGACGGATTTAACTCGTGTATTTTATTGGCTGACGTTTCGGAGCCTTTACAGATTCCATAATCGTAGCACGACTGACAATTAGACTTTAGCATAAGACTATTTTCAGCTCTATTGTATATTTTTGGAAAATATTTTTTGCTAAGAAGCTTTTGCTCGTTACGACTCAAAACAATTCAATTAAATTGGTTTTGAAGTCAAGGTCAAGTAATCGTAGCGCAAAAGCAAACCAATTCGGATTGCTTTCAAACCAATTGCGTTATGCTGTATGCAATTGTCTTTGTTTTATTCTTTCTATTTCACGACATAACCTTACGCATTGTTTTATTGGTTTACAAGTCAAGGTGTCAAGTAGTCGTTCTAACGTAAAATCAACCCGATTCGGAACAAAACCAATTGCGTTTCGCATTCTTGTTCCTTGTTTTGTTGTTTCCATTTGACGTAACCATAACCAGTGTTTTGAAATCTTTAACCCTTTTATTTCCACCTCGTAGTCAACCCGTCATCCGTCACGTCCCGATTTCCGAAATCTTAAAGGAGGCAGTGATTCGGAAATCTCCCAGTTTGCTCCCTGTCAAGGAGAGAATTAATCAATGTATTCTGGTAATCGTTCTTAAAGATTCAGATTCAGATTCAGATTCATTTATTTCTCAATATTTTATACATCATAATTACATTGTATTTATATGTACTAATAGTGAGATCGTCAATAATATATAAGTAAACAAAGAAATACACAAAATTCAAACAAGTCATTATTTTGGGAAATAACAAAATGTCGTTATGATATTTTTTCTCTTAGTCGTCAAGTATTTTTAAACATTGAAGTATTAATTAAAATGTCAAATATACATAACATCGATCGTTAGAAATAAAAGTCGGTAGAATTAATTTAAAGAGTGAATTAAGTTGGGAAGAACTAACTTTCATTCATAATAGACTGTTGAGAAAAAAATACGTTGGAATGAAACAACTATTAACGGATTTAACTCGCGTATTTTTATTTTATTTTATTAGCTGACGTTTCGGATTCTTTACAGTTTCCATAATCGTAGCACGACTGAAACAGTTGTTTCATTCCAATGTGTAATAACCGCGAAGGCATCAGAAATTATTAAAAAAATACGTGTTTAATATTTTTTCTTTTACAAGTCGATTAGCAACAATAATTGGACACGTGTTTTTCCTTTTCTTAATCGAACTATAAATGACAAAGAAAAGCTGTCCAAAAGTTCAGGAGTGGAGGTCGTGACGTCACGTTATGGCAAAAACATTACCACATTCTCGTTTCTTTAAGCAGTAAACGACAAATATTTTTTTATTCGAAGCGCTTATATACTGACGTTCATATTTATAAATAAAAAACAAACATTATAATGGGCATTGTTTATGATATTTTTATCTAAAAAAAATAACTAAAAAAAAACGTTCTAACTATAAGAACAGTGTTTTTAGCAGACTAAACCTCTAAAGACCTAATATTATTTATTAACTACAATTATAAAACACAACCTCACTTAAAACCATATTGAAAAATAAACATAAATCAAATCCTATTAACGAATTATGTGCGGTAATTAAAATCAGTTCCACTCTATTACTACAAAGCGAACATAAATTTAGACCGCCATCTTTACAACCAAAACACAAACAAAATACAAGCATTGGTATTCAATAATGTACTATATCGGAAATCCTTCACATATATTTCGAGTTGAAATTAAATTTAGACAGCGCTTGAGATACGCAAAATGCAATGATAAATCTCGATGTCGAACATATAGGAATTGGATCATAGCTAATGCATATTGATAACTAAAAGGTTTAGTACGTCACTGCGTTAGTGTGATTGGAAAATATCAGTATATTGGGTTATCAAATGACGAGTTTGCTTAAGTGCAGGAATGATTTTTCGTGATTGGTTGGTCAACTTATTACAATTGTTTTATTCAAATTAGTAATAAACACATTATTTATGTAATTCTAACAAGTAGGTAGGTAGTTCGATCTGAATCCTACTACTATTATAAAGGCGAAAGTTTGTAAGTATGGATGTATGGATGTATGGATGTATGGATGTTTGTTACTCTTTCACGTAAAAACTACTGAATGGATTTGAATGAAACTTTACCACAATATAGCTTATACATCAGAATAACATATAGGCTATATTTTATAACGATATTGTGTGAAGTACTCATCGTGCGCAGACGAAGTCGCGGGCAGAAGCTAGTCATACATATTTTTTTATTTAAAACGTGTATCTTTGTAACTTCTAACAATTCGACATCCTTGCCATATTATAATGATATTTTTGTACATAGACAAGAGTAGAAAAATTTTAGACCCTCAGTGGGATCTCCTCAGTCTAAAGAAAAAGGTCTAAAAAAAGTCTAAAATTTTTCTACTCTTGTCTATGTACAAAAATATCATTATAATTAAAAAACTAATGGTATTGAACCAAAAATATCAATCGAATTATCGATTGATAGATCGTAGTTAATATCCTTGCCATATGTCATGAAATCGGTTTTCCGATCTTTACGAAATTCAACGATAGCTTGAGTATCGTTTATACGATAACTTGAATAGGTATCACATAAATGATACTCAAGTTATCGTGACGTTTTGAACGATACAACGCTTTGCCCACAACCACACTCAAATCTCGCTGGGTCGTTTTTCATTAAATATAATACGCTTTTTTTGTTTTGCACAGATGTATATATCAACAAAATATATAACAAGTACTCCAGTAATCATAGTACTTGCACTTGACACGTAGTACTGTAGATACGAAAGGAAAGGAATGTCTATTGGCTCTGGAAATAGAATGCCGAATATACTCCATTCAATGCCGTGTTCGCATGAGTTCATGTTATCATAATAACGCGCATTGCTTACAAGCAATGGATGATTTCTAACATTGAAGACCTATTTCACAATATCCGAGTAAATCCTGCAACATTTCTTATACATATAGTTATTTTAGGCTCCCTAATTAATAAGTTTAAAAGTAAAAACTTTTTAAAACCATTGGAATGAAACAACTATTAACGGATTTAACTTGCGTATTTTTTTTTTATTTGTTTTAGACTATTAGCGACTTTAGAGTTAGACTATTGTCAGCTCAGTCGTGCTACAATTATGGAAACTGTGAAGAATCCAAAACGTCAGTAAATAAAATAAAATAAAAATACGCGAGTTAATTCCGTTAGGTAATAGTTGTTTCATTCCAATGTATAATAACCGCGAAGCTATTAGAAATTATTTTTTAAGAAGCTGCCATGCAAACAGTTGTACAAAATTTCAGCTCAATCGGTTAGTTATCAGCTCAGTCGTGCTACGAATATGGGAACTGTAAAGTATTCGAAACATTAGCAAATTAAATAAAATACGGTACTTAAATCCGTTATAGTTAAAATTTCTGATGCCTTCGCGGTTATTACACATTCCGGTATAGTTGTTTCGTTTCAATGTACTTATAATATACAACAAAAATGACGTAAACGACAGTCCTTAGAACGTATTTCATACAGCTATTTGTGACATCAAACGGGTATCTATAAGTTAAGAGATGTAGGCGAACGTTATCACAATTTGGTCAGGACGTGACAATACAACGAACGATGACAGTGATAAGGGGCAGGCGTTTTTCCTCTTATTATGCTATTTTTTTCCCCCATTAGTGTTTTTCTACTTGCACACACATAACACGTACTGTGGCAATTTAGCCACTAAATCTTGTGAACAGAATGTTATTGTGGGAAAACTAGCTTCAAGAAGGGCGTATGTCTTATGTACTTAATACGGTTATACCCGACTTCGTCTGTGAAGAGAATATAGGTACGTAGCTTTAACGGTTTTTGCTCAAAAATAGCTCGCAGATGAAAAAAATATTTCCTACTTACTTGACACTTTATAAATTATTACCAATATATAAATGTATAAAGTCTAACGCAGAAGTAACACTGAAGCGTTAGACTATCGTCAGCCCAGATGTGCTACGAATATGGGAACTGTAAAGTTTTCAAAACGTCAATAAGTGAAATAAAATAAGCCAGTCAAATATGTTATAGTAGGTAGTTTCATTCTAATGTGTAATAAACGCGAAGGCATTAGAAATTGCAAAACATTAGTTTATTCAAGAAAATCTATTTAATATATATGGGTAGACCAGATAAATAAGTTTTAGGTAATGTAAACATTACCTTAAAGAATACGTAACAGGTAAAAACACGTTTGTTAAAGATACTAGGTAACTAGATTTATTTATTTCCAGAAGAAAATTAGTAAGAACACAGTTCAAGCTAAATTCGATTTCTCGGCTAATCCTCCTTAATAGAATTCATGAAAACTTAATTAATTTTTCCCTCAGCGGTTAGAAATTCCATTTTTATCGTAAAGTAGAATAGAATATTCAATTTCTCATTAGATCTAGAACAAAGAGAATACGGGAAACGTGCAAATGTCGCGTCTAATTTGTTATAGTACAACTTCCAACACAAATAAACATTTTATTTATTCACTTTTAAAACCATAATAGTTGTCTATAAATAAACTGTCCACTGCTGAATAAAGACCACTCTGGCCATCCCGTTGTTACAGCTAGTCCCAATGATTCCATTTAGTCTACCTGACCTTTCTAGTCCCGCTAGTCACAATGATTCCAGTTCGTCTACCTGACCTTTCTAGTACCGCTAGTCCCAATGATTCCAGTTAGTCTACCTGACATTTCTAGTCCCGCTAGTCCCAATGATCCCATTTAGTCTATCTAACCCTTCTAGTCCCGCTAGTACCAATAATCCCATTTTCTACCTAATACTTCTAGTCCTGCAAGTACCAATAATTTTTTAGTCTACCTAACCCTTCTAGTCCCGCTAGTACCAATGATTTTTTAGTCTACCTAACCCTTCTAATCCCGCTAGTACCAATGATCTTAGCTAGTACACCTGACTCTGCTAGTCCCGCAAGTACCTGGTCTATATTATTGATTTGTTTTTTTTTTGTTTCAGATTTACTTTGGAAATTGTTAAGCTGAAGTAATTTCTAAGTATTAGAAAAGTTTCGAGCTGTCCAAAGTTCGATTAGCAGACGTTTACCTTCATCTTCCTGTTGTAAAAGGTAAGACTTATTTTAATAATACTAGCTGGAAATTAAAAAGAGTTTAGTACAATTTTTACAACTACAAAAACAAAAAGCTATCAATATTCCATAGAATTTAAAGTATCTGAATATAAGTTACAGTACGGCGCCATCTTAAATATTTAAAGAACGATATTTTACAATTTTAAAATTTACATTTTTATTATTTTAGACAAAATCTATTAAATATTAAACTGCCTTTAAAATTTCGTTAATATTCGTTGCATATTATAAACACATTAATAATATTATTCCAGACTATTACATTTAAAAAAAAAATAAAAAAAGAAGCGTCCACTTTTTCTTAATCCAATGTTGCTTTTTAAAGCTAGCACATAAACGAAAAAGACTTTACGACCATTGGCGTTCTTAATTAAATTAGGTGCTTTGAAATTAGTCATTTCAGGTAAGTTAATACAGATCCACGGCTACGGATCTGAAACAAAACTTGCCAAAATCGCTCGACCGTTGAATTCATTCACGAAATTAATTCAACCCAACTATCAACTCGGAACTTCTTGAATATAAACCTTTGACCATTCAGTGGGCACTGGGTCACTAACAATGCACTTTTGTTAACATTATAATCGGCGCGAGATAAGTAAGATAAGAAACTGGCCTAGTTTCTTGCGGTTTCTAGAGCGACATTCAATTGTCATTTTCATCTTTTTCAAACGCGTGTTGAATGCTTGCGTTCATTTGTTTTGTTTTTGGAATAATGCTGTTTCGATTTTGAGCAGGTATTTGAATTTGTTTACTTTTATAGGTAACTAGCTTCTGCCCGCGACTTCGTCCGCGTGGAACTCCTCCTTTTTTGCAGTCGGCTAAAAAGTAGCCTATGTCCTTTCTCAGGCTCCAGACTGTCTTTGTACCAAATTCCATTTAAATCGGTCCAGAAGTTAAGGCGTGAAAGCGTAACAGACAGACAGAGTTACTTTCGCATTTATAATATTAGTTAGGATACGTACTTCGATACTTAATTTAAAGTACCCTACTTACACAAAAGGTGAATTAAAAGACATGGCTTTAATAAAGGTGAAAGAGGGATAATATGCTGGTCTTAAAAAATGGTAGGTGCTAACAAATAAATTAAATACACTTAATAATAAAATTTATATAATACTATGACACAAAATACACATAATTAGGCAATATTTTTTATTTTTTTAATTATAGAAGTAAACTATCTAACCTGACAAATGTTGTTCTGCCCGTACGCACCAAGCGGTATGAATTATATTATACCTACGACCTTTTTTCATCTATTATATAAAAATAAGTCGGGTTTTCCTTCCTGACGCTATAACTCCAGAACGCACGAACCGATTTGGCTAATTTTAGTCTTGAATTATTCGTGGAAGTCCAGGGGAAGGTTTGTAAGTAGAGAAAATTTAAAAAACATCATGAAAAAGTGTAAAATCAACATCTTTCTATACTTATACATAGTGATTTTCGGTAAGTGACAGAAGACTTTGACAGCTCTTTGACGAAACAATCGGACGGGCAGGACGACGTCTGCCGGGGCCGCTAGTACCTACTAAATATACTTACATAGGTACAAATTTTGATGAAAAACTGTCGAGCTGTTTCGAAGAAGTGCGACCACAAACACCGTCACACGAGGTTTTATATATTACTAGCTTCTGCCCGCGACTTCGTCCGCGTGGAACTCCTCCTTTTTTGCAGTCGGTTAAAAAGTAGCCTATGTCCTTTCTCAGGTTCCAGACTTTCTTTGTACCAAATTTCATTTAAATCGGTCTAGTAGTTTTAGCGTGAAAGCGTAACAGACAGACAGACAGACAGACAGAGTTACTTTCGCATTTATAATATTAGTAGGGATATTTTCAAAGTTGGTTGAAAATTACGGTATCAAAAAAAACTTTGAGGTGATAAACTCTTACTAAGCTTCTCTTGGAAAAGTCGCGAGGATTGTGTCATATTTTTGGAAATCCTTCTGAAAAATAATATATTTTTTCATATTTTTTTTTGAAGATGCAATATATATTTTAAGGTTATAATTATATAAAACAACATATTAGACTTAAATATACAATTTATATGTAGAAATGTATTATAAAATCATACCCATTTCATATTTCCCTTGACGGTTCCAAATGGTTAAATATGCAAGGACTCCAGCATAAGGCATAATTAATAAGCATAATTCAATCATGCAAAATGAGCATCATATGACGAATTTTTAAGTAGTATGTTTTTGTATTATATCTCATACAATCCCTACTTAATATTATAAATACCTATTGACCTAATAACTTAATCGAAAAACTATAGGTACCTACCTAGCTCCCGTTAAGGTACAGACGTAGGTTCAAGTCCCACTAGGATCTCTATTTCTTTCTACTGTCACTTTCTTTCTACTGCCACTTTCTTTCTACTGCCACTTTCTTTCTAATGCCACTTTCTTTCTACTTCCACTACCCAACAAGTAAAGAATACCTAAAACAATAGAAGTCCGGAATTACTAATAAAGTTTGTTCACTTTCTCAAGTTCGTTACAAGGCTTATTAAAATGTACAAGATGATTATAAGTTAGATATAAGTGTAGTTGATCCTATAATAGTGCTCAAATCCTTGTTTAAAGGACGTTACAAGTTTCTTACAAGGAAAAGCAAAGTAGTCTTAAAACGCTGTAAGTATTAATCTTGCTTTGTTGCGTGTCGATATTTTCTACACTTGTCTTGAAACAAATATCATTAAAGTATTTTTTAAATTCAATTGATATGTATATGTTATAATACCATAAATTAAATGATAATGACATTTGTATAAGCATAGAAACATTTTGTCGAATCATTAAAATCCTATATCATTGGAATGGAACAACTATTAACGGATTTAACTCGCGTATTTTTATTTTATTTTATTAGCTGACGTAGCTGACAATAGTCTAACGCTAAAGCTTTAGCGTTAGACTATTGTCAGCTCAGTCGTGTGAATCCGAAACGTCAGCTAATAAAATAAAATAAAAATACGCGAGTTAAATCCGTTAATAGTTGTTCCATTCCAATGTGTAATAACCGCGAAGGCATCAGAAATTATTATCCTATATCATTACAATTTAAGACGTACCTAGCTTTAAATAAACCAAAGCGACGGAATAAGAAATCAAATTTCAATAGAAAGCCATTACGATAAATTTCACTTCAATAACCGTTTCGAAAGAAGGCAATAAAAGATCGGATTGCAGTAAAGTAAATGAATTAGGCTGAACGAAGAATATCACAGTATTTTTAAATGGAGAATTTGCTCGTCCATTTCACTTAATAGACACCTAAGACATAACGCGATTTATGAATAAAGCTCGGTATAGGTACAGCTTGAATAGGTACCTAAATTTCGCGGGTCCGTAACTAAGTGGTTAAAACTACCAAAAATAATTATTTCTTTTTATTGAGCCCGGCATTTCCCGGGATTGAACATAATACATAATCGTTATAAATTTTTAAAGCTATATACCTATTAGCTATGTGCAGTACCCTGGCTAATCCGACTCGCATTTATTTTGTACAATAGGTACCTATCTATTTTTTTTCTAGAATATCTAGAATCCTTTTATTCGAACATAAAAACGGAGCAAGCTTTATTTTACCAATGTAAATAAATTCGCATTAGGTAAGGCAGTATTGTAAATAATTGTAAGTTCTTTTATCTTACTTTATTATCTTCAAGGGAACAATATTACTTTCTTCTATAAATATTGATAAAATAGAACATTGCAGTCAGTATACGAGAGTTGGCACCAATTTTGGGTAGGTATTTGAGACAAGCTGAAAACTTGACATAATAAATTATCTCTCCTTTCACCCTAACACGGTGCAAACATTTCAAAATATATTTTGACTGTAGCATGATAGGTGCCACTTCCAGACTTCCTCAGGCAAGGTGGAGTGACGATTTGCTTAAGATGGCTGGCAGGAGCTGGATGCAAGCAGCCGAAGATCGAGCACAGTGACGTGCAATTGGAGAGGCCTATGTCCAGCAGGGGACTGTGATAGGCTGATGATGTGATGTTATGATAGGTGCCAGTAGCGGTGCTAGGGGTCCGAACATAGGTAGGCTTTTAATTGCAGGTCCGGCATGATTTAACATACATATTTTGTCGATACCTATTAATACTGAGATCCTCAATAATGTAGGATGCCCGGCCTTTCTACCCAAATGTCCGGCCAAACTGGCCGGTCCGGCTGATACCTAGGTTCTTAACCTGGGGGTAATTAACCCCGCGGGGGTAAAACTTATATTACGCGGGTTGTCTTGAACACTGAATTTCAAAGTCACAAGTCTGAGCACAGCGTAGCGTCGACTAGCGCGCAAGTTTGTCGTTGAGAGGAGGGGTAAAATCAGTGACCCTAGTTAGATCATAAGGGTAAGGAAGGTTAAGAACCAATAGGTTAATAGTTTTGGCGACCTCGCAACTCTAAGTGCTATGATGACTACGGTTGTCTAATAATTTCAGTTGCCTTCGCAGTTATCAAACACTAGCTGTGCCCTCGACTTCGTTCGCGTGGAATTTTTCCTGTTTTTTTACACATTTTCCACTGTTTCTATCTTTCCTATTGGTCGCAGCGTGATGTTATATAGCCTAAAGCCTTCCTCGATAAATGGTCTATCCAAAAAAAAAGATTTTTTCAATTCGGATCAGTAGTTCAGATTAGCGCGTTCAAACAAACAAACGAACAAAGTCTTTAGATTTATAATATTAGTATAGATATAGATTGACATGAAACAACTATAGTTAAATCCGTCTATAGTTCTCTCATTCCAATACGGTTGTCTAGTTTGGTTAAGCTATGAGCGCTCAGTAAATAAAATAACAGCCAGTTACTCCTAAATTATGTCATAAGGAATAGCAGTTCGAACTCTATATAGCTAGCAGTTTAGGTATTTATAACTATTAGAGCTGACGTATTTACTGGAATAGGTTTTTGGAACAGGTTTTGTAATGGGCGCGTAAATAAAGGTACTTGATTTTTCTATCGAAGACAATATATATTTTTTTATAGTGCTAAGTTTTCAATTTTATTAAAAAAACAAAAAATATCAATATTATAATACGAGTAGACACTGGAATAAATCCCTTAAATGAATAGATTCGTTCATTATATTTGTTGTTCAAAAAGCTTACAATTTTTTTATTAGGTAATTTGAATCGAGACATCTTGTAAAGGAAAAAAAAACATTGACTAAAACGGGAACCAAAATAATGTTCAAGTCGGGGTTTCGTTTTACATTTTTTTTTGGGGACTTTTGAGAATAGATCTGTTTCATTCTTATATTGTCCTTTTCTTAATATCATAAGTGTTTACACAGCAAAGATAACTAAACATTCTGAAATCTCTTTACTTTTTCAACCGACGAAAAAAACGGAGGAGGTTCTCAATTCGACGCGTATATTTCTTTTTTTTTTTTTTAATGTATGACCACGCATAACTTTTTACAGAGTGGTTCGATTTTGATAATTCTTTTTTTATTGGAAAAAGTATACTCCAATGTTGGCTCCCATTATAATTTGGAAAAAAAATCCAACCTTAAGGGTAGGAAAATAAGGGATGATTAATTTTTCACGCACCGATTGTATCTTATGACCACGCGTAACTTTTTACAGAGTAGTCCGATTTTGATAATTCTTTTTTTATTGGATAGAGCATACCTTAAAGTTGATCCCATATCATTTTGGAAAAAAAAATCCTACCCTAAGGGTGGTATTATAAGGGTAATTTATTGTTTACTGAAAGTAAATAGCAAAAACAAGGTAGGTAACTATTTCAAAAGTAATTAAAAATTAAGCATGTATAATTTGTATAAATTATGGTCACAGAAAATTATGAAATAATAACTTTTTAATAAAAAAATTTAACCGCCGAAAAAAAACTAAAACGCAACAGAAAACAATAGCGCACTGAAAAGTAAAAAATAATAATTCTGTCTTTTATAACGACTATTACTTTTGTTGTAACGTCTGTTATTTTTTTGATTCACGAGTTTTGTAAGTACTCGTGGAACTAGTCTTTAAATCGAGTATTTTCGTAGATTAGGTACTCAGCAAGTATTTTCCCTATTACGTCACACCTCTACTTTGCCCGTTCGCTGTCGGCACTTAAAGATTTTACTACCGCGTACCTGCATATGACATGCATCAATTTGCAATAGCAAATCCAATATTTAGGTTTTCCGTATACTCAGAATTTGATGTTTGGACAACGTTTGTACTTTTCTTAAACAAGACTATATTTTTAAAAATAAACCAAACAATCATTTAAGTTTAGGATATCGTGTTGATTAAAAATTACAATTTGTTGTTTATATATTTTTTTATTAATTATGATAATATTTTAACAGCAACGGATTTAATTCGCAAATTTTATTATATTTACTGACGTTTCAAAAACTTTATAATTCGCATATTCGTAGTCGACTGAGCTGACGATAGCTTAACACATTACTATTAGACTATCGTCAAATAAAATAATTTAATGATTACATTCCAATGAATTATTAATTTGTTTCGTTCCTCTAACTTGAACAGTTTACCTAATACGGCTAATACTGCACACCTAGATCCAAAGGAAGCTAAAACATATATACCATCGACTTCCTTACAGCAAAACCTTTCTACCACTTAAACAAACTTAAAATAACTCTTCTAGCTTCATACAAAAAAGCATAAATCTATACAAAAAACTCCTGCGCGCATATAATTAAACAGATACTGTTTCAGGAAAGGCGAAAAACTGATTAATACGTTTATAAACATATTAATCAGTTTTTCGCCTTTCCTGAAACAGAATCTGTTAAATTTATAAACTCCATCTCTTTCCAATCGTACCCTTATACTCCTATTGAATCGTTCTGAAAGAAAAATAAAACACTAGCGTAATCTTTGATTATTTACAAAGAAAACTCAGCAAAGGCTGACTAAGCTCTGTAGCAAATATTCATGATTCTCTATTCGCTTGTTCACATTTCTGCAAACTTCGGGTAATGTATGAAAATTCTATAGAAAGCATTGTTCATTGTTTTGATTTACTTTGTAACTCTCAGCTTTGTTATATACAGGTTGTATCACAGAAGGAAAACATAATAATTTCTGATGCCTTCGCGATTATTACACATTGGAATGAAGCAAGTATAACTTTAGCGTTAGACTATTGTCAGCTCAGTCGGTTTACCTTAAAGAAACTGTAAAGATTACAAAACGTCAGTCAATAAAATGAAATACGTAAATCCGTTTATAGTTGTTTCATTCCAATGAGATCAGTTTAATTTGATAATTTCTGATACCTTTAATTTCGCGGATGTTGTGTACAATTTAAATAACTTACTAGGATTCACATATCGTACGGAATAGATTTTAGATTAAAATCATTTACTCTTGTTTTTTTATTTTATAATTACACATTTTTAGGCTAACTTCTTGTCAGGCTAACTTCTGTCCGCGATTTTTTCGCTTTAGGGGTGAATTTTCAAAAATCGTTTCTTAGTGATACCTATATTACAGAGGCTCCTGTACTTACGAAATTTCTTGTTCATAACACTTATAGTTAAGGCCCTGTGTTGCTATGTCAGTCATTAAGTCAGCTTCTCCTTTTATACGTATGCTAACAGTCCGCCCGGCTTCGCACGGATCACCATTTTTTAGGTTTTATTATTTATGTCGCTAGGGAATAGTGTAACTTCCCAAAAGTGAAAGAATTTTTCAAATCGGTCTAGTCGTTTTGGAGCCCATTTAATCCAAACTAACAAACAAACATTTCCTCTTTATAATATTAGTATAGATTACAGGCATTTATCTAAGAGCACAGTCGTTTTGAATTTTTCTTATAAATATTTTTGATTACCACTAACTTTAACTATTCAATTATTTTCTATCACGCAGTGGAACATTCTGTATATTTATTATTTATATAATCAATCTATCATTGTGTGTGTTGAAACATAGAATCGTAAATTCATTGTTTTTGATCACTGAATAAATAGTTACGGAATATTATTGAGTATTGAAAGAGATTTGTTTGGCAATCTGCTAACAAATGAATTCGTATTTCATATAGACAATAACAGGAGCATAAAATAAAACAGAATAAGCGTTCACATGTAGAAATAGAACTACTGTAAACATTATAACTTCATAGTTCCATAAAGTACTTCAAATATAATAACGTAGACTTCCTTACTTCCTTTGTATTTATCTATACTAATATAATGAAGAGGAAAGGTTTGTTTATTTGGATTGAATAGATTTCAAAACGACTGGGTCGATTTGATAAATTCTTTCGCTGTTGGGAAGCTACACTATTCTGGAGTGACAAAGGCTATAAAAAAAGGAGGGATGCATGCGACCCAGGCTTCGCATTCGGACAGCTACGAAATAATTCCATGTGCATAATTTTATATAATATACCAAATAATTCAATCTCAAAAACGACACTTCTAGGATGTTTAAGAACATTGCCTAGAACGCTCAACGAATGACTAGATTAAATTTCAATTGATTTCAATTTTTTAATTTTGCTTATTCGTTAATATGATTGTTTAAATTGTGTATAGTTGCATACTTTTTATATGTATACCTTAATCACACTTTGTTTTCTATATTTACATCATTAAAATAACATATTTTACCATAACGATAAGGTATCTCGATATATCGATAGGTATCAAGCTATCATAAGCTATATTATTATATACATATTACCTAAATACGATCCATCAATAAAAAATCATTTTGATCAATATTTTCGGTTCAATGGCACTAATCTTTAATACCCACTTGGAGTTTTAATTTTCTTACTCTTGTCTTAGTACAAAAATATCACTATATAGTATATAGGTATATGTAGGTTCATTTTAACAATAGATATTCAACATAATTCACAAACATATCGCCTCACTGAAGTTCTGTTACGTATCACCTATAAGCCACAGATATCTCTCTATCGTAGGTCATAGGAAACATTACGCTGGTAGAGATAACCGTTACGGCACGGATGTGTGGCCTTATTCCGATACGATATAAGGGGTGCCGATGAGTGTCGTTATGTAAAAAAAGTGATGCTTTGTAACACTTTGGAATAGAATAAGTGTAGGGAAGACGCGTGTATTGAGTGTTATGAATATGGGGACTGTAAAGTACGCAAAACTCCATGATAAAATAAATATACACGCGTGATACCTATTCATGCCTAAGTATATTTAATATTAAAAAAAATATCTATTTGACAGTAACATAATATAATATATTTATTTGACAGAAAGTTTCAATTAAACACTTTACCATTAGACTATCGTCAGCTCAGTCGTGCTACGATTATGAGAACTGTAAAGTTTCCGAAATGTCAGCCAATAAAATAAAATACGCGAGTTAAATGCGTTTATCGTTTCATTCCTTTTATATATCACTGCTTTAATAGAACAATGACTTATTTGTCTATACTAATATTGTAATGGGAAAAGAATTGTTTGTTTGTTTGGATTGAATAGGCTCCAAAACGGCTGGACCTATTTAAAAAATTCTTTCACTGTTGGGAAACTACACTATTCCCGACTGACAGAGGCGATAAAAAAAGGGATCCGTGCGAAGCCGGGGTGGACAGCTAGTAAATGTATAAGTACCTACATAATTTTAATGGAGTAACACCAAATTTTGGTTTGTGTATAGGCAAGCTTAACGTATCGGCTACTGCTCTTCAAATGACTGTTCTACAGTTAACCATTTCGAATAGCGCTTGATATTTGACACATATGCCAGACGTTGCCAGCTTAACAGAATAAGCCTATGCACTATGCAGTGTTGCCAAATCCTAGAAATTCGAGTCTCACTCAAAGTCAAAAGTCGCCAGAAAGTCGCTAAAACTAAAACATAACCATAAAAGTTCGGGGACCCCCCCCCCAACGATATACAAATGGAACTTCAGTTAAAGAAAGTTTGAATTAGGTGGTAAAGTTTGAATCGCGTTTGTCGTTTTCCATATTATGTATCTCTTGGCATTGCATAATTCAGTGTCGATTTGACAAAAAAGGATCTATTATTGGCTCTAGAACTATTTTCATTTGTACTCCAAAATTCGCCAGATAAGTCGCTAAACAATTTTGTCGTCAAAACTTTTTTTGGTCGCTAAGCCTTAAGCAAAAGTCGCCAGTTCTAGCGACAAGCCGCTAAATTGGCAACACTGGCACTATGCAGATATATACAGGTTTATATAGTACCTTCATACGGTCATAGTGAAGTTTAATCCGTCTTACAGCCACGTTGCAGTTTATGCTAGTAGCAAATATCTCCTGCCACACATTGATAGTTATGCTATCCTGGTATATGTGTGAGTTTTGTCTATATACTAATATAATAGAGAGGAAAGGTTTGTTTGTTTGGATTGAATAGGCTCCAAAATGGCAGGACCGATTTAAAATATTCTTTCACTGTCGGAAAGTAACATAGGCCATAGAATATTTTGAAAAAAATATAGGGATCCGTGTAAAGCCGGGGTGAACCGGTAGTCACTTATAAACATGTAGGTAAGTCATTTAGAATAGATTAGATTAGATTCGTTTAGTT
This sequence comes from Polylopha cassiicola, assembly GCA_038024825.1. Taxonomy (NCBI): domain Eukaryota; kingdom Metazoa; phylum Arthropoda; class Insecta; order Lepidoptera; family Tortricidae; genus Polylopha; species Polylopha cassiicola. Next base: position 3,837,711 of record CP149054.1, on the reverse strand, counting down.
CTCAGAATTCACAATATATACATTATTATGTCAAATTACATGTATTTATATTGAGATCGTCAAAACAAAAACAAAGAACAACAACAATAGAAATATGTCATTGTTTTTTTTTCTAATTCAGTAAATAATTGTTGGCGACTACGTTTAAGTAAACAAGCATTTTTTTTATAATATTTTTTATGTCGTTAATAACTAAATAACTTTATTTCATTGTCATGCCTCTAATGGTTTGGTGTATGAGCTTTCAACCTCTTTTGAAAGAGTTTTGTAAATATACCTAATTAAAAAAAATATCAAGCAATGAACAAGTGTATCATAATAATTTCTGATGCCTTCGCGGTTATTATACATTGGAATATATCATGTGTATCATGTTAACAATGGCGCATATTAAAGAGGCTACTGAATACAGTTTCAAATAGTTCCATAAATAATTAAACATAACGTCGGCCATTTTGTTAACGTTTAACGTTAACATTTAACGTTAACGAAGCCCCGCTGTTGCGTGTTCTCTCAATCATCCATTAAAAGCCTAACGAGGTTTTAACGTGGCACAAAATTTGTATGATTGAGTAATTTTATAATAAAACACTCTGCATAATTTGATGATAAGAATACATGAAACCGACTGCTTTTTTGTTGACACGCAACGAAAGTATTCGTTAAACAAAATATTGTGCCAACTTAATAAAGATTTATTAATCGTGGCACAATTGAACAATTATTTCTGGGAACCTGAAACATATATATACGAATTAAACCAAAACGGTGTCAATCTTGATATTTCAGAAGGTATGTAGGTACTAATATTTTTATTTATAATATTACCACAGTTCACTACAATCTGTTTTTTGTATGACACTAAAGTTGACTGATAGACAGTGATGATATTTTTGTACAAAGACAAGAGTAGAAAAATTTTAGACCCCCAGTGGGATTCGAACCCACGCCTATGCCTTTACTAGCGGCAGCGTGCTGAACCATTACACCATAGGGACCACTGACAGGTCATCGAATTTATCTACTGTACTGTACTGTACAAAAATATCATTATAATTAAAAACTAATGGTATTGAACCAAAAAAAAATATCAATCGAATTATCGATTGATAGATCGTAGTTAATATTTGATAGACAGTGGTTCAACTCATTAAGTTCTCCTTTTATACACTTACTTCAGTTAAGTTTTGTGCCATAAAGTCAGATTAAGATTTGATATCGTAACGTCTCGCCTAAATAATATATAGTCTCGCTAAATGGATGTACTGCTATTCTAAATATTTATTGTTAGTTCCGAATACGGCCGATATGGGCCAGTCTCCACTTATATATCGTTTTTTTTTTTATCATATTTATTATAAAGCATTTAACTCGCGTGTAAACTGTACAGTTCCCACATTCGTGACACTAGCATTAAACAAAAAACACAAATATAAATTTATGCTAACTGGTGACGGCATAACTATTTTTAGAATCGTAAGGTATCTAAGTAAGATCTAGAGATAAAAAAGGCTTTTAAATAAAGAGGCACTGTCTTGAAATAAATGAGCATGATAATATCTTCATTATGATAATGATTCCAGTATTCATCCTACGAATAATTATGTAAAACAGGAGTCATTTTAGTTCATGACGCAGCAAAACTTCTTGTATCAAGGTTAAGCAATACATTGGTATTATTATGGAAAATATTCAGTGATCTCAATTTATAGATGAATTAAGGGCACTTGCGGTATTATTATATACTAACGGTCTGCCCCGACTTCACACGGATCCCTATTTTTTTCAAAATTTAATATAGCCTATGTGACCCAGGAATAGTGTAGATTCCTAATATTGAAAGAATTTTTAAACCGGTCCAGTCGTTATGGAGCCTATTCAATCCAAACAAGCACAAAGAAACCTTTCCTCTTTATTATAATACTAGCGGTACGCTCCGGCTTCGCACGGATCCCATTTTTTTTTCAAAATTTTCTATAGCCTATGTTACTCAGGGTGAACGTAGCTTCCCAACAGTGAAAGAATTTTTCAAATCGGTCCAGCCGTTTTTGGAGCCTATTCAATCCAAACAAACAAACAAACCTTTTCTCTTTATTATATTAGTAGGTATAGAAATCTTAGGTTAATCACCGATTGTAGTGAAAAAATATGTGGAATCGATATAAATCTTTAACATTCGAAATTAGTTCATGTTGAAATTGTATGTATGTAAGTATTGACGAATACAGACCTGTCTACGATCCAACCTAGTTTATCATTAAGACTATCGTCAGTACAGTCAGCTAAGATTATGGGAACTGTAAAGTTTTCGAAACGTCAGCACATAAAATAAAATACACGAGTTAAATCAGCTACGATTTTGGAAACTGTATTTTTTTCCAAATGTTAGCATACACACGATCCATTACAGTTGTTTAATTCCAGTGCCTAAATTATCTATAATTTTGTCAGCTCATTGCGACCGAAGTTTAAAAATGTTTAACCGAATGCGGTTGTTTACATCGAAACGCTTTTGCGGTTCTTTTCGTTCGCCACCAGTTTTAAATTTAATTTAAATTTGATGAAACCATTCATTTAAATTCATTTTAGTATATTGAATCGTTATAATTGCCTTATTCCCAAATTACACGTCTTACAAGTAAAAAAATTAAATAACTAAATAATGTTTTGTCATTAATAATTGCAATTACAATAAGTAGCTATTATCATACTCAAACTAATATTATAAAGAGGAAAGATTTGTACCTATTTTTGTATGTTTGTAATGAATAGGCTCAAAAACTACTGGACCGATTTTAATAATTCTTTCACTGTTGGGGAGCTACGTTCACCCTGAGTAACATAGGCTATAGAATATTTTGAAAAAAACTAGGGATCCGTGAGGACCCGGGGCGAACCGCTAGTTATTAATAAATCAAAAAAAGGCTAAAATAAATTTAACTCAGTAACTAACTTTTATGAATTGCCTTGCCACAATAAGCTACCGACTTCTTAATAGGTTTTAAAAGCTTAAATAGCTCAGTAACAGCACGATAACGTTCTAACAGCTCATATACGGAAATGGAATACTATAAACTGAGCTACGGAAACGCTGATAACGACGAGCTCAGCTTGGCTCCGCGTTGGCTATTTCGCTCACCGTACTGAGCTAAAAGGACGTATGATTATAGGGGCCAGGGTGTCTGTACGTTCTTTTGGTTTGGTGGAGCGTTGTATCGGTTTGTACTAATTGTGCATGGTTTTTAACTAAATGTGTTGCGTGGGTTATGATTTGACTCTACGGTTGTGTTTAAGCTAATAATCGAAAAAGGTTAATTGTTTCTATTGAAATGTTTTTTATGACATTAGAATTAGTTTCCTTATTTAAGTAATGAATATTTTTTGTAATTTTTCCTAACAATGTCACTAGCACAAACTTTTTTTTTGAGTTCGACAATCACACTATAAGTGCGCGTAATCTTACATAGTTATGTGTTATTATATTGTAAAAAACGATCAAGAATAAAATTATTCTAATCTAATATACCTAATCAATGAAATCGATCCGGCCTTAATTTGATACTTTTATTAACAAATCTACTTTTATTATAAGTACCTACCTATAGTAATTCTTCGTAGTTTTCACAATTAAGCTCTATCGTTAACTTCTAAATTTATACCTAATACAGAATTGTTGTGTTAAACTATCGTCAGTTACAAATATGGCAACTGTAATATAGGTACTGTAATGTTTGCCAACTAAATCCGTAATTGTATTTCAATACCTAATATTTACTTGAGTTGGCTTCATAATCATAACGTCGAATAGTTTAATTGAATGTTAAAATCACGAATCATTAATTCTAAGCGTAACGTAGCGCAGATCGGTAATTTAAATCGGAGATCGGAGCAATTAGAAGCAAGCACTGCGGGCCTAGGATGCTTTAGAGATATCTACTTTTGCCAGGCAGGATCGAAAGGTTATGTCCCCGGATTCCGGGGACATGGTGAGAGGAAGGATACGACGTAATGACACTAAGAGTATTGACTGCCACTATGATAATATATTTATTTAACAAAACACATGACTTATATACTACTAGCTTCTGCCCGCGACTTCGTCAGCGTGGAACTCCTCCTTTTTTGCAGTCGGTTAAAAAGTAGTCTATGTCCTTTCTCAGGCTCCACACTTTCTTTGTACCAAATTTCATTTAAATCGGTCCAGTAGTTTTAGCGTGAAAGCGTAACAGACAGACAGACAGACAGACAGAGTTACTTTCGCATTTATAATATTAGTAGGGATATCGAGACGGCGCATATCGCTGCTCGATCTATCTACTACGTGATTTACGTGACTCTGTGGAATGCGCTGACAGGGCCGCTACACTACTCAATACTGCAAGCCTATGATGAACTCTTGTCGCGTCTATTGACAAGTTATGTCTATTAAACGTCAAAGTTCAACATTGACAATTTCTGATGCCTTCGCGGTTATTACACATTGGAATGAAACAACTATGAACGGATTTAAGTTGCGTATTTTATTTTATTTGCTGATGTTTCGGATTCTTTACAGTTGCCATAATCGTAGCACGACTGAGCTGACAATAGTCTAACGCTAAAGTGCGTCATAGTTGTTTCATTCTAAGGTCCACATTGATGTTAACAATACAGACAGACAGACAGAGCTACTTTCGCATTATAATATATAAATTAGTTAGAATTTAATATGCGGAATATATTTTTTTAATAAAAAATCGGTTTTCGAAACGTCAGTCGTAGCTAAAGACTAAAGAAAGTAAAAAGTAAGGAAGTAAACAGACCACGTGACGGTTTTTTTTATTGAAAATTTTGAGTTAGTTCTGTTACTATTTGGTATTAATTGGCGAGTTCCAAAAATAAAATTTTACTATTTATGATAAAAGTAAGCATCATAGGAACACTGTTTAATTAATTGAATTAAAGCAAGCCACCGAGAATATTTGATACTCGCGCGTTATTAAGCGTAGCATGTAATTTGAATTTAACATGGCTGTGCTGTAATTATTCCTGTACTCTCAGAAGGTTTGACCATTACATACTCGTATTAATTGAAACCTGCAATGGTAAATTTTAACTCAATCAGTGACGGTGCAATTAATATTAAAACTCTTCCGCTAATGGAAATGTAGACTTCATTTATTGATTTGGTTTTCGCAATCGTCTGCGTTGAAAATATTTTAATTAATAAATTATGCCAATAATGTTGTAAAACATGCTGTAAAAAATTTCGCACAAATGCTACTTTCTTATAACGATATCACAATGTTCACCCTTAACTTCTAGATATTTATAATCATTTATCTAACACTTACGTCACTTCGGAATCAAACAATATCAATAACAGATTTAACATCATCATCACCATCATCGCCATAGTCATCAAAATCATTATCATCAGCATTATTACCAACACCATCATCACTGACACCATTATTATCACGATAATTATTATTATCATCCTAACTATCACCATTTTCACTGACACCATTATCATCACCATAATCATTATCATTATAATTATCTTCATAACCACCACCATCATTAATATCATCATCACCATAATCTATACTAATATTATAAAGTTGAAGAGTTTGTTTGTTTGTTTGTTTGTTTGTTTGAACGCGCCAATCTCAGGAACTACTGGTTCGAATTCAAAAAATCTTTTTTTGTTTGATAGACCATTTATCGAGGAAGGCTTTAGGCTATATAAAATCACGCTGCGATCAATAGGAGCGAAGAAACAGTGGAAAATGTGTAAAAATGGGGAAATATGAAGCCTTATGAAGAAGTGACAGTTAGAAGACTTTGACAGATCTTTGACGAAACAATCAACGGGCAGGACGACGTCTGCCGGGGCCGCTAGTATATTATAATGATGCTTACTGAAACTATCTAAATTACAAATTTTCACTTCAAATTGTTTAAATTTTTCACCACCACTTCAATCAATATTTAAAAAGAAACACCACCGCTTATCTTATTTTCATCGGCGAAGGCTGAAAAATGGAAAAGTATAAATTGCAGAAAACGTCGATTTTTCAAAGCCTCGCTTTCTAGATAAGCTACTGCGCCTCCGTTGACATAAATAGAGCTTATGCAATGTTCCGTTGTACAACAAAGTGTTTATCATTTTCGTCACAATGTAAATGATAAGTATAGTTTGTACTATGTCATAATTGTTATAAGGCTTCCTTTGTTTTGATTTGTTGAGGTTATAAGGATAAATTGTAATTATTTACCTACTTTAAAAAAATATACCTCATTAAGTTTCTCGTTTCTTCTCGAGTGAGATTTTTCGGAAACGGTATCTTCTTCTGACCTTCATAAAAGCTTGTGAAATCCTAAATTTAATAAATATATATTTTTGGTTTTGATTTTGGAATAATATTATTACCTACCTATAAAAAGACTTTCTACAGCTTGTCGTTTTTGCTTCCTGGGCATAGTATAAAACAACTGTAAGAAGTAAATTTTTCACTTTTCAAATGATGAATGAATAAAACGAAAAATGATGAAACATTTTTAAGGGTAAAAAAAAATAGAGCACAAGTTATATTTAAGCTTTGTACAAGTTACACAAGGAATTTCATAATTATGCTGCATCTATACAGGCACAGCTTCATTTAAAAAAAATACATAAGCCAACATTGATACTAATATACTGCTCCATAATAACCAATGGTGCAAAACTCAAAAAATATTGCCAACTGCTACTTTTCAATGCGTCAGTAACAGTGACTGAAAACAAAACGACGCACCGCTTTCATGCCACGTCAAATGGTTCAAATATTTCTCGCACATTTCACATTTTTCATTTCTTACCGAGAAAACAATGCCTAGTGATGTGTAAATGGCGCAAACTGAAATATATTTCAAATAAGATTAAAAGTAACAAAAAGCTTTTAATATTTTAGAATGTCCGTGTGATCCTCTTTTATAAATATGTACATCCGAGTAGAGACTCGGGTATATTTGTTAGAGGGGTATATTGAAAGACATTCAGTTTTCCACCCTTAATTTGATTTTAGAATGACGTCATACAGCCATGCATTGTCATCCAAACTGAACATTTAACCATATTCGTAATCTGAGCAATTAAAAACTTAAAAATTTGCGGCGTTATGTACTTCAACACAAAAAAGTTGTCCAACACATTGTCCTTTGTTGTTAAGTACCCGCTTACAAAACATATCTCTGTTTTACACGTTGAATCTACTTAAACTTTAACAAAACTACGGACAAATTGCAAAACTTTTAGCAGCTTCAAGAAACTTAAACAAAATGACGGCTTACAATTTTAAACCTTTCCCCCGTCACTTTCACGAGGAATGCGTACTTATAAAGACAGTAGAAAGGGCTGCGGCCTGATTCTTGCCATCCGTCTGGAACTAGAACGCTCGCGGATTATACCACATTTTATCTTGCCTCATATTATTTTTCATACCTCTTTTCCCTTGGGTTGAAGTGTATCGCTTCCGTGAGTATTGCGTGGCTGGTTGTTTCAAAATTCATACCTTTGCAATCCAATTTAGATTCAAGTAACGTGTTGGAAAAATAAAGAAATGTCGAATGCCTATTTATGAAAAATAAATACAACCAAAACACACATAAGTCTGCTTTCTTGTGCTTTTTGATATCGTTTATATTTTGCGTCAACGCAAACTAAATGATTCGAGTTCGGGTATTGGTAAAACATTTCTTTATTTGTTTCATTTCGTATAACTTGATTCAAATTTTACGTTCAAATTTGGCAGCCTACTCAGACCTGATATTGGATTTTGGATTGAGAATCAAATAAAAGGGCTCGTTACAAAAAACGCTCATTTCTTATTTGAAATGAAATTGTTTTATTTGCATTTTTCGTACTGGCGTTTAAATTTGTTTCGAGTTGCGAAACTGAAATTAAACTTTTAACGCACGCTTAGATCATCTCCACTCAACGGGAAGGTCGAATAAAGTAATAAACAATATACGAAAACTGTACAGAAAAACGTTAAAAGAATACCTACAAGTCGTGACCGACTGGTGTTTACCGCCGGCTGTGATTCATGGGCTAGCCAGCTTTCGAAGAATATGTTCACTCCATAAATCAAGAACTATAACACTCGAACCCGATTCTGGGTTAACTAAATTATAAAGAAGACGAAGAATTAGGCGAAGTAGAGTTTAAAGGGTTCTTTGTAAAATGTACATCTATTTTTTACACATAGTATAAAAAAATCTCTCGATTGAAGACCGCGGACTGAAAGTTGCTGTTTAGTTAGAAGGTTGTACTAGACAATGGATAAACATACATAAATACGTAGACATCCAAAACTCCAGTACAAATGCCAGTGTTTATCACGGTGGTAAATAGCTCCTAGCAGAATTCGAACCTGCAACCTCCAGTTTCATAGACAGGAGCTCTTACCGCTAGACCAGGTGATCAGGATGTCTTTTGGGAGAAATTATTATGATGGTGTTGACTTTAGAAAAAGTTATTTTCAGGGATAACAAAACATAAACACAAAATGCTAGCTTAGAAGAGATTATAATTTTGTCTGTAATTGTTTTTCCAGCTGCGTATATCACGGAATCCTAAAAATTGTCTAAATCTCGAACGTAATAGGTACGCCTGACCTTGCGTATGTTTAGGTTGCGCGTAGACCATTCTAACAAGTTTGCTAATATTAAAGTTTTTCACGCCACATGGGGTTACCGAAACCAGATAGGAGAGTAAACAATAAACTATTTTTACAAAGCATGTTATACCTTTGGAAAGTCACGTCTTGTCGCTGAAGTTGTATCAAGTTAGTTTTAAAAGAATTCACGGTCGATTAGATTTTTCAGATGTTTTGCGAATCTTTAAGCAATTTTGTAATAGCTTTACAAATTATTTACTGTTTTCTCCTTTATTTTCTAGCATGAAATCTTTTCATTTATCAGATCGAACTAATTTCTCCTTGGTCTTTTTATATTTTTTTTTCTTTAAAATCTCATCAAGTGTCATAATCATATTTTCAATATTTAATTAGATTTCTTTTGTCTTTACCTAGGCAGGTAAAAAAAATACCTATTCATCTTTGTGAATATTGTTCTTTTTAAACACGACTCCATTTTCGAATTTCGGTGTACTCTTTCAACTACTTTCATCATCTTTATTGTCGTTATCACTATATTTCCTTTCATTTTTATCTATGTGAACTAATTTTTCTAACCCGACAGTATCCTCTCACTATCTTGAATCAGATTTCCCAATGAAATCAGTAAATTAAAAACTTCCAAGATCAATCCGCATTCTGCCATCTAGAAGCTAGAACACTAGCGAAGAGTAAAATCAAAGCAATTGAAGGATTAGTAAACAAAACAGTGCGCTGATGAAGTGAAGCTAGCATTCGGTTTTACTGTGTGCATTGAGAGATTGCAAACATTTGTCGTTTGTGGGCACTCTGTCAACCGTGAGTTCACACGACCGCATTTCGGCACACTGCCAAATGTGCAAAGTTTTCAAAACTTAATTATCATAACTTCAACTTGAGCCAATTTGATTCGATACTCAAGTATTTTCTCGATTACGCTGTATTACTTTAACTCATTTGCATAATAGTGGAATTATGACAGTTCCAGTAGAAACTTGGATTTGAATGAGGTTAGTTTTGATTAGAAATTGAACAGCTGTTACGTATGGTATGCATGATGAAATAGATTAGAAGGAAAAGGTAGTTAAAGATTGGAATGAAACAACTGTTAACGGAGTTAACTCGCGTATTTTTTATTTTATTTTATTAGCTGACGTTTCGGATTCTTTACAGTTTCCAGAATCGTAGCACGACTGAGGTGACAATAGTCTAACGCTAAAGTGATTTATACAGTTATGCAAACTACCTTATGTTTAAATTACAAATTTTGATAAACTACCCTATTCTGAATTATGAAATACTAATGTTACATTTTACGCAAAAAAAAAACATAAATCCGTTAACAGTTGTTTCATTCCAATGTGTAATAACCGCGAAGGCATCAGAAATTATTAGGTAGTTAAAGAGTTTTTAGTACTTCTTTAATAATGCCTATAGCAGACAAACCAAGGTCTGTAGTGACTATAGTCAAACCACATTAGTGTTAGATTATCATCAACTCAGTCGGCAACTATAATGTCAAAATAAAATACGCAAGTCAAACCCGTTATAGTTGTTACATTCCAATGTGTAATAACCGCGAAAGCATCAGAAATGATTTGCATAACAAATTTTAACACGTTATTTGATTTTGATTACACGAAGTTGGAGTTAACATTGTTAAATGGATCTGACTTGAGACGAATGAAAGCTTAAAATGTGATGTTAAATATTCATATCTTGAAAATCGAGTTATTTGCTTTAAGTCAAAGTAAAATCGAGGTAATGTACCTACATGACTTTTGCTTGAAGGAAGAGTACTTTATTATTATATTTGTGGCAAGTTGAATATGACGATAGACGCGTGTGACTATCGTCAGCTCAGTCTGCTACTAATATGGGAACTATTTTTGAAAAACCAGCAAATAAAATAAAATACGCTTGTTAGCGATACAAATGGGTTCTGTGCTAATGGTGAACTAAGAAAACACACAATACAATAAAATAAACAGAATTTAAAAGTATTAATTTTACCCATCCATTTGTCATATCAAAGAAAGCTTGTTCAATTAAGAAAATAAAAATCCACTTTAGTAAATTTCACCATTTTAATTTTCTCTATAAAACGATATGTTTTTTGCACACTCTGCAGCAATCAAAATGGAAACTAAATTACAGCATTCCCATCGTATTGGATTGCTTTGAGAGTATCAATTTAATTGCAACTTTGAAATGTATATGCTGAATTACTACCAATGACTGAAAAGGACAACCTGTTGAGATTTAATAACAGACCTTGGAAGTAACTTGACAAGGTTCAATTTCATATGACGCTGTTTATAAAGTGGTTATAACGACTCATTACTACTTACGTGGGTGGATCAAAAAGTACCCGCGTTAAGACAGAAAAAACTTTTTTTTTAAAGATTTTTTTTTTTTTTTTAACATAATTTCCTTCGAGGTCTTTACACATAACCCCACTTTTTTACCACTTTTTTAACCCCTCGAAAAGTATGTTTTTTCGAACCCTTTAAAATACGCTTCTGATTCGGCAACCATCTCTTCGTTTGAGCTGATTTTTTTAACCCCCGAGCCAAGTTTTCATGTTGAGGCACCAAAAGACGTCGTAGGACGTTAGATCAATTAATTACGGTAGATGCAGCAACAATTCGTAGCGAAATTCCACTAATTTGACAGCGACAAACCTGGATGAATGTGCTGGTGCGTTATCGGGGCCATACAGCATTTTTTCCTAGCCAAATGGGGCCGTGTATTCTTAAGTTTTTTATCGAATCGGTCCAATAATTCACTATAATATTGCCCTGTGATTGTTCTTCCTTTCTGTAAGATGATAATAAGGAGTATTCCCTTCGAATCCCAAAAAAATCGTGGCCATGACTTTTCCGGCAGATGGGACCGTTTTCGCCTTCTTTGGAGGAGATTCATATGGGAAAATCTATTGATTGGACTCGCTTGGTCTCTAGCGTATAATAATAGACTCAGGTTTCGTTAACAGTCATAACTCGAGACAAAAACTCCATCGGGTTTTTCTTAAACAGATCCAAACATTGCTTTGACATTGACATTGAATCCGATTATTTTCATCTGTGAGTAAACGCGGCAGCCAAAGGGCGGACATCAGTTTCTTGTGCAATTTATTACATAATATACTAAAAAATGTTCTGTACGACACGCCTACAATGTCAGCTAATTCGCAAACTTTAGTTCGTCGATCTGCGATAATCATGTCATGAACTTTTTTAATGACCTCTTCGGAAACCACGTCTGGAGGGCGACCTGGCCGGTCTTCATCAAAAACAGTCGTGTACCACGTTTAAATTCATGGAACCAAAATCTGACGGTTGTCACAGAAGGCGAAAGGCCCCCATAGACAGCATCCAACTTTACTTTTATTTCATCGCATGTTTTTCCATCTAAAAATAAAAACCGAATTACGAAACGATGTTGATCTTTTTCCATGTCACCGCGAAATACAACACTCTTGTGATAAAACTGGCCACTAAATAAAATGTAATATATTGTTTTTAAACAAATATATATTTTTTAATTTCTAAATACCTTAAGTACACGATGATAATAACAACATAGCTCAACGACATCGTCTGTTTCCGAACGCAGGTACTTTTTGATCCACCCATGTATAACTGCGATAAGTTTAGAGCCTTGTTTATTATATCTAAGTAAGTCCTGGATAAGCTATTTGCAACGTTTCTAGTAAATAAAAATAAAAAAATCGCAGTCAACAATTTTCAATCTGGCCTATTTAATTAGCTGGCAAAGTTTTCACCTATGAAAATAAATAAACTTTGCAAATAAAAAAATCTGCAGTCTGTTTCAATGTATACTGTGTTTTACAATCTCATTATGACTGTATGTAATTTGACATAAAATTTTACAAAGAGAAAATTAAATTAATCTAATCTAAGAATGACGATAGACTTCAGTGATAGTCAATAGTCAGCTTATTCTGCTACGAATGTGAAAACAGTAAATATTAAAATTGCAAGTTAAACCTGTATAGTTGTTTAATTTTTAAATATATGTTTATTCAGGTATGTGTGTGTGCGATGTAGATCACAAATTACTAGTTTAATGTACCTGTGTTCAATTTACGCTTTGACAAGGTCACATCAGAGCACCTCTTAATAAGAACCTATAAGAAACTGAAATATAGAACCCATGAATCATAAACTACCTCAATAGTGGTCACGCACTTGAAAAAAGATCAAGCAATTGCTTTTTAAAACGACCACAAAAGACACGCAACGCCTCGAGTATTCCGTGCCGTGGCTCGGCCGTAAACACACGCTAACAATGGCGGTTGATGGACAGTGAAAATAGATCGTAACGTAAACAGCGCGGACAAAGCGATCGGCGAGCTGCCGTGATATTAACCAAGCTCCCATCGTGTTTGATATTCAGTACAGACCGGCTTCATTACAGAACTTCGAAGGTGATACTTTTTTAATCTGCCGGGTAACACAATGCTAGGACACTAATATTAGATTAGATTAGATTTATTTAGTCAGTTTGTTTGATATTCAGTACAGACCGGCTTCATTACAGAACTCCGAAGGTGATACTTTTTTAATCTGCCGGCTAACACAATGTTGAGACACTCACAATAGATTAGATTAGATTTATTTAGTCAGTTTGTCGTGATATTGATCATGCTTGCGTCAACTGCAGAACTCCTAAGATGATACATTTCTAATTTGCCAGCTAACACAATGTGAGGACACTCATATTAGATTAGATTTATTTTGCTACCTCGTCGTGATATTAATCATGCTTGCGTCGTGTTTGATATTCAGCACAGCCGGCTTTACAGAACTACGGAACTTCTCAGGTGATAATTTTTTAATCTGCCAGCTAACACAATGTTGGGACACTCACAATAGATTAGATTAGATTTATTTAGTCAGTTTGTCGTGATATTGATCATGCTTGCGTCAACTGCAGAACTCCAAAGATGATACTTGTCGGCTAACACAGATTCCCTAATCTTAGCACGACTGAGCAGACTGTCTTATGCTAAAATTAGCCAATAAAATAAAATACGCGAGTTAAATCCGTTAAAGTTGTTTCATTCCAATGTATAATAACCGCGTAGGTATATATATTTTTATTTCATCTCTATTAGTGAAATTTTCTAAACGTATGTGCAAAATTATACGCGAATTACATGTTATGACTGGTTTATTCCAATGTGTAAAAACCGCGAAAGCTTCATAAGATATACCTAATATAAAACTTTTAATACTTACTGCAGATATTAATATGCCAATCGATTAGCAACAAATGACCTTCGATTCCAGTTTATTGATATTTTAAATAAACCACTTAAATGCTTCAAGTACTGTGACTATCTTTACTGTATGAGTACTATACTTTACAATCTATAATTTCCATTATAACTGCTTTGTAAAGCGACGTTTGAAATTGAACCTTATCAGGTTGTTCCAAGGTTTATCGTGTAATGTCAACAGGGTTGTCTTTTACAGTGATTGATAGCGGTTCAGATATATATATTGCAAAGTTGCAATTAAAATGATATCCGCAGTGCAATGTGCAATAGAAATACATCTGTACTTAAATTATTTTCTGTTGAGTGTAAAATTTACTAAAATTTTGGTCAGGTTTGTAATTATCTACTTATATATACTAATGGACGAAGTATGTAATTCATTTCCTTATGTTTTCTTTGTGTTTTCTTTTTATTTTGACAAAACTTAGGTGGATATCGTGACGTTTGTAATATATTATATGATTACATAGTACTCAGTTGACGAACCTGCGTTGTGGATTATCCTGCATGTAAGTATTAATATATTGGAAATAAAATATTCATGCTATAAAGAAAAAAGATTTTGTATGTAATGAATAAACTCAAAAATTGAGCCTCCAGATTAACATAGACTAGATAATATTTGAATATATGTGGGACCGTAAAATTTTTAAAACGTCAGCAAACATTTTTAATTCCAATATGTAATAACCTCGATTAAGCTCGGTCGAAAAGCTTATTCACTATTACGATTCTGAAAGCTCATATTAAATTCATATTTCTTTTGATGAATAAGATACGAAAAGTATTTCGAAGAAAATATTTGTATAGCTTAATTCATTTACATTTTTGTGGAGTAAATATTGTATATTTGTATTGACAAGTTAAAAGAAGCGTTGAAAGCCTGTATCCTTTGGGACATTATAGACTTGATGATTTTTGCTGTCAGACCGTCATTCAATAGGTACCTTAATACCTGGACTTAAGGTTCAAAAGTGTTTTGTCATTCATTGTACGTATATCATTTTAATACAAGAGAAAGAAGAAAGAATTGTTCTAAATATATTCTAATGCTTTCGCGGTTATTACACATTGGAATAAAACGATTATTAGGGATATTTACTACAAAAAAAATACTACTTAATGGATCAAATGGAAATTGGATGGATATTTACTTACCTACGGTGTAATGCCATTACTAAAATGATTATTACTTAAATTCGTACCAAGACAAAAACATTTTTACGTCCCATTGTAAGCTTTTTTCTATGCTTGTCTGGTGCAAAGATTGTAAGAAATTTTACTCTTTAATCATTTCCTGATTTTTCACAACAAACAGAATAGTGTTATGGAAAAAACAATATTTGATATGTGTTTTAGTGTAATTGGGATTTTTAAGCGTGTCTTCAATCAATTTTTAAGTTTGAGATTTAAAAACAAAATCCATAAGTAAGAAAAACTCTAGCGAAATGATTTCCTAGTAGTACAATAACTATTTCAATTAGTACTTAATATTAATTTACAACCATTATAAATATAGCTCAAACAGACAATGACAGCGTCTCAAACGCCAGAAGATCCGCTCGATTCAACTAAACTGAAACTCGTTATTGTAACAAAAACCGTTAGGTAGTCATTAAACTAATGGATTTTACGGGTATATCGGTTCCTATAAACATCCCGACCTTTCGATTTTTACGGGCTCCCGTGGTTAATGTTTTATAACCGTTATTTAAGGTATATTAAACGGCCATTTCTGCGGGCATGTATAATTTCATCTAGAAATTGAGTACCTTAGAATACAGCGAGGATATGATGAATTGTCGAGTCGACATCTCGTCATGTCGATATCGTCTTATTCTCGCTATGACCTGTCTAAAATCAACGTTGTCGACAACGAGAAATCTTGTCATGTCGATGTCGTCTCTTATTTCTACATGTCGATAACAAAATAATATCGTATCCACGAACCTTTTGCTTGTCGACAGTTCATAATAGGCTAGCAGGACGACTGGGTAAAGACAACGAAAACAAACAAAAAAATCCTAACTATAATATTATAAATGCGAAAGTAACTCTGTCTGTCTGTATATCTGTCTCTTACGCTTTCACGCTAAAAATACTGGATCGATTTAAATGAAATTTGTTACAAAGAAAGTCTGGAGCCTGAGAAAGGACATAGGCTACTTTTTGACCGACTGAAAAAAAGGAGGAGTTCCACGCGGACGAAGTCGCGGGCAGAAGCTAGTATAATTATTAAAATGAATGCTTATAAAATTCGAGAGTGGGGCTCGTGACGTCACGATATGGTACAATTTTTACTGTAACGTGACGTCACGTGCCCCCACTCCCTTACCTTTTAAAGCACTTATCTTTGTAGTTTGAGATACATCAAGAAAATTTAATCTTTATACAGTCTTCAGTATAATGAGCATTTATGCTTTGCTTTAAATATCTTATACATTTGTATGTGAAGCTATTGCCTTGTACACATACCACCCAGTACAGTCAGTGGCAGAAATGAATTCATCAATTAGTTGGACAGATATCTCTGACGCTGATTATACAAAGTTGCTTAGTTTGGGACTAGATCAATTGGTTTACTTCAGTAATGTCATTACTTCATACTTATGTGTTACACCGTATAGTTAATTAAGGGTAATAGATTTTAGAAATAAAGTAAAACTAAAGGGGGCATAGACAAGGTGTCCCATACATTTTGATCGTTTCGTTTAACGTTAACGTTGCCCTTTACTAGTGTCTTAATGATTCCTGCAACAACAGAAAATATATACAATCGATCGAAGATACAGACATAATGCCCGTCTGGTAACGCAGACAGTACCAAAATAACATTAGCCTATTGTGCTCCCATACCTATACAGATATGCTTTGATCTGTTCCGATGTAGTGTAATCAATCAGCAATTGTATTTTAGGCTTAACGTGTTAATAAAATCGCGTTCAGATTCAGTTGCGTTTGTTTTGTTCTTTTTGAGCGATTTAGAATGGTAAGAAAATAGTGTCGTGTCATGTGAATAATGAGGTATAGGACCGTTCTTAATGTACTATTTGACATATACATCTATACTAATATAATAAAGAGGAAAGGTTTGTTTATTTGTTTGGATTGAATAGGCTCCAAAACGACTGGAGTGATTTAAAAATTCTTTCACTGTTGGGAAGCTACGCTATTCCAGAGTGACATAGTCTATATTATATTTTAAAAAAAACAGGGTTCCGTGCGAAGTCAGTATCTTTATAAACTACTAGCTGGCCCGGAAAACTTAATCATTTTTTTTTTCACGTCATTTTTTTTATTATTTTTTTTTTATTAAAAAAAGGTGGAGTAGGTACTGCTTTATAATTAGATAATTAAATTAACGTATTGCATACCATACGGATTTGCAGAAGAACTTTTTTCATTGAGTAACATTTTAAGCACGAAAACTATTACATAACTAGTAAAAATATATTTAATACTAGCTTCTGCCCGCGACTTCGTCCGCGTGGAACTCCTCCTTTTTTGCAGTCGGTTAAAAAGTAGCCTATATCCTTTCTCAGGCTCCAGACTTTCTTTGTACTAAATTTCATTTAAATCGTCCCAGTAGTTTTAGCGTGAAAGCGTGACAGATAGACAGACAGAGTTAATTTCGCATTTATAATATTAGTAGGAATTGGTTGTAAATATATACCAACATATTAAAGGTTTTGAAACACTTTTAAAATATATCTAGCTGGAAAACTGAACCAAGCTCGAAAACAGTCACTTAAATTGGAATAACCGCGAAGGAACCTTTAAAAAATTATTAAATCACACATTGCTCAAAAGGTTATATACGATTTTGACAGCGTCAAGAAAAAAAATGCTGACTGGTTAAAAGATCTTGGCACGTCGCCATCTTGAATTGTATGTACTAACGTTATTTTCAAACTACAATGGATTATTTATTAGGTATTGTTATTGGATATTAGACCTATAAACATTTAACCTTAATTATCTATAAGTAACTAGCTGTGCCCGCGACTTCGTCCCCGTGGAATAGTAATTTTCTTGATAAAGTTTCATATTTTCCCCGTTTTTTACACATTTTCCACTGTTTCTTCGCTCCTATTGGTCGCAGCGTGATATTATATAGCCTAAAGCCTTCCTCGATAAATGGTCTATCCAACAAAAAAATATTTTTTGAATTCGAACCAGTAGTTCCTGAGATTAGCGCGTTCAAACAAACAAACTCTTCATCAACTTTATAATATTAGTATAGATACGCAATTTATTTTATTTGTAATTACTTGTTACTTATTTTTTTAGAGTAGGTAGTAGAATAATGTTTTGCGGTTGACAAAGAAATCCACAGCTGAAAAGGAATGTTTTAGACATTTTGAAAATCAACTCTGGCTTTTACGTTTTCTTTGATAAGTCATTGTGATATTTTAATGAAGTGTCTCTTATTAAATATATTTAATTCCATTTGATTTGAAAACATTGCTATTAGAAAATTTTGTTTTACTTATTACTAACCGACCCAGGGGCCTTCGTACGTCGTTTTTATGTATTTTTCAATGCTCAATAAAAAAAAGCATTATTAAAAAAATTTACTGGACTACTTTTATTTAGGGGTGTGAAAATAGTTGTAAGCCGATTCTTAAACCTATTCGATATGTAAGTACTTACACGAAATTTCAAACACCGCGACATGAGACTTTTATATATTAGACTTACCTATTTGTGATTTCCACCTCAGTAATAATTTTGCATTTTGGCAGAGTCAATAAGCATGGAAATATCTTTAAAGTTGTCGAATCGGGCAAAATAATGTATGATAAGAATGGTCTTATCATACATTCTTTTGGCCGATTGGTGGTTACATTATTAAAAGCTTACAGTTACGTAATTATATTATCTTCAGTCTGTCGATTAAACAAATGACAAAGATAAAATGATACAAAGATATAAGAAAAAAAATGTGTAATATTTTTTTATAATCTAACAAAAGGTTTATTTAGTCCAGTACCCAAGTCACATAGCAGCTGGACCTTATTCTACACTAACACATCTAGTGGACAAGTCTTCATACGGCTCGCATACCAAAACAAATTGAATGAACATAGGCACAGACTAGCCGGGGCACAAATGAAAGGCCCTCATTCGTTGCGACTGCGCACGTCGAGAGCATACCGCGCAAAGGTCGGACTAAACTAATTAAAGAGATCGTGTCACTTGATTTTCTGTGAATCGTTTTGTCGTTTGACGGAGCTTGCGCTAAAGTCTTGTTACTGTTTTTGTGTGACCTGTTGTAACTGAACCTATTTGCTACCTTAAAATGTTATGATGTTTGAGTGAAACTTACGGATTTTACTCTCGTATTTTATTTTATTGGCTGACGTTTCGAAATTTTAGAGATTCCATAATCGTAGCACGACTGAGCTGACAATAGTCTTATGCTAAAGTGATTTATGCAGTTATTCAAACTACCTTATTTACTAAATTATATATATATTATTGTTCGTATTATAAGTCAAGTAAATCAGTAGGTACTATCGGTTTGCTATATGCGGAAAGTATACCTAATTAAAATAGAACGAACTTTATATGTGTATAAGAAAGTATTTTTATTTTTTCGTTAAGATGCAAAAAATTTAACAGGTCCCAGATTGTTCTTATTTTAAAGTACCTAGTTAAGTATTTACTTACCTACTTAGGTAGGTATTATAAACTATTAAGGTTTTCAAACATAAACAATATCACATCAATAGGTACTATCCCTTTTCAAATCTTCTTTCATACACGCCAATAATAAAACACTGTTGACTACGACAGTTCACTAAATATATCGCACTTTTACTACAAAAATGTGACATCTCGAAACATTTTGTTACTCCATTTAAGACTCTAAGTCTGCACATTTAAATTTAAATTCAAGTGGTGACACATTTCGAGTTGTCACGCTTTTCTAGAAAAGGTGCAATATGTTATGGATTATGATCGAATAATCGCACATAGGGATTCTTATAGCATCAATAAAACCTATAACCAACACTATGAGTACTGTTTGCGCCTGGTACGGAAAGGTAAATATTGTAGTACTAGTAAGTTACCTAATACGTTCTCGCGGCCAATCGTCTATAAAAATAGAATAGAATAGAAAACAGTTTATTTGATACCAGACCAGATATTAACTACCTACTAAGTACTTATAATTAGACTAATAACTTAACAACCATAATAAGATAAGAGTAAGTAGTTAAGTACAGCACTAGGTAAGTACCAAAATGTTTACGACTCAGTATGCGTCAGACCCAGCGGCCGTGACGCTTGTTTTCAGGGTAGCCAATGAGAGGGCTCTACAGTGGGTGCCCCTTATATAGCATAACATTAATTGTCATATATTGAAAACGCATAATAGACTTGGCATAACAATATTATGCATAACATACAAAATGCCTAATCATAAAATGGCATACTGCTTAAAATGCATAATAATGAAAAAGCATAATTTAAATTAGTATAACTTTATCTGGTATAACTTTAATATGTATAATAAAATAAATGCATAAACAAGGGGACGCCACAGTTTCCATAAAATGGAAAAGTCGATTATTGAGATACCGAAAATTATATTAGACAGTTTTTCATCATAAATTACAACAATTCTAGAAACTTTAAATAGTTATTCCTAGACATAATATCATTTAGTGTCGTGTATATTGTATAATATTAATCATACAAGACTTGTCTTTATTCCAAAATTATCAGAAAAGTAGGTTAGGTTAGGTTAAAACTGCGACACTTGCAGGATCGATTTGCTACCAGAAAAGTAGATCAGTTTAAACATATTTTTTCGTTTTATTGGCCCCAATAATATTTGTTTTTTTCAATATTGAATATTGAAAATTTGGTATACATTATGCACACAAAAAATATATTTAAATGAGTTGAGGTTGTGAACAGACACTTAAACTTTTTATCATTTTTCATATTTATAAAAAATAATTTTATGCTTTTTATTTTTATGCTAGTTTATCGTTATGAGTATTTACATTATGCGCATTAAAATTATGCATTTTCAATTATGCTTATTAATGTTATGCTTACTTACAATTATGCTTAGAATTGTTATGCTACTTTAAATTATGACGATTTATTTTATGCGTTTTAATATAGACCCCTCTACAGTACGTTATTACATGGGAGAAACTAATAAAGATAAGGAAAAAATAATAATATGGACAGATACAAGAGGGACAGTCAGTACAGTGCCACGAATAGAAAGAGAAGAAGAAAGAAAAGAAAGTGAAGAGATCAAGAGAGAAGAGAAGAAGGTGGATAGAACAAGAGAGAAGAGAGGTGGAGAGAACTTACGAAGGCTGCTAACATGGGAAGATGGTAACCCATAACCCCGACCATTGTCACAAGAGTGTCACTGAGCAGAAGATGCCAAAATAAGGGTTTCATAATTTACCGTTATATAATTAGTTACTTAAACAGAAATTACGCATAACACAATTACCACATGACAGCAATATGCCTAAATCATGCAGTGTTAATGTATTCATTAATTAGTCATTTGAATGATTGCTTCATTAGTCGATCTGTGCTGTTGCAGTTTATCAACTTAACTGATAATTGATATAACCATTCTAATTGATTATTCCATTCCAAAGATAATTTTCGTTTGATTGAACTGTCAATTAATTTAACGCGAGTCTGAAAACTTAACGAAACCTGGGACTTAATTAATGGTCTTAATTATGATCATTTAATTATAAGATCAATACCTGACCTTGTTTTGTCCTTACTTCAAACTGAGCTTTCAATCATCTAGAAATAATTATTTTATCTTAGATATTAAATGGACTGTTTAGGTTTAATACGACCTTCAATAAAGGTTACAGTTTTATTCAATTTATTATTATTTATGTAATCAATATATATATATTATATCTACATACTGATTTGGCTGAAATTTGGCGGGGAGGTAGCTTAGAGTCAGGAAAAGGACATAGGATACTTTTCATTCCGATCCAGTAAAAAAAAATATTTACCACATTTGTTAAAAATAGTATAACAAAACGCAACAATGACAGCTGTCAAATCGATTGATTAATGCCGCTACATTGCTTCTTTGCCGGGCGGGACGAAGTCTGCCGGGACCACTAGTATATATATAAAAGGAGAAGCTGACTTAATGACTGACGTAACAACACAAAGGGCCTAAACTATAAGGGTTAGAAACATGAAAATTTACTCAGGGGTTCCTTTTATAACGTAGGGGAGCACTAAGAAAGGATTATTCAAAATTCACAACCTAAGGGGGTAAAACGGGCAAAAGCTAATTATAGATAGCTAGAGAAGACAATAACGGCGTCTCAAACGCTCAAAAATCCGCCCGTTTTGTTATAATTACTTGGCCACGGAAAATAACATTTTCTGTCCTCCGACCGGAAAGCACCAACTTTCGGGCCGCTGAATGAAATTGCCGCTTTCTGGCTTCGTCGAACGACACGCGACATTATTTATTTTACTGGAATAGGTGCGTAATGTACTATTAAGAGCGCATCCACTTCGAAAATCTGATTACTCCGAATGAAATGTCACTCTTGATATTCTATTCGCAATCATTAAAGCTTACCAAACCATGAATAAAAGCTTTTAGTGAGTATAATGTTACTGAAAATATTGTCAGTGATAAAAATATGACTAGTGTAGGCAAGTGTAGTGAACGTTCCGATGATGGATGATTTCATTCCGTCATTGTGTTGACTACGAGTAGAGAAGAATATACCGACAATATGGCAGATTGGTGTTCCTTTTATGGTTTCTTTAATATCTGGGAAATTGGTATTACTTGCTTTCGGGATTTGTTTTGGTATGGTATCAGGCAATTTCAATGAGGATGGAACAACAGTACCTACTAATATATTTTACTAGTGTATTGATTTTATGCAGGCATTTCAAAAAAATTAAAGATCTCATTGGAATGAAATAACTATTAACGGATTTAGCTCGCGCATTTTTATTTTATTTGCTAACGTATCGGATTCTTTACAGTTTCCATAATCGTAGCACGACTGAGCTCACTTTAGCGTTAGACTATTATCAGCTTCATGTTGACGTTATCTAAATTTAAAATGCCTTTTTCGCACTTTTATGCCTTTTCAAGACTCTGTTTCCAGCTAGGATCCTAACTAATATTATACTCGTAAATGCGAAAGTAACTCTATCACTCTATCAGTCTGTCTTGCTTTAACAACTAAACCGATTTATATAAAATTTGGGACACAAATAGTCTAGAGCCTGAAAAAGGACATAGGCTACTTTAAAATAATTCCACTCAGTCGGAGTCGCGGGCAAATGCTAGTATCTTTAGTAGATACGTAAATAGGTAGGTAACTAGATACTTTGGCAGCAAATAGCAACATCTTGCTTAACGTATAGCATTAACCAAACTTTTTTATTTCACGATCGAAAACCCTAATTGCCATACCTTAACTGTTTGCCAAAGCACTTAGTTTAACGACCTCGGCCTTACTTGGCATGTCAAGATAGCGGCCGTGGGGCTGCGAACCCACAAACTTGGATTATACTTTACACTAACCCCCCCCCCCCTTAATCTCTATAAAAAAATGTAACATTTCAATGGTTCATAACAAGAAAGTTAACAACAGGTTTAGCGGTAACGAAGAACGCGTTATAAATACTATAAAAACAAACTATTAAATTCACTCATTTAGGTATAACTGGGTATTAATACTACCTTCAATGGATATAATTGGAGCTATTAATAATAGCAATAATATTAGAATTACGGACGTCGTGTTTTTGGTAAATGGTACATAATATTATATTTCGTGTTGAACTAAAGTATTCCATTACGGTAATACACTACATGATGGGATTATCGTGTTATATCTAACGTCAATTAAATTTCATAATGTACCACAGGAAATGTTGGAAGTCTTTTGTGGGAAAGAGTTATTACGGGTAAGATTGGAACGAACGTGTTCTTGAAAACGAGGCAAGCATTGTGCCAGATGGCATAGTCATCTTTTCAAAGGAAAAGATTAAATTCGAAATTGAAACATTTTTTATATAGTTTTTTAAGCCATAATACTTATAGGTACCTAAATCAGACATGAAATGACTAAAACCAATTTGTTTATGTTCAGTTTTATTTTTTACGCCCGATTCAACAACGATAGAATTTAATGAGTTTAACGAGTGTGTCTGTCTGTGGCATCGTAGCTCCCGAACGAATAAACCGATTTTGATTCTGTTTTGTTTTTGTTTAAAACGAGTGTTCTTATAGTTTAGTGAAGATCAATTCAATCGTTTTGTAGTTATTATACTCGTACGTCTAATTATTAGTAACTCAAGTGCCACCGTGTTTCAGAAGCCGCTCAAAATTAGGTCTAACAGTCATGTTCCACCAATGAGAGACAAGCTGGTGGTCTATGGTTGGAACGAGATAGCTGGACCTCGTTTATTACTAACTAGCTTCTGCCCGCGACTTCGTCCGCGTGTAACTCCTCCTTTATTGCAGTCGGTTAAAAAGTAGCCTATGTCCTTTCTCAGGCTCCAGACTTTCTTGGTACCAAATTTCATTTAAATCGGTCCAGTAGTTTTAGCGTGAAAGCGTAACAGACAGACAGAGTTACTTTCGCATTTATAATATTAGTAAGGATATATTAGTAAGGATATTAGTAAGGATTAGACGTATATAAATAAAGACGTATCTCAAGTAGGTCATTAAAACCTTAACAAAGTGTAAACTTTTTTCTCGTTATATTGAGGTAAGTAAGTAACGCACATTATGATCGGTTTGTTAACTCACAAATTGATAAAGTCGAATCCAATTGAGCTTAAAATTGCGTCCAAAAATGCTGATAGTTTCGTAATAAAAACCTAACGGAGACTGCTGAAATTGTGTTCTACAGTTTCAAGCACGCACTGCGCATATTGTATGTCCATATAGTTTTATTTTTTCTGCGCAAAAAACGTATTTGCTTTGCTGAATCCATAATATCGGACTGGGTTGAAGCTTTAAGCATTTTTATTTACTAACTCGAATTTTACGCTTTTTATAACATATCTTAGCGAATATATTTTTGTGACGTGGATTTTATTTAGGTGAGACAGTACGTTTGCTTATTAAAAATGTTAGCTTATAAAGAAAACTTGACATGATATATTTTGAAAGTATACCTACTTGATATTTTCTTTATTTATTAAAGTAGTCATTCAAAATATTTCGTTTTTCATAATAATATAGGATTCTTAGTACTGGATTCGCGTATAAGCATATTTCGAGTCGGGTCGTGCTACGATTATGGAAACTGTAAAGAATCCGAAACATTAGCAAATAAAATAAAATAAAAATACGTGAGATAAATCCATTTGCAGTTGTTTAATTCGTCTATTTTGTAATCGTACCTGTTGATAAAAAGTAAGTAAACAATAGAACGCAAGACGTTTACATAAGTGTTTCAACGTGGAACAAAGGGAACTGCCGTATTCCCCGGACAAAACAGACATAATAGCACATACTTGCGGCGACAATCGATTCCGGGACAAACGACTATTGCCTGTAGCGATCGCTGCGAGCGGTTAAGAAATTCTATCCCGGTAATATTGTTCCGTAAAATGTTGACAATTTGCAGTCAATAGCTTGAAAGGTTTCGTATAATATTTCTCAATAGTGAGTCTAATATACCTATAGCTAACTAGCTTCTGCCCGCGACTTCGTCCGCGAGGAACACCTCCTTTTTTGCAGTCGGTTAAAAAGTAGCCTATGTCCTTTCTTAGGCTTCAGACTTTCTTTGTACCAAATTTCATTTAAATCGACATATGAGCTTGAGCGTATAGTTGCAAATCGTCTGCATAGAGATGGTAAGAGCCTTGGAGGTTGGTAGTAACTAAATTAATAAATATGGAGAATAATAAAGGGGAAAGAATACCACCCTGAGGCACTCCAGAGGATAAATCACACCACTCGGACATAGATTTATCTAAACGGACAGCTTGACGACGGTCGCGGAGATAGGACGAAAACCACTGTAGTACTGTGGACGATATCCGTAATCTAGAAAGAGTCGCAACAAGAAGATCATGATCAACTGCATTAAAGGCATTAGAGAAGTCAATCAGCACTAAAACAGTTACCTGAGAGGATTCCATGCCAATAGTTAGTCTAATATATGGCTAATTTAATTTATAGGACGATTTGCCTTATAGATTCGTAGTTCAATGGATTAAGTGGAGCAGATTTAACTGTCTTTTATTTTATTTAACTGTTATTCTTTGTCCATTCGTTTTTAATTGGACTTTAAGTACCTACATATTTTGTGCTTTAATATATGATAGGCACACACGGCCCTAGTGGTATAAATACGAAACCGGAGGTTGCGGGTTCGAATCCCGCTAGGGGCAGATGTCAATGTGATGAGCACTGGCATCTGTACCTGAGTCTTGCATGTCTTATATGTATTTATGTATATTTATCCGTTGTCTAGTACCCACAACACAAGCTTTGCTTAAAATGGGACTAGATGATTGGTGTGAATTGTCCAAAGATATTTATTTTATATATACATGAAGTCAATACATTCACATCAACCGTATGGCACACTGTTAATGTGTATGTATGTGTGTAACTACATAAAAGCGATGTTAGCGCTAATTAGGTGAGATCCTCCTGAATTTCCAATTTTCTAAAAACAATTCAACACAGATTTCTTTCTTTGAAATAATTTCCGCACTTCATAAAAGTGAGGTCTGAAAATGATTTCGACTCGGTAAATTTTCTTTCCATTTTGTTCGAGCAAATAAATCCTGCAAAAGTAATGAGTTGACGTACACAAATGAGTGACGTGGCACCCACGCACTGCTGACTAGGCTCGGCTTTCTTTTTTCTTTCTTTTTTTATTACAAAGACTCTTTGCGTTTAGTTCACTTAATATCATAATAATATAATATAAATGCCATAAGCGTTTATGTTATCATTCTTTGGATCACCATATTGTGTAGGTACCATAACGGATTTTACTCGCATGTAACGGATTGCAGTCGCATATTTTATTTTATTAGCTGACGATTTTTAAACTTCAGTCCATATATTCGTAGCACAACTAAACTAATGATAGTCTAAGGTTAAATACTCTTTCATCAGTACCTTCTCGGTTATTATTTAATAACCGTAAAGGCATCAGAAATTATTACCCTTTTATCAGCTCAAAAAAGTCTAGTCACTATCGTCAACTCAGTCATGCTAGGAATTGGAGAACGGTAAACTTTTAGAATTGTCAGCAAAAAGAATCAAATACATAAGTTAAATCCGTTACAGTTGTTTAATTCCAATGTGTAATAACCGCGAAGTTATCAATAATAGGCTCCAAAACAACTGGACCGATTTGAATTTTTTTTTCACTGTTGGGAAGATGTATTCCCGAGTGACAGGTTATATCATGGGCGCTAGTATTTATGATTTTAAATTTGTCTACATCAACTACATAAGTTCATTGGAATGAAACAACCACTAACGGATTTAACTCGCGTATTTTTTTTATTACAACCTTGACATTAGCGTTAGACTATTGTCAGTTCTGTCGTGCTACGATAATGGAAACTGTAAAGAATCCGAAACGACAAACAAAATTAAAGTCCGCGAGTTAAATCCGTTAAAAGTTGTTTCATTCCAATGTGTAATAACCGCGAAGGCATCAGAAATTATAACATAAGTTCAGTTAAAATTAAACATTATTATAGCTTGTGAACTTCACACCTGTTTTATTATAACAAATCCCTGGCAAACCCTCGCACCCTAATAGGGTAACTTTTTAAATGAGAGTGTTTATCTCCACATGTCAAAACCATACAACTAATTTATCTTCATTCCTTTATTCATCTCGTGGCCTTCGGGCATCGCATTATCCCCTTTTTGGAGCGTCCGTTTTCCCTCAGGACGTATTAAAATAACGTTAGGCTTTCGAAAGCAGAACAGTGTCTCTAAATCTCCTTGGCAATTAAATAATTAACATTTAGAATAATTATTCGTATCATTATAAAATATTTGTCAACTATTTAGATGTGTTGTTGAAACATTGGAGGCAATCTAGTAATATCTATACGTAGATCTACTAACTAATTTTACTACATTTATAAGACAAAATGGTGCAAAATCCCTAATTAAATATTATAACAAAATAACCAATCATTTATTAGTAAATAGACCTCATAAAGTATTTTTAGACGTCATATAAATCTACTAGCGTTTCGGA
The DNA here is from genome assembly GCA_038024825.1 of Polylopha cassiicola. Lineage (NCBI taxonomy): Eukaryota > Metazoa > Arthropoda > Insecta > Lepidoptera > Tortricidae > Polylopha > Polylopha cassiicola. The sequence continues at coordinate 3,809,509 of CP149054.1, read as the reverse complement.
AAGACCATAATTACTGATATAAAAATAATTCGGGTTTTCCTTCCTGACGCTATAACTCCAGAACGCACGAACTGATTTGGTTAATTTTGGTCTTGAATTATTCGTGGAAGTCCAGGGAAGGTTTGTAAGTAGAGAAAATTTAAAAAACATCTTGAAAAATTGTACAATCAACATCTTTCTATACCCCATATACAAAGTGGTTGACGGTAAATGACAGAAGACTTTGACAGATCTTTGACGAGACAATCGGACGGGCAGGACGACGTCTGCCGGGGCCGCTAGTTACTGATAAGAAACATCGCAATAAACTCAACAGATTATTTATCTGTTGAGTTTCTTGTAACTGTGTATTATTATAGTAATTAAATATTAAGGAACATATATATATATATATATATATAAATATATAATAGAAAATAGTGTAGCTTCCCAACAATTTTTTTTTCAAAAATAATATAATTATATTGTATGACTTTTAACAAAAAAAAAATCTAATCCAATCTAAGGGGAATACTAAATAAACTGGAAGTTACCTATACTTCCTACACAACCTCCTGAAAAATGTTAATATTCCTCCGAGGTGGCTGGATCCACCAAAATACATTTTTGTAGGGGTGAAGTTGGCTACAAATTCGACCTCCCAAAACTGTAGGAAATGAGATATGCATAAAAGATAACTGGGAATAAACATGCGTATGAACTTCAGAGCTGTGCCCCGCCGGGCATATACTTTATTGGGTAGTGAATTGCGAATCTCTTATCCCTTCTTTATATATCTTGTGAATCTATGGGATTAAATAAAAGATATATGGCGCAATAACGTCGGCAGTCAAATTTGGTTCGAATTCACACATGTTCGGTTGGAAGGAACGACTTTGGTCATTTGATATTAGTAGTGGGGTCGGGGTTTCTTTCTGAAGGGTTAGGATAAAGTCAAAGTCAAATATGCTAATTCAAACTTACACAAGTGCTGCACTGGTTCGGAGAACACCTCTTTTGTGAAGAACAGGATAAAGTCAAAGTTGTACTAATTCACTTTAGGCTTACACAATTGCTTATGAATGTCTTCATGAACTGGTTCAAAGAACACTACTTTTGAGAACTCTGTAAGTAGCTCAGTGGTATTTTCCAAAAACTTTAAGAAAAGTTTTCTTACAAGCTAAGACGTCTTGCGGTTGATATGATGATTATCACAATCCTATTATTATTTTGACCTATATTTTAAGTTCAAAGTAAGTAATATGCTGATGCTTTCAGAGTAATCACAAATAAAAGTCAAAACACTTTAGTACATTTATAAAATTTATCCTTGCTAACAAAAAGTATCCAAGAGGCTTACTTTAAGAAAGCTACTAAGATTGGATACACTCAACTCAAAAATTGTCATTAAAATTCAAGATTCATAGACTCTTAAATTAAGTTGAAACCGCGACGCGACGCAAAGGCGTTTAATTAATATACTATACTGAAAATTACATGGGTGGATCAAAAAGTACCCGCGTTTGGAAACAGACGATGTCGTTGAGCTATGTTGTTATTATCATCGTGTACTTAAGGTATTTAGAAATAAAAAAATATATATTTGTTTAAAAACAATACATTACCTTTTACTTAGTGGCCAGTTTTATCACAAGAGTGTTGTATTTCGCGGTGACATGGAAAAAGATCAACATCGTTTCGTAATTCGGTTTTTATTTTTAGATGGAAAAACATGCGATGAAATAAAAGTAAAGTTGGATGCTGTCTATGGGGGCCTTTCGCCTTCTGTGACAACCGTCGGATTTTGGTTCCATGAATTTAAACGTGGTACACAACTGTTTTTGATGAAGACCGGCCAGGTCGCGCTCCAGACGTGGTTTCCGAAGAGGTCATTAAAAAAGTTCATGACATGATTATCGCAGATCGACGAACTAAAGTTTGCGAATTAGCTGACATTGTAGGCGTGTCGTACAGAACATTTTTCAGTATATTATGTAATAAATTGCACAAGAAAATGATGTCCGCCCTTTGGCTGCCGCGTTTACTCACAGATGAAAATAATCGGATTCAATGTCAATGTCAAAGCAATGTTTGGATCTGTTTAAGCGAAACCCGATGGAGTTTTTGTCTCGAGTTATGACTGTTAACGAAACCTGAGTCTATTATTATACGCTAGAGACCAAGCGAGTCCAAAAAATAGATTTTCCCATATGAATCTCCTCCAAAGAAGGCGAAAACGGTCCCATCTGCCGAAAAAGTCATGGCCAGGATTTTTTTGGGATTCGAAGGGAATAAGTACTCCTTATTAACATCTTACAGAAAGAAAGAACAATCACAGGGCAATATTATAGTGAATTATTGGACCGATTCGATAAAAAACTTAAGAATACACGGCCCCATTTGGCTAGGATAAAATGCTGTATGGCCCCGATAACGCACCAGCATATTCATCCAGGTTTGTCGCTGTCAAATTAGTGGAATTTCGCTACGAATTGTTGCTTCACCCACCATAATTAATTGATCTGACGTCCTACGACGTCTTTTGGTGCCTCAACATGAAAACTTGGCTCGGGGGTTAAAAAAATCAGCTCAAACGAAGAGATGGTTGCCGAATCAGAAGCGTATTTTAAAGGGTTTGAAAAAACATACTTTTCGAGGGGTTAAAAAAGTGGTAAAAAAGTGGGGTTATGTGTAAAGACCTCGAAGGAAATTATGTTAAAAAATAAAAAAAAAAATCTTTAAAAAAAAAGTTTTTTCTGTCTTAACGCGGGTACTTTTTGATCCACCCACGTATAAGTAGGTACTTATTTGAAGCTGTATAATATAGGTACATAAAACGTAACAGTAATTCATTAACATTGGCAAAACTCGAAACGCAGTATAAGCGCTACACAGTATGGACGTGTTAAAAAAATTAGCTGACATAAGTCCTGTCAAAATAAAAAAAGTGGTCAGAGCCCCTGACAACAAAATGGTAGTTCGAATTTTGCCATAATATATTAGTGTGATTAGCGCCAGTATATCTGAGTCTTGCTTATCTTATAATTTTTAAAATGTATGTACTTAATTTTTTAGGACTAGATCAATTGTTTTATTTGTCAACGACAATTATTTATTCATGATCATTACGTGTACGTCTAGCTTAACAAAAAACATATCACAGATTTGCTAAGCACATAGCACTGAATAAAGACTTACAGTGTGGTAAATTTTTGCAGCTATGCATTTGCGGTACTAATTTACTTATTAAAGATTAAATACGCGTAGTACTAATATATTATAGGTACAACTACCTATATATATTATAGATACAGTCGTAGGTCCAAAATACCATACACTATAATAATTTCTGATGCCTTCGCGGTTATTATACATTGGAATGAAACAACTTTAAAAGGATTTAACTCGCGTACTTATTTTATTTTATTGGCTGACGTTTCGGATTCTTTACAGTTTCCATAATCGTAGCACGACTGAGCTGACAATAGTCTTATGCTTTAGCATAAAATAAAATACGCTAGTTAAATCTGTTTAAAGTTGTTTCATTCCAATGCCATACACTGCTACAATTCTGTCCGGACACGGGCATACTGTATGACAAAAAGGTAGATACATTTATAATTTGAAATCTCGACAGTGCTGCAGTGTATTATTTTAAATAGTAGAATAGTACTTACTAATAGTACTGGTACTAATGTATACTGTGTTAGAAGCCTGTACAAACTCCATTATTCCAGTACGGTTTCTTACGCACACACTGGCAATGTAAATGATAAGTTTAAGAGTGTTTGCAGATGGATGACATTTTCGAAACTTTGAATTTAAGAGGACTAGGTTACTTACCTTTTAGTAAATGTTACGTAATCAAAACTTTAAATGAATAGGTATTATAATAGATGGTTTTGCAAACTTTTAATTTTAAACTCATAATTATGTTTTTTACTATGATTGTCACAATGTTGAAGTAGGTATTTTTTTTTTTTCTGTTAATAAAAAACAATATATATTAGTTCGTACAGCTCTTATTAATAGTAGTTAGTCCTCATAGGAAATAAATATAATGAGAGAGAAACTATATATTTTGGGTATTTGATATAAAAAAAAGTTTTATTTCTAATATTACCTTTTCTAAATGAATTTTCTTGACATGAGACAAAAAATTATATTATGTAGGTACTTATTATATTCCAACTACACTTACTTTATTAATAAGCTGTTCAACTAAATGTCCATTATCGAATGTCTGTAACTGATACTCTTTCAATACTCACAAAGATTGCACTCGCTGAACAGCACAAAATTTTAAGTGAATCATGATTCTAAAAAAACAAAAAAATAACGCATGAAGCAATGCAGAATTAGACAAAGCTCAGATGTTTACACGTGTTCAACAAAGAGTATACCACATAAGTTGCTCTCAAACCAGACATCGTAATTTATTTTTAGACCTCATTAACCGTTGCTTATAAAATTTTCGTTTGTGTCCAAACTCGTCAAACTTCCGTCAGCGACGGCCTGCATTCGACTGCGAGGAACGCCTTTTCATCTCTGAAACTCCCAATTTTATTTGACCCAGCTTTGTTCCCCGGTGCTTGCTTTGCGAACTTGGTATTTTAGTACTGCAAAGCGTTTTAATGATCCACGGTAAAGTTTCGGTGTTCTTGGGAATTCTTTTTTAAGCGACCGTTTAGGCATCGTAAAACGAATTTCTGGACAACTTGATATTCCATCGGGTATTTTAAATATTCACTTTGCAATCTGAGTTCGTTTTGAGCCCACAAAATATTTTCATGATTTAATTACGTATTTCGCTAACTAGCGAGCGTAAATTCAGTGGTAGACTATTTTAATGATCAAAAGTTATTGCATAATATAATCAGGCGCTTGTAAGCTTTTGAAGTTGGCACTTAAAGCAGTACATAATTAATTTCAATGGTTTTTACTATAATTTCGAACATAAATCTTAAGTTTCACTAATAAATATTCCAATGCTATTTACCGATAACGTTAAAGAACTTATGTCACGGACAACCCAAGGGTACCTTTATCTCAGAGGTATAAAACATTTCGACTACCATTATTATAGCGTAGTTGAAAAATAAACAAGACCGAACCTAACACTTTTATTGTTTGCGGAGATTTATATCGTTGTTTTTCTTTGTTACAGATAAAGACAAAGTTCAGACATTCCTCAGCCATGGAACCCCTCTTCGCCCCCCAGAGCGAGCAACACGAGCGTTCCCTTCGAATACAAACTGACACTTACTTGTATAGTTGAGCTCTAAAAATGGTTAAGTAGTAGTGTTAAGTGTAAGACTGTTATAAAAGTGATATAATGAGCTTATAATTTAAGTGGATGAGTGGTGAAAGGATGCCTTACTACGGGTACCGGGAAGGCGGCCCGGACTCGGACTCGAACGGGGGCTGCTCTGACTCAGATGGGGGGGAGTCGGACTCAGAAGGGGGGTTGAGCACGGAGAGCTCGGCAGGCCAAGGCTTGCCCTTTCCGGGGTTCACCCCCGTCGCCCTGAAGTATCTGACGCAAGACTCAAGACCCAGGAGTTGGTGCCTTAAGCTCATCACTAATCCATATCCTTTTTAATATTTTATTTCATACATTGTTATGGTAAGTAGTTAGGATATTAAGTAACCAAATAAGTCTCGGATACAGCAATAACAAATCAATAAAACTATAAGTGTATCTTAGGTATTATAAATGTGACTTTTATTTAAATTTAAGCAATTTCGATATCGTACTTTGAATACAACGATATTTTACTCGTCTCTCTCTATAAAACATTTTTGGCTTAGATACTACAAAAATCTTAATACTCATATGAGTTTAATCAAAAAGTTACTAACAAATGCGACTTATTATTCTGTCCAACAGATTACATATTATCAAATTTATTTACGACATAGTCATTGATCCATAAACCTATATCAAGTCTACACAATGCTTGTGAAATCCTCTTTTTTATACCTAAAGAACCTTTTTTGTGATTCAAGTGAGATCTCATCGGCGTATTGTGATTGAGCGGGGGGCTCCCAGCTGAGCTATTGCTTTGTGTAGGGCGTGTAAATTATTAATAGGGGTCTGCATAATCAGTGTGAATACCACTATTCGGTGTATAGATATTTTACTAATATCTGAAACGTTTTATCTTTCATATAAATAAAAGTGCGAGTAGACTAGATAGTCCTGTATTCGGTACTAATAACAACGAAATATCCACATCAGTTTTAAAACAATACCTAGGTAAGTACATCAAAAATGGAATATAGGATTTAAAATTAATATGTGACACAACACATATTAATTTGTAATCCTATATTCCATAGATTATTTTTGATTGATAATCTGCACATTTAAACACCCCCGTTTTGCTGAGAATGACAATTTGACCGCCGAAAAAAAAGAAATAAAAATCATCTGACACTAATACAAAACGAATCGATCAAAAATCTTTATTCATTAAATAAGACCTAATTCATACTTACTAGCGCTTCTAAAAAAAGTATTTAGTGTTTAGTTTTTAGTACATATTTGACACGTTAGACTATCGTCAGCATAAAACTGAATTTGCACATTAGGTCAATTCAATTCAATCATTTATTGCAATACACAATATTTGTTTACATGTTAGGTAAACTTAAATTTTAATACTAAAACTATGTTAGAACTTACTAGTTGTATCACTGGTATGAAATAACTTAAAACGGATTTAACTCGCGTATTTTATTTTATTGGCTGACGTTTCGGCCGCGGCCGTTTAGCTGACAATAGTCTTACGCTCAGTCGTGCTACGATTATGGATTTTTTAAATCTCCGAACCGCGAAGGCATTAGAAATTATTACATAATTTATTACAATCCACCATATTTGTTGCAATCCAAAATATTTGTTTACATGTTGCTAGGTAAACTTAAGTTTTAATGTTAAAACTTACTACTTGTATCACTATTCTGCTAAAGCAGTGAAATTTTCTCCAAAGTTCGACAGCAGTATCCAGAATCGGTCCAGTGACGCACTGTAGTTGTTTCACATGCAAATTCAGTTTTACATCCTAGACCCGCCATCAAACAGATCGTTGCTACTTATTTACGTGTCTGCTTTTTTATTTACATTTACAAGTACGTATCTCTAGGTGGTGTCACTTTTCTATTTAAAAGCTTGAGTTAACTTTGCTTTGTGTAGGATTATAACGAATTGAGTTTGTGTATTTTTAATCGATTTTATACTAAACTAGCGGTTTGCCCCGGCTTCGCACGGATCCCTAATTTTTTTCAAAATATTCTATAGCCTGTTACTCAGGGTGAACGTAGCTTCCCAACAGTGAAAGAATTATTAAAATCGACTTAGTAGTTTTTGAGCCTATTCATTACAAACATACAAAAATAGGTACAAATCTTTCCTCTTTATAATATTTGTATAGATAATTAAGTTCAATCAATTTATCACCTGATCCTAAATCTTCCAATTAAAACCAGAGTAATGTAGAGTTGGTTAGTAATCACAATAAAACAACATAATTTTGAAGCAAAAAAAACTTACTTACCTATAATTTTGAATTGTACCTACCTACAATGTACATGACTGTGATCCTCTTTCATTTGATACCTCACTACCCCTAAATTTGGTTTTAGATTGACGTCACACAGTTAACCATGCGTTGTTATCCAAACTAAAAGTGTGTACAAAATTTCAGCTAAATCGGTCAAATTATTTGGTTAAAGTTATCTACTTGATGATAAAATTCACAATAATTATGATAACTAATTGGGATTACGTCATGTTGCACTAAATAATTTATGTTACCATCAATATATCAATACAAGTTAAAACAGTAGAGATCTTTGAATACCTTCACCTCATATTTTTCAAATTAAATGAAGATGCATTGCAAAATTCATTTCTAAAAACGGAGATAACGCGAACTAATTCTACTAAGAACAGATTTTAAGTGTCAAGATAGACTCTAATTATTAAATTACTTTACATAATTATTTTCTCGGTTCATTTATTACAAGTGTAATCCACATGAAATTGAACGAGCCTTCAAACGGCTTTCAATTAAATGTTAAAGTATCTTTACTAAATCAGTGCCAATAATTTTGAACTCTTAATCATACTTATTAGTTTTAGTAACTTGACGTTAAATTTGATAAAATATATAAGGGGATTAGTCAACAAATTCTAGATTTATATCAAGAGAGATTTATATTGAGAACGCAATTACAAACGTAATAATTTCTGTTATATACCTACTACACATTGGAATAAAACAACCAACAGATTAAAGTAGGTAATAGGGATGACGACAGGGTAAAGAAAACTAAATTCTATTTAGTCCTTCAGTTAGATTATAGAAATAATTGGACACGTATTTTTTATTTTCTTAAACAAACAAAAAATAACAAAGATAAGTGCTTCTAAAGTTTGACTGTGAGCGCGTGACGTCACGCTATGGTACAATTTATACTATGACGTCACGAGCCACACTCCCGTTCTTTTGAAGCGCTTATCTTTGTCATTTATTGTTGTATTGAAAAAAGAAAAAATACGAGTCCAATATTTTTTGGTAATCTACTTGATGGACAAAGAAAACAAATCGCACACCTCGATCTAAAGGGATCTAACTCAAAAACCGGAAGATTTGAGTTATGCACACCATCGGATTTCAGCAAAACCCACCTACACTAAAACAGATTTCAGTAATATAACTCTGCTAGCTTTATTATAAAAATTATAAATTTATACAGAAAACTCATGCATGCATATGGACATATTAATCAGTTTTTCGCCTCTCCTGAAAAAGTACCTTTTAGAGTTAGCTCACTTTAGATCTAGGTGTGCGATTAATGGTCATCATGACTATCGATTTTATACTGTTACTGTAAATAGCTTAACAGTAACAAGTCTAGTGTCAGATGAATCTCAGCCCAGTCTGCTACAAATAGGTATTGCCTATCATAATTCCGCAAACGCGAGTTAAATTCGTAATAGTTGTTTTAATACCAGAAGGCAATAAAATAAACTCTCTTGATATATAGTTTAAGATCAGTCGAAATTCAAAGATAACCAAGTAACGACGTAATTAAAACCTCTTTAAAACTATCCAGTAAATTAACTTAATCGAATAAATAATCTGGACATTATAATTTATAATTCTAATAAATCAACTGTACCGATAATGTGAAAAAGCATTTATAAAAGCTACAAGCCTGTAATGTATGTCTTATTTTTACGCATCTGGTGTCCATAAAATTGTCCATAACAAATAAACATCGACGTCATTGGCCTATATCCAAGAGAAAAATATTTAAAACACGCTGCAAAAATATTGTAAAAAATAGTTCATAATACCTACCTGTATATAAAATGTGTTCTTATCAATCATTCAAAGCGGCAGTATCGGCTAACCTCTTTGTATTATTGTTTTTTTTATATACTTACGCCCGCGACTTCGTCTGCACAGAATTAATACCTACTTTACAGAATATTATTTGTAGCTCTAACGGTTTTTGCAGCGCACGCCAAAATAGATCGCATATTGCACATTTTTTTTTCTAAGTACTTACTTGACACTTAACATTATATTTCACGCTATAATATCATTATACATAATATAGCCTATTCGTCGGTACATTCCCACAAACTTTCGCGTTTATAGTATTAATTTAATACGACAGTAGCACCTATTGGCATACTAAAATATAGACCTTTTAAAATATAGTACCAAATAAATATTCTTTCAATGAATATCATTCGAGACGATTACGAACTATCTAACTAAACTCTCTTACTAAAACTTTCCCATTTCTAATAACATTACAATTCCACTCGTACAAGTTTTATGCAAATAGATGAATATGAAAGGCAATGCTTACTTCAGTTATTATTCTATCACCCTTTTCTTCGGAAGTCATTTGCTAGAGCAAGTTATTTCGTACAATCGCATGTTTTAGTCCTTTTGGAACACTGCCCGCTCTGATTGCCCCCGGAAAGCCGGCTCGCCAAAAACCTACGTATCTGTTACCGATATGTTCCTAATATTGCTTTTGGCCTGTAGAATTGCGTAAACGCTGCAGTAAATGAAGCTTCCGTTTAGGAATGAATTCATGTGTAGGAAGAAATAGGCATTTTTTTTTTCTTTGTCCATCACGTAGTGTAATCTACTTGAAGGACAAATCAAAAAACAATAAATGCCAAAGATAAGCACTTTTAAAGTTAAGTAGTAGGGTTCGTGATGTTACGTTATGGCGTAAATTGTACCATAATTCCATTTCTTAAACATACAGCTGTCTGTATTTATAGTTATTTCATATTTCATGTTTGAACTGAGGATTCCTTTTATTTTTCCAATGTACAGCCAGTAACGGATTTGGTTTGCATGGAATCGTTAAAATTAATACTTTCGCATCATGTAGCGACTCGATTATCTCCAATTTACGCCTATTCACTTGGTTTGAAAGATAAAGTTAGAAGAATTCAAATAAATCTCCACAAAGAAGTTTAAAATTCAAGGTCGGTTAGTCCGCTTTTCACATTCCAACGCGAAAGAGTTTTAAAACTGCTTAACACTGATAAAAATTTTGGGACCTCCATAAATAAAACCTTGAATAAATTTTCGCAAAGCCTAACCTTAAACGGGCTCAAAATTGTCAAGTCGGCATTTTACTTTCCATTACCGCTTGCTACACGATAAAATTAAAAAAGTTCCAATCCAGTTTTTATGCCAAATGAATCCCATAATGATCCGTACAATTGAAAAAAGGTTCTTCATTAAAATGTAGGGACATATCTCGGGTGGAAAATGTGAAAAATGGAGAAAGGGCCCTTGGGGCCGAATGCATTGTTGTCGAGAGGAACTTTCCTTTGACATATTCCCTAACCATTGTTTGTTAAAAAGTGCCATTGACCGCCGACAGCGCATATTTGGTACAAATCAAAAAAACAGAATCAAAATCGGTGCTTGCGTTAGGGAGCTATGATGCCACAGACAGACACACACATCACACATACACACACACATACAGCTATACTACCGGCTTGTTGGTCTAGTAGTCAGAGCCCCAGACGACGAAACCGGAGGTTGTGGGCTTGAACGTTGTACTTGTAACCTTGAACGTTAGTCAATAAATTGGGACTAGATTAATTGGTAAATTGTCCAAAGATATTTATTTAAAAACAAAATGTTTAATTTCCGTGTCCGTTCGTTTATCGGTAGATACATAAGAATTCATTTTAATGCGATTGTGGTATGTTGATTACATTAGTTGCTATTCTTGTCCATCACGTCAAAGACTCCTGCGGTTGCTGAAGAAAAATAATATAAATAGCAGTAAGAGTAGTTTTTGGGTATAATAATATTCACAAAAGTAGGTACTAGCTTTTGCCCGCGACTTGGTCTACGCACGATGACTACTTTACACAATATCGATATAAAATATAGCCTAAAATATGTTATTCTAATGTATAAGCTATATTCCATCCATTATAATATGATTATAATATATAAGAGGACTGTTAAATTGACGAAAATGAGTATTGTAGGTTCTAACATTAATGCTCATTATAATAACTAAGATTAAATTTAAATTAATAACAGTAAAAACTATACCAATTTAAGATTAAAAATTTACATACCTGTGCAACCTCTTCTTCACTGTAATCCAACATAAACAAACCATCATTCATCAAAAACATACAGTGTAAATAACAAGTTTTTATAATGACGTTCAGACCTTAACCAAAGAAAAAAAACACAACCTTTTCCCAATCGCCGAGAGTTCATTTTGCACATACGCCAGTTCAAATGGATTTCCATAAAGCAATACTCCTGTTTTGAAATGTGCACAAAGCGCTCATGCTAGGTAACAGGCCTTTGATACGGTATGAGAAAAAAAATCAAGGGAAAAAGTGTTTATTGTTCGGTCCGTACTGAAGCTAACGCTATCATGTCTTTAAATAAACCGTGTTAGCACAATGTATGCGCGGGAAGTTTTACAAAAACGCTGCGTTTCTGTTAGGGCCATAATACACGGCGTATTTTAAACGCGCCGACGACGCGCGTATACGCGCTTCAAACGCAATTTGAACGCATCCTAGTAACCTAAGCACACGGGGCGATCGTAAAACGCGCCTATACTGCGCTTATGCGCGTAGATACAGCGCGTTTTGCCCCTACTCTGCTCCTTTGTACGCGCGTTTGTATCGCTTCAAACGCAACGCGAGTATACGCGCTTCATGCGCGCGCTTGTTTCATCAATGTAAACGCAACAAGCAGCGTCCACAGCGCCGAAGACGCGCATTCCTGAAACGCGCGTCGTCGGAACGTTTAAAATACGCCGTGTACTATGGCCCTTACGTTTTTGTTTGTGATCTTGCAACGGCAATCTTTTCAGGCTTGTCGGTGTAATGTAGAGTTGAAGTGTTTGAATGCGGGATTTGTAAGGCTTGCGCGATTAGGCGCAGTTATGTTATCTTGCAAACGAGAGTGTTTCTTTACTACTTTGGGGTGACATGGTCCCACACCAGTGGACTGATCACCCGATCGTCGCTGCGCGGTCGTCCCCAACTAGAAGAGTGTTTTTTTAAATTGTTCTTTTTAATTAAGCTAGAGGTTACTTTAGTTGTTTAAAATCTTTGGACAATTCAAATCATATTTTGATCTTGTTCCGAATTTAACAAATCTTGCACCTACTGTGGATGACTATATATATAGACATACAAGGGATCCAAAACTTAGTAAAAATTATCGAGTTCGTCAAATTGATGTCTAACAGGTCGTCAAAGGATTTGTCAAGTTAAGGGCAAAGCATGCATATTTTTTTACCGAGTAATTAGTTACTTGCTGTTAATCTTTCGAGTAAGGTGTGATTAATGATACTTTTTTTTTCTTCAAATTTGATTTGATTAGTATTATTATGATAATAAATATATATTATATATGATTAAAATAAAAGAGTTGGTACATAACATAACAAAGTACAGAACTTATAGCGCTGTTTTTTTTTCAACACATTCATAATTATTTGAACCAAAAATTTTAAATCCCGATAACATCTTTTTAGTTTCATTGTACTTTTTTTTTATTAAATGCACACATTGAGTCCTAGATATCAATTACAGTATGACCCTTCGATTAGCCTTCTCGTTTCTCAAACTTCTCTCACTAACAAGATTCACTGTTTGCAAATTCGCTACTAACTCCTGAAGCTCAGTACTTATGCTCAGGGTTGGGAGTCAGGTAGACTGCAGCACCAATCAATAGTTAGCGAGTTGTTGGCAAACTGTAACCGATATGATTAGAATTGAGTTGAGCTGTGACCTGTATCATAGATAGGTACTTTGTTAATTGGTGCATCTGCCTACACATAAGTTAGTACCTAATATAATGTAAATAGGAACCAATTCACTAATTGGTTTATGTACTTCTAAGAAACACTAATTGGTTCGTATTTAAGAAAAAAAATGGTGACCTCTAGCGTATTACAGAGACATTATTGATTGGCTCATCTGCCTACACTTAGTAAACGGTAATTAGGTTCTATAAAAAAAAAATATGAAAATAATTTTACAACAGGTAGGTACACATTAAATCTAAAGGGAGACTCAAAAACCTGATGTTTTGAGTTATGCAAGCCATCGAATTCCTTACAGTAAGACTAACCACTAAGACAGCTTTTAAGCTAACTCTTCTAGTTTCATATGAAAATCATAAATCTATACAGAAAACTCTTTTAGTGTACGTGGACATAATTATTACTCAGTAAAATATGCGTTTCCTTTTCAAGCACAGACAAAGTGTAGATTGCTTTTTCTTTAAAAAGTAAATACCCACTGCTGACGTAATCACCTTCTGGAACCCCCTGTTATGAAAAACAAGCAAAGCATAGACCCCCGCGCCCCTATAGTGCTTACGTAATACTTGAACGGGCCCATAAAGAAACAATTACCACTGGAATATTATTTAACATTGTCTTTCGTGATATTTTGTGCGCAAACGTGATAAAGTACAACCAGGGATCCCATTTCCGGACCGGAACTGTATTTCCTTGTTGCCTTACAAATGTTTCGTGACGTATCCCACTTTATCTCGTACTATGTGGAAAACATTTTGTGTAAAAGCTCAGCCAGATTTTGGCCTGTTACCAGATTATATTCAATGTAGAATATTATTTATGTTTCATTACAGCTAATTGTAGCTGATTTTAATATTTTCTACCTTTAAAGTCGTATACATCTTTTTTGTCGTACCTACCTATAACTTTCATAATCTCTTAATATTGTTTCATATTTTCTTAAAGGTTAAGTGGAAGAGATCCTATAGAGTGATAAGTTCGCCTTTAAACATTTGTATTGTTATCGCTTTAACCTCTGTAAGTATTTGTTTTTATGTGCAATAATGAGTTTACATACATACATATTTTAACAATGTGTTAATCTGTTTTGATTTGTTATTTTGTTGCTAATAAAGGATTCTACTTCCATAAATTTTATTATAAACAAATTAAGTGGAAAATGTACGTAATTTTTTTTCTACAGAGAGTTTCGTGTTTTACCTATGTCTACACTTCCTTTTTTTCCAAGGAAAATAAAACACAACCGCGGTAAAGTTTTAATAACCACATGAAAACGTTATGACTTGTGGTAAGCTATAAAACCATAATTAAACCTGATGACTGATTTTAGAAATGTCATAAAACTGTAAAAATATATGAATAAAACAACAACGGATTTAACTTGTGTATTTTATGTTATTTACTGAAGTTTCTAAAACCCCATATTCTTAGCACAAATAACCTGATGACAGTCTAACGCTAAATTACTTTGACCAGTACAATAAAATACGCGAGTTAAATCCGTTATAGTTGTTTCATACCAATCTATACTAATATAATAAAGAGAAAAGTTTGTTTGCTTGTTTGGATTAAATAGACTTTTAAACGACTGGACCGATTTGAAAATTTCTTTCACTGTTGGAAAGCTACACTATTCCCAAGTGATTTTTGAGATATAAAAAAAGGAAACCGGGCGAAGCCGATGTGGGCCGCTAGTGTGTAATAACCGCGAAGGCATCAGAAATTACTGTAAAAAAGTTATGATGAAATAAACATAAATCGCGTAAAACTACTGATACAATTTTGCCAAAAAAAATTAAAGTACGTCTTCAGAAAACGCTTATTCATACATTCCCATAAAAAATAGACCCGTTTAAAGTAACAAATTGAACCATTGAAAAGAGTAATGGCGCTCGGTGTTCCATTTCAAATATATTTAAAGATGCTCGGAAACGTCAGGGTGTTTGTAAAGAGTAAAATATTACAGCGAGTGGTGATTGAAATCCCAGGAGCCAGGAAGACCTAGTGCATCTGGATGCACTAGGAATTCCTGGCTCCTAAAATATTGAGTCTTGCTAGCTCATTGTTGAGAAGTAAATCTTTTTACTTGTTTTTTTAGTAAGTTCCACCACTTACGTAACTCAAATGGTTCGATGTTCGAATTTATTGTCTTAAAACAATGGGATGGGAGTTATCGTGAATCAAAAATCCGCTTAGTTTTATTGTTGCGATATCAGGATTAACTTTTCATAAGTATTTTGTTTTGCTACCTTCTACACGCGAATCCGTCTGCATACGATAAGCACCTCCGTTTTACCCCCTTAGGAGGTAAATTTGCAAAAATCCTTTCTTATTGCTCTACTACGTTTTAAAAGGAACTCCTGTGTAAGATTTTAAACCCTATAGTTTAGGCTTTGCGTCGATATATCAATAGTTAAGTCATTATCTCTTATATATAGTTATATATATAGATATCGGAATTAATATTCACAAGTTGAATCCGTTATAATAATTTTATTCCAAAGAGCAATATTCAACATTGCCATAAAGATCTATTCTGTTTCAGGTCAAAATATTAAGTGATTCTATGTAAACAGCAATGAAACAGAAAGCATTACACAGTACTAAAACCATTACAGTTAAAGGAAATTGGCTCTCAAGGCAAACAATGCATTTCTAACTCTAGTACAAAAGTAACACAAACAGTATTAAGGAGTACAAAACACATCTTACAGTAATGCGAGTTGGTTTTGCTGGGACAATGTCAACAATGTAATCCGTGGACTTGGTGAATATTTCTAAACGTGTTGTAGCGGGCTAACTTCGAGAGCCCGACTACATCTCCATTCACCATCACCGTTCACCTCATTCATTCACTTCATTCATTTTGACGGCCAGCTCGCCCCAGACTCTACAGGTCCAAAGTCAAAGTTGACCACGTTTAGACCTCGCGTGTGACCTATCTCTGAAGACCTACAAGAAGAAACTAAATCTAAAACCTTAATCTAAAACTAACGTCTTCAAAGTCACCGCGCACATCTTCATCTTCACTATCGTCAACCTTCAACCGTCACTACCTGAGGGGTAGTCCTACTGCACCCACCTGCTGCACCTATCTGCTGCACGGCGCTTCATCTACCTGCGGCTGCAGCGGAGCTCGACCCGGGCCCTTCCAGTCCGCCCGGCTACCCTAATTGCCGAGGCGGCGGGCCTGGAACGCCGACGACCCGAGCCTGCCTCCTGCTGACTACGCCGAGCCACCTCTTCAATACATAACCTCGCTCATCCCTCTCATTCATACATACATTCATCAACTTACTTCACACGTATACACCTACGTAAATTATTCCTTTTTATTTGTAAATACTTCTATTAACCTTGTATATATTTCTATTTCTATTGTAATAAATCCCTTTTGGCTGTATTTTGGTTTCCTCATTTCTTTTCAACTGCCGCTTCCCGACAGTTTGGCGCCCAACTTCTCTCTCTTTCTAAACCTTCACTAAAATAGTCTGTCCCTTTCACCTCACCTTCTCTAAATTCTAAAACAACACTTCATCTAGTGTAACACCTTTTGGCTAAACCTCTAGGCACTTCACCTTCTTATAATCATATTTTAAAAACATTACTGACATTGTCACGTCACTTAGATCACGGCACTACTAAATTCACACATCATTTTTTTTCAATAATCTGTAAACCAAAATTTCAATCTCGACTCTTCAATACTTTCTAAAAAAATTATAAAGTTCCTTTTACATCTTACTCGCCCTTCTACTGTCCTCAAGTAAACCCCACGGAGAGATACAACAGAACGATTAGTACTGCTCTGGCTTCCTTGGTTGGCGAAGATTATAGAACTTGGGATCTACACCTACCGAAAATCAAATACGCTATGAATAATTGCGTCAACGCTGTGACGGGATTTACCCCATCTGAATCATTCCTGGTACTTGGACGTGAAATGTCAAGGACATTTAATCGTAACTTTATTCATTCATAATTCATGTCTGCTTAACATTATCACTTCATTCATTATCATTCATATACATCATTTATTATTTTTATTTATGTATATACAAACCCAGCTTTTAAGCTTAAACCTCCTTTTCTTTCTCTCTTCTAATTCTAAAATACTTACCAGTGACGATCTCGTCCTGGTTATTCTTCACTCAAGCCCTAAAGCTTGTTACTAAACCTGAGACTATCTCTAAGTCTTAATCTTAAACTTCTTACTATAAGGTAACTACTTGCTACCTCTTCGAGCGGCTGACTACTCGCTAAATAAGCCTTAGGTCATAAACTAATTTCATACATCGAGCGGCTGACTACTCGCTAAATAAGCCTTAGGTCACAAATTTATTTCCATACATGGAGCGGCTGACAACTCCTTAAATAAGCCCTAATCGTCACATGGAACACCCTTTTGGAGTGATAGTCATTGAATGTGAACTTCACCCCTACCAGTATGACAGGAATAGGATATGAGAAGAAGAATGCAAGGACATGTCTGTGGATGGATATATTTGTAAAGTAGTGTTCCCTAAACTTCTTTAGACCAGCAAGTTCAAAATTTTCTCTGAGTCGAAAATTTTCTGGGGTTGTGGGGGAAATGTAGCGGGCTAACTTCGAGAGCCCGACTACATCTCCATTCACCATCACCGTTCACCTCATTCATTCACTTCATTCATTTTGACGGCCAGCTCGCCCCAGACTCTACAGGTCCAAAGTCAAAGTTGACCACGTTTAGACCTCGCGTGTGACCTATCTCTGAAGACCTACAAGAAGAAACTAAATCTAAAACCTTAATAGTAGTTATATATTGGGCATTCTGGCACACCTATGTGTGCCAGAATGCCCAATAATTTTTTGCGATGCAAAATGTTGTGTGCCAGAATGCCCAATAGGTTTTTTGATGTGAACTGTATATAATGCGAAAATTTTAACGCATCCTGCAGCGAGCATCTCAACGCGAACGGTACAACTCATGCCAACGTTCTATTATCATGTGGAAGCGTTACTCGGTTACGCTACCCGGGAACTTGATTAGGAATGATCTGTCCGTATTATGCTCATTTTGTATGAGTGCTTCATCCTTGTAAGACGCGTGCATTGAAATCAACCTAAATTCATGTTGAAGGAGTATGAAGTTTGTGAAACAAACTCAGTCCTTACAGTTTGATGTTCTTTGTCCTGATACCAAGAAACGTAGTTTTCGTCATGGTGAACTTTTACCTGATTCAATTCGCTGTATAATTTGTGGTCCTTCTAACTGTGGAAAAACTAATTTGATTGTTGGTCTTTTACTTCATGAGCAAGGGCTACGCTTCCAAAATGTTTATATATATTCAAAAACACTCTTCCAACCAATGTACCAGTTTTTAGAAAAAATATTAATGATGGTTCAGTCAGTGAAACTTCAAACATATCGGGAAAATGATGAAATAATTAGCCCCCATGAAGCCAGGAATAATTCAATTTTCATATTTGATGATGTTGCATGCGAAAATCAAAACAATATAAGAGATTACTTCGCAATGGGGAGACATAAAAATATTGATAGCTTCTACTTGAATCAAACTTACAGTAAAATACCTAAACAATTAATAAGGGACAACGCTAATTTAATAATTATTTTTAAACAAGACGATATCAATTTACGTCATGTTTATGACGAGCATGTTGGTACCGATATGTCTTGGTCTCAGTTTCGAGAAATGTGTGCAAAAATATGGGCTGTGCCATACAGTTACTTGGTTATAAACAAGGATTGTGTCAAAAATTCAGGATGTTATAGAATGGGATTCGATACATTTATCACTCTAGATTAATTATGATACTTAATGAGTTTCTTATTCTTAAACCTTTTATTTCTGTATGTGAAACCATCTAGGTAGGACATGGATCTGAAAATAAACGAAGAGAAAACTTTGAAAGATAAAGTGCTCCAGTCTGTTGCGGCAGTCAAAAAGAAAGTTAAACTCCTTCGTGACATGAAAACTAACAATGAAATGATGTTAGAATCTGTATTGAAACCAATAACAGAACCACTTAATGAAATCGTTAAAAATAACGACAGTGGTAATCACAATTATTTTAACGCTAACGATACCAATTTTGATGACGATGGATTTAAATGGAAAAAGACATTAAAATTTAGTCCTAGTGATGAGAAGAGAAGTAGTTATAATAACATGACAGTTGTACAAAAATCTCCTGGATCTACTAATAAGGACGATCAAGAGATGGTTGATGGTAGCGACTATGTTGAAGATGATGATAGCATATCATGTGATAGCGATGACGAGACTAGTTTAGTCACTGCAGATGATACTTCATTAAATACCTCTGAATCTTTTACGTCTCCTCGCGATGACCCCGCTTTGCAAAAGCAATATGATGTCAACTTGAATGTTCCTTTTGGCATACGAACAGAGCGCGACAAACTAATGCTAGGTTCCTGTTCAGTTTCTGTTAGTGGCAAAAAGTTTAAAGTAAATAGACGTACGTACAATTTAACACCGGGTTTACATGAATTGTTATTTAAAAAAATACCAGATTTAGATAAAGTAACTGTAGAAGATAAACGTTATTATAAAATGTTACTATTAGAAACTAATGCGCATAGACGAGATTTTAATCCCAATAAACCAATAAAAAGTAACAAAGGTATGAAATATTTATACATTATCAAACCACTTTTTAAATTAAGCAAAACACGTTCAATTAGCGATGATATATTTACTTGTGGTAAAGGATTACCAACAATGAAAAACGTTAGAAGAGATGTTTCATATGTATATTGGGATAATGCAAACGAATTAGTTGAAAGATTAAAATTGCTCATAGCTTCCCGTGATGCTGGTAACACAGGATTAGATAATGAAATCATATCAATTATTGAAGAGCTGCGCGAAGCTGGTGTAGTCAATACATAAGATATAAAGCCGAAATTTTACTTTTGTAATCAGTCGAAGTTGGACTTCTGACTGCTCACTAATAATTAACCAATAAATAATAAAAATGAACATAGACAAATTTGGTCATCATGTTCATAAACGTTTGCGTGTATGGGAAGTTACTGAACTTAAGAATAAAGCTTTGATACGTTTAGATAATGGACATTTCGATTTAAAATCATCAAGATTAAAGGGGTGCTGGATCCTTCATCACCTGATGAAGCAGTTAACAAGCAGTATGTAGATCAGCTCGTTCAGAATAACGTTTATGACAAGAAGTATTTAGATTCTTTGTTTGAAACTATAAATTCTCAAATCCATCAGCTTGCAAATCAGTTGAAAATAAACTTTTATACTAAAAAGGACATAGATAATATTTTACATAATTTCAATAATGGCAAAAGAACAAGTCGTGAATGAAATTCATAGATTAGCTAGGAAAAATTTCCAACGTCGCTCCGTCATATTAAAAGGAATTGATGATTTGTGGCAAGCAGATTTGATTGATTTACAGAGTTTAAAAACAATTAATAAGGGATATAGTTATATTCTAGTTGTTATTGATACTTTTTCAAAGTACGCTTGGTGTATTCCTACAAAATCTAAAAGTAAGACCGAAATAAAAAACGGATTTCAATACATTGTAAAATCATCAAGGCGTACACCTAGAAACTTACAGACAGACCTTGGGAAAGAGTTTTACAATAATGAATTCAGCTGTTTTGTAAAATCCTTAAAAATAAATCATTATTCCACTTATTCAATTAAAAAGGCAGCTATTGTTGAAAGGTTAATAAAGACGCTTAAGAACAAACTTTACAAATATTTTAGTTTGATAGGCAATTATAAATGGGTTGGAAAACCTTTAGATGACATAGTTCAAACTTATAATCAAACAGTGCACAGCACAACAAAATTTAGACCAAAGGATGTGAATTTGTATAATGAGGTTGAAGTTAAGAAAAACATAGAAAAAAAACAATCCAAGTTATGTCACCAATTTCATAAATTTAATGTTGGAGATCGTGTGCGTATAAGCAAGTATAAAAGCGTCTTTCGTAAAGGTTATTTGCCTAATTGGTCAACAGAGCTATTTACTATTAAACAAGTGAATAACACTCGTCCTATTACTTATCATATTGAAGACCAACGGCAAAACAGTATACTTGGTACATTTTACGAACAAGAACTTCAGAAAACCAAGTATCCTGACGTTTATCTCATAGAAAAGGTAATAAAGAAAAGGGGGGACAAATTATACGTTAAGTGGTTAGGACTTAATGATAGCGAGAATAGCTGGATTGATAGAAATGCTGTAGTATAAATATATTTCAAAACTTACTTGTATGTAGCCATTAACATTTAGGATATGAAAGGAGAAGGACTTCTAAACAGTGTTATTAATCACTTACCATTTGAGTTACATTTACCTGGTTACAATTATTGTGGTCCAGGCACAAAATTGCATAAACGATTACAAAGAGGTGATAAAGGAGTTAATGATTTAGACAACGCGTGTATGCTACATGATATAGCTTACGATAAATATTCTAACCTAGCAGATCGACACCGAGCAGATTTAGAACTTTATAAAATGGCTAAACAAAGATTGAACTCAAAAGCTGCAGGAAAAGGTGAAAAACTTGCTTCATGGTTAGTTAGCAAAGTAATGAAATCTAAAATAAAAGCTGGTGCAGGAATAAAAACATTTAAGCATTTTGTTTCTAAGATACGCAGCGAATTGAAAAGAAACAAATCGAAGAATAAAGGTGGTATAATCAGTAAAGCTTTTGCCGCTGCAAATAAAATATTCCTTAAAAACAAAACAAGTAAAATAAAGGTTCCGCGTTTAATACCAATCCCGAAAACTGGAGGTATATTACCACTGATACCAATTTTCGCTGGACTCTCTGCGTTAGGATCTTTGGCTGGTGGAGCTGCTGGGATCGCAAAAGCTGTTGGTGATTACAAAGCTGCAAAAAACTTATCGGAAACAGAACGCCATAATAAGATGATGGAATCTATCGCATTAGGTAAAGGGTTACACATTAAACCATACAGAAATGGAAAGGGCTTGTGTTTACATCACCCAAAAAACTAGTTAAAAGGCTACCCAGACGTGCTCTTACAAATGTTGATATTTTAAGACACTCCTCAGATATTCCACATTTTCGAGGAGTTTATATGAGAGATAGTTTGCCAAAGCATCCAAAAAAAACAGAATGTGCAATCATAAATTTAGATAGTTCTAAGAACAGAGGGACTCACTGGGTGGCCTATGCTAAAGATAATAATTACTGTGAATATTTTAACAGTTATGGTGATCTTCAACCACCGCTAGAATTATTAAGGTATTTAAAAAATCATGAAATATCATACAATTATAACACATATCAAAAATTTAACACCGTTAATTGTGGACATTTATGTTTGAAGTATTTAAAAAGATTTTGGAATAATCGTTTAAGTATATAAAATTATCTGAATAATAAAAACCTTTTCATTCTCACGATGTCTTTCACTCTGTCTATAACTGGAACCTCATCTACCCTGATAGCGAATCATTCGCCAGCTCTTCAATTTGATGGCGAATATGAATGCGGACTGCTATACATGTCAACTTTTAACTCTATACCTAATATAGACTACCGAAATAATATGTTTTACTATGGTGAAAACGAAGTCGTAGAAATTCCTGAAGGATCATATGAACTTCAAGATCTTGATGATTATCTTAAAAGTCATCTTCAGGGATGTACATTTACATTGCTATGCAATAACAATACTTTAAAGACATCTATATTGTGTTCTAAAAATATCTATTTTAATAAGCCAAACTCGATTGGTAAATTACTCGGATTCGGTGAAGAAACTGTGCAGGCTGGTATATTAACAGAATCCCCTTTTCCTGTATCCATTCTGTCTACAACTATAGTACGAATTGAATGTGATTTCGTGCGCGGATCATTTGTAAACGGAAAACCTAGCCATATAATTCATGAGTTTGTTCCTAATGTGCCTCCTGGTTATAGGATTATAGAGACACCGAAAAACGTTATCTATTTTCCTGTTACTCAAACAAGCTTAAACTCACTTAAAATAAAGATACTAGACATAAACGATAATTTGATCAATTTGCGTGGTGAAGAGATTCAAATATATTTACATCTCAGAAAAAAATGATAGACTTCAATAAAAGTATAATCTCACGCATCAAAAGCATTAGTGATCATTCTGCTATCAAGAAAAGAAGACCTAAAGTGCACCTTACAAAGGAAAATAAATTATTTTTGAAAACCATAGGTTTATTAAAATGAGCATACTAAACTTATCAGATCCTATTAACTTTGATACCTCCATTGAAAGTTATGAATATCATTCTTATAAACCATACGTAACAAGTTTTAACTTAAACGATGAAATCCGTATTCCTATAAACCAACAAGATCTTTACGTATTACCATCAGCGAGTGCTTTATACATAGAGGGTACTATTGCAGTATTCAACAGAGAAACAAAAGCAATGGTGAACAGTGTTCATTTTACAAATAACCCTATACTTCATTTATTTCAAGATATTCGTTATGAATTAAATGGGATCGAAATAGATAAAATTAAAAACGCAGGAGTCACAACAACAATGAAATCTCTCATATCGATGAATGAACATGAATCGATGATGTCAAAGTTATGGGGTTGGGATCTTAATGGCACTAAAGTTACTAATGGATCGTTTTCTGTATCTATTCCTTTAAACAAGATTCTCGGTTTTGCGGAAGATTACAACAAAATTATCATCAACTGCAAGCATGAACTTATTCTCTTACGATCGAATACTAATTTAAATAGCGTAAAGCTGAATACAAACGAGTACATAGATAATATTACTATATCCAAAATAGTATGGCGGATGCCTCACATTAAAGTTTGCGATCGAGAAAGATTAAGTTTACTTAAATATTTAGAGAAAGATCGAGCTATTCAGTTAGCATTTAGAAACTGGGATCTGTATGAGTACCCGCTTTTACCAAAAACATCAAAGCATTCCTGGGCCATCAAAACTTCATCTCAAGTTGAAAAACCGCGATATGTTATAATTGGTTTAAAAACAGGTAGAAAAAATGTTGCTGACAAAGATGTATCGTGTTTTGATCATTGTAATTTGCGAGAAGTCAAAGTTTTTTAAATTCTAACTATTTTCCATATGAAAATTTGAATGTTAGTTTTTTAGCTGAAAAGTTTGCTATATTATATGAACAGTATGCTAAATTTCAACAGTCATATTATAACCGCCGTCAAGCTCCTTTGTTAGATCCTTTAAAATATAAAGAAAACGCACCTCTTTTTGTTATCGACTGTTCTCGTCAAAACGAAGCCTTAAAAACGGGTGCAATAGATGTGCGGGTTGAATTTGAGTGTGAAACAGATATACCAAACAATACTGCGGCTTATTGTCTTATTTTGAATGATAGTATTGTAGAATATAAACCGTTGAGCAATATCACGAAAAAGATATCATAATGTCTGAACAACTATTTGTAGATCTACAGGGATTTCAATTATCAAACAGTAAATTTATTGTCAAAGAATTTGTATATAGTACAAATGAACATACGCAAATATTTTCAATAAAACCTCCATTCTTATTTTATACATTATCAGAAAAAGAAAAAGACAAGTTCGATGGATAGAGAAAAACCATGGTATTATATGGCGTGAAGGTTATATTGACTATAGGGAATTTAAAAGAATTATTCATCGTTACTTGGAAAACAAAATAATATATGTAAAAGGTTTAGAAAAAATTCAGTGGGTTAAAGATTTGTGTAATAATTGTACTGTAATAGACTTGGGTGAGAAAGGCGCACCTAATTTTAAAATCATGTATCAAAAGTATTGTAAAGATGACAGCTTGTGTTGTTTAATCCATAATAGATCTTGTGCTTTGAAAAATGTTTTGTGTATCAAGAAATGGTATTTCGAAAATAATTTACAATTTTATCCTCATCAATTATTTATTTAATAAAAATATATTAATTATAACACCTTTTTATTTTTACCCAATCTATAACTGAGTTAATAAAACATTATTTTAATATTTGAATTCCACATTTATTAAATAATTCATAAAATATTACATTAATCTTCTTAAAAACTTAAACTGTAACCACACATTTTTTAGACATTTTGTCAATCACACTTTCCGTGCTGTCTACAATTTCATCATAGCCGTCATCTGCCACATACTGCGCGCTTAAGAGAACACTCTCACCATCGTCGCTGTCTTGATCATAGCAGGAGACATTGTTTAAATTTATAATTTTTATTTTTACAAGCCTACTCCCCTTGGTAGGCTTATTGTTGATAACAAATGATGGTGGTTGACCCGGAATAGTTTTCTTTGTAATTTTGTTTTGTACCTTTTGGTTCTTTTTGATGTTTTTAGTTTTTTGAGATGCCTTTCTTATCTTCTTGTATAAAGCGCTATTATCTTCTTCCTCTTCTTCTTGAAAACCCTCTAACGGGTCTTGAGCATATTGAGAAAATAGCCTCGGAGAAATTTCGTTGATTTGGTCCATTTTCTGTGACAAATAAAAATACAACAATGATAAACAAATTGAGAATATCGAACATGGTCTGTGCAATCGAAAATGATAGGAATCAAATAAAGTAAAATAGTAAATGTTCAACTCACCAAACGTATGTAATCGGATTATTTGTTTCGTGTTGTCGAGAGACTAATAACAATTATCTAATTAAACACTTGATTTTATACATAGTAAATCCTATGTATCAGCAATAATCAAGCAACAATCAGTGTTATGTTACGAGTTGATGTGCAACGTATTTAATGTTTTGCTAAGTATTTGTCACGTGGCAAGCAGGTTAAGACTTGTTCAATTATGCAATTAGCAAACCTTAATTAAATTGAAACACTTTTAAAACTTAAGTATGTATGTAGCATTATCAAGTTACAATTAGGTATGTGATTATGTTACGAGTGTGTCGACAATGCAAAGTTATTTGTCACAACAACAGCTAAACTCGATCAATTAGGCATTTATTACAAACCGTAATTAAAATTAGGTACTCAACGAATTCTATATTGGGTTCTGTTAGACCCAAAGCACACTAGTAGAACTATACAGTAAAGAGTTTTTAGGTTGAGAATCATAAGTGTAAGCGTTCATTATTAAATTTAATTATCTATGAATCGAATCATTCATTAGTAAATACTTAATTTAAGTGTTATTCTACCAGTGTGCGTTGAACCTTAGCTCTTAGCTTGGGATTAAAAGTAAACAAATAACGTTATTCTCATTCATATTTATTTTATAAAAATAACATAGGTACAGAAATTATAGATATATTGTTTTTGGAAACAGGTTTTTCTATGTTAAAAATAATTTCTAAACGAAGTAAACACAAATAAACTTAGCCTCTACCTTAATCTAAACCTAAAAATCATTAAAGTATACATTTTAACATTATAATGTTATTAAATACAATATAGACACAGTCGATAGAAAAGTTTATCCTTAGAAATGTGTTAAAAGTATGAATACATTCATCATAAAAACAGACCAAACTAGCATTTTAAAAATTAAGTATCGAGGTATGACCCCACGCTTTAGTTGATATTTTATCGATAGAAATCATGCGTTTATCATCATTAGAGGATAGAGCGACTTTATTAACACTTTGTGTAAATATTTCATGTTTAATCGATTTAAATAAAATATTCTTCTTTTTAATTATTTCACCATGAAACAATGTTTTCTCATAATCAGAAACATTTAGTTCACGTATAACTGATGATTTTACTCCTTTAGCCTTTTTTATAACATCAGCACTGGTTTTAATACAATAAAGTTTGGATCGAAGGCCAACAAATTCTATAATGATATCCCCTCCCATTTCATCCTTAAAAAGACCCGGTACCTTTTTGTTTTGAATAGGTAACAGATACTTATTGTTAATAGGATAGTTACTAGTATCAAAATAAGGTAAAAAGGTTGTTTTTAAATCTGTATAATAATTTTCGGTCTGTATATGATAAACGAAACTGTCTGTATCCGTGTAGCACATCTGTAAACGATTGTCATATATGGGTTTAAATATTGAGTAGTGAAAGTCATACATATGACTTTTTGACAACTCTAGTACCGTGAAACCGATATATATCGGTTTGTCTAAATATAAGCAGTCTGGCTTCAACTGTACCGCAACCAAATTTTCACTAAATACTGTGGCACTATGGAAATTGGGGCGAGCAATCAATTTGTCTGCTGTAGTTTTTTTTTTAGTTATGTTTTTACTATCACACCAGTTATTAACTAAATGAACATTTATTTTTTTCGAATTATTTTCTAAAGTTTTTCCAAATAAAGAGTTAATGATAACCTTGAAAAAGTCTTGTTCAAAAGTTGAAGTAGCTTTTTGACGCAACTTTGTATTAAGATCAATATATTGTTTCAAATAAGAGTCTTGCAAAAACGTGATCACTCTGTGTATCTTTTTCAATTGTAATCCATGTTTAAGACAAGTTTTGAGATGAACATAATGTATAACATAAAAGTATTTGTCATGCAAATTGGGTACAAGTTTGTGATCTTTACCCCCAGGTGGTATACATTTTTCAGGACAAAAGGGTAAGTCATTGTGATAATTGTGCAGATTTTTAGGGTAAATCAAATCAACTTCAAGTATGAAACCATACTTAGCATCGTTATGTATCTGTGTTATATCTAATGCATCAATTTCATATTGTTCTAAAAACCTAAAATTTGATAACGGCAAAGACTGGTACATGCTGTACCCATATAAGTTGTTGCAATCTATGTAAATTATGAAGGAATCTGATTGTGAGGGGTCATATTCTGGTATATACTTGTTATTGGCTTTAGCATATCTGTGCGAACACAAACAGACACCACCTCTAATGCCGCTCTGAATCATTGTTAACATATTAACGTCGTTAATGAGCTCTAATTCTATACCCGTTTTTAATAACATGGCGTCAAATGATAAGCTAGGTGCAGTTAAATAGAAAGCTGGATCCAAGTTATAGTTCTTCTTACAAGTGGCTCTAAATTTTTCGAAAATATCTGCTAATAGAAGAACATCTGTTTTGAGATACAAATCTGTATAATCTCCCAAATTAACGATATTAAATTCTTTCCATACTAAACATGCATGATCATAGTCTTCTTTAGAAATATTTTCGTTTGTAAGAGAACTGTAAAAAAAATCTTTGTCAGGAAGAGATTCCTCTTCAAAACGTTCCCAGGTATCCATGTACTCATATGGGAAAACACCTTTACGAGTAAGTAATTGAAATTTAAATGAATTTGAGAAATAACGTCGCAGGTGATTAAAATCATCTTTTTGCATTGTCTTCGCCAATTTATCTAAGCTAGTTCCTAAAAATTTAAACGAATCTACAAACCGAAGCTGAAAAAATTCGTTCTCGATTGGAATAAATTTTGTGAAAGAAACATAGTTTTCCTTAGTTTTTGGAATTATTTTCAGTGTGCCAGGAGCCTCACCTAACTTTTTTATAAATAAATGACTATCGTACCCCGATAAATTATGAAAAAATATTGGTACAAAAGATGGACGTTTCAATTGTAAATTGCAAATACTATGAGACGCGCCTCGGTAGCGACCGGTTATATGGCAGTGGTCTCTAACTCTATCGGAATAAAGGAAATTATCACAAATATAACACCGTGAAGCAGTAGCAAAATTTATTTTATCATTGTCAGTGAATATAATAGGGGTGTTGACATTCAAAACTTTTTTTATTTTGCCTACCTCTTTATAAATAGAATCTACAAACTTATCTATACAATCAATACCACGATATGAAACATAGTGATTATAACTTGGATCAGCGGAACAAACAACGTAATACGCGAAAGCAGCAGGTGTGTGGTATTGTAAGATTGCTGTATCGGGTGTTCTGTGATCGGTACAGTCGACATCGCAATTGCAAACATCAGCTTGTTGTAATAAGGATTCGAAATCCGCGTAAATCACAAACGGCATATTTTGCTTGCGCTCATAATTTTTGAATTTAATTACTGAACCCTTTTCCGGTAATATAGTAACTAAACCGTTGCACATATGATTTTCTAGTTGTTCTTCTTTGTGGAAAAATATCAAACAAGTTTCACAAAAGTATAACTTATCATGGTGAGCAGTTATTTGACTCCTAACCA